>CM066040.1:170668331-171268331 GCA_033557465.1 Ichthyophis bannanicus | reverse complement strand
AACTAGGCGTCAGCTCCTTGGACCTCATTGTATGACTCAATGAATGACTAGTTTTAATCCATTTCAAGACAGAAATCTTAGAGGAGGGGAAATCTGCTGGTATGTCCATGTTACCAGTAGCACAAATTAAGAGTTGTTTGGATTTCCTAAAGGACTTTACCTTTTGAACTTTTACCTCGTGATGGGGATGGATATACATAGAATAAGCAAGATAGGGATAAAACACTGCCTTTCCAAACTTCAGGGAAACACATAATTAAATGGGTGGGCCAAGGTGATATCAATCAAGGCTTTACTTAGAAAGCAAGGCTTTTTCCTCTGCTGGGATCTCTGTGGAGATGGTTTCAGAGAGAGAGAGAGAGTGTGCACCTAGTCAGTCTAGGACAGGGCAAGCTAATCTGCCGCTATAGGTGGATGACATCCACGATAAAAGTGATGTCAAAGTTGCTGCTTGGTTTACAGGAGACCAAAATCTCTTTCTTTGCTGTGTAGTCTATACATATGCTAATACTCTTCAGGTATCTGCTGAATCTTTTTGCACTTCCCCTGGTGCCTCAGTAAGCAGACAGAAAACCAGGGAGAAATAAAAGCACTGGTTTTTACAAGTTGCTGTGAATTGTTGCTGCCAACCTATTAGTTCATAATCCAGCCCAAGTCTTGGTTTTCCAGATCAAATTAGAACCAGCACTATTAAGACATGATGTCATGAGCATTCATTCACAACTACTCAGGAGTGTCTCTCTTATTTTTATATCTCCCTCCCAACTCAGCTCAGTCATTGCAGGAACATTCTCACAATCTGCAGTTCTCTGCATAACTCCGCTAACATGGATCTTACCTCTGGTCTCTAAGGTGTTGCCACTGAGTGACGACTGACATTCCCATTCCTCCATGGGCTATGAATGCTGCTTCAGCAGTATCTCTAGCCTTGGCCAGCTCAGCTTGTTACAGACCTCTAGCATTCTTGTGTTTAAGCACACAAATTTGCAAAAGAATTTCTTGGTAATTGTGAAATGGACAATCAACCTCAAAAACAGAACTCAGAACTATTCGTATCACTACTTTATATACAAAACATGCAGTAATAGTTAAATGGCGAACAGAACTTTCAATTCATATAACCTTAGCTGAGCAACTACAACTAAATACTGTACAGTGTACACTACCTCAACTATCAGAAAACAAGCAGCAATTTATTCAAATGGAGATATGCTGTAGTAGTACTAACTAGAAGCCAAATGAGTACTGGCCTCAGTACCACAAGGCTCACTACCCAGATGCCAGATAATTGAAAACAAAACTTTAGGACTGGCACCTATGGTACTGGTGATCCAGTAGGAGTCAACTTTAACATCCTTGAGATCTAGGAGAGGTGGTGGCGATGTCAGTGGCACAAACAGGCCAATGGGAGAAGAACTCTACTATATTTGTAGGCCTGCACAGTACAAAGAGGAGTGGGTGGAGTTAACTGCCTGGGCAGACCAATGAGGAGGAAGAAGCTGGGACTTCAGTGACCAAAGAGGTTACACTATGAGCTGCCCACACAAACTAAAGGAGCTGTTTATCAATGGTTACAAGAGCAGTAAATCATATAGATTGCTCAGGGGAGGGGAAAGCACATAGGTACCTCAGAGTTGGAATCAAAACAGCTGACACTGATTGAGGAGAGACAGATTTTATTTATTTTCTTCAAAAGCTTTTATAGTCCTCTGATTTTAATTTCGTGTCATTGGAAAATTGCTGGAGGGTTTCAGCAAGAGGAAGACTAGGGGAACAAAGTGGGGAAACTAGAAAGAAGGAAACTGGTAGAGATCAGGGCTGTGATGACAGGTGAAGCAGAGAGGCAACAGTTTTCAGAGGTGAGGTTGGTCTGCAGGCATCATGCTTCAACTCTGCTGGACAAGATGGGGGGGGGAGAAGGCTGAGCCTTTAGTCTGTGGCTCTTAAGTTTTGTGACTGGCTCCTGGATTGCAAGAAAATTTGTTATGGCTTGTCTTAGGCCTCCGCAACCTTGCTTTTTTTATAAACATAAGATATACCACACTGAGTCCGACAAAGATGCATCAAGCTCAGCATTCTGTCCCAGACAATGGCCAGACTAGATCACAAGTATTTGGCAGATCCCAAAAAGTTGATCTATTACTTTTACCTCATTTGCAGAAATAAGCAATGATTTTCCAGAGGCTACCTGGATAATAATTTTTATGGACCCTCTAGAACTTGTCAAACCTCTTTTGAACCCTGCTATATTAGCTGCCTTGGTCATGTACTCTGGCAACAGATTCCACAGCTTAATTATGTAATGCATGTAAAAACCAATTCTGGGTGAAGAGACAAATGCCATTAAACTTCTTAAATTAGAAACAGAAACCACATGAATCTGATATACCAGTTCTCAGGCATACATCTAGAATCTGAAACAAAAAATGTCCAACAGTGCCCTGGTTGTCCTTGAAACAAGCAAAAAAATCTTGGTAGCTTCATATGGTCGGCAAACTCTATCCTATGTGGAAGTAGCGTGCCCCATGACCAGAAACTAGTTCAAAGATTGTATTTCCCTGGGGCTGGTCCTGTTCTGTACTTGTGATAAACAATTCTGAAAAACTGTCAAGGTAAAAAGACAACCTTCATTTCCAGGATATTCATGTGGATTTGTCTTGTTCTGCAGATCAAAATCCCTGACAAACTGATATGGAAGGGCGGATAGTATCCTACCCCAAGATTTGCATTGGCAATCACCTATCAGCAGTTGCATACTCTGGTTCTTCTATCTGTCAAGAATTGTCCTTAAATGAAAATTGTGTCTACCATAGACATGTTTATTAGGACAGCTAAAACGCGCCTATAGTGGTTCAGGGTTTGTGCTGTAGAACGACGACATGCTTTTTTTATATCAGTAGCTCAAAAATGTCCCAGAGGTACATCTAACAGTTTTAGAGACTACCAGAATGAAAAAACATGAAATATAAGAATATACTGGCAACCAAACATTTGCAAATCTAATGCATATACTGTATTGGATATTCTGAAAACCTGATTGGTCAGGATATGCCTCCATCACAAAACTAAGAATCAGTTTTAAGTCACTTATTCAGCTTTTCAAGTTGAGAAATAAAATTGACCCCTTCAAAACAATCTCAACAAACAACCTCTAGACGAGGCATCCGCAGAACAGCTTTTCCAATTATTCATCAGAACAAAATCTTTAATCTCGTGTTTAGACTCAGTTGGGTGCAGGTCAGTGGAATAAGAATCAGTTTGGCAGTGTTCTTATCTGAAGCCTAGCTCATGAAATCATTTTGAGGTAGATACCATGAATTTCAGGCAAAGATGATTTCTAGTAGAATAGACAAATTAGTAACTTGATACAAACTTCTGCATCAAAGATGGATCCTGTAATGGGTCCTGAAAAATTCTGTTCATGGTTAATTACCCGCACCTATGATTCTGATCACCTTATTGTGGGCCTCCGCACACTCCAAATATCTAGCACCTGATAAGTATTTTGTCTAGGTAAAGAAAAGCAAATAGACCTTGCATCATGAGCTTGATCAAAAATTACCAGAACGTTGGTGAATATGCAGGAGACAGACTGAACAGAATCTCTATTGATGCTGCTTACTTTCCTTATTGTCATTATCTAAGGAAGTGAGTGACAATAGATAATGAAACATTTCTGTAACATAGAAACATGATGACAGAAAAAGACCACATGGCCTATCTAGTCTGTCCTTCCATAACAACAACTACAACAGTCCACTTTTTACCTTTAGAGATCCTCTGTGTTGGTCCCATGCTTTTTTGAATTCAGTTACTGTCCTCATCTCTACCACCTCCACTGGGAGACTATTCCATGGATCCACTACTCTTTCTGTAAAGAAATATTTCCGCATATCACTCCTGAATCTATCTCCCTTCACCCTCATCCCATGTCCCCTCGTAGCAGAACTTGCTTTCAATTGAAAGAGGCTCTCTCCCTGAACATTTATGCCATGGAGGTATTTAAACATCTCAATCATATCACCTCTATCCCGCCTTTCCTCTAAGGTGTACATATTAAGATCCTTAAGTCTGTCCTCATATGCTTTATAATGAAGCCCATTAATCATTTTAGTAGCAACCCTCTGCACCGACTCCATCCTGTTCACATCCTTTTGAAGGTGCGGTCTCCAGAATTGCACACCATACTCCAAATGTAACACCATACTCCAAGACAACATGTAAAATCCTGGTTTCTAGGCAAGGTTTTGGTGTTGATGAGTGGGGTAGGAATGGTCTGTCTTGCATTTTATGATTTTTTTTACCTGATATTTTTAATGTGATTTTATTTGCATGTCACTATGGGCTTTAAGGTAGTAGTGTCTGCTAAATGTAATAAATGAACAGAATGGCCCTGAAGAGTACAGACTTTTCTGGGGCTATATGGTACTTATAATGCACCTCTGGGTATCTTTCCATTACAGTGACAAGTAGTATGCCTTGTATTTTGGAAAACTAATTCAGTGGCATATTTACTAACCAGTGTTAGAGCAATAATGTACATCATTGCCAACTTTAACAGGGCTTAATAAATCAGTCTCTCCATCTGAAAGTATTGAATGCACATGCTCTGAAAAAAAAATTGATTATGCACATCAGAATTCTGAGATAAACCTTTTGGACTATGACCAGGGCATAAATAACTACAGTGACTTTTACTCAGGCTTGAAAGGAGTTCTGCTGCACCCTCCTACTTACAAACAGGTTGTTTTGGTAGTCAGAATGTATTGCTCCACTCCCCCCCCCCCCCAACACTCCTCCTGTGTACTTCCATTTCCTCATAGACAGTCTTACACAAAGGGTCCAGTGAAGCCAGATACAGTCAAACCTCGGTTTTCATTTGCCCCGGTTTTCATACGCTTCGGTTTTCAACGTCTTTTCTGACTGAGATTTTGTCCCGGTTTTCATGCATTGCTTCGGTTTTCAACGTCTTTTGACTGAGATTTTGTCCCGGTAGCAGGGAAGAAAAGCTGTCAACGTAAGCAGGAGATGTTGCATGAATGTGGGAGGCAGTTCTTTCTCTTGCAGGGTACGTCTGAAGCTACATCATTAAGATTTTCTGCCATTCTGAAGCATTGAGCAGATAATGTAAAGGTATTTTAATGGACTGAATTCAATGTGATTCCGAAGAGAGCTGGGCACAGCAGCTTGTCAGGGGTGGCTAAGGCCAGATGTTAACATACTGTACTGTACAGTACTGTACTTAGCTTGCTTTCAGTGATGTTAAATGTTCATTTATCCATTTCATTAGTCATTTATATTTATTTCTCATTGTTTTCTGTATGTAAAAATATAGTTATTCTCTATAAAATGTATTTTTTGTGAATATTTTTGGGTGTCTGGAACAGATTAATTGGATTTACATTATTACTTATGGGAAATATTGCTTCAGTTTTCATACGTTTCGGTTTTAGTCAGACTTTTTCGAACGGATTAATCATGAAAACCGAGGTTTGACTGTATACTCTCAAGGAAATTAAAAACAGTTTTTATTAGAAATTTTATTTGGAAAATTAAAGGAAGACTGCACGTATAAGCATGTTGTACAATGGCAGACTATTCCTTTATTTAGTCTTCTTTAATCGGATGATCAAAGCGGAGGACCAGATTAATATTTTCAAAATTAATGACAACCCAATGGCTCCTAGAAGATGCAACTACCACTACTCGTTATTGCCTTAAAGAGAAAGATAAGGTCATAGGTCAAATGTGCAAAGAATTCTGCTTCCATATTTATAATAAAGATCAGAGTAGTTCAGCCACTGCATGTTTATGAAGGGTCTCCATATACTCTAATACCATTTGACTATGGCACTAGCTAAGTAAAAAGCTAGCAGTCTCTCTATGGTCTTTTTCAAGGCTGTATTCACTCATATGCTTTTGACCAGTAGCAGCCATTACATAACAGTATTCTTACAAACTAGTCTAGCAATATCAGAATCTGCATTCGGGCCTTTGACTCACAATTTCCATCTTATCCTTGGACAGTTAGCTCGGCCAAGGCTTTTAGTACAGCGGCGTTCTTAATTAAACGAGGCCCAGATGAACTGGCAATACCCTGTGCTTCCCTTAACCTCTGTATTAAGCAAAAGTTATTTGAGATTATAAAACCTTTGTTTTACAAAATCCAAATAGCAGTCCACAGTGATTTTTCTTGTGAGAGTGCTCATGTAGGATTTATAAAAGAATCAAGTCCTTCCAATGGATGACTGCACTGGAACATCTGAATCCTTGGAAGGCTCCCAGAAAACAAGGTACCTGCATAATCCCTTTGTGCTTTTGATGCAGAAAACCAAGAGAGCATTTAGATGCTAGCAAAATCCTCCTCTTATGAAATTTGCTCTCAGTCATAATAAAGTTACCCAATTCCAGGAGATCACTATTTGGGCCTGTTCTTAATCCCAAGAAAGTAAATCTGCTTACCTTCAAAGTAAGTGGAACATGTCCTCCAATGGGAGCAACACAGTCTCAGAGAGTTCAAAATAATCCTTTCCAAATATTTCTGGGAATATATGGGATTTCCTATGGACATGCCACCTTGCAGTGCAATTTAGGCCTATAATATAGCTATAGGGAAGAGAGAATTGATTATCTTGCAGTTTTCTAAGATTGTTCATTACAGGCAAGCAATTTTGCTTTCTCTGACAAGCAGGATAAAGTCAGCCATACAAGTAGACATTCCTAGCTAAGAGCTGCCTTTCAACAAACAAATATCACATAAAAAATATCTACAATAGGAAGAAACTATTTTTATTAAGAGAAACCTCATTCAGTATTTTAGGATTTGTTTTAAGGAAAGACAACCTAGCAAACATAATGACGGGATGAAAATAGATTCTATCACTCAAGGAGATCCTCAAGGGACAGACTGACCATACTTGCTGTCATATTGGGAGCCAAAATCTAGGAAGTAAATGGCATAGAGACAAAAAGAAAATGTCAAGAGATAAAGACCATACAGTCTATCTAGTTTGCCCATCCACTCCAAATCTAAGTGTGTGTACTGAACTGCATAACAGCCTTACATATCTCCTTAAAAAGGAGTTGATCTCAGATGGGCCATCAGTACCACTATGCCTCTGATAGTATGAATATTGACATGTCCTTCTATCATCATATCAGCTTGGGCAAAACAAAAAGGTAATAAGATTTGTAGTCCAATTAGAGATTATGCATTTGGCAACACCAGTGCTAGATTTGTTTAGATTTCAACAAGAGACTAGATGGACCTTCTATGCACTTTGGTCTGCTCCAGATAGAAGATTAACAGCTCTCTTGTAATCCAAACTCTGCAGGGCTTGTTCCTCTCCGAGCATGTGGAGTAAGAGAAACTATGGGTCAGACAAATGCTTTATAAAGGTGGATATAAATCACCTTATGGCCAGCACAAAGGAGGAGGTGACAGTGCCTCTATTTGGTGAAACCTCATTTGAAGTCTTGTGTGCAATTCTGGAGATCACACCTTCAAAAGGATATAAACTGGAGGGAGCTAGGGTAGAGAGTGGCTACCGTTATGAGGAGAGGCTTAAAAGGTTAGGGATCTTCAACCTGGAAAAGAGACGGTTGAGGGGAGATATGATAGAGGTCTATAAATGAATGAACGGAGTGGAACAGGTAAACATTGATCTATTGTTTACACCATCAAAACGTAGAAAGACTAGAGAACATGCAATGAAGCTACAGTGTAACCTGTTTAATAAAATAATTTTTCACTCAATGCGTAATCAAACTCTGGAATTCGTTACAGGAGGATGTAGTAAAAGCTGTTAATGTAGCTGAGTTTAAAAAAGGTTTTGTCAAGATCCTGGAGGAAAGGTCCAGAAACCATTAAAGAGGACACAGGAAATGCACTGCTTGCCCCAATACAAGCATTGTGAAACCTGTGACTTTTTGGGAAGCTGCCAAGTACTTGTGACCTGGATTGGCCACTGTTGGAAACAGGATACTGGGCTGGTTGGACCTTGGTCTGACCCAGTATGGCATTTCTTATGTTATATTCTTACGATAATGGTTAGTGAACTTCATCACAAGGCATATGGGACAGACTTAAAGATCTCAATATGCAGGGCTGGCCCGTCCACTAGGCGTCCGCCTAGGGCAGCAGATCTTTGTGGTGGCAGGCCATGTGCTTCATCACACATGACCTGCTGCCCCCCTTTCCCCCAGTGCTGAGCTGTGCCGTGCTGCTGCTGATTCTGGCAGCAGGTGGTGGGGGGGGGGGGGGGGGGAGACAGCTAGGCTTGGTGGCAGGCCATGTGCTTCAGCACACATGGCCTGCTGCTTCTGAACCCCCGAAGGCAGCCAGCCCTGTCAATATGTATACTTTGGGGAAGAAAGGATGGAGAGGGGAGATATGGATAGAGTTGTTTAAATACCTCCATGGCATAAATGCACAGAAAACGAGCCTCTTAACTGAAAGAAAGCTCTCCAGAGGGGGCATAGGATTAAAGTGAAATAATTATTTTTTTATAGAAACAGTGATAGATGCATGGAATCTCCCTGTGGGGATAGCAGAGAAAAAGACTATCGGAATTCAAGAAAGCATTGGACAAACATGGAAAATCTCTAAAGGAAAAAAAAAAAGGGACTAAAGATTTAGCAGTTGGTATGGAAGGGCAGAATGGATAGGCCGTATGGTCTTTATCTGTCATCATATTTCTATATTTCTAGATAAAAGGGAAAACTTCTCTGTACAGAACAGGTTACCTAAGAAGAGGTCAAAAGAACATTTTACTTCAGAACCAGATTCTAAGACTCCTCAAACTCATATTCTACAATTAAAACTAGATCTGCAGCCTGAAAAGTCATTACCCTGACATCATTACTTCTGTAGTTTTCCTAGATGACCCCTTGGATAGCAGGGCCAAAAGGGGCTGGAGTATCTTTTTTCAGAAACTGGTCTATGTCTGTGGATAGCTTTGACACTGAGGCTTGATGCTGAAAAACAAGTCCAGAATTTAGGTCTCAAGAACTGGCTTACTCTATGTCACAGGTGATGCAGAGACACTCACAGTGATAGGATCTGAAAGTGGCTGAGATGCTGACAGAAGGCCTCTCAAAAAACATCTTGTCTGAATCCCTCTCAAATCACTGCTAAACAATGGAGTGACACAGGGCTTGACAAATCCCAGGCACCAGGTCAACAAAGCAACCAGAAATTGCACCCTGGCACCTGGGATTTCATGCCTCCCATTGGGCGGCAGCTCCTGAAAAATGCGGCATTCAGAATTCCCCCATGCAAACAGCTCCCTGTATGATTGAGCAAAGGGGTGTAGAAGTTCAGGCTGACATTGCAATTTCAAGTCTCACGAGATTTGAAACCACGAGATCAGCTTGAACGTCCCTCACCATGTGGCTCAAAGCATGTAGAGAGCCAATCGTGGTTAGGGGAAATCTGAAATGCTGTCTTTTTCAGAAGCTGTAGCTAAACCCAAGAACCGGTGAGAGCGACTGAATGAAGTGGTGATGATGGTGGTGGGGGGGGGGGGGGGAGAGAAAGTGGGTGAAGCCTGGAGGGGCGTTATGAAAGAGAGAAAAAGAGAGATGGAGTAAAGTCTGGGAAGGAGGAAATGATATGAGACTAAGTGAAGTCTAGGGGGAGGGGTTTAAAGAAAGATGGGGGGGGGGGGCGCGCCGGGGGGGGGGGGGGATAGAGAGATAGAAAGAGTTAAACCTATAGGGTGTTATATGAGAAAGAGAGAGATTGAGATTAGGAGGAAGCCGGGGGGGGGGGGGGTGTTAATATGAGAGACTGATTGAGGTCTGTGGGAGGTTAGTAAAGCCTGGAGGGGGTTATATGAGAGAGAAAGATTGAGCTTGTGGGGAAGCCTGCAAAGGGGGGGGGGGGAGGTTTATAAGAGAGAGAGAGAGACTGGGGGCAAGTCTGGGAGGGGTTATGACAGAAAGAAAGAGAGACTGGGTAAAATCATGGGGGAAGTCTGAGGGGCTTATATGAGAGAGAGAGAGAGAGACAGACTGGGAGAAGATTGGGAGGGAGGGATCGAGAGACTGGGAGAGGATTAGAGGAGAGGTCGTGAGGGAGAGACTGGGGGAAGAATAGAGGGTCATGAGAGAGATAAGGAAAGCTTGGGGGGGTCGAGACACACTGGGAGAAGGCTGGGGGAGGGGTCATGAGAGAGAGACTGGGGAAGGCAGGGGGGATCATGGCAAAGAAAGAGAATCGGTGAAGACAAGATACGAAGTATAAAACTTTTTTTCTTCACATATCATCAGGTCATGGAGCAGCTGGAAGCCATTTTGGACCTAGTCCATAGTGGAACACAAGATTTGGTGTAAGAAACCACTTGGCAATAGTAATCATAGCATGATTGAGCTTGATTTAATAAAAGGAAGAAGAATGGCAAGGAAATCCACAGTACTACCTTTTAACTTTCAAAAGGGAAACTATGATAAAATTAGGAAAATAGTTAAGAAAAAACTAAAAGGAGCTGCTGCAAAGGTTAAAGATTTACATCAAGCATGGGGGGTGTTTAAAAAATACTATCTTGGAATGGTGTTGGGGCCATTTGGCAATAGTAATTATAGCATGATCGCGTTTGATTTAATAAATGGAAGAATAATGGCAAGGAAACCCACAGTACTACCTTTTAACTTTCAAAAAGGAGACTATGATAAAATGAGGAAAATAGTTAAGAAAAAAATAAAAGGAGAAGCTGCAAAGGTTAAAGATTTACATCAAGCATGGGGGGTGTTTAAAAAAATACTATCTTGGAAGAAAAGTGGAAGGAAGTCCAGAAAACTGCCAACATGGTTTAAAGGTGAGATCAGAGAGGCTGTTACAGCCAAAAAAAAAAGCATCTTTCAAGAAATAGAAAAAAGAGCCAAATGACGAAAACTAGAAACAAAAGCACTGGCAAGTTAGATGGCAGGCATTGATAAGGCAGGCAAAGAAAGAATTTGAAAAAAAGCTTGCTGTGGAAGCAAAAATGCATAACAACATTTTTTTCAAGTACATTTGCAAAAAAATCCAAAACAAAACGTGAGAGTCAGTTGGACCATTAGATGATAGAGGGGTAAAAAGGGCACTAAAAGGGGACAAGGCGACGGCATAGAAACTGAATGAATTCTTTGCTTCAGTCTTTACTAAAGATGATGTAGGGAAGTTACTCATGACTGAAATGGTCAGGGTGGTGGTGTGCTGCCAGGGCACTGAGGTGCACTCTGACAGTTTGATTCGAGTCTGGATTGTGAGAGATGGAGAAGGTACTGCAGCACCAAATGTACCAGGCAGGAGAACGGGTTCACTCTTTGCTCTGCGCACCACACCGAGAACCTGCACCATTTCAAGGCGTAAGCTCTCTTGGTGGAAGCCTTACGGGAGGTCCTCCACTTCCCCTGAGAGCTTGAAAGAGGCTAAAGCTATCCTTTTAGCAGCCACGCTGTCAGTGATAGGGACACCAGATTGGGGTGCAGGAGAGAGCTATCTTCCTGAGACAAGCCCCGGGGCACTCCCTTGGTGGGGAGTCAGTGCCTCCACCGACAACCGAAGGAGCAGCAGAAACCACAGTTGCCTGGGCCACCAGGGAGCCACCAAGATCAGCGTCGCTCTGTTGTGAAAAACCTTGAAGATCATCTTGGCAATCAACGGAATGGGTGGGAAGGTGTACATGAGGCCTTCAGACCATGAGATGAGAAACACATGTTGCTAGTCGGCTCAGGTGGGGGCTGACTGAAACAGAAGCGGGGCAACTGATAGTTGCCTGCGCTGGCGAAAAGGTCCACCCATGGGGTTCCACAGAGTTGGAAGAGCCAGCTGGCCACTCTGGGATCCAGCTGCCAATCGTGTGTTTGGAGGACCCTGCTCAGTTTGTCCGCCAGAGTATTGTCCTGGTCTGGCAGGTACATCGCCCATAGGAGTATTCCTTGAACTGCCTAAGAGCAGAGAGTGATCACCTCACGGCAAAGGGTGCGAGACCCCATTCCCCCTTGCTTGTTCATGCAGAACATCACCACTTTGTTGTGGTATCTCAGATGGTGGTGAAAAGCTCGTAGGGCTAGATATATTGCCCGAAGCTCCAGGAGAGTGATCTGCTGGTTGCCCTCGGCCTATGACCAGCTGCCCTTCCAGCAGGGAAGCGTCCATTGTGAGGACCCTTAAAGGGCTCAGGGCTTGGAAGGGCATACCGGCCAGGAGATGTTGCAGGTTTTGCCACCACGTCAGGGAGTCTACTAGCTGGTGGGTCTAAGACTCTGTCTTGGAGTCGACCCGTGGCCTGTGTCTACTGGTCTCGAAGGCACCACTGGGAAATCTTCATGTGTAGATGGGTGTCCAGAATGACATGAACTGTGGAGGCCATGTGGCCGAGTAGGCGCAACAGAAGCCAGGCAGAAACAGAGGGATGGTGTTGCACATCTGCGGCCACTGTGAGCAAGTGGCTTGACTCGATCCAGGGGAAGGAAGGCCTTTGCCTGGACCGTGTCAAGCTTTGCCCCTATGAACTCCAGATCCTGTGTCTGGAGAAGATGGGACTTCAGGTGGTTTATTACAAACCCCAGGTGTTGTAGGACGTGGATGGTGTGAGCTGTAGCTTGCTGTACCTTGGCGGCCATGCCTCCTTTTATAAACCAGTCATCCAAGTAGGGGAATATGAATACCCCCTGAAGATGGAGGTAGGCAGCCACTACTACCAGGCATTTTGTAAAGACCCTTGGGTGGATGCCAGGCCGAAGGATAGTACCCTGCACTGGTAGTGGCCTCCCCCCACCATAAAGCAAAGGTACTGCCTGTGGCTGGGGTGAATGAGGATGCGGGTATAAGCATCCTTCAGATCCAAGGAGCATAGTCAATCTCCCTGGCTGGAGGTAATGTTCCAAGGGAGAGCATCTTGAACTTCTTCCTCACCAGGAACTGGTTCAGGTTTCGCAGGTCCAGGATGGGCCTTAGGCCCCCTGCCCTTTCTGGCACGAGGAAACACCTGGAGTAGAACCCTTTGTCCCTGAGATGTTGGGGTACTGGTTCCACCGCCTTGTGCTCGAGATGGCCTGCGAGTTCCTGCAATAGAAGATCCTGGTGAAGGGGAGACCTGGGGGGGGGGCTCTCCCGGGAAGAAGGGAGGAGGTTCTGTGCCAGGTGGAAAAGGTAGCCCTCCCTGACCATCTGGAGTGCCTAGGAATTGGCGGTGATGGTTGGTCACCTGTGGGCATAGTGAATCAGACGTCCCCCCTGTGGGCTGCTGTCCTCCTTGGGGTAGAGAGGCTATTCTCAAGAAGTCAAAGGTTCCCAACAGGCCATGCTTATGAAGGCCGTGCCCCTGTCCCTTAGCCTGCTGACCCTGCTGGGGAGGCTTGGAAATGTGGGTAGTTTTTGTAAGCAGCCCCTTTCCATCGGGGAAGGGCAGCAATCTTTTTGGAGAGCCTGGTCCTCGTCATGAGTTCAGTCTCCAACTTGGCAGTCTTCTCCATCATGGGTTTGCCAAAGAGGTTCTACCCTTGGCATGGGACATTAACCAATTTGTCCTGAACCCACTGCTCGAGGTCGGAAGACTGTAGCCAGGCTTGATGTCGGGTACCGATGCCCACCACGGCTACTCTAGTCGCCAATTCGAAGCCATCAGGCTGAGTCATAAATTTGTGGCACTCATGGATGGCTTTGAACAGGTTCCTGAACCACTGTAGGGGTTCCTTGGAAAGACCAACCGAGAACCTGGAGAGCTCCTTCGCCAGGTCTCTCAGCTACATGCTCATGTACAGTTGGTAGGCCTGGATCCGGCCTATGAGCATCGAGCCCTGGTAGCACTTTCTGCCGAGGGCGTCCAAGGTGCGGGACTCCCTACCCGGGGGCACCGAGGAGTGTGTCTTCTGCTCTTCAGGCGAAGTATGGCCAACTCCACCACCTGAAGTTATGCGGCAACTGTGCCTTCTGGAAGCCAGGGCTCCGGCGGACCCAATATATCGAGTCAAGCCGCTTGCTCACAATGGGCACAGACGCCAGTGTTTCCCATATGTGGAGCATGAGTTGTTCCAGGATGGGTACTGTCAATGATTCCCTCGGTGGAGTCTCGTATTGGAGGATTTCTAGCTCCTCCGTATCAGAGTCCTCCTCCAATTCCGTTGGGAATGCTAGAGTCTTTGACATGTCCTGCACAAAGTCTAGGAATGCCATGTCCACGGGTGGGGACCAGCATCGAGACTCAGAGGGGGACGGGTCAGAGGGAATGTTGCGGTGGCGACGGGTATTGGGGGACTCCTCATCCTCAGTCTCAATTCCAAGTAATCGGTGGAAGACTCAAGGGGAGGGCAACCC
Organism: Ichthyophis bannanicus; assembly: GCA_033557465.1. NCBI lineage: Eukaryota > Metazoa > Chordata > Amphibia > Gymnophiona > Ichthyophiidae > Ichthyophis > Ichthyophis bannanicus. The sequence goes on along the minus strand of CM066040.1, from coordinate 171,254,029 downwards.
GGGGGCTCTAGGCCCGAGCCCGGTCCAAGCCCCTTGGAGGCCCCTCGGCTGGTGTCGTGCACGCTAGCTGGGGAAGACCGAGACCTCGGCTGAGGATCAGCTCGGGGCCTATGGCCTCTAGAATTGGCTCAGCCTCCAGGGGCATCCTCAACATCGAGGGCCTGGTGGTCTGGACAGAGGAACCGGCCGTGCCAGACAACATCCCCCGTTGCTGGTCCATGAAAGCAAACAGGCTGCGTTCCAGGGCTGCCATTCTGGACTCCAATCCAGATGGCTCCCCAGCTCTCAGCGCGGGCACCGAGGAACTAGCGCTGGTTCCCCCAAAGGATGGCCTCGGGTGTCCAGGGCCGATCTCTGGGCGATCTTGGTAGGTCGCTCCTGCTCCAAGCCCTTGGACGAGCGGCGTGGACTGCGGAACCTGGCTCGGGACTTACTTGGCCTGTCAGAACCGTCCAGGGACGTTGCCTTCTAGGGTTGTTTCTTCCTGTGTTTCCTCGAGGGAGACCCCCTTTTTGAAGACCCACGGTGTTGACTGGGATTCACGGGAGTCTGAGGCTTCAGACGGGGTCTTGGCCTTCGGAAGCACTGGGGACTCTGGGAAAAACTTGTCATGCTGCTGCTGGTGGCTCTTAAGGGCCTTAGTGGACATCTTTTTACAAAGACCACAGGCCAAAGGGTCGTGTCTGGCCTGAGGCAGCAAAGACAACAGGCGTGTGTATTGGTAAGAGACAATCTTTGTACACCAATCACAGTTCTTAAAACTACTGATAGCCACGGGTGAAGAAATTGCCCCGGCGAAATCAAAGACCCACGGTGCTGCCAGTTGGAAAAAGGGCACAAAGGCGCCAAAAGGCAAAAAATGAGTACGGACCCGAGACTCTATGCAGGAGCAGCAGCAGGCTTGGGAAGAGTACCAATGCACAACTGGAGGGAGAGTATGAAAGTCAGATAGCAAATAATCAATTTTTTCCGGGGGAAAGCAGACAGACATCTGATGGGCTCTGCGGAAAAAAGGAGACCGAGTAAGATGGCACCCTTTGGTGGGAAGGGGACCATGCATGCATGGTGGCATCTCCAAAGGTTTTCTTTGAAAGTTGAGGAGATGCTTCCACAAAGGCTACATCGGTGCCAATGTCATCCATATATGAGGACTGACTTCCTGCTTCTTCCCAGAGAAAATATTTTTTCACTCAATCCGTAATCAAACTTTGGAATTCGTTAATGGAGGATGCTGTAAAAACTGTTAGTGTAGCTGGGTTTAAAAAAAGATTTGGACAAGTTCTTGGAGGAAACGTCCATAAACCATTATAAAACTGCTTTGATTAAAAGATAAGGCGGTATATAAAACCTGTTAAATAAATAAATAAAAGAAGACCTGGGAAATCCACTGTTTGCCCCAATACAAGCATTGTGGATCCTATGTCTTTTTGAGAAACTGCTAGGTACTTGTGACCTGGATTAGCCACAGTTGGAAACAGGATACTGGGCTTGATGGATCTTGGTCGATCCAGTATAGCATATCTTATGTTCTTAATAGGTGAAGCAAACAAGGAAGCTGGCTCAGGTGCCACTATAAAGTGTCACTGATTATTTTGAGAGGGGAAGGAGGCACATTAAGGGCCTGATTTATTAAGCTTTTTCCCAAAGAAATTGGGAAAACAGTCTTAGTAAATCAGCCCTAAAACCTAAAAAAGGAACTGTAATACACCTTTGGGGAGATATATGATGACCTAGGTTTCAGCAGTTGGTGCCTAATTTTTTTAGGCCAGCTCCTAGATACCAAGAAAATCTGTCAAGGCCTGGAATGATATCAGGAGAGAATAAGTTCACCTAACAAGAGAAGAATCAGTGAAAATAGTCTCAACTTCTGTAATATGTTGTAGCTCAGTCTTGGGAGTCTAAGCTACTGCTTGAGGTAGCCAACTGGGAGAGTGTATCGCAGCAGTCATAACCTCTCTACTGTCAGATTCCAACTGTGAAGGAAGCCTGGTTCTAAACATGTGTGTCTTCACACAATATTCAGCATTGTTTTCTTGGATCCAAGCCCAACCCCGATAAACCCTTTCAAGTACACCAAGTAGATACAGCAGGAAGGTTTCATGCTCTAGGATTATACATCGATATGGAAACCAAGGTCAAGCGGAACTGCTGGTACCAATGCATTACCAGTGGTAAGGAGACATTTTACTTATCAGTTAATTTCCTCTTTGAATCCTGCTAGCCTAGTCCAGACAAGGAGGTTGTGTTCCCCTACCAACAGATTGGTGGATACAAAGAACCAATGAAAAACCCAGGTTTCAATGACATCATATCCTTGCCTCTATTTGCCTCCGCCACCAGAGGTCCCTTCAGTATTTGTCCGAAAGCATATGGGAGAAATATGGCAAGCCTCAGACTACCTCAATCATGGGCAACAATGAGTGATCAACAATACAGAACTATGTACAAGAAAGAATAAACATAAGGCTCTCAGTAAACAATGAACCTGCAGAGCCAAGTATAAAAATCATAGTGGATCCAAGGGTACCACAGCACACGAACAGCAAGGCACTTCCAGGGGGTGGGTCCTGGACTGGTCTAGTAGGACTCAAGAAAAGGACATTAACTTGTAAATAAAATGTCACCTTCCATATCGTCCTGCTAGACCAGTCCAGACAAGTGGGATGTACCAAAGCTACACTACTACTAGGCAGGAAGAAGGCACAGCAGCTTGCAAAGACATTTGAGCCAAAGGCTGTGTCTGCCCAGCATGGACATCCAAGTGGTAATGCTTGACAAAAGTGGAAAATTATGTCCACATTGCTGCCCGACAAATGTCTGAAGGGCCTACCGAACTCCACTCTGTCCATGAGGGCGCCTGCGCTCAGGTAGAATGGGTGCACAAACCCTCCAGAACCAGCAGGTTCCATAACAGATACGCCGAGGCAAAGGCCTCCTTAATCCAGTGCCCCAAAGTTGACTTAGCCACCGTGTCACCCTTGAATGGATCAGAAAACAGCACAAAAAGATAGTTGAACTTAAAGTAATTTGTAACCTTCAAGTACCAGAGAAGTACCCTCCACACATCCATAATGCAAAGATCCTTATCCTTCCCCCGAAACTGCTCCTTAGCAAAGGAGGAAAGGCAGACCACCTGGTTCATGTGGAAGAGAGAAAGCACCTTAGGCAAGAAGGAAGGCACAAGCCGAATAGAAACGGCCTCCTTTGAAAGGACAAATTAAGGATCTCGGCAAGATAGAGCCTGCAGCTCTGAAATCCATCTTGCGGAACAAATTGTGACCAAGAAGACCATCTTGAGTGTCAAATCCTTCAAAGTAGCCAACTGACTAGTTCCGCACCATCGCAAAGAGGCACCAGATCCGTATAAATGCTGGCTCGGTAGACCTCCTCCAGGCTCCAAGGAGAATGGAGACCACTGCTGAAGAGTAAGCTGTAAGCGAGAAGGGAACCAGGTCCTCCAGGACAATCAATTCCTGCGGCAATAGCCCCAGAGGCAGAGGCAACCAAAGAAGAGGCACCTGCACTCTCCTCGGCCAATGCGGTGCTACTAGAACAATGCTGTCCGGGTGGTGTTCTATATGCCGAATCACACACCTCACCAGAGGCCATGGAGGAAACACATATAGCAGGTGCTAACTTGGCCAATGTTGTGTCAGGGTATTTATACTCTGACCCCGCCTCTGTGTGGTGACCGAATTAGTGCAAACTTTGGCATCAGAATGAGTTGCCATCGGATCCATTTCGGGGAAACCCCAATAGTGCAGAATCAACTGAAATGCCTTCTGACTCAACTCCCACTCTCCAGGATGCAGAGATTAATGGTTAAGGAAGTCCGCTTCCACACTGTCCACTCTGGCAAGATGCTGAGTTGAGAAGGCTAGGAGGTTCTTCTCCACCCAGGCAAACAGGAGAGTCATCTCCAGAACTAACCCAGAATTCCTTATGCTGCCTTGCTGATTGACAAACTAATATTCAGAGACCAAAATGTCAAACTGCCAGACAAGCTCACACTACATAATGCTGAAATTACCATAAAAAAGGAAATCAAGTGCTTTGGTATAACGACTGACAGCAACCTCAACATGCTTGCACACATCAAGAATGCAGCCAATACAGCATACTGGAAACTTAAGACTCCTCAAACCTCTACACCCGCTTCTACAAGACAACGATTTCAGAACTATTTTTAAGCAGTCATTACATCCCACCTTGACTACGGTAACATCCTCTATCAAGGGCTGTCAAAACAGGCACTATACCCACCCCAGCTAGTACAAAACACTGCCGCCAGAATCCCAACAGGCAGACCAAGTCGGCAACACATAACCCCAATCCTTAGAAGTCTGCACTGGTTCCCAATTGCCCAATGGATTAAACAGAAATCCATAACTACCGCCTACAAAATCCTTCATAACCTCTCCACTCCCTGTCTCAAGGATCAAATCACAAAAGCATCCACGACAAGACCAAGAAGATCAGCAAACTAGAATCTTCTGGCCATCCCTCCTCTCAAGACCAAATGTACACAACAGACAAGCAACAGGGCCTTCTCGCTATATGCCCCCACGATCTGGAACTCTCTACTGTTAAATAAAATAACTAAATCAATTGCCGTGGCATTGTCCAAAAAACACTCAAACCACCTTGACCAGGAGCTGGAAACGCAGAGCCAGCCTGATTGCCCTCGCTGCGAGGAGGTTGATGGACTATACCGCCAACCTGTGGTTCCAACAGCCCTGGGCCGTATGGTCTTGGCAATGGGCTCCCCAGCCCAAAAGACTTTCATCAGTCATCAGCAGGATCCAGGAGAAACAGTCCAGTAGCCCTTCCTCAGATGAGAGGCACAATTGTAACATAGTTCAAAACACACACAGATATTTTATAAAGGTCTGTGAACTCCCTAGTTTAATTTATCACTAGGGAGTTCACAGACCTTTATAAAATATCTGTATGTGTTTTGAACTATGTTACAATTGTGCCTGTTGATCAAATTTAGATTTTTGGTCAGTGAACCCTTAGTAAGGTGGGTGGTTTAGGTAATAGCGAACCGTTGATGTATTTGACTCAGGACTGCACCTTTTTTCCACCAGGAGGTGATGTTGTGAAGGTCTAGCGAGTCTTTCTGAGGTTTGCTTTTTACCTTAATTTTGCTAAGTAATAATTATCGCAGATTTGGTGAATATAGTAAAGCCAATTATTAATTTATGAAGTATCATTATTTGGCTTTGATATAGACCTGTGTTTATATTGTAAAGTCAAACTAATGCCATGTCACCATCAACAGGGCACAATTCCTAGCCGCTAGACTACCAGGTCGTACATGGCATCAGAAAGGAAGGCTGTAGCAGACTTAAAAGAGGGGTAGAATCAAACAGAGGGGGAGAATGAATCCACTGGGGCAGGGCACAAAACGTCAGGCCTACACATACCACAACTGAAGAATAGCAGCTACCGTCGCAGCAGCAAACCGGTTCTTAAAAAAAAAAAAAAATCCACCTTTCAGTCCAGAGTAACTTTCAAGGCCAATCCTTCTTTCACAGGAATGGTGGTCCATCTGGGAACCACCGTAACCTGCGCAGCCACCTTGAAATATCAAACCACACAACACAGTCCCTCTCCAGGGGAGCGTACATCTTCTTATACACCCTTAAACCCTTAGGCAGGAAGTCGGGGAAACCCCATTCCTACCGGAACAGGCCCTTGACATGTCGAGAGCGGGAGACAGCAGTGGATTTGCATGCCTCTTCGGTTCCTGCTCCGTGTCTGGAGCATCTACAAGTTCAAGGTGGATAAGACCCTGGAATCAACTCTTCCAGTTCCTACTCCCGGAACAGACTGATAACATCGGCCGCCTCATAAGCCCTGAAGGCGACAGTACTTCATCTACATCAAACATCTTAATCCAAGCCACAGTCCAAATCTCAGACAGAACCCAGCTGATCCTCAACTCCAGAGGTTGCCCTTTGCCAGAGATGTCTAGCCATCAATCAAACAGGGCTTCCACTTTCAGCCTGCCCCTCATGAGACTGTGTTCAGGGGGGAACCAGAAGCCGTAGGGTCTGAATTTCCATGTCAGAATGACTAGGTTTGCTGTAAAAGGAAAAGAATCCTAGGGAGGACAATCCGGACTCTGGAAGCTCTCTTTGTGGAAATGCCCTCTTAAACCAGGGGGCATAGTTACCATTGATCCCCCCCCCCAGAGGATGGGGAGAGGTCCACAGAACAGTTGCCAGAGCTTCCGGCCAGCTGAGTATCCTTACCTGTAGCGTCATCCGCCACACCATGCCCTAAGGCAGGCATGGTCGGACTAACAGAATCCCCTGACCGAAAGACAGAAAGTAGGTCCTCCAGAGAAGATTCAGAAGCAGCCATGCAAGAAGAGCAGAGACCAGAAGCTGCAGATGAGGTGTCTCACTTGCCAAAGGCCAAACAATGTTTCCTGGAAGACGACACAGAGAGGTAAGGCAAGTATCACAACAGCAGGCGCTAAGTCCACAGTGGCCCAAAGGTGTGCATTAACTGTGCAATGTGCGTTACAGGTGCTAGGGTAGGAACATCCATTGGAGCCACTCAGGCAGATCGTAAGCAAGGACGAGGCAACCACCAGGCGCATAATATTAAAAATGCTACTAATGCATGCAGAAAACAGTGGAAAACCTCCACACAGCACTGATGGTTGCCAGCAGTCTACCCCAAGGACAATGATGAGGTCAAGCCTTGATATTCACCCCATGAGAACCCCAGGCAGAGGATCTATACCGAGATCAGCTCTATTCCCCTGAAACTGTTTCTTTGGCTTGACAGCACTGAATTAAAGGTGGCTGGAAGGCAGATTCCTCTGAGAACCTTCTGCAATCTTCGGAAAGACAGCAGCGGGGGGGAACAGATGACAAGTGAAGGGGCGGTGAGGCTGCTGAATTCTTCCATCCTTACAATTTTCTGGCTGCTCACAGGCTCTTATCTAGGATAAGAACTTGGAGCATAACCAATTTTCTCTCCTCCTATGGCTACTGAAAAGACTGCAGTCTAGTGAAGGTCATGCTCAAGTGAAAGGGTCACCGTCAAAGTGGTCTGTCACTAGCGCTTTTTTATTTATTTGGCTATGCTTTTATACCGCTTTTTGTTGGTATTTTTCAATCTTCTCCTCTCAATTCTTCAGATAGGAGAAAATCCATCCACCATCTGCTGCAGACAAAGAAATACTCTGGTGGCTGAGGCGAATAGAGGCATGGAGTGATGTCACTGAAACCTGGGCTTTTCATAAGTTCTTTGTCTCCACCAATCCGCTGGTAGGGGAACACAACCCACTTGGTCTGGACTGGTCTAGCAGGACAATATGGAAATGTAGTTCTGTGATTTTTCATTAAGGGAATCCATGGCAATGTGAATCTGGAAAAAAAGGAGATCAATGCAATTCAGGCTAAAATGTTCATCTACCCCTACTCTATCTCCACATTTGGAAACGGCATTAAGAGTAATGCCTGAAGACACTGTTCTTTTCAGATATGATGAGAAGGCTAGTCAAAGCAAAATCAAAGTCTTGTGAAAAGGGCTAGCTACGGCTGCAACAGACAGGTTTTACTGGGGGAAAAGTCTGGGCTTCACAACCACATGGAAAAAGAAAATAGACTTAAAGCGGGTTAAAAAAGGCTAATGATACTATTGGTGCAAAGGAGGTAAAAAAAACATTAAAATAAACAGCAAAAGAACTGTTTCACTCTTTCCACTGTGGAAAACACATCCAACTGCCACCCTGAACAGAATGAACTAAGGGGAACCCTACCAGATGGCAAATGTGCAAGAAATCCTAGGCATGTCCAGAAAAGTCTGGAAAGGTTTTTCTAGAACTGAGACTATTCATCGTAGCATTTTCTGATGACTTCACCTACTTGTGTGGCTGAAAAATGCCACTTGCCTTTGGAGAATCAAAGACCCTAACACACCAAACCAGAGATCCTGTCTTAATTAATGGGCAACTTGAGATTAAAAATAGAGAATATGGTAGTCTGGAGCTTGTTAAACTATAACATAAAACAAACTCCTTCCTCTCCCCCCCCCCCTTTCTTTGTTAAGAAACAAGTTGGTTTCTTACAGATTTCTTAATCTTACAGAACCTGACTCGCAAGAGATACAGTCATGCAGGGCCATCTTGTTCACTAGGGAACCGCCTAGGGTGGCAGACCTCCGTAGGCTGCATGGCACGGCACACCTGACCTGCTGCCCCCTTGTGCTGAGCCTTGCTGTGCCACCGCCCCCTCCCTGCTGAAGATTGTGGCGGCGGGGTCAGCTCGGCGGCAGTGGCAGGCCATGTGCTTTGGCACATATTGTCTGCTGCTTCTGACCCCCCCAAAGTTGTGTCCGAGGGGTCAGAAGCAGCAGACCATGTGTGCTGAAGCACATGGCCTGCTGCCAAGCTGCCCCTTGACCCAGTTGCCAGGATCAGTGGCAGCATGGCTCAGCATGGGGAGGGTGGGGTGGCGGCATGACGCAGCTCGGCATGTGTGTGGGGGGGGGGGCGGAGCGGCGCGGTGCAATCATGCAGTTCAAAAATAGAGTTCTGTTTTTGACATTTGACCCCAGTCTTTGGGGGCTTACTTAATAGTTTTGTAGTTTGCAGAATCTAACTCTAGGATGACAACTGATGAACATCTTGTGAGGTTCATCTGGGAAGATGGCAAAAAGCAGAGAACCAACAGATAGAATAGTCTTCCTTCAACAACAGGAGCACTAGCAGTCTCTCCAGAACTTAAAGCAGCACTGATCACTGAGGTTACTTTGGCAGCACTTCTCTTCCACTCGCCCCAGCCACCTTCCAACTCTAGAGAAAAGAAAACTTCACAAGAAATGCTCTTTTCCTTTCTCCTCCTAAAACTGGGCAGGAGAACTACTACTACAAGAAGAGGCAGTAGCAGCAAGACAAGAAGTGCTACAATGCAACTTCTGGTTTGAAGCTAGCAGTCTCAATTATACTCCCTAAGCAGCATGCCCATGTGTCCTAACTGCTTGGGGTGTAAGTACGAGGTTGTCCATTATGACAAGCAAAAAGACTGCATAAGGACAGATTTAGATTTTTGTTTTAATCTGCAACAAACATACCTGTACCAGTCAAAAGTCCAGCACTCTTCTTTCGTGCATAAGCGCGCAAATGGTTGGACAGGCTAACAGCACTTGTAAATGTCGTACTGCAATGCACACATGTCCTAAGCTTCGCGGTCATACCTATCATTCAAAAGAAAACTAAGATCCATTTTTCTCTTCAAAAATAACTCTCGTTCCAACAAATTATACTTTTGCACAAGTTGTACAAAAAGCAAATTGTAACACAAACCATGTAAAACTGCATAAAATATGCAAGTTTCCCCACTATTAAGCTGTCACTCAACCACTACTAAGACTTCCAATATGATCCTGGAAAGTCATAAAACTATTTATGTGCATGCCTGTTTTTCTAAACAGCAGCTTAACAGCTGCCTGTTAAGCAGATACAGTTAATATATGCATCAGTTATTAAAGCATTCCTACCATTAGCTGTTCAACGCTACCCCACCCCGAAATAGACAGCACCACAAAGCTGTGTTTCCATGAATTTTTATTCTGTAATTTCACTAGAATCTCTTTGTGTTACAACCTAGTATATGAATGTATTTCTATTGATTTATCATATTTAAATATGTTGTGACCCAAGGCAACTGTCAGTTTTATATCAAATATTTAATACATTTAGTTTTAAAGGAAAGGACCAGAAAACCTACAAACATCCTAAAACAGATTCTAGTCTCTAAAATACAATCCTGTGATTTAACAACACAATTCTGTTGAGAAGTTTCAAAGCTTACAACATTGTCAACTAGACAAAATTCTCTTCATTGGTAAAGTGGTAATTGAAGTGTTTTATCCACAAGACTGTAAAAGGCTCCATACTAAATTAGGTTGCTGATAAAAGTAAGGAGAAAAGGTGGTAAAACACACCGCCAAACAGCTGTTAGACAAAACATTTTATTCAATGCATTTTATGTTCATTATTCTGGATGCGCAATCAATAATGAAAGTTAATGATTTGAAGTTTTTTGCTAAAATATGTGTGTTAAATAAATGATCAACAAACATCTTAGTTATCACAGGAAAGAAAACATGATGGAGCAATACTTAACTCCTCATTTGAGAGCACTACAACTGAACTGGCTGCTTTGTGACCATGATAAAATGGCATTAAAAACGTTTTCAATGTCTGGAAAGCCTTCATAGTTCAAATCACAAGGTCCAATCAGTTCTTAAACTTATAAAACGTTATCTTTGAAAAAACAGCCAGCTTGCCCCTGCTTTTACCCACACAAAATATGTCTCCATCTCAACTCCTCTTCTAAGTGTTCCCTACAATTTCTGCTGCAACTTTTAAAGATATAATGATCAATTTTGTAATATATATTTTCAGATTCAATTTCCTCTTACCCAATTATCTCCATTAGTGGTTCATCCTAATTAACCACCAGAGAACACATTTAAATTAATTGATTATTTTAACATAGTTCCTGAAGGAAGATTAAAAGAACAAAAATCGGCCTTTATAGTCCTGTCCATGAAACGATTGTTCAATTTTTACTATCTTCCATACTTGTCGGGCAATTTCTCTTCATGGATGAGAACATATCTTCACACCTTGTGAATCAGAGTTTGATCTCTTTCTCTATTCTGGTTAATAGACCTCAAATCAAGCAAACATTCTTGCATCATTGCATCCCAGATCCACTCCACTTATTTCTGATGGTACTTCTATTTTTTTGTTCAACTCAACAGCTTGGACACTGTTTTGAAACACTGTAGGAAGGAATTTCTAGTTTAGAAGAGCTCTAAGTCTTTGTGCAATGAGAAAATGTGCTGGGGTAAGTGGCTGCAGCTCACCATCATTGTAAATAAGGTCACAAAGTTAACTACAGCCTCTATTCTCTGTAAGGACTAAGACTCTCTTCAAATGACAGATGCTTTCTCCAATATATTCCTTAGATTTTACCTGATGCATCATTCTTCCCAGAATCTTCCTTACCAGGTACCTCTCACCAAGGAAAAATTTTACATACCTGATAATTTCTTTCCTTGAATCCTGCTAGACCAGTCCAAAAGAGTGGATTATGCTCCCTTGTCAGCAGGTGGAGGCAGATTTGAGTAACTTTCAGTGATGTCATCACTTGGTTTATCTACTGGTGCAACACGGAGAGAAGCCAGAATGAAATCTCCCAAGCAAGACCAAAAAAATAAAAAGCCACCACTCATACAAACTACTTGCGTTAATAACCAACCATAACGTGCGACAAGTATTTGGCTTTCTTACCAGAAATAACTCCGCATCAGATAAGGCAATCAAGAGGCAGCAGGCCTCTCATACCTGTAGGAATAGTCTTCCAGGGCAGGTCCTGGACTGGTCTAGCAGGATTCAAGGAAAGAAAATGATCAGGTACCAGTCCAGATGAGTGGGACACACCCAAGCAGTCAGGAAGCAGGATGGAAGGAAGAGAGCATTCTGGACTGCTCTATGAAAGTGCCATCTGCTCTGGCTCACACATGCAATCTGTGATGGCTTCACACAGGTGCTCAGAGATAACCAGTTAGCTGCCTTACAGATGCCCCCAGTGGAAAGCAAAGACGACACTGCCCAAGAAGTGTGTCCTAGTAAAGTGAATTTTGACTCCCAGTAGCGCATGTTTTCCAGCTAAAGGTCTATTAAATTAATAGCTTATTTAACCCAGCAGACAACAGAGGACTTGGCCACTGCCTGTCCTGTCCTCAGACCGCCAAAGAGGATGAAGAAATGATATGAGTGACTGAAGGGATTAGTAACCTCTGGATAGTAGACAAACACCTCCTAACATAGTATATGACGGCAGATAAAGACCAGTATGGTCCATCTAGTCTGTCCAGCAAGGCGGCAAGAGTAGGTGTACCTGCCGCTCCATGCAGGTTACCCCTCCCCATGCCTTTGTTTAGGGGTGTATCCACCGCTCTGTGTAGGTCACCCCTATTTGTTCAGATATAAGAGATAGTTATGCTTATTTTGATTTTATCCTGTTGCTATAAAGGAATCCACTATGTCTGTCCCATGCCATTTTGAATTCTGTCACTGCATTTGACCCCACCACTTCCATCGGCAGGGCATTCCAAGCATCCACCACCCTTTCAGTGAAAAAGTATTTCCTGAAATTGCCTTTCAATTTAACCCCTTGCAGCTTCATGTTATGCCCTCTAGTTTTACAGCTTCCCCGTTTTTGGAAGAGGTTTGTTTGTTCATTAATACTCTAAGTATTTAAAGGTCTGAATCATTTCTCCCCTGTCCCTCCTCTCCTCCAGTGTGTACATATTTAGGTCTTCAAGTCTCTTCTCATAAGTCTTCTGACGCAGGTTCCAAATCATTTTGGTCACCTTCCTCTGAACTGCTTCTAGCCTTTTATATTCTTTGCGAGATATGGTCTCCAAAACTGAACCCAATATTCCAAGTGAGGCCTCACCAGTGACTTGTATAGTGGCATTAATACCTCTTCTTTTCTGCTGGTAATTCCTCTCTGTATGCAACCTACCATCCTTCTGGCTTTTGCCACTGCCTTGTCATACTGTTTCATCACCTTGAGATCCTTAGAAACAATCCGAGGTCCCTCTCCTGGCCCGTGCACACAAACCTCTTGCCCCCTATTGTATACATTCCCCTTGGATTTCTGCTTCCCAAGTGCATGACACTGCACTTCTTCACATTAAATCTTAATTGCCAAGCATTAGACCATTCTTCCAGCTTTTGTAGATCTTTCCTCATGTTATCCACCCCCCCAGGGGCATCCACTCTGTTGCAAATTTTTGTCTCATCTGCAAAAAGACAAACTTTTCCATTCGGTCTTTCAGCAATATAACTCACAAATATATTGAACAGTACTGGTCCCTGACATCTATCAGACATATAGAGGGCACTGTCTAAAGATCCTCCCCAGCAAGGATGGGAGAATGACAGTCTGGTTAAGGTGAAAAGTTAATAGCACCTTTGGGAGGAAGGAGGCCCAGCCTGCAAGGAGACAGAAGCAGTCAAGATGACCAAAACAGATTCCCTGCAGAATAAGGCCTACAGCTGACACCCACCTAGTTAACACAATCACCAGAAAATCTCCTTGACGGACAAATATAACAACATAGTGAATGATGGCAGATAAAGACCAGCATGGTCCATATAGTCTGCCTAGTAATTTAGAAGTTTACATTTGCTTTGATTCCATCCTCTTGCTATGTAGTGATCCTGTGTATCTGCCCCATGACTTTTTGAAATCCGCCAATGTTTTTGCTCCAGCCACCTCCTTTGAGAGGGCATTCCAGGCATCCACCACCCTTTCCGTGAAAAAGTATTTCCTGATATTGCCTTTTAAGTTTACCTACTTGCAGATTCATTTCATGTCCTCTAGTTCTACCGCTTCTCCATCTTTGAAAAATGGTTTGTTCATTAATACCCTTAAGTATTTAAACTTCTGTATTATATTCCCTCTGGTTCTCTTCTCTTATAGGGAATACATATTTAGGTCAAGTCTTTATTCATATCCCTTCTGAACCAGGCCCAATATCATCTTGGTTGCCTTCCTCCGAACCATTTCAATTTTTTTTATATCCTTTGTAAGGTACAGTCTCCAAAACTGAACACAATACTCCAAGTGAGGCCTCACCAATGACCTGTACAGGGGCACTCCTCCTTCCTGCTGGTCATGCCTCTCTGTATCCAGCCCAAAATCCTTCTGGCTTTGGCCACTGCCTTGTCACACTGCTTTGCCACCTTGAGATCCTCAGACCTTATCACGCCAAGGTCCCTCTCTTGGTCCGTACACATCAGCCTCTCGTCTCCTATTACATTCAGCTCCTTTAGGTTTCTGCGTCCCAAGTGTATCACTCTCAAATTCTTTGAATTAAATCTCAATTTCAAAGAATTTGATCATTCTTCTAATTTTTGTAGATCTTTTCTCTTGTTGTCTACTCCTTCCAAAGTATCCACACTCTGTTGTAATCTTCGTATCATCTGCAAACAGGTAAACCTTTACTTTTAGTCTTCGGCAATATCACTCACAAAGACAATGAACAGTAGCAGTCCTAGAATCGATCCCTGAGGCACTCTACTAACTCACCCTCCTTTCTTCAGAGTGAGTTTCATTCACCACTACCCTCTGTAGTCTGTCAATCAACCAGTACACCACCTTGGGACTCACCATCCCCAGACTGCTCAGTTTATTCCCAAGCCTTCTATGAGAAACAGTATCAAAGGCTTTGCTGAAATCTAAGTAGACCACATTCATTTAATCTTTGAGAGAGGCAGCATGATTGGGCTTAAAGGGGACATTTAGCATCTTCAACGCCAGGGACAGACTCCACTGAGTGACCTTAAGTAAATGTGAGACATCAGGATGCACAAACAAGAACATTTCTGGAACACATCCATGGCATCATGTCAGGGCAACTTCCTGAATATTGAGAGAATTCAGGGCCTAATCCTCATTCAAGACTGATTTACAAAAAGGACAAAATGGCCACTCTGTCTGCCTTAATAGCTTCCAGGGCTCGAGAGGAACATCATCCCTCGAAAGCCCTCCAAAGTTTCACATACACCAAGGAAGAAGAGGCCCACCAGGCCCTGAAAAGGGTGTTCACTACTGCCTAGAGCAGTGGTTCCCAAACCTGTCCTGGGGGACCCCCAGCCAGTCGGATTTTCAGGATAACCACAATGAATATATATTTATTTATTATTTATTTATTTACATTCTCTTATATACCGCGCTATTCTGCATCAGTGCGGTTTACATTGAACAAACTGAAATTACATTGAACAGGGCTTTATAACTTGGAGATAACTATTTTACAGGGAACATGGGCTATGGAGGGTTAAGTGGCTTGCCCAAGACCACAAGGAACACCTGTGGGACTAGATACCCCAGATACCCCCATATACTAGATACCCCCATATATGAGAGAGATTTGCATACACTGCCTCCATTGCATGCAAATCTCTCTCATGCATACTCATTGGGGATACTCTGAAAACCCGACTGGCTGTGGGGTCTCCCAGGACAGGTTTGGGAACCACTGGAGAGTAACCCTGCTTGAACAGTGTACACCTTTCAAGGACCATGCCGTAAATGAGAAAGAACAGGATCTTCCATCACCATTTATTTATTTAGACAGTTTTGTAAACCACCATATCCTTCAATCAAAGTGGTCACAACACAATTGGGGGATACATTTAACACGAGGGGATATGAGACACATACACTAATACTTACAGGGAACATGGGCAATGGAGGGTTAAGTGGCTTGCCCAAGACCACAAGGAGCACCTGTGGGACTAGAAACTCCAGTCCTTTCGGCCCAAGGTTGCTGTCCTCTAGTGGGATTTGAACCACTGACCTTCCGGCCTGAGGTACCCTGCCCCAACCACTAGGCCACTCCTCCCTCACCATGGATTCCTGCTGCAAAAGACTCTTTTCTGAGGCATCACAGGTCCAACAAATCCATACAGCATGGTCTATATGGCCAGACTGGGACCACTAGAATCACCAGTCCTGGGTGAGAACAAACCCTACACAGGAGACAGTTCACTAAGTGCCAAGGGAGAAAGACATACCAAGTCCCTTCCAGGGGCACTTCTGCAACAGGATATCCAAACCAGCCGCTTGTGGGAATACTAAAGTGGAGAAACCTTTCAGGCATAGGAAGGTCCCGCAAGTTGCCAACAACAAAAATACTAGAAGATCCCATCTCTTCACTATGAGGTTGAATGTGCAAGGTCTTAACTTCCACTTGCCTTGAACCATAGCATCTGACTGAAGAAGTTGGCCTGTACATTGTTGATACCTACAATGTGGGCTACAGGTGCCATCAGAGACTCCTGTGCCAAATGAGACAGTTTTGCTACCTCAAGAACCGTATCAGCACTGTGAAATTCACTGTGCTTGTTGATATTCACCATGGCCGAGGCAATGTCTGAGAATATGTGGCCTGCTTCGTCTACCAGGAGAGACTAGATCTCTCCCCAAGCTAGGTGGATAGCCCTGTCTTCCAACCAGTTGAACAACCAGGAGGCCTCAGGAGGGAGCCAGAGCCTCTAAACAAACTGACCTAGACACCAGGCTGTCCAACCTAGCCAGTTGAAATTTCCAAAGATCCCTCACAACGGGAAGGTAACGAAGTAGACTAATAACAAAAGAACCAACCCAACAATACATTCGCTGCCCTGACTTGATCAGAAGAGTTTCAAAAAGAGGAAAAAAGACCTCAGTACATCTCCAGCAAGAAAACAATTGCCAAAAAGGAGACGCTAACTCCACCATCTAAAACAAAAGGATAAGCGGGTGGCACAGACATCAAAGGTAAAAAAAAAACTCTTTAAGATAAATGCAGTATGTTACATATATGTTTCAGCATGAAAGCATTAACCAACTGCAAAGCCAAAATTCAAAGCTTTAAGGGAATGGAACAATCCAGAGCTTTACAAAGGAGCGGCTGGTCTGCAATCCTTGAGCAAGTCTCAGACACTGAGTTTTTGTGGATAGTTTCTTCAGGGAGAACTGTAGCACCGTTCAAAAAATGCTAAAATCCAAAACAAAAACAAGATCACTGCTTAAAAACCAAGCTCATGTTTCACAGAGTATATTAGTAGCACTGCCAAGATAATGCAAGGATTATTTAAGGAGCCCAAAAAGCAAACTAACTAAAGTGGTGGGGGTGGGGTACGAGGGTTGCTATTTACATTTCTGGCCTAATAATGAAAAAACAAATATTTATGATTGAAATTGGTTTTATTGTTTTTCAAAATATTCTCCATGAAGATCAATACACTTTTGCATGCGTTTGAACCAATTTTCGAAGCACTTTTTCCACTCCGATTGAGGTAACTCCAAAACATGCGTTTTGAATGCATCAACTGCATCTTTGGGTGTTGAAAATCGTTGACCACATAATTTGTTTTTGATGTGCGGGAATAAAAAGAAGTCATTGGGTGCCAAATCAGGGCTATACGGTGGATGACCCATCAATTCGATGTTTTGGCCAGTCAAAATTTCCTTTGTTTGAGCCGATGTGTGAGAGCTCGCATTGTCATGATGAAGAATTATTCGCCTCTTCTTCGACTTTTTCTGAATTTCTCCGAAGACTTCTGGTAAACAAATGGTCGTGTACCATTCAGAATTGACCGTCCTACGTTGCTCTAACAGCACTGTCACCACGTGACCGGTAATGCCGAAGAAACAGGCAACCATTTGCTTCAATGTGCTTCTTCCACGAACAACTTTTGTTGGATTTGGCTTGTCTTGGAGGACCCATACAGTCGATTGCTGTTTTGTTTCGGGCTCATATGCATAGATCCATGATTTGTCACCTGTGTAGATGTTATACACAGTCTTTGATGCACCTTGAACGTATTTTTTCAACATTTCCTTGCACCAATCGACATGAGCCTTCTTTTGAGCGTTTGTCAGATTATGCGGGATCCAACGCGAACAAATCTTTTTTACGGCCAAATGATCATGCAATATCTTATTGATGCTTGTCATACTAATGCCCAAAGATGCCTCAATCTCACGGTATGTCACATGACGATCTTGCTTTATCAGTTCACACACAGCATCGATATTTTCTGGAACAACCGATTTTGGACGACCCTGACGGAATTCGTCCTGGAGCGAACGTCGTCCATGATTGAATTCGTTATACCAGTTTTTTTAACAGTGCTGTAGGATGGTGCTTTATCGCTGTATAAAAAATTAAGTTCATCGATGCACTCTTGTCTTGATAATCCATGTCGAAAGTTATGAAAAATAATCGCACGAAAATGTTCACGAGTTAATTCCATTTTTCGCCCGAGATGAATTTTTCAAGTTACTGTAAACAACAAATCGCGCTCAAATGATAAAATGTTATGAATAAGGTTATGTTCAACAATGTCAGTGTTCCAATGGAACCATTGGATGGCGCCTGGCAACACTTACTGTTGCTAAGGCCAGAAATATAAATAGCAACCCTCGTATTATGTAATATTATATGACTTCGTGCCAATTGTACTGTTATATTATATTTAAATAAACTTGATAAAATAAACTTGACCATATGCAATTAAAAAAAAAAAAAAAAAAGACTGAAGGGTGAAAGACAATAGCTGATTTAGCCTGCATGAAACTGGAGGGAGGCACCTCTCTATGTAAAGATCCACCCATACTGTACATGCTGGATCCAGACAAGGTACAGTGTACTGTGCAACTGAAGTGCTCTTTGCACATAAAGAAGATAGTCAGTCATCACAGCACAGGACAAAATGTGTGCTGCCTGCGCTGGCCATTTTCACATTTATCTGAACAGGTGGGGTTTTGCCATGCCTACAGAATAACTATTTTCTGCAGAGGAAAAGATTTTATGCAGTTAATATTCTAAGCCTCAAAAGAAATTACATAAGAACATAAGATATGCCATTCTGGGTCAGATCAAGGGTCCATCAAGCCCAGTATCCTGTTTACAACAGTGGCCAATACAGGTCACAAGTACCTGTCAGATTCCAAAATGGTATACAGATTCCATGCTGCTTGTCCTATAGGTAAACAGTCCAGCTACACTAACAACTTTTACTACATCTTCCGGTAACAAATTCCAGAGTTTGATTATGTGCCGAGTGAAAAAATATTTTCTCTGATTAGTCTTAAATGTGCTACATTGTAACTTCACTGCATGTCCTCTAGTCTTTCTACTTTTTGAAGGAGTAAACAACCGATTTACATTTAGCTGTTCTACTCCATTCATTATTTTATAGACTTCTATCATATCTCTCCCTCAGACATCTCTTTTCCAAGTTGAAGAGCCCTAACCTTTAAGACTTTCCTCTGAGGGATATCCTTCCATCCCCTTTACCATTTTTGTTGCTTTTTTCTGTACCTTTTTTAATTCTGCTATATCCTTTTTAAGATATAGCATCCAGAATTGCACACAATATTCAAGGTGTGGTTGCACCGTGGAATGATACAGAAGCATTATAATATCCTTCATTTTATTCTCCATTCCTTTCTTTATGATTGCTAGCATTTTATTTGCTTTCTTGGCCGCTGCTGCACACTGGGCGGAGGGTTTCAACGTATTATCCATGGTGATGCCTAAATCTTTTTCTTGGTTGGTGGCTCCTAATGTGGAACCTTGCATCATGTAACCGTAGTTTGAGTTATTCTTCCCTGAGTGCATAACTTTGCATTTGTCCACATTAAGTGCCATCTGCCATTTGGACGACCATTCTCCCAATTTATCAAGGTCCATCTGCTATTTTTTACAATCCTCTTGTGTTAATAACTGAATAATTTTGTGTCATCTGCAAACTTTATCACCTCACTCCTTATTCCCATTTTCAGGTCATTTATAAATATGTTAAAAAGCAGCGGTACTCCACTCTTCATCTTTATCCATTGAGAAAATTGGCCATTTAGCCCTACTCTGTTTTCTCTCTTTCAACCAGTTCCTAATCCATAATAGTACATTGCCTCCTATCCCATAGCTTTTTAATTTCCACAAGAGTCTCTCATGCGAGACTTTGTCAAAGGCTTTCTGAAAATCCAAATACATTATAGCAACTGGCTCACTTTTATCTACCTGTTTATTCACACCTTCAAAAAAATATGAGATTGGTCAGACAAGACGTTCCTTAGTAAATCTATCTTGGCTTTCTGCCATTAAATCATGACTATCTACATGTTGAGTCATTTTTTTTTATAATGGTTTCTATCATTTTGCTCGGTATGGACGTCAGGCTCACCAGTCTATAGTTTCCCGATCACCCCTGGAACCCTTTTTAAAAATTAATGTTACATTAACACCTGAAGGTTGGAGTGGCCACAGATGATTTTAATGACAGAACACAGGTTACTAACAGTAATTCTACAATCGCATATTTAGCATAGCTACTCACCTGTAACAGGTGTTCTCCAGGGACAGCAGGAATCAGTTCTCACATATGGGAGGAGTGGCTCAGTGGTTGGGACAGGTTACCTCAGGCTGGAGGGTCAGGGGTCTCTAGTCCCATGCCCACTCCTTGTAACTTTGGGCAAGCCACTTAACCCTCCATTGCCTCAGGTACACTTAAGATTGTGAGCCCTTTAGGGACGAGGGAATAAAATGTGCCTGTTAACATCTATATATATATATCTGTAAACCGTTTTGACCCGGTGAAAAGCGGTATATAAGCACAGCTAAATAAATAAATATGGGTGATGTCGGCACCAATGGAGCCCTCGTGGAAGCATCCCCCCAGCTTTCAAAGAAAGCATTTTAGAGATGCCACCACGCATGCGTGGTCCCTTTCTCGCTCAAGGGTGCCATCTTGCTTAACCAATGACATAGCTAAAAGACGGCAAAAATAAAAGATGGTAAAGAAGCAACTCCAAGAGGAGGGAGGGAGGACTGATTTCTGCTGTCCCCGGAGTACACCTGTTAGAGGTCAGTAACTACGCTTTCTCCGGGAACAAGCAGGAAGTCGGTCATCACATATGGAACTCCCCAGCTACAGGCTAACGAAAACCCGTAGCAAAAATAGGGGCTCCCTCATGGGGAGCCGCAAGAGGCAGCAATTTAATCTGTGTCCACAGATCACAGTAGGACCCCTGTATCTGATGAAGCCAGCACTCCAGTAGCCTGAACACATTAGGGCTGGAGGGTAGGAGTTGCCTAAACCCCGAAAAGGTTACGGAGTACATCCTGTCCGAAGGCACTGTCCCATCGGGACTCTCTTTTCAGGCAGTAATGGGCTGCGAAGGTATGGACTGAAGACCAGGTGGCAGCCCGGCAGATGTCCACCATTGGCACGGAGTGCAAGTTTGCCACCGAAGCCGCCATAGCCCTGACATGGTGCGCTGACACGGCCTTCCAGCGGGAGTCTCACCTGCTCATAAGCAAGGGCAATGCAGTTCGCCACCCAGGTGAACAACGTACATTTGATCACCGCCTCCCCCAGTCTACTGGGGTCGTAGGAGATGAAAAGCTGAGAAGCTTTGCGGTGGTCATGAGTGCACTGGATATAGAAGGACAAGGCCTTCTTACAGTCCAAGGTGTGAAGGACCACCTCCGCTCGACTGGAGTGAGGTCTTGGAAAGAAGGTAGGGAGCACCACTTCCTGGATGAGATGGAAGGGCAACACTACCTTCGGCAGGAATTTGGGATGCATGTGAAGCACCATTCTGTTCTTGTAGAACCTGGTATAAGGGGCCTCCACCACAAGGGCCTGAAGCTCGCTAACTCTGCGAGCGTAGGTGAGCACAACCAGGAAAGCCACCTTCCAAGAGAGGAAGCGAAGGTGGCAGGTAGCCAGAAGCTCGAAGGGTGGGCGAGTGAGCTGCCCCAATACTATGTTGAGGTCCCATTTGGTTGCCGGAGGACGAACTGGGGGTTTTGATAAGAGCAGACCCCGAAGGAAACGGGTCACCAACGGTTGGAGCGAGAAAGGTTTACCTTCCACCGGATGGTGGTACGCTGCTAGGGCACTAAAATGCATTTGGACGGAGTTAGACTTGAGTCCGGACTGAGAGAGGTGGAAAAGGTACTGTAACACCAGAGCCACCGGACAGGAGAAAGGATCAACCCCATGTTTGGCGCACCAAACAGAGAACCTGTGCCATTTGAGGGCATAAGCCTTCCTAGTAGAGGCCTTGCGAGAGCCAGAAGAATGTCCTCCACTTCGACCAGAAGGTTGAAAGGGGCCAGAGTCAACCTCTCAGCAGCTATGCTATCAGCAACAGGTACCGCAGGTTAGGGTGCAGGAGAGCACCCACCCTCCTGAGATAGGAGTCCCGGGGCGGTCCCCAAGGGGATGGGAGCCTCCACCGTCAAATGTAGAAGCAGCGGGAACCACTGAGGAGCTATCAGGATGAGCAAGGCCTGTCGCAGAGGGTCCTGAACGAGGTCTTGGCGATCAGCAGCGTAGGAGGGAAGGCGAACATGAGGCCTTCGGACCATGAGAAAAAGAACGTGTCTGTAGCCACCCTGGAGGGGTGGGCCTGCCGGGAGCAGAAGCGGGGCAACTGAAAGTTATCTGGGCTGGTGAACAGGCCCATCATGGGTTACCTCCCAGAGCTGGAAAAGCCGACTGGGTACCCTGGGGTCCAGCTGCCACTTGTGCGGCTAGAGAACTCTGCTGAGTCTCTCGGCCAGCAGGTTGTCCTGACCTGGCAGGTACACTGCCCCAGGAGGATACCCTGTTGGACTGTGTTCCAAGTAGAGAGCCAGTGCCTGCTGGTGATGCAGGTGGTGACAGAAGAACCGCGGGGATAAGTGTATGGCTTGGAGCTCCAGGAGGTTGATCTGCTGGGTGCTCTCGTCTGGTGATCAGTTGCCCTGAGTGCGGAGATCTCTGCAGTGGGCTCCCCAGCCGAGCAGGGAGGCATCCGAGGTAAGGACCCTCAAGGGGCTTGGGCCTGAAACGGCATGCCCGCCTCGAGATGCTGGGGCGACTGCCACCAGACCAGGGAGTCCACCAATTGGCAGGTCACAAAATTCAGTCTCGGAGGTGGCCTGAGACCACTGGTCCCGGAGACACCACTGCACCACCCTCATGTGGAGGCGAGCGTCTGGTGTGACGTGGACTGTGGAGGCCATATGCCCGAAGAGGCACAGGAGAAACTGGGCAGGCACCTCGAGCTAGAAACCTGGGACAATCGGCTCGATCCCTGGGCAAGAAAGCCTTCGACTGGAGAGTGTTGATCTTTGCCCCAATGAACTCCAGACACTGTCGGGAGAAGGTGAGACTTAATTAGTTTATGACAAAACCCAAGTGTTGCAGAACATGGATGGTGCATGTGGTGGCCTCTTTATGGGCCAGTCATCCAGGTAGGGAAAGATGCCCTTGAGACGGAGGAAGGCGGCCACGACTGCCAGGCATTTTCTGAAGACTCTTGGGGCAGAGGCCAGGCCGAAGGGGAGCACCCTGTACTGGAAGTGCCTGCCCCCCACTATGAACTGCAGGTACTTCCTGTGGTTGGGGTGGATGAGGATGTGGGAATAAGCATCCTTGAGGTCTAAGAGCATAGCCAGTCTTCCTACTGGAGGTATGGTAGCAATGTTCCAAGGGAGAGCATCTTGAACTTCTCCATCACCAGACATTTGTTGAGATTGCGCAGGTTGAGGATGGGCCTTAGGCCCCCTGTCCTCTTTGGCATGAGGAAGTACCTGGAGTAGAACCCCTTGCCACTGTTCCCTCTAAGCTGTCCGCGTGTGCGCGCGCACACACCTCGCCGAGCGAGCGCACATACTTTACAACAGAGCGCACAAAAATTATGGTTCTGATTCTGATAGAAAACAACATAGACGTCTTAAAATTTAAAAGTTGTGATTGTAATTACTAGAATTTTTCAGCTTCATTTAGCAATTGTCTATTTTCATTTAATTTCTTTAAAATCAATGTGGTGTACATACTGTATTCTGACGTGTAGTCAAATTTTAAAGTATATAACTCTGAGTGTCATTATGTGGCGCACAAAAATTTAACCTTCCTTCAAAAGCTGCACAGCTGATATTTTATGCACACACAGCCTACAGAAAATTAGAGGGAACATTGCCCCTTGCCCTTGAGGCGGTGGGGCACCGGTTCCACCGCTTTGTCCTCGAGAAGACCTGCCAACTCCTTCAGAAGGTGGTCCTGGTGGAGGGGAGTTCTGAGGGGCTCTCTCAGGAAATAAGGGGGAGGTGTCAGTCAGGTGGAGGAGGTAACCCTTCCTCATTACCCTTAGTGCCCAGGAATCGGTGGTGATGGTCACCCACTTCTGGGCATAGAGGGCCAGACGTCCTCCTTTGGGCCGATTTCCTTGGGGTAGAAAGGCTATGCTCAAGGAGTCAAAAACTCCCCCCCCCCACCCCCCCGGCTGGGCCGGAGCTGGTGCCTGGGGTTTTGGAGCCTTCTGCTTACATGGGCCATGCCCATGTCCCTTGGCCTGATGACCCTGTTGGGGAGCTGAGGAGGCCTGATAAAGTGGGTAAATTCTGTAAGCAGCTCCCTTCCTCGGGTAGAAGGGCTTTTTACCCTAGCCCTTCCGTCGGGTGGGGCAGTGGTCTTTTTTTTTTTTTTTTTTTAGAGAGCCTGGTCCTCATCATGAACGTGGTCTGCAGCTTGGCAGCTTTGTTGGTCATGGGTTTGCCAAAGAGGTTCTCTCCTTGGCAGGGGACATCGACCAATTTGTCCTGGACCCACTGCTCGAGGTCGGACGACTGTAGCCAAGTTTGGCGGCGTGCACCGACGCCAGCCGCCGCTACTTGAGCCGCTGACTCGAACCCGTCATAGGCCACCCGAGACATGAATTTAGAGCATTCATGGATTGCTTTGGCCAGGTTCTTGAACCGCTGAAAAAGGTTCCTCGGAGAGACCAGCCGAGAACCTGGCGAGTTCCTTCGCCAGGTCTCTCAGGTACATGCCCCATGTACAGCTGGTAGGCCTGGATGCGGCAGATGAGCATTGAGCCCTGTTAGCACTTTCTGCCAAGGGTTTCCAGGGTGCGGAACTCCCTGCCTAGGGGGGGGGGGGTACCGAGGAGTTTGTCTTCTGGCTTTTCAGCCGATGCATGGCCAATTCCACCACCATGGAGTTATGCGGCAGCTATGACTTTTGGAAGCCCAGGCTCCGGTGGACTCGATATATCTAGTCGAGCCGTTTGCTCACCACCGGCACCAAAGCCGGTGTCTCCCACATTCGGAGCATCAGCCATTCCAGAATGGGAGGGATGGGCACCGTGAGCTATTCCCGCGGAGGGGCGTCGTATTGGAGGATTTCCAACTCATCTGCCCGAGGGTCCTCTTCAAACTCAGTCGGGAATGCCAGGCCCTTAGACATGTCCTTGACAAAATCAAGGAAGCCCATATTCTCAGGCGGGGACCGCAGTCGAGGCTCCAAGATGGGAGAGTCAGATGGGATGTCGTGGTGGCGATGGGTATCAGGGGACTCCTCCTTTTCTGTCTCCCACTCGGGATAGTCCGTCGAGGACTCATAGGGGGGCTGCTCCGCGGGTTGACCGTGGTCCCTTCGAGTGGGACTCGGATCGTCACCTCAGCCAAGGATCGACTTGAGGCCTAAGTACCTTGAGGATCGGCTTGGCCTCCGGAGACATCTTCGACGTAGAGGGCCCGGTGGTCGGGGCAGATGAATCGGTCGTGCCGGACAACAGCGCCCGCTGCTGGTCCCTGAAGGCAGACAAATTGTGCTCCAGGGCCGCCATTCTGGACTCCAAACCAGAAGGCTCCGCGGCCTTCGGTGCGGGCACTGAGGGACTTGGCCCGATGCCGGCTTCCCCGAAGGGGAATCTTCGACGAGGATAGTGTCTGGGGACTGGGGCCGGTCCACAGTCAGATCCTTCCGGGGGACCTTCGCAGGCCGCTCCTTCTCAGACACCTCGGACGAATATCTCGGACTGCGGGACCGGGCTCGGGGAGCAACCGGAGGGTCAGAACGATCCAAGGATGCCACCTTCGAGGGTTTTTTCTTCTTCCTGGGTTCCCTCAAGGGAGACCCCTTTCTGAGGAACCACAATGAGGCTCGGGATCGGAAGGCTCCACCCGAGATGTCGGGGCCTCAGACGAGGCCCTGGCCTTCAGAAGCACCAGGGACTTGAGAAATAAAACTTATCATACTGCTGCTGGTGGCTCTTGAGGGCCTTACTGGACATCCTCTTGCAGAGACCGCAGGCTGCCGAGTCATGGTTTGGCCCGAGGCAGCGGAGACAGCAGTCGTGTGTGTCTGTCAAAGACATAATTTTGGAGCACCGATCACACTTCTTAAAGCCACTGGTAGCCATGGGGGAAAAAGGTACCCCTGCGAGGTCAAAGACTCTCTGGGCTGCCATTGGAAGAAAAAGGCATGAAGATGCCAGGAAAAGAAAAGAACGAAAACTACAAAAATAGGCTGAACTCGATGCCGCGGCAATGAGGTTGGTAGGCTGGAAGAGTACTGGTGCGATACCGGAGGAGAGTATGAAACTCGGAGAGAAAAAACAACTTTTTCCGTGGACAAGCCAGACGAATGACTGAAGGGTTCCGCAGAAAAAAGGAGACTGAGCAAGACGGCACCCTTGGGCGGGAAGGGGACCACGCATGCGTGGTGGCATCTCCCAAAGGTTTTCTTTGAAAGTTGGGGGGATGCTTCTGCGAGGGCTCTGTCGGTGCCAAAATCACCCATATGTGAGGGCTGACTTCCTGCTTGTTCCCGGAGAACAGTTTTTTCACCACTCTGGGAAGTATTACATTTTCCCAATTTATCGAGATTTGTTTCAGTTCATCTGATATATTGCCTTTAAATATCATTTCTGGCATGTGTAAGTTTCCTAAATCTTCTTCAGTAAAGATTGAAGCAAAAAATGAATTCAGTCTCTTCGCTATGTCCTTGTGCTTGCTCAGTGCACCTTTTATTCCTGCATCATCTAATGGTCCAATTGACTCTTTCACAGGTGTTTTGCTATGAATATACTTGAAAAAGTTTTTATTATTTGCTTTTGCTTCCACAACAAGCTTCTTTTCAAATTTTCTCCTTGCCTGTCTTGCATTTAACTTGCCAGTACCTCTGCCATTTCCTGTTTTCATCATTTGGCTCTTTTTCATTTTCTGAAAGATTCTTAGCTATAACAGCTTCTCTGACCTCACCTTTAAGTCATGTTGGCTATCATTTGGCCTCCCTTCCACCTTTTTTAAAGCATCAAATACATATGATCTGGGCTTCCAAGATAGTATAAGGTACTCACCTGTAGCAGCAGATGCTCCGTGGACAGAAGGAATAAGTCCCCACATTTGGGTGATGTCTCCGAAGGATCCCCTTGTGGGAACGACGCCCCAGTTTCTACTGGAAGTGTTTGGGAGGCTACACCACGCCTGCGTGTCTGTCTTCCTGCCTGTAGCCAGTTCCATCTTCTCCAGTCTGATGCTAAAGCTGTAGCAGAATACAACTCCTCTGGGAGGTGAGAGGGTTGTGAGGACTTATTCCTGTTGTCCATGGAGAACACCTGCTATAGGTGAGTAACTACCTCCCTCTCTGTGGACAAAAAGTAAGTCCTCATGTATGGGACTCCAAAGCTACAGGTTACCAAAAACATAGGAGGTCAAGAAGCCCATCAAGGGCAAAATTGAACTGAGAATTAGAGAATCAACTATATACAAAAGTAGTAGTTCACAAAAGAGAACTCATCTGATTCAGCTTCTTCAACATTTGCTTTTTTTTTTTTGGTAGCCTGGATGAACTGTAGGGGGTGTGGAATTGAATTCTAATCCCCAAACAAATGCTGGAGTTTCAATTGGCCAAAGTTGCTGTCTATCGGGAATCCCCAGACAGTAGTGAAATGGGAACGTATGGACAGAAGACTACATTGCAGCCCTGCAGATCTCTTCCATGGAGGCCAAGCACAAGTTGGTCACTGACACAGCCATGGCTCGGATGTTGAGAGCTGTGACATGACCATCAAGGCTCAAGCCAGCCTGGGCATAAGCAAAAGAGGCAGTCTGCCAGCCAAATTGAAAGAGTGTGTTTGGAAACAGCAGCCCCCAGCTTGCTGGGGTTATAAGAAACAAACAGCTGGATGGATTTTTGGTGGGCCTTCGTCTGCTAAGTCCAATCCAGTATGTGCAGTGCATGCTGCTTCCCCTCTGTGTGTGTGAAGCCTTGGGAAGAAAGACAGCAGAATGACTGACTGCTTAAGATGGAAAGCGGATATCACTTTTGGAAGGAATCGAGGATGAGTGCTCAGGACTACTCTATGATGGAACTTGGTGTATGGTGGATGAGCCACTAGAGCTTGGAGCTCACTTACCCGGCATGCTGACATAACTGCCACCAGAAAGAGTAGTTACTCACCTGTAACACGTGATCTCCGGAAACAGCAGGAATTTAGGTCACGTCGGTACTGATGGAGCCCTCGTGGGAATGCTCCCCAGCATCCTATAGGAAAGCCTTTGGGAGTACTCCACTATACATGCGTAACTGCCTTTCCGCTCTTCTGACTCCCTCTCCTCAGTTGGGTTTGTAGCTGAGAAAGAAGGGTAAAAATAACCCTACAACTCCATGGGGAGGAGGGTGGGTTGTGAAGACTAAATTCCTGCTGTTCCCGGAGATCACATATTACAGGTGAGTAAATACGCTATCTCCAGGAACAAGCAGGAATGTAGTCTTCACATATGGGACTCTCTAGCTCCCAGATCTACAGGAAACTTGGAAACCAGGTCAGAGAGGTCGGACTGGGTTCAGCTGGACATAGACATCCTTGCCATGGAGATCTGGACTAAGCAGTGTGGATGGGGGAGGAGTTGTAGCTATGTTCCAAAGAGATGTTGGAGGACTGCCTGGCTGAAGGCCGCAACCCAGCAGGAGTCCTTGTCCAAGCAGTAGTGGGTAGCAAAGGGGTGGATGGAGGACCAGGTTGCTGCCCGGCATATTTCATCAATGGCTACTGAGGGTAGGTTGGCTACAGAGGTTGCCATAGCTCGGACATTGTGAGCAGTGACGTGTCCTGTGAGGACGAGTCCTGTTTTATCATAAGCGAAAGCAATGCAGTCTGCTATCTATCTGGAGAGCGTATGCTTAGTTACAGGAAGCCCCAAGTAAGTGGGGTCAAAAGAAACGAATAGCTGTGAGGATTTGCGCAGTTCCTGAGTCATCTGCAGATAGGAGGCTAGGGCTTGTTTACAATCGAGTGCGTGAAGAGTGGCTTCTGCAACGGGAGGAGTGAGGTCTTGAGAAGAAGACCAGAAGTATTACCGATTGATTGATATGGAACAGCGATACCACCTTTGGTAGAAAGTGAAGGTGTGTCCTGTGGACCACCTTGTCATGATGGAATCTGGTGTATGGTGGCCATACACCAACGCTTGTAATTCACTAATGACCAGGCTGAGGTCAGTATAATCAGGAATATGACCTTCCAAGACAAGTATCGCAGGTGAGCGGTTGCTAGGGGTTCAAACGGGGGTTTGAGAAGCTGAGCCAAGAGAACGCGAGATCCCATACCACTGGAGGTGGTCGAATGGGTGGGTTAGAGAGGAGACGGCATCTCATGAAACGCACCACTAGGGTGTGCACCGAGATAGACTGGCCATCGATTGGTTTGTGGAAAGTCACAATGGCACTGAGGTGAAATCTAACCAAATTGGTTTTTAGTCCTGAAGAAGACAAGTGCAGTAGATATTGAGAAGTGCAGACACTGTGCGTTGAAAGGATTGAGGTTATCTCGCGAGCACCATGATCCAAATCTGCGCCATTTGAACGGGTAGGCCTTTCTGGTGGAGGGTTTCAGGGAAGCCAGGAGGATATCTTTTACTTCCTTAGAAGGGTTGAGATGCTGGAGCATCACCCCTTCAGCAGCCATGCAGATGGAGAGATCGCAGATTGGGATGTAGGACTGTTCTGTCGTCCTGGGATAGAAGATCCAGATTGTAGCCCAGAAGGATCGGATGCATCTGTTGCAGTCGAAGTAGAAGGGGAAACCATGGTTGACAGGGCCAGAAGGGGGCTATGAGAATCATAGTGCCTCCATCTAGCTGGAGTTTGAAGAGGGTCTTCAGTATTAGGGGTGAGGGGGGGAAATGCATAAAGCAGTCCCTAATCCCAATGTAGGTGAAAAGCATCGTTTGCTTGGCTTAATTTGGATGGAACTCTGGAGCAGAACTGCGGGAGTTTGCTGTTTTGTGGGGTGGCAAAAGGTCCATGACTGGTGTTCCCCAGGCTTTGAAGATCTGAGCCACTGTGCGAGGATCTAGACTCCACTCGTGTGGGTGGAGGGTCCAACTGAGCCTGTCCACAAGTTGATTCTAATCGCCCAGAATATACACTGCACAAAGGTGTATGTGGTAAGAGATGGCGAAATTCCACAGGCGACAGGACTTTTTGCAGAGGGGAAGCGATTCTATCCTGCCTTGCTTGTTCACGTAGAACATTGCCACTTGGTTATTCATTATGACGAGCACCTGGTTGTTTGTGTGGTGGTGTTGAAACACCTGCAGAACATTCGAGATTGTCTGAAGTTCCAACAAGTTGATCTGTAAGGATGACTCCTGAGTTATCCACAGGCCCTGTGTGGACACTGACTCCAGCTGAGCTCCCCAAACCAGTTTGGATGCATCTGTATTTAGGGTTTGTTGAGGTTGAGGTATCCAAAAAGGTGACCCTCCCAGCAGGTTTGCTGGGGTGCATTACCATAGGAGGGATTGGACTAGCGGGTGGGTGATCTGAATGATGTCCTGTAAGTGTCCTATGTATTGGGTCCATTGGGATGGTAGGGTCCATTGTGCTAGGCACATATGCAATCTTGCATACGGCACTACATGCACTGTGGATGCCATGTGGCCTAAGAGATGAAGGAAGTCTCGAGCTGTTGAGGTTGTCTGTTGACGCATATGGGTGACTAGGGTTACTAGTCGGTCCATATGGTCTAGTGGTAGAAAGGCTCTGGATAGCTGAGTGTCTAGCACTGCTCCTATGAACTCCAATCTTTGAGTTGCGATTAGATGGGGACTTGGGGAAGTTTACTACAAGTCCCAGGTGTTGCAGGTTTGCGAGGGTAGTGCAGTTTTCCTGGAGATTCTGCCTTTATCAACCAGTCATCTAAATAGGGGAAGACAAAGATTCCCTTGCCTCGCAGGTGGGCTGCTACGACTGACATGCATTTTGTGAACACCCTGGGAGCCAATACCAGGATGAAGGGGAGGACTTGGTACTGGTAGTGGGTCCCTTGAAAGGCAAAGCAAAGATATTTCCTGTGTCCTGGATATATCAGGATATGGGTATATACATCTTTGAGATCTAGGGAACATAGCCAGTCTTGTTCCTGCAGATAGGGTAGGAGAGTTCCAAGGGAAATCATTTTGAACTTTTCCTTGAGCAGGAATTTGTTGAGATTTCGGAAGTCGAGGACAGGCCTGTATCCTCCAGGCTTCTTCAGAATGAAGTAGTAAAGAGAGTAGAAGCCCTCGTGAAGTTCTTGTTGTGGAACCTTCTCTATGGCCCCTTGGGTGAGCAGGTTGGAGATTTCCTCTTTGAGTAGGGCCCTGAGGATAGGTTGAAGAAGATATTCGCCTCTGAAGTAAGGCAGAGGAGGTTGTTTGAAGTTTAACTGGTACTCTTCTTGAATGATGTTTAGAGTCCACTATTCTGAGGTGATCATTTGCCAATGAGTGGCAAAGGAACAAAGTCGACCTGCTATTTTTGTTTGATTGGGGGGTCTTGCAGGGGCAAGGTGACCATGTTCCCCAGGACTGAGTCAAAAGCTGGGTGTCGCTTGTATCTGCGCTGCTGGCTGTTGCTTAGCAGTTCTGGGCTTCTTAGCAGGTTTAGGCCCCTGCTGTTTGCACGGAGGCTGGTAAGATGGTATGAATAAGAAGAGTAGAACCTCTTCTTTTTAGGATAGAAAGGCTACTTTGCTGCTGGTTTCTTTTTTGAGAGGTCTGCAGTCTTTCTGGAAAGCCTCTTCAGCGTGGTATCATCGGTTTCAAGCTCTCCAGCTTTTTCTCTCCAGTTTTTACCAAAGAGATTTTCCCCAGTGCACGGGATGTTTCCCAGCTTGTCCTGGACCCACTGCTCTAGGTCCGAGGCCTGTAATCATGCTAGTCTTCGAGCACCGATGGCAATAGCTGATGCTCTGCTGGTGGATTCGAATGCATCGAAGGCTGCCCTGTTTACAAACGTGGAGACATTTTGGCTGTTTTTGAGGACAGTGTCAAAAGCTGGCTTTTTTCCTCTGGGATGAAAGGAAGGAAGGCCTCCCAATCTTTATTAATTTCCTTAAGGAATATTCCCATATACAGTATAAGGTGTAGGAATTGATCCTACCTGCCAGCATGGAGGCCTGGAACGACCGTCAAGCAAAGGCTTTGAGGTTCCTTGATTCCCTTCCAGGGGGTATCGATGCATGTGTCTTACCACTTTAGATGCGGTGCATCACTGATTCAACTACCATTGAGTGATGTGGTAGCTGTGTCTTTTGGAAGCCTGGGACCTCCAGTACTCAATACATTGTATCGAGGTGTCTGCTGATGGACGAGATTGTAAGCGGGGTCTCCCACATGTGAAGCATCAGGTTATGTAGGATCTTATGAACTGGTAAGATCGTTGCCATGGGATACTGTAGAATCTCCAGTTCCTCCGCATCTGGTATCGATAGCCCTGCTGCCATGTCCCGAATAAATTCTTGGAAAGACATGTCCTCTGGTGGGGACTTTCGGCAGTTGGTGGTGCTTGGAGGTGACTGCTCCAATACTGATGCCATATCCAGTAGCTCCTCAGAGTCGAGGGACAGATGGTCTGAATTGGAGGCCTCAAACTGAGCTCAGTGAGCGCTGTCAGTGCCGGTGACCAAGTGAACGGTGCGACCGGTACCGGTCGTGCTAAATGTCCTTCTCTTGCTGTCTTAGCAGCAGTGCCGACCCTGGAAACAACCAAGTTGATGGGGCTCCGAACACTGGTTCCGGTGATGCAGCGGAAGCATGGGGAATGTGGACATAAGGTGGTAGCACCGGTGGTGATACCAATGTCGATACTGATGTAAGCGGTCCTGGAGTCATCGGTGTCTATGGTACCGAGGCTGCTAGGAGAGCCACTAAGGTCTTCTCAATGGATAGCATGCGCTGATCCAACAAGATTGCCGGTGTCTGGTCCAGAGACAGAACAGGCTTGCAGCCAGTGTACCAGAGCACGGCACAGGGTGCTTTGCCGAGGTCAATGCCTTGGAGGCCTCCTGGTTCCCCACAGAGGCTTTGGAGAACAAGTCCTCCCACCGGGGCATTTAGTTTGGCAGCCAGCTTCAGAGGATGCCTTCGGGGCGTCTCTAGGTTTTGAATGGGACCTTTCCCTCGATACTCTCAATGTCTCTTTGGATTACTTGGATAAAGCTCAAGACTCCTTCGGATCCAGTGGAGATTTTTGCGAGGATCTCGATGTTTTCTTTCTCTTGGAGTCTGAACTATGTTTTGAGGTCTTCAAGGTCTTGGATATTTTTGAAGCTAACGAAGTTCAGGAGGATGCCGATGCCAATGAGACTGAATCCGATGGGAAAAGCTCCGACAACTTTCTGGCCCGGTTTCCTAGACCTCTCTTAGTCATCTGCTTACAGAGGGAGCAAGAGTCTGGGTCACAGTCGGGACAGAGGCACTTGAGGCACCACTCATGTGTCCGGGAACACTTGGTGCATTTCTTGAAACCACTAGACTCTATTCTATTTTTCTCTCTTTCTCTCTCCTATTTCTTTCCTATTATCCAATGGCGTTTCTTTCTCTCTTTGCTTTTCCGTAGCTGCCTTTTATTGTACACCGCCCTGATACTTTGGTCTTGGGCGGTATATCAAGCCTAAATAAATGAAATGAAATGAGGCCCTCAAAGGAAAAAAATGAAAAAGAAATGAGGTAAAAAGAAATAAAAATGGAAGTACTGGAATCGGGGGTGATGCCGGGTGAAAAACAGGAAGGCAGAAGCGTTATTCCGAGAAAAGCTTTCTGCGGTGACAGGAAAAGCAAAGCTGCTGATTCTGCTTGCTCTGTGGAAAAAGAAGAACTGAGGAGAGAGAGTCAGAAGAGCGGGAAGGCAGTCATGCAGGCATAGTGGAGTATTCCCAAAGGCTTTCCTATAGGATGCTGGGGACTGTTCCCACGCAGGCTCCATTGGTACAGATGTCACCCATATGTGAAGACTACATTCCTGCTTGCTCCTGAAGATTCAAGACCTTCTAGGTCATAAGGCAGGAATCAAGCGTTTCAAAGGGAGCTAACAAGCTATTCCAGAACCACACTGAGGTTCCAAACCATCACTGGCTGCTTGAAGGGAGGCTTCACAAGAAGCAAACCCTGCATGAAGCGAACCACTAACAACTGAGCAGAGATGGACCATCCTTCAATTCTGCAATAGTATGTCCCAATCGCACAGAGATGAACTCTGACAGAGTTGGTCTTGAGACTAGGCTCTGAGAGGTATAGGAGGTTCTCAAGTAGTTTGTTAGTGGAGCAATTAAAAGGATCAAGTGCCTGTTCTGCGCACCAGATCACAAATCTTTTCCATTTGAATGTATAAGACCTTCTCGTTGAGGCTTTCCTAGAAGCCAGCAGAACATCTGCTACTCTGTCGGGTAGGTTAAGCTCAGAGAGGACTAGCCTCTCAACATCCACGCAGTTAGGGCCAAGGATTGGACAGTGGGATGTAGCATCCTCCCATCTTTCTGTGATATAAGGTCCCACTGAGTAGAAGCAGAAGGGGAAACAACGGCTGTCTGGGCAAATGAGTATAATTGAACCTCTATCTGGAGTTTCAGCAGGGATTTTGCTATGAGAGGTATGGGAGGATACAAGTATAGCAGGTCCTTCCCCAACAGTGGCAGCCTGCTGCATGAGGTCAGACTGGAGCAAAACTGATCCACTTGGGTATTTTGTTGGGTGTTGAACAGGGTATTGAGGGGGTACCACACTTCTGAAAGATCTGGGCCGCCATACCCCTATCCAGTGTCCATTTGTGCGGCTGAAGGATGTAACTCATCTGGTCCACCAGGGTGTTCTGCTCCCCTGGCAGATACGTGGCCCTGAGCTCCAAGCTGTAGGTGATCATGAACCTCCATAACTGGACTGTTTCCCAGCACAGGAGATGCGAATCTATGCCCTCCTGCTTTCTTGTGTAGTACATCGCAACCTGATTGTTGGTCTGAATCAGGACAATCTGGTTGGCTAGTCATTCTCGGAAAGCCCTGAGGGCATTCGCTATGGCTCTCAATTCCAAGAAATTAACCTGGTGCAGGCTCTCCTGTTTGGAGCAGACGCCTTGAGTGTGAAAGGCCATCCAGATGCGCTCCCAAACCTAGTTTGAATGCGTCTGTTGTCCATGTTTTCTGAGGTGATGCCTTCTGAAAGGGGAGACCCTTATGCAGGTTCTGATGATCCAAACACTAGCGCAAGGACTGGACGAGAGGGCCGGTGACAGCCACCCGATCCAGACGGTGGCCTGGTTCCACTGAGTCATCAGAGTCCATTGAGCTTGTCTCACTGAAAGATGAGCCATGGGTATGATGTGTACAGTAGAGGCCATGTGGTCGAGCACAATCAGCATCCCACAAGCCGTTGTCTGATGACTTCGCTGGGTATCTCGGACCAAGGCCATCAATCTCTGGAGTCATTCTAGTGGAAGGAAAGCCTTTGCTTGAGTCATATAGAGGAGTGCCCCGATGAACTCCAGTTGTTGGGTGGGCTGAAAGTGGGACTTTGGGTAATTGACTACAAACTCCAACAGCTCTAGCACCTGAATGGTCAGCTGGGTTGATTGCTGGACTCCATCTGGAGTAGTGCTTTTTATGAGCCAGTCATCCACATAAAGGAAGACAAAGACCCCTAGAGTTCTGAGATAGGCTACCACCGTGAGGCACTTTGTGAAGACTTGGGGTACTGATGCCAGCCCAAAAGGTAGTACTCTGTACTGAAAGTGCTTGTCTGTCAGGATAAATCAGACAACTCCTATGAGCAGGATAGATTGGTATGTGGGTATGCATGTCCTTTACGTCCAAGGAGCACAGCCAATTGGCTTTCTGAAAATAAGGGAGCAGGGTACCGAGAGATACCATCTTGAACTTTTCTCGCATCAGGAAGGTATTGAGGTTTCTGAGGCCCAGGATGGGCTGAAACACCCCTCCCCTCTTCTTTTTGGGGACCAGAAAGTACCAGGAGTAGAATCCCTGTCCAATCTGCTTCTGATTGGAAGAAGGATTTTACTGATTCAAAGAAGATTTTAGGATCATTGATGCAGTTGCACGAATGTTAAGGGCTGAGATACTTTATGCCCACACTAACACGCTCGATTTGGTACGAGATCCTCTCTCTCCTTTTTTTTTATTTTTATTTTTTATTAACATTTTTGTATGATAACCCTGAAAGATTCACCTTTTGTTCTATTTGGGACATTGGAATGAAGTATATTGTGTTTTGATATTTAACATAAGAACATAAGATATGCCATACTGGGTCAGACCAAGGTTAATGAAGCCCAGTATCCTGTTTCCAACAGTGGCCAATCTAGGTCATACATATCTAGCAGTTTCCCCAAAAGACAGGTTCCACAGTGCTTGTTCTGGGTCAAGCATTGATATCCTGGGTCCCTTCTTAATGGTTTATGGACCTTTCCTCCAGGAACTTATCCAAACCTTTTTTAAACCCAGCTATACTAACAGCCTTTACTACATCCTCCGGTAACAAATTCCAGCGTTTGATTACACATTGAGCAAAAAAATATTTTCTTTTATTAGTCAAATTGTTTACCCTGTAGCTTCATTGCATGTCCCCTAGTCTTTCTATATTCTGATAATGTAAACAATTTATCTACATTTACCAGTTCCACTCTGTTCATTAATTTATAGACTTCTATCATATCTCCCCTCAGCCGTCTCTTTACCAGGTTAAAGAGCCCTAACCTTTTTAGCCTTTCTTCATAGGAGTATCCTTCCATCCCCTTTACCATTTTGGTGGCTCTTCTCTGAACCTTTCTAATAACGCTATATCCTTTTTAAGATACGGCGACCAGAATTGCACACAATATTCAAGGTGCGGTCTCACCATGGAACGATATAGAGGCATTATAATTTATTTTGTTTTATTTTCCATTCCTTTCCTTATGATACCTAGCATTCTATTTGCTCTCTTGGCCACTGCTGCACACTGGGCGGAGGGTTTTAACATGTTTGGGTTGTTCTTCCCTAGGTGCATAACTTTGCACTTGTCCACATTAAATTTCATCTGCCATTTTGATGCCCAGTCTTCCAATTTATCAAGATCCTCTTGCAATTTTCCACAATCCTCTTGGGTTTTAACAACTTTAAATAGTTTTGTGAAACCTGCAAATTTGATAACCTCACTCATTATTCCCTTTTCCTGGTCATTTATGAATACGTCAAAAAGCAGCGGACCCAGCACAGATCCCCGGGTTACAC
This sequence comes from Ichthyophis bannanicus, assembly GCA_033557465.1. Taxonomy (NCBI): domain Eukaryota; kingdom Metazoa; phylum Chordata; class Amphibia; order Gymnophiona; family Ichthyophiidae; genus Ichthyophis; species Ichthyophis bannanicus. Next base: position 171,217,100 of record CM066040.1, on the reverse strand, counting down.
CACTATTCACCTTTCTCCATTGGGAAAATTGGCCATTTAGCCCTACTCTCTGCTTTCTATCTTTTAACCAATTCTTGATCCACAATAGTACACTGCCTCCTGTCCCATGACTCTTTAGTTTTGTCAAAAGTCTCTGATGAGGGACCTTGTCAAAGGCTATCTGAAAGTCCAGAAAGCGTAGTCACTCACCTGTAACAGGTGATCTCCGGGAACAGCAGGGATTTAGTCTTCACATATGGGGTATCGTCGGCACCAACGGAGCCTGCGTGGGAACGCTCCCCATCGTCCAATAGGAACGCTTTTGGGAGCATCCCTCAGCACATGTGCGCTGCCTTCCCGCCTTTCCAACTGTCCCTCTTCAGTTAAGTTTGCAGCTGAGTGAAAGAATAGCAGGATAGAGGAAAGAGACAGAGAGATAGAGAGACAACTCCTAGGGGAGGTGGGTGGGTTGTGAAGACTAAATTCCTGCTGTTCCTGGAGATCACCTGTTACAGGTGAGTAACTACGCTATCTCCAGGAACAAGCAGGAATGTAGTCTTCACATATGGGGACTCCCTAGCTGAAGATGCCAGGGAGATGGCCCCAGGAAGCTGCCACCTATAGTGAGGTGGGCCATGCTTCCTCCCATGGATCTCTGGCATCCTACCAGGGTTGGTGGGAAGGAGTTGAATTAAGTCTGAAAGAGATGTTGAAGAACAGCCTGGTCAAAGAAGGCATCCCGACGGGAGGTTTTATCTAGGCAGTAGTGGGCTGTGAAGGTGTGCACCGAAGCCCAGGTGGCTGCTCGACAGATGTCATCGATAGACACAGAGTGAAGGTTAGCCATAGAGGCTGCCATGGCTCTCACATTATGCGCTGTGACATGGCCTTGAAGAGGAAGACTCTTACTCTCCTAAGTAAAGGATATGCATTGTGCAATCCATTTAGATAGAGTTCTTTTGGAGACTGGAAGCCCCAAATGACTAGAATCAAAAGCAACAAAAAGTTGAGAAGACGTTCTATGATGCTGTGTTCTTTGTAGGTAAAAAGCCAAGGCTCTTTTACAGTCCATAGTATGAAGGTTCCTTTCTGCATTAGAGGCATGAGGCCTCGGAAAGAATACAGGAAGGTAAATCGATTGATTTAAATGAAAAGGCAAAACCACCTTTGGCATAAAATGTGGATGAGTTCTGAGAACAACCTTATCATGGTGAAACCTTGTATAAGGGGTATCAGCCACTAAAGCTTGCAATTCACTAATGCGACGTGCGGAGGTGATTGCAATTAGGAAGATGACCTTCCAGGATAAAAACTTTAGGGTTGTAGTGGCTAAAGGTTCAAAGGGCGGTTTCATGAGCTGTCCGAGAACTAGATTTAAATCCCATGCCACCGGTGGTGGCCTGATGGGAGGCTTTGTTAATAGAAGACCTCTCATAAATCTTGCTATGAGTGGATGAGAGGAAATTGGCTGTCCATTTAGAGGCTTATAGGAAGCTGCAATTGCACTAAGATGGACTCTTACTGAATTGGTCTTTAGAATTTGATAAATGAAGTAGGTACTCAAGTACCGATTCCAAAGGCATCACAAGGGGGTTTAAGCCCTTTTGAGAACACCATATAGTAAAACGTTTGCACTTGAAGGCATAAGAACGTCTTGTAGAAGGTTTTCTGGAAGCCTGAAGGACATCCTTTACCCATTGGGAAAGGTTAAAATCCTGCAGGTCTAGGCTTTCAGCAACCAGGCCCTGAGATGCAGGGACTGGGGATTTGGGTGCCATAGCATCCCGTTCTCTTGGGAGAGAAGGTCTGGAGCACACCCTAACTCCAGAGGTACAGCTTGAGAGAGATGTAGAAGCAAGGGATACCACGTTTGTCGTGGCCATGGTGGCGCTATGAGGATCATACGACCTCTGTCTCTCTGAAGCTTGAAGAGTGTTTTGGGGGATGAGGGGAATGGGTGGGAAGGCATAGAGGAAGTCCTGACCCCAGTGAAGGAGGAAGGCGTCCCTTGCCCAGTAATTGTGAGCCAGAATTCTGGAACAGAACCGGGGAAGTTTGGCATTCAGTGGACTTGCAAAGAGGTCTATTTCTGGGGCTCCCCAGATTTGAAATATTTTATCACCTGGTCTAGGTGGAGAGACCATTCGTGAGGCAGCAGTACTCGGCTGAGTTTGTCTGCCCAAAGGTTTTGAATGCCTGGAAGATATACCACGAGAAGGTGAATTTGATGCTCTCTGGCGAGGGCCCATAGTCGTAAAGCTTCATTGCATAACGACAGAGAGCCTGTTCCGCCCTGCTTGTTCACGTAGAACATGGCTACTTGATTGCCCGTTTGGACTAGGACCGTATTGTAGCTAAGCTGGGCATGGAATACTCGAAGAGCTAGATAGATTGCTCTGAGTTCTAGGAGGTTTATGGGAGGACAAGCCTCCTGTGGAGTCCAGGTACTCTGGGTGGAGAGATGGTGTAGGTGTGCTCCCCATCCCACCTGTGATGCATCTGTTGTTAGGGTGGCCTGGAATGGGGTTGTTGGAAAGGAGACCCTACTAAAAGATTCTCCAGTGATTCCCACCATTGTAGGGACAAGATCAGTCATCGTGAGTTTGATATCTTGTCCGACAGAGGTCCTGTGGCCTGTGTCCACTGTGTGGATAGGGTCCACTGGGCTGCTCGCATGTGGAGGCGAGCATAGGGAACTACATGAACTGTGGATGCCATATGTCCCAGTAATTGCAGCAGTTCTCGAGCAGTTAGGGAGGACTTTCCCACTGCTTGAGAAGCTAGTTGCACGATGCGAAGACAGCGGGGCTGTGGGAGGAAAGCCCTTGATTGTCTGGTATCTAAACAAGCTCCTATGAACTCCAGGGTCTGAGAAGGAACAAGTTGGGATTTTGGGAAGTTTATGACCAATCCCAAGTATTGGAGGATTTGCATTGTGCGAGACAGTGCAGAGCTGGCTTCTGGAATCGTGGGGGCTCAAATGAGCCAGTCGTCCAAGTAAGGAAAGACGAATATCCCTAGGGTTCGCAGGAATGCAGCTACTACTGCCATGTATTTCGTGAATACTCTTGGTGCCGAAGCCAGACCAAAAGGAAGAACCCTGTATTGGAGGTGTTTTCCCTTGAAAAGGAATCGTAAGAATTTCCTGTGATCTGGATGGATCAGAATATGAGCATATGCATCCTTTAGATCTAGAGAGCAAAGCCAATCCTGACTTTGAAGGTATGGCAGAAGAGTTCCCAGAGAAATCATTTTGAACTTTTCTCGGAACAGATATTTGCTCAATTCTCTGAGGTCTAGAATGGGTCTGTGTCCTGCTTTCTTTGAAATAAGAAAATAGGGGGAGTAGAACCCTGTACCCTGTTGGGGAATGGGTACTTCCTTTATTGCTTCCTGAGCAAGGAGTGTTGAGACCTTTTGATCCAGTAGATTGTCTGGAGAGGTTTGGGAATTGACTATAGGAGGGGGAATGCTGTGAAAATGAAACTTGTACCCCTCCCCTACAATGGGCAGAGCCAATTTTCTGCTGTTATTTGGTGCCATCTGTTGACAAAATGACACAACCTGCCTGGAATGTTTAGGGGTTCTAGACCCTTCAGAGGCAGGAAAGCTAAGCTCTCTAGGAAGGAGTCAAAGCCCTTGAGGGGGCTGAGCCTGTGGAGCTGGTTGAGCTCTCAGGTCTTTTGGATTCTTTTGTTGTCTGGATTGTTGCTGTTGTCCCTTTTGGGCAACGACCCTGAGCTTGCCCTTGCTGGGTATAGGATGGATAAAATTCCTCTTTTTGCTGAAAAAGGTTTTTTTATAGGGTTTCTTTTTGGCTGGAGTGGCTGTAGATTTTGACAATCTGTCTAAAGTGAGATTATCAGTATGTCATTAGCCTTTTCCTGCCAATTCTTGCCAAAGATGTTTTCTCCTGTGCAAAGAATGTTTCCTAATTTGTCCTGTACCCAAGTCTCCAATTCTGATGCTTGAAGCCAGGCAATCCGCCGTGCACCAATGGCAATAGCAGAAGTTCTGCTGATGCATTCAAAGCAGTCAAAGGCTGCAAAATTTACAAACTTGGAAACGTCTTGAGCATGCTTGACAAGAGTAACGGCCAATGTATCTGGTCAAGTGTTCTATTGTTTTGATGTAAACCGCGCTGATGACAAATAGCGCGGTATATAAGAAATGTTAAATAAATAAATAAATAAATAAATAAATAAATTGTCGTTTGTCATCAGGGAGAAGGGGGCTCATAAGCTCCAAGTCTCCTGTGACTTCTTTGAGGAACATTCCCATATATAAAATCTATGAGCTCATCCTAGCTGAAAGCATGGAAGCCTGAAATGTTTGACGCCCAAAGGCGTCAAGAGTCCTGCATTCACGACCTGGAGGATTGGATGCATGTCTTTTTGCACTTTTCATCCTACGCATGGCTGATTCCACTACCATTGAATGGTGTGGCAGCTGAGTCTTTTGAAAACCAGGACATAGTATCGAGTCTCCTACAATGAGGAGATGTGGTTAGAGGTGTTTCCCACATTCTGAGCATCAAATCATGAAGAATTTCATGAATGGGCAGGGTAGCTGACTCTTTGGGAGCCTTAGGGTATTGGAGTATTTCCAATTCCTTTGCTCTAGGTTCCTTTTCAGGAGCTACCGTGATTGATAGGCCTCGGGCCACATCACGAATAAAATCCTGAAAAGACATGTCCTCCGGAGGAGACATTCTGTGTTGAGGAGACGAGGAGTCTTCCGGAAGAAGTACTCTGGTACCGACCGAGTTATCCGAGTCATCGGAATCGGAAGATTCGAAGCATCTCTGATCCCGATGTTCATGCAAAGCACGGTATCGGTATTGATTGAAGTCGGCACTGAGTTGGTACGGTACCGATCTGTCGATGCCCGAAAAAGCCGGCATGGGCAGAATTCCCACCGGGGCCGGTACCATCGGTGCTAGTACCGGCATCGGTATCAGTGTCCGTACCGGTGCCCGTTGAACCATCGGTAGCGGTGTCAATGGTACCGCAGCTGTAAGGAGAGCTGCAAGGCTGCGTTCGATAGCGAGGAATCTCTGGTCTATCGACGCTGCCGATGCCTGGGTGTTGGTACCGGTAGAAGCGGCTGGAACCCCTGAGCATGGCACCAGTAGTTCTGCAGAGGTTGAGGCCTCGAGAACATTCTGGAGCCTCGTTAGTGCTTTGGAGGCCGAAGACTCCCGCCGGGGCTGTTTTGCCGGTATAGTTTCCTCAAGGGCAATGCCAATGGCTTCTCGATGCTTAGAAGGAGATCTACCCTTTGAGGACCGGCTCTTATGTTTAGTTACCTGAGATCCACGGGAGGAAGACAAGGCTCTGGAAAACGTTGATGCAATGGACATCGCATCTGAAGAAAAGAGGGCACCAAGCTTTGCAGCCCGGTTCTGTCTTCCTCTTTTAGTCATCCCCAAACAAGAGGAACACTCCAATGGAGAATGGTCAGGGCCTAAACATTTGAGACACCAGTCATGGGTGTCGGTGATGGAACTGGTACCGCCACACTTAGTACATTTTTTAAAACCACTAGCTGGTTTTTCCATTTTTCAGGAAAATGGGGCCTAATGCCCAAAATGGCGCCTAGCACCAAAAAGAAAGAGTTTCTGAAGAGAAACACTTCAGAAGTATGTGTATGTATATATATATACACACACATTTTTTTTTTTTTTTAAAGAAGAAAAGAGAACCGGCGGTACCGGTAGGCGTCGAGCGGAGGCAGGCGCGACCACAAGAAAAACAGTTTAAAGAATAAATTTTCTGCGGTGACAGGGTATGTGACCTGTCGGCTCCACGTAAAAAGAAGAACTGAAGAGGGACAGTTGGAAAGGCGGGAAGGCAGCGCGCATGTGCTAAGTGATGTTCCCAAAAGCGTTCCTACTGGACGCTGGGGAGCGTTCCCACGCAGGCTCCGTCGGTGCCGACGATACCCCATATGTGAAGACTACATTCCTGCTTGTTCCTGGAGATACACTATATCAACCGACTCACCTTTGTCCACCTGTTTATTCACACCTTCAAAAAAACATAACAGATTAATAAAACAAGATCTTCCTTGTCCAAAGCCATGTTGGCTGTCTCCCAATAGGCCATGACTATCTACATGCTGAGTAATTTTGTTCTTTATGATGGTTTCTACCATTTTTCCCGGTACTGACATCAGGCTCACTGGTCTGTAGTTTCCCGGATCACCCCTGGAACCCTTTTTAAAAATTGGTGTTACACTGGCGATCCTCCAATCTTCAGGTATTACAGATGATTTTAATGAAAATTCACAGATTACTAATAGCAGGTCTGCAATCTCATATTTCAGTTCTTTCAGCACCATTGGATGTATACCATTCGGCCCAGGTGATTTGCTACTCTTCAGTTTATCTAATAGTTGTAATAAACCTTCCCGTTATATCGATATTTCCTTCAATTCTTCCGCACCTTTAAATACCACTTCAGTCATGGGTAACATCCCTACATCTTCCTCAGTAAAGACTGAAGCAAAGAATTCATTCAGTCTCTCCACTATCGCCTTGTCGCCTCTTAGTGCCCCTTTAACCCCTCTATCTAATGGACCAACTGACTCACAGGTTTTTTGCTATGAATGTACTTGAAAAAGTCTTTATTTTGTGTTTTTGCTTCCACAGCAAGCTTCTTCTCAAATTCTCCCTTTGCCTACCTTATCAATACCTTGCATTTGACTTGCTAGTGCTTATGCCGTTTCCAGGTTTCGTCGTTTGGCTCTTTTTTCCATTTCCTGAAAGATGCTTTTTTGGCAACAGCCTCTCTGACCTCACCTTTAAACCATGCTGGCAGTTTTTTGGACTTCCTTCCACTTTTCTTAAAGCATGGAATACAGCGGGTCTGGGCTTCCAAGATAGTATTTTTCAAGAACACCCAAGCTTGATGTAAGTCTAACTTTTGCAATTGCTCCTTTTAGTTTTTTCTTAACTATTTTCCTAATTTTATCATAGTCTCCCTTTCGAAAGTTAAAAGGTAGTACTGTGGATTTCCTTACTATCCCTCCTCCATTAATTAAATCAAACACAATCATGCTATAATCACTATTGCCAAGTGGCCCCCAACACCCTTATCTCTTGTACTAGATCTGGTGTTCCACTAAGGACTATGTCTAATATTGCTTCCCCTCTGGTCGGTTCATGAACCAGCTGTTCCAAGAAACAGTCATTTATTTCATCTAGGAACTTTATCTCCCTAGCATGTCCTGCTGTGACACTGACCCAGTCGATACCGGGGTAATTGAAATCACCCATTATTATTACTGCGCTGTAACGTTTGTTAGCTTCCTTGATTTCTTTGAGCATTTCATCATCCATTTGCTCATTCTGGACAGGCGTTCGATAGTACACCCCCACTGCCATCGCCTTCCCCTTTTTACATGGAATTTCAATCCATAGAGATTCTACAGCAAATTTTGCTTCCTGCAAAACTTTAATCCTTTCTGACTCAATGCCCTCTCTAACATAGAGTGCAACCCCTCCACCAATTTGATCAGCTGTATCATTACGATATAGTTTGCACCTAGATATCACAGTGACCCACTGGTTGTCCTCCTTCCACTATGTCTCTGATATTCCAATCATATCTAACCTCTCATTTAGTGCTATATATTCCAACTCTCCCATCTTGTTTTTTTAGACTTCTAGCATTTGCATATAAGCATTTTAGAGACTATATTTTATTCATATTAATCTGGCTTTTGGTAGGCATGGCTAATTTGGGATCTTTAAGCTCTGTCTGTTCCATAGTGGAGGGCATCTGGGCTACTTTACTCTTTTTTGGAACCTCTCTGGTTTTGGTAGTATCCTTCAAGGATACATTCTTCCGAACCATGCGCTCTTGGATGACTGTCGGCTTTCCCTTATTATCTAGTTTAAAAGCTGCTCTATCTCCTTTTTAAAGGTTAATGCCAGCAGCCTGGTTCCATCTCAGTTAAGGTGAAGCCCATCCCTTCGGAAGAGCCCCTCCTTTCCCCAGAATGTTCCCCAGTTCCTAACAAATCCAAAACCCTCATCTCTGCACCACTGTCTCATCCACACATTGAGACTCCGGAGCTCTACCTGCCTTTTGGGTACTGCATATGGAACGGGAAACATTTCGGAGAACGCTACCCTGGAAGTTCTGGATTTCAACTTCCTACCTAAAAGCCTAAACTTAGCCTCCAGAACCTCCCTACCACATTTTCCTATGTCATTGGTACTGACATGTACCAAGACAGCAGACTCCTCCCCAGCACTATCTAAGACCTTATCTAGGTTGCGCATAAGGTCCGCTATCTTCACACCAGGCAGGCATGTTACCAGGCGATCCTCACGCCCACCAGCCACCCAGCTATCTACATGCCTAATGATCGAATCACCAACTTTAACAGCCGTCGAAACCCTTCCCTTATGGGCACATGGCCCTGGAGAAACCTCCTCGGTGCGAGAGGGTTTTACATCACCTTGAGGACAGGTCCTAGTTACAGGATCACTTCCTGCCACACGACCTCTCTCCTTCATGGCAACAGGGATGCTGCCAGACTGAAGGTGGGACTTCAGGACTATATCCCTGTAGGTCTTGCCTATGTACCTCTCTGTCTTTCTTATGTCTATAAAGCTACGATTATCCCAGGGGTGGGTGGGTGTTGGGGAGGGAGGGGGGAAATAACACTTATTAAAAGAGGGCTGCTACACAGTACCCTGTCCTGTTCTGCTGAGGTAAGCTGTGACCAACTTTCTGGGTGATTAACAGTCCTTGCTTGGATAGGAGTCTTTCAAAATGGCCTTTTGACCTGCCACCTGGTGTTAGCACCTGTTGAAAAAGTTTCACAGGTCTCTTGCCCCATAGGTAGAAGGCCTCTTTGTAAAGGTCTCTAGAAGATTATTTGTTGCTCAAAGAGTACTGACCCTGTTTTGCCTTTTATGCTAAGTTATATTCTGATTTGATTTAAATTACAGCTCTTTGCTGCTGCTAGGCTCTGACTTATTATGAAATTTAAACTACAAGCTCTCTGCTGGGTTCTAAATTTAACGAGAAAGCTCTCCTCTGTGTTTTAAATTTAAACTAAAAGTACTTTGCTGTTACTAGGCCCCGAGTGACTATTAAATTTAAACTACAAGCTCTCTGCTGGGTATGAAATGTAACCAGAAAGTTGTCTTCTGTGTTTTAAATTTAAACTGCTGCTACTAGACCCTGACTGATTTAACAAAAAATACTGGGTTCACAGATTAATTAGTTTTAATAGAAAGAAGTCCTTTCAGAAAATTCCCAGAAGTATATACTCACAATCGCAGATCTCTCTCCAGAAGTAGCAGTCCCTTTTTCTAGTCCTTTATATCTTCTTCATTCTAGGATTGGTATATTTGGGATTGTTTTAATCATGATCTGCTCCTGCGGCACGGGCTCAATGGTGAGATTGGCCAGAAGGGTGGAGATTTCCTCCTGAAGGAGGTTTAGATGCAGAAGGTCAAGGGGATACACTCTCAGGGGGCAATGTGACGGCAGCTCGGCGAAGTGCAACATGTAGCCATTTTGGACTATCTGTAGCACCCACAAGTCTGAAGTTATAAAGGGGCCATCCATGGACAAAAAGAATGAGCCATTTCCTCCCCCCCCATTGGAGGGCTCCCCTCTGTGGACACTGGCAGATTGCCACTTGCCAACCAGTCAAAACCCTGTTCCTGGCTCTGGTTGCAGGGCAGGCTAGGCCTTTTGAGGCATTTCTCAAGGCTATGGATAAGGAGCCTGCATCTTTTGCTGGGAAGTACCTTCGTCTACGCGGGTAGTAAGTCTTCTGCTGCCCTCCACTTTGATACCTTCTGCGATAGGCAACTGGTTCAGATGTGCATCTCAAAAGCCTGGTGAGGGTGACATGCTGCTTCTCTATGATGGGCGATCTGCGGAGTCCCAATGTCTACTGCCACCATTCTAGACACCGTCTCAAAGGCATCCTAGGTTGCCCAGACCAGGAACTTCGAGCAGTTCTTGCCATGGCCCACTAGGGTATGACAGTGCTCCAGTTTCTCCAGGGGAAGGAACTGGCACAAGTCTGTGGGATTATACATGATGTCCTTCAAGAACATGCTCATGTAGAGCTGGTAAGAATGTACTCGAGCCATGCCCTCCTTCCGAAGGAGTCCAATGTCTGAGCCTCCCTACCCGGGGGCATTGAGGAATGGTGTTCTTGATCCTCTTAAGGGTGGACCCCAGCACTAAAGAATGGCATGGGAGCTGGGGCTTCTCAAACCCAGGAGCTTTTTAAACCCTCTACATCGAAGTCCAGCCTTCTACAGACCGGTGGCAGAGTGAAGAGGTTCTCCAACATCCTCATTTGTAGCCGCTGCAGGATGCAATGGCAGGCACCAACACAAAACTCACTTGGCGGCCCCCGAAGGGTAAAAAAATCATTTACCGGCAGAGGACCAAAACAACATCCATGGGCTCTGGGGAAAAATAAAGACTGGAGAAGATAGTGCCATAGTGGCAGGCAGACATGCAGGCATGGTGCAGCCTCCCAAAAGCTTCCAAAAGAAGTTGCGCAGTGTTCCCGCGAGGGGCTCTTTCAGAGATGTCATCCACACGTGAGGACTTAGTTCTTGCTTTTCCATGGAGAATTTTAAATAACGCCCAGGCCTGATGTAAACTCAACCTTTGTAGTTGCTCCTTTTAGTTTTTTCTTAACCATTTTCCTCATTTTATTGTAGTCTCCTTTTTGAAAGTTAAATAAAAGTTAAATGCTAGTGCAGTCAATTTCCTTGCTATCCTCCCTCCATTTATTAAATCAAATGTAATCATGTTATGATCGCGATTGCCAAGAGGCCCCAAAAACAGTTACCTCTCACACTAAACTAGGACTAGGTCTAAAATAGTTCCTGAACCAGCTGCTCCATAGTAACATGAAGCAGTTATTTACTTCATCTAGAAACTTTGGGGCTTGTTTACAAAGCCGCGGTAGCGGACTCTGTGCGATATCGGAGCCGCAGCCCCATTGAATTCAATGGGGCTGCGGCTCCGGTATCGGGCGGCGTCCGCTACCGCGGTTTAGTAAACATGCCCCTTTATCTTCCTAGCATGTCCTGATATGACATTGACCCACAGTCAGTATCGGGGTAATTGAAGTCTTGTTAGCTTCCCTAATTTCTTTTAACAGGATAGACTGGGAATCCCCTTTCTTGACAGTGGCGCGATGTGAATATGAGTCAATGTTGCAGCTTTGAGAATCTCTTCCATGGAGGCTGATCTAAGATGGGTCACCAATACAGCCATGGTTCCTACACTAAGATGCCCTTCAAAGATCAAGCTTGCCTGATCAGCAGCAAAGGAGATTCTAATCTAATAGCAGATTGCGAGTATGCACTTGGCTACATTAATCCCAGATTTACTGTGGTCAAAAGAAAATAATGTGTGAAGTTTCTCAGGGCTGCTCCAAATTAAAGGTTAAGGCTCTCTTGAAATCCAAAGTGTGCAAGCACTTCACATTCATGGGCAAAACGCTTAGGGAAAAATAAGCAGGACAACTGACCGGTTCAGATGAAAATCTGACATAGCACAGTTACTCACCTGTAACAGGTGTTCTCCGGGAACAGCAGGAATCAGTCTTCACATATGGGTGAATGTCACTGACAAAGAATGCGCGGGAACGCTCTCCAGCATCCAATAGGAAAGCCTTTGGGAGCACTCCCCTGCACCTGTGTCCCTGCCTTTCAGAGTTCCCAACTCCTCTCCTCAGTTGAGTTTGTAGCTGAAAAGAAGAATAAAATAAAAGAACACTACAACTCCTAGGGGAGGAGTGCGGGTTGTGAAGACTGATTCTTGCTGGTCCCAGAGATCACCTGTTACAGGTATGTAACTATGTTATCTCCAGGAACAAGCAGAAATGCAGTCTTCACATATGGGACTCACTAGCTTCCAGGTACCAGACTTGTATATTGGGGGGGGGGGGGGGGGGGGGGTAGTGCGAACCCTGAGAAAAAAAAAACCCCTGTAGCTGAAGAATCTGGAAGTGTTGTGGGTCACTGGACTCAATTCCAGGAGGTGATACTTACCCCCCCCCCCAATGATAGTCTGGTATCTTGTAGAAGTCCAGGACGGAGGGTAAGAAATGAGTTTAAGTCCCAAAGAGTTACTGGAGTACAGTTTGGCCAAAGACAGTGTCCCGACAGGAGTCTCTGTCCAGAGAGTACTGTGCAGCCAAAGTATGAATGGAGGTAGCTGCTCGGCAGATGTCCTCAATGACTATGGAGGTTAACATAGCCCGCACATTATGAGCAGTGACATGACCCACCAAAGAGAGTCCCGCTTCTGCATAAGCAAAAATAATATAAAATCTGCTATCCATCTAGATAGAGTATGTTTTGTCACTGGTAGACCCAGGTGACTAGGATAAAAAAAATGAATAATTTAGAGGATTTTCTGTGATCTTTAGTTCTATCCAAGTAGTAGGCCAGCGTTCGCATGCAGTCTAATGTGTGTAGCGCTGCTTCAGCCCATGATGCATGTGGTTTAGGGAAGAAAATCGGGAGGACTCCCAATTAGTTTAGATGGAAAGAGGAAACCACCTTCGGGAGTTAGTGTGGATGGGTACGGAGAACCACCTTGTCATAGTGGAACAGAGTATATGGGGGTTCCACTACTACAGCTTGCAGCTCACTGATGCAGTGAGCTGACGCGAGGGCAATAAGGAAGATGACCTTCCAAGAAAGAATCTTCGGTGAAGTGGTGACTAAAGGTTCGAAAGGTGTCTTTAGAAATTGTAGACAACACAAGGAGAGCACAAGGCCCTCGCAGTGGAGAAATCAAACACAGGAAGCGAGTGGCATGTGGAGGTCACAGGTGCCTTTATTAAAGTGAACCCCTATGCGTTTCGGCAGTTGCCTTCTTCAGGGGGTATGCAGATTAAAAACCAAATTTACAAACAATAAAAGACAGATAATAAATAGTAAAATTAAAATCATAATGATAATTGAATAAAATTATAAATAAATAATATATCATAAGAACAGTACTAATGAAGTAAAAATTCCCCACGTACCCCATCTTATCTCATCCACACCCCACTCCTCCCCTCCTTCCGCTCTCCCTCACTCATCCCACAATCAGTCATCCATAGTTATCAATTCCAACTCCACCTCCAAAAATAATCCCTCACATAACCTACCCGATACCATCAACTTACTCCTCACCTCCCCTCCCTCATGTCCCTCTTGGAGAGCACACATACCCACCCACACCCTGCTCCCTCTAAATCTCGGTACTGCTCTAGAATCAGACGCCCACGCTACTCTGATAGAAATAGACCCCCACGCTACTCTGATAAGAAATCCACACATAACTTATCTAACCTTATCCATATCCCCCTCCTCCCCCCCCCCCTCTGCTCTCCCATTTTCATGTGCCCTATGGAACGCATGCTCAATCATTAAAAAAAAAAACCCTTTTATTCACGATCTTTTTTTATCCAATGCCCTACACCTTCTTGCCTTGACCGAGACTTGGCTCTCCCCAGACGACACCGCATCCACTGCCTCTCTCTGCTATGGGGGTTACCAGTTCTCCCATACACCTCGATCTACTGGTCACAGTGGTGGCATTGGCCTCCTACTCTCTCCCTCCTGTCAATTCCAACCCCTCTCCTGCCACGCCCCCTCTCCCTCCTGTCAATTCCAACCCCTCCAACCCCTCTTGCCTGCCTCCCCCCTCTCCTTCGAAGTCCACTCCATTCGCCTCCTCGCACCACTCCCCCTCCGAGTAGCTGTTATTTATCACCCACCCGACAAATCCAAATCAACCTTCCTTACTGACTTCGATTCCTGGCTTTCTGCCTTTATGGACCCCCCTTCCCCCACCTCTTATTCTTGGCGACTTCAACATTCATATAGACAACCCATCCGACCCCCATGCCTCAAAGTTCCTCGCTCTTACTTCTTCGTTTGACCTCAAACCTTGTTCCACTGCTCCCACACATCTACACGACCACTGTCTTGACCTAATACTCTTCTCCAATTCCTCTCCCTCAAACTTCCACAGTTCAATCCTTCCCTCATCTGACCATCACCTCCTAACATTTACTCTTCAGCTTCTGCCATCCCAACCTCGTCCTGTCTCCTCTGACCTATTTAGAGACCTTCATAATATTTATCCTATGACTCTCTCTTCCACCATTTCTCCATCTCTCTCATCCATTTTATCCTCCAAATCCGTCGATGAAGCACTATCCTCATACAATGCCACACTTTCTCAGCCCTTGATACTCTTGCCCCTCCAACCCCACGTCCTGTTAAACGATCTACTCCCCAACCCTGGCTTTCACCCACAATCCGTTACCTACGCATCTGCGTCCGTTCTGCCGAACGAGCTTGGTCCAAATCCCGCTCCCCAGAAGACCTTCTACACTTCAAGTTCATGCTTGGTTCCTTCCAATCAGCCTTAGCACTTGCCAAACAAGATTACTATATCCATTTGACCAACTCCCTTACCTCTGATCCTCACCGTCTCTTTAATACCCTCAATTTTCTCCTCAAGGTCCCCCCGCCCCCGATCCCGCCCTCCCTATATGCTGAAACACTAGCCGACTACTTCCACGACAAAATCCACAAGATTACCCTCCAACTCCCTACTCCCTCACCCACCTCCCCTCCCCCCCACTCCTCCCCCATCCATACTTCCCCTGTCTCCCTCTCCACCCCCATCCTTACTCCCCCTGCCACCCTCTCCTCCTTCCCCCCAATCTCTGAAGAAGAAACTGCACTCCTCCTTTCCTCCTCCAAACCCACCACCTGTTCATCAGACCCTATTCCCACCCATCTCCTACGTTCAACCATTGTCCCCTCCATCACTCATATCCTCAACCTCTCACTCTCCACGACAACTGTCCCCATCGACTTCAAACATGCTGTTGTCACACCCCTCTTCAAGAAACCCTCACTTGATCCCACTTGCCCTTCTATCGACCCATCTCCCTCCTTCCCTTCATATCCAAACTATTGGAACGAGCAGTCCACTGTCGCTGCCTCTACTTCCTCACCTCCCAGGCCCTCCTGGACCCACTACAATCTGGCTTCCGTCCCCTACACTTCACTGAAACGGTACTCACAAAAGTCACCAATGACCTGTTCCTGGCTAAATCCAAGGGCCTCTATTCCATCCTCATCCTTCTTGACCTTTCTGCTGCTTTTGATACCGTTGACCACAACCTTCTCCTCACCACCCTCTCCTCGCTTGGCTTCAAAGACTCCATTCTATCTTGGTTCTCCTCCTACCTCTCCCTTCGCTCATTCAGTGTATACTCTGGTGGTTCCTTCTTCTCCCCTACCCCGCTACACGTAGGTGTACCCAAGGGATCTGTCTTGGGTCCCCCCTTCTCTTCTCTCTCTATACCCAAGGCCTTGGCGCAATTATCTCCACCCATGGCTTTCAGTACCATCTCTATGCCGATGACTCCCAGATCTACCTCTCTACACCTGATATTTCTCCGGCAACCCAGTCCAAGATCTCTGCCTGTCTTTTGGACATCGCTGCCTGGATGTCAAATTGCTGATTGAAACTGAACATGGCTAAGACTGAACTCCTTGTCTTTCCTCCCAACTCCTCCCCCCCCCCACTTCCCCCTTTCTCAGTCCAGGTGGATGGATCTACTATCCTTCCTGTTCCCTCGGCCTGCAATCTAGGTGTTATCTTTGACACCGCTCTCTCCTTCTCCGATCATATCCAGCTTGTAGCTAAGACCTGTCGCTTCTTTCTCTACATCAGTAAAATCCACCCTTTCCTCTCCGAGCACACCACCAAAATAATGCTTGTCCACTCCTTGATCTCCTCTCGCCTCGATTACTGTAACCTCCTCCTCGCTGGTCTCCCCGTGAGCCACCTCCTCCCTCTTCAATCCATACAAAATCACGCGGCTCGACTAATTTTCTGCCAGCCTCGCCATGCCCACGTTACTCCTCAAGTCGCTTCATTGGCTCCCCGTCCAACTCCGCATCCAATTCAACCTTCTCCTGTTGACCTATAAATGCATTCACTCTATGGCCCCTCGTTACCTCTTATCTCCCCCTACGTCCCCTCTCGTAATTTGCGCTCCGCTAACAAATTACTTCTATCAATGCCTTTCACTTGCACCGCGAACTCCCGACTGCGCTCCTTTCACCTTGCTGCACCACACGCCTGGAACAGCCTACCTCCATCTGTGCGCCAGGCATCCTCCCTGGCCCTCTTCAAATCCAGGTTAAAGACCCACCTCTTCACAATTGCATTTAGATCCTGACTCCATCCTCATCTTACCCTAACCCCTGTCAATGTTCATGACCAAACTATAGACCAAACTGTACCTCACCATACCTTGCGCAGAACTGATTAATGACTGTACTGTGTTCCCTTAACTAGATTGTAAGTTCTGATGAGCATGACCCTGACGGGCAGGGACTGTCTCTTATATGTTGGCTACCTCCTGTAGGTTAGCTGTGCAGCGCTGCGTGCGTGGCGCTTTATAAATGCTGAATAGTAGCAGTAGTAAGTAAAACACAAATATAAGCATAATACAAATCAAACACCAAACGGGTACCATAAAAACGATGTCAGTAAACCCATATCACATAGACAGCATAGTGTAGACGGTTGTGCAAACAGTAGAAGAAAAATAAAAGAGATGAGGTAGTGCAATAAAACCCTTTTATATATATATCATACTCACGTATGCACTCTGTGAGGATCCTTTGAGAGGATACTATTATGCAATTGTATCTGAACTAGAGGTAATGAAAAGATCAAAACATTATTCCCATGAAGAACGTCAGGACTAAAATGTAGGGGAGGAGCAACGGGTAAAAGAATTTGTTCATTGGTGAGTGAATGGAATATCATATAAACTGAACAAAATAAAATAAAGAACAACAACATTTGAAGTGGGTGAGGCTATTGTATCTGCTGGTACATACTACACGTTGTCCATGTGACTTGCTTTCGGTTATTGATCTTGATTCCATCCCCGTCTCTTATTCCCCTGGGCTTTTATTTGCCATTCTATTATTTAAAATGCGCACAGAATTTGATTTTACCCCCCCCCCTTTTTTTTTTTTTTTACTTCAAATGTTGTTCTTTTATTACAATTGTCTGTTTTGTGGCATGGATAGATACAGTTACATTAAGCCCTCAGAACATCATGCATTTACACTTATACTTTTTAGAAAGGAAACCTTTTCACTGCTTAATTTGAAGGCTCATGGTTCTCCTCTTAAAGAAATGGATAGTATACTTACAGTCCCCCCTTCTTCTATTAGTAGTTATTACTTATTATTCTTTATTTTATTTTGTTCAGTTTATATGATATTCCATTCACGCACTAATGAACAAATTATTTTACCCATTGCTCTTCCCCTACATTTTAGTCCTGATGTTTTTCATGGGAATAATGTTTTGATCTTTTCATTACCTCTAGTTCAGTAATTCAATTGTATAACAGTATCCTCTCAAAGGATCCTCACAGAGTGCATACGTGAGTATGATATATATATATATATATATATATACATACATATCTATATCTATAAAAGGGTTCATTGCACTACCTCATCTCTTTTAATATATTTTCTTCTACGGTTTGCACAAACCTCTGCCCTATGCTGTCTATGTGATATGGGTTTACTGACATACAGTTTTTATGGTACCCGTTTGGTGTTTGATTTGTTTTATGCTTATATTTGTGTTTTACTTCATTAGTACTGTTATAAATTAAGAACAGTACCAATGAATTAAAACACAAATCTAAGCATAAAACAAATCAAACACCAAATGGGTACCATAAAAACTGTATGTCAGTAAACCCATATCACATAGACAGCATAGGGCAGAGGTTTGTGCAAACCGTAGAAGAAAATATATTAAAAGAGATAAGGTAGTGCAATGAAACCCTTTTATAGATATAGATATGTAGATATAGCACAGTTACTTAACTGTAACAGGTGATCTCTGGGAACAGCAGGAATAAGTCTTCACATATGGGTATCGTCGGTACCGACGGAGCCTGCGTGGGAACGCTCCCCAGCGTCCAGAAAGAAAGCTTTTGGGAGCATCCCACAGTGCCACCGCGCTGCCTTCCTGCCTTTCCAAACCGCCTCTCTCCAGTTCGAGTTTTAAGCTGAGACAAAGAGAGAGAGAGGAAAGGAAAAATAGATAGAGAGATACAACTCCTAGGGGAGGTGGGTGGGTTGTGAAGACTGATTCCTGCTGTTCCCAGAGATCACCTATTACAGGTAAGTAACTGTGCTATCTCCAGGAACAAGCAGGAATGAGTCTTCACATATGGGGACTCCCCAGCTAGAGATGCCAGGGAGATCTCCAAGGTTGTGAGTCCCTGAGAAGGGCTCTACCTCCACCCATGGATCTCGGGCATCCAACCAGGGATGGGGGTAGGAGTTGATTAGGTATGGAACAGATGTTTGAGAACAGCCTGACCAAACAAGGCATCCCGGCGGGAGTCCTTATCCAAACAGTAATGGGCTGTAAAGGTATGAACCGAGGCCCAGGTGGCCGCTCGACAGATTTGGTCGATGGACACAGAGTTTAGATGAGCCATGGAGGCTGCCATGGCCCTAACATTGTGAGCTGTGACATGGCCCTCCAGAGAAAGGTTCTTACTCTGGTAGGCGAAGGAAATACACTGAGCAATCCAATTGGACAGAGTTCTCTTAGAGACTGGAAGTCCTAAATGAGAGGGATCAAAAGCAACAAATAGTTGAGAGGACTTTCTATGTTGCTGTGTCCTTTGTAAGTAAAAAGCCAGTGCTCTCTTACAATCCAGGGTATGAAGATTCCTCTCTGCACTTCATGCATGAGGTCCTGGAAAAAAGACAGGTAAATACACCTCCTGGTTCAGATGAAAAGGTGAGACCACTTTAGGCATAAAGTGTGGATTAGTCCTGAGGACTACCTTGTCATGATGGAACCTTGTATAAGGAGGATTAGCCACCAAGGCTTGCAGCTCACTGATACGGCGAGTTGAGGTGACTGCAATGAGAAAAACAACCTTCCAGGAAAGGAATTTCAAGGAGGTAGTGGCTAAGGGTTCAAAGGGTGGCTTCATAAGCTGGCCAAGAACCAAATTCAAATCCCATGCCACTGGAGGTGGTCTAATGGGAGGTTTAGTTAAAAGGCGGCCTCTCATGAATCTTGCAATAAGAGGATGAGAGGAAATAGGATGTCCATTGAGAGGCTTAAGGGATGCTGCAATAGCACTCAAATGGACTCTTACTGAATTCGTTTTAAGGCCTGCATGGGATAAATGCAGCAAATACTCTAGTAAAGAATTCAGAGGTATTGCAAGAGGGTTAAGACCCTTCTCTGCACACCAAACGGTAAACCTTTTCCATTTAAAAGCATAGGAACGTCTAGTGGAAGGCTTTCTGGAAGCTTGAAGGATATCCTTCACCTGCTGAGAAAGATGCAAATCTTGAAGGTCTAGGCGTTCAGCAACCAGGCTCTGAGATGAAAAGACTGGGGATTTGGGTGCTACAACGTTCCCTCCTCCTGGGAAAGGAGGTCTGGAGCAGATCCCAAGTCCAGGGAGGGAGCTTGAGAGAGATGAAGAAGTAGAGGGTACCACACTTGGCATGGCCAACGTGGAGCTATGAGGATCATAGACCCCTTGTCTCTCTGAAGCTTGAACAGTGTCTTGGAAATTAGGGGAATGGGTGGAAAGGCATAGAGGAAGTCTTGCCCCCAGTGGAGGAGGAAAGCATCCCTGGCCTGAACTCCCTGACACGGAATCCTGGAACAGAACCGGGGAAGTTTGGCATTCCACGGACTTGCAAAGAGGTCTATGTCCGGGGTTCCCGAAATTCGAAAGATCCTGGCTATCTGGTCCCCATGGAGGGACCATTCGTGTGGAAGCAGAACTCGACTGAGTCTGTCTGCCCAAAAGTTTTGAACCCCTGGAAGATACACTGCCATGAGATGAATTTGATGCTCTCTGGCGAAGGCCCACAATCTCAAAGCTTCGTTGCAAAGCGACAGAGAGCCAGTCCCGCCCTGCTTGTTCACGTAGAACATGGCTACTTGGTTGTCCATATGGATGAGGACTGTCTTGTAGCTGAGCAGGGTGTGGAAGACTCAGAGCTAGAAGGATTGCTCTGAGCTCTAAGAGGTTGATATGTAGAGATGTCTCCTGTGGAGACCAGATGCCCTGGGTGGAGAGATCTTGTAGATGAGCTCCCCAACCCTTTGGGGAGGCATCTGTTGTAAGGGTTGCTTGGGGTAGAAACTGTTGAAAGGGGGACCCCAGCAACAGATTTTGAGTGGACTTCCACCACTGGAGGGACCAAAAGAGGCGACTGGAGGTTGCTATTTTGTCTGACAGGCAACCTGATGCCTGGGTCCATTGGGTGGACAGAGTCCACTGAGCTGCCCTCATGTGAAGGCGAGCGTAAGGAACCACATGCACGGTGGATGCCATGTGGCCTAACAGTTGTAACATCTCTCGAGCAGTTAAATGGGACTTTAACTGAATTTGAGAGGCTAACTGCACCAAGCGTAGGCAACGAGCCTGGGGAAGATAGGCCCTTGCAGTTGTGGTATCCAGCAAGGCCCCTATGAACTCCAATGACTGAGTAGGGGTGAGTTGTGATTTTGGGATGTTTATTACAAGTCCCAGATACTGAAGAACATGCCTTGTGCAGGCTAGGGAAGCCTGGGCCTCTGACTGGGATGGTGCTCGATGAGCCAGTCGTCCAGATATGGGAATACAAATATTCCTAGAGTGCGTAGAAATGCAGCTACTACTGCCATGCATTTTGTGAACACTCTTGGAGCAGAGGCCAGAACGAAAGGAAGCACTCTGTATAGGTAGTGCTTTCCCTCATAAAGGAACCGAAGGAACCTTCTGTGTGTTGGATGGATGAGGACATGGGTGTACGCATCCTTGAGATCTAGAGAACAAAGCCAATCCTGACTCTGAAGGTATGGAAGGAGAGCACCGAGAGAAATCATCTTGAATTTCTCATTGCATAGAAACTTGTTCAATTTTCTGAGATCTAATATGGGTCTGTAGCCCCCTGTTTTCTTTGGGATAAGAAAATAGGGGGAGTAGAACCCTGAACCCTGTTGAAGAAGGGGTACTTCTTCTATTGCCCTTTGGGCAAGAAGGGTAGCAATCTCCTGACCCAGAAGGCCGAGGAGAGATGTTGGAGAATTGAACTGTCTCACCATGGTGTGAGGAGGAAGGTTTAAGAAATGAAGCTTGTACCCCTCCCTTATGATGGAGAGGGTCCATTGCTCTGCTTTGATTTGTTCCCATCTGGGAGCAAAATGAGCTAACCTTCCTGTAATGGTGAGAGGCTCTGGTTCTTCTAGAGCCAGAAAGGCTAAGTTCTCTAGTTGTAAGTCAAAGGCCCTGAGGAGGCTGAGGCTGTTGGGCCGTAGCAGTTCTTGCAGCCTTAGGCTTGGCTTGTTTAGGTTGTTGCTGACGCTTTGCAGCAAAACGACCTGCAGAAGATGCCTGGTGACCATAACCAGGATAATATTTCCCTTTTTTGGGAAAGAAAGCCTTTTTGAACAACCTTTTTCTAGCAGGAGCAGAAGTAGACTTTGAAAGTCTATCTAAGGCAGAATTTTCAGCATCCATCTGAGTGGCCTTTGCTTGCCAATCCTTGCCAAAAAGGTTTTCACCTGTTCAAGGAAGATTTCCTATTCCTTCCTGGACCCAGGGTTCCAAATCAGAAGCTTGTAACCAAGCAAGTCTGCGTGCACCTATGGCAATAGCCGAGGCTCTGCTGGCACACTCAAAAGAGTCAAAGGCTGCACGGTTAGAAAATTTGGAAATATCCTGGGCATGTTTAAGCCAGGTGAGAAACTCCTCCCTTTTATCTTCTGAGATAAAAGGAGATAAAGTTAGCAGATGATCTGTAACTTCCTTTAGAAACATCCCCATATAGAGACTATAGGAGTTGATTCTGGCAGTAAGCATATTGGCCTGGAAAATTCTCCTGCCAAAAGCATCCAAGGTTCTGCATTCTCTTCCTGGAGGATTAGATGAGTGTCTTTTTGCACTCTTTATCTTTTTCACAGCAGACTCCACCACAATAGAGTGGTGAGGAAGCTGAGTCTTATGAAAGCCAGGACAAGGAGGCACACGGAACATGGTGTCCAACCTGCGAGAATGAGGGGAAGTAGTAAGAGGTGTCTCCCATATGCCCAACATGTGATCATAAAGGATCTCATGAATTAGTAAAGTAGCTGCCTCTTTAGGAGCCTTAGGATATTGTAAAATATCTAATTTCTTGGCTCTAGGCTCTAGTTCAGGGGCCACTGAAATAGAGAGGCCCCTGGCCACCTCCCTAATGAAGTCTTGAAAAGACAAGTCCTCTGGAGGAGACATTCTTCTTTTTGGAGAAGAGGGCTCCTGAGGAAGGAGTACCGATGCTTCAACAGAAGCCTCTGATTCATCAGAGTCTTCGGAGGAATCAAAGTATCGCCTGTCTGGATGCTCTTGCAGAGCCCGATACGCGTACCGAGTGGTATCGACATCGTGAGTGATCAGTACCGATTCGGTACCGATTGGCATCACAGGACAGGGTACCACTGCAGTCGACAACAAAACCGATGTCAATGCAATCGATACAGGCACCGGAACCGATATCGGTGCCGGTGCTGGAACCGGTACCGACAACGGAGGCGTCGCAGCTTGTATGAATGCTGTGATGGCACGCTGCATGGTCAGAATATTCTGATCCATCGACGCAACCAATGTCTGGATGTCGGTACCAGTGGGAACCACCGGTACCCCAGAACATGGTAACAGGTGATCGGTCGAGGCCACGCCATCGATGTCAACCTGTGACCCCATAGATGAAGCTTTGGAAGCCGGAGCTTCCCGCCGGGGTAATTTTGCCGGTGCAGGATCCTCGAGAGCAAGCCAGGAGGCATCTTGATACTTAGAGGGAGATCTACCCTTCGAGGACCGGCTGGACTTATGTTTGGTTACCTGAGATCCATGGGAGGAAGAAGCAGCCCTGGAAGATGTCGATGCCACCGAAGCTGCATCAGAGGGAAACAGGGTACTGAGCTTTGCCGCTCGATTCTGTCGACCTCTTTTAGACATCATGGAACAGGACTCACAATCGATGATGGAGTGGTCAGGACCCAAACATTTTAGACACCAGTCATGGGTGTCGGTGATAGAAAGAGTACCGCTGCACTTCGTGCACTTTTTAAACCTGGAAGCGGGCTTTTCCATGAGGAAAATTATTTTAGGCCTAAGGCCCAAAAGGAAAAAATTGCACAGAAGTGGGAAACGGTAGGTTTTTTTTTTTTTTTTAAAGAAGAAAAGACCGGCGGTACCGGTCTGACGTCGAAGAAGTCAGACGCGCGACCAAAGAAATAAAGAAAAATAAAGAACTTCTTCAGCGGTGACAGAAACACGACCTGCTGGCTCCGCGGAAAAGAAGAACTGGAGAGAGGCGGTTAGGAAAGGCGGGAAGGCAGCGCGCAGGCGCTGTGGGATGCTCCCAAAAAGCTTTCTTTCTGGACGCTGGGGAGCGTTCCCGCGCAGGCTCCGTCGGTACCGACGATACCCATATGTGAAGACTCATTCCTGCTTGTTCCTGGAGATATATCTATATATATATATATATCATACTCACGTATGTACTCTGTGAGGATCCTTTGAGAGGATACTGTTATACAATTGTATTACTGAACTAGAGGTAATGAAAAGATCAAAACATTATTCCCATGAAAAACATCAGGACTAAAATGTAGGGGAAGAGCAATGGGTAAAATAATTTGTTCATTAGTGAGTGAATGGAATATCATATAAACTGAACAAAATAAAATAAAGAATAAGTAATAACTACTAATAGAAAAAGGGGGGACTACGAGTATACTATCCATTTCTTTAAGAGGAGAACCATGATCCTTCAAATTAAGCAGTGAAAAGGTTTCCTTTCTAAAAAGTATATATAGGTGTAAATGCATGATGTTCTGAGGGCTTAATGTAACTGTATCTATCCATGCCACAAAACAGACAACTGTAATAAAAGAACAACATTTGAAGTAAAAAAAAAAAAAAGGGGGGGGGGGTAAAATCAAATTCTGTGCGCATTTTAAATAATAGAATGGCAAATAAAAGCCCAGGGGAATAAGAGACGGGGATGGAATCAAGATCAATAACCGAAAGCAAGTCACATGGACAACGTGTAGTATGTACCAGCAGATACAATAGCCTCACCCACTTCAAATGTTGTTGTTCTTTATTTTATTTTGTTCAGTTTATATGATATTCCATTCACTCACCAATGAACAAATTCTTTTACCCGTTGCTCCTCCCCTACATTTTAGTCCTGACGTTCTTCATGGGAATAATGTTTTGATCTTTTCATTACCTCTAGTTCAGATACAATTGCATAATAGTATCCTCTCAAAGGATCCTCACAGAGTGCATACGTGAGTATGATATATATATATATATATATATATATATATATATATATATATATAAAAGGGTTTCATTGCACTACCTCATCTTTTTTAATGTATTTTCTTCTACGGTTTGCACAAACCTCTGCCCTATGCTGTCTTTGTGATATGGGTTTACTGACATACAGTTTTTATGGAACCTGTTTGGTGTTTGATTTGTTTTATACTTATATTTGTGTTTTACTTCATTAGTACTGTTCTTAATTATGATATGTTATTTATTTATTTATAATTGTATTCCATTATCGTTATGATTTTAATTTTACTATTATCTGTCTTTTATTGTTTGTATATTTTGCTTTAAGTTGCATACCCCCTGAAGAAGGCAACTGCCGAAATGTGTAGGGGTTCACTTTAATAAAGGCGCCTGTGACCTCCACACGCCACTCGTTTCCTGTTTGGTCTTTAGAAATTGTGCCAGAATCACATTTAGATCCCAGGCCACCGGAGGTAGCTTAATGGGTGGTTTGGACAGCCGGAGACACAACAGGAGACCTTGCATAAAGCGTGCTAAGAGATGTGAGGAGACAGGGTGACAGGCCGCAATAGCGCTAAAGTGAACACTCACTGAGTTTGTTTTAAGACCTGTCAAGCATAAGTGGAGGAGATATTGCAGAAGCGACTCCACCGGGTAAAAAAAAAGGGGGTCAATGTCCTTTGTGGAGGAAGAGAGGGCAAACCTACAGCATTTGAAGGCATAAGAAGATCATCTGGTGAAATCCTTACGAGATGCAAGGATGACATCCTTGACCACCTGGGGTAGGTCGAAGTTGGCAAGCACTAGCCCTTCAGCAGCCATGCTGTCAGGCATAGGGAGTGAAGATTGAGATGGAGGAGCGTCTCGTGGTCCTGAGAGAGGAGGTCGGGTGCACATCCCAGGTTGAGTGGCTGAGTCTGCGCAAGGCGAAGAAGCAGAGGAAACTACAGTTTACGGGGCCAGAAGAGGGCTATGAGAATCATTAAGCCCCTGTTGGCCTGTAGTTTGAACAGCGACTTGGGTATCAAGGAAATGGGAGGTAATGCGCAGAGCAGTCCCTGTCCCCAATGGAGAAGGATGGGTTCCGGGGTCTGTTGGTGCAGCGACGGAACCCTGGAGCAGAAGAGTGGAAAGGTGAAATTAGACTTACCTGCTAATTGTTGTTCCTTGAGGAACTCCAGTCCAGTCCCAAACCTCTGGGTTTAGCACCTCCTCCAGCAGCTTGGCGACTGAGCAACGTCATTCTTTTGATGACACTGGTACTAATACCACAGGGACCGCTTCCTCGCTCCAGTAACCCACTGACAAAGCAGACTTACCAGAGCAACAAGTAGCAAACCTTTCAATGCCATATTTCTAGCTGTTACTATTAAGTTAAGGTATGGGCAAAAAATTTCCCATTCCAACAAACCCGAACACTTACGTGCTTTGCACTGTATAAGGCCCACCTCCCCATTCCCGGAGGATCTTGACCCTTTCCGAAACTCCACTCCCTTACCCTCCCCCATATGAACCTTAAGCCTCACAGCTGCTCTTCCAGCTGCCCAAGTGAAATAGAATCTCTCTTCGCTTCAGGCTACAGTCCAAATAAAACTACACCAGGGAGGGATACGGGACTGGACTGGAGTTCCTCAAGGAACAACAATTAGCAGGTAAGTCTAATTTCACCTTCCTTATCGTCTCTCCAGTCCAGTCCCGAACCTCTGGGGATGTAACAGAGCAGTGATAAAATTCAACAGGAGGGCCCTGATAGACCAGCCTGAAGCACCGCTGATCCAAAACAAGTATCCCTTTCCACCTGAACGTCCAGCCGGTAATGCTTAACAAAAGAATTTAAGGACGACCAAGTAGCCGCCTTACAAATTTCAACAGCCGGAACTAAACTGTACTCGGCCCACGACGCCGCTTGCGCCCTAGTTGAATGAGTTCTAAGGCCTTCCGGTACTGCCTTACCCTTCAGCATGTACGCTGACCCTATCGCCTCTTTGATCCATCTGGCAATGGAAGCTTTTGAAGCTGCTTGACCTTTCCTTGTCCCCCCCCAAACAGGACCAACAGCCTATCTGTTTTGCAGAAACTCGCCATTCTGTGCAAATACCTTTTTAACACTCGCCGGACATCTAGTAAATGCAACTTCTTCGAATGTTCATCCTTACTACCGGCCCTAAAAACCAGCAAAGACACTTGATTCACATGGAAAACCGAAACTACTTTGGGCAAAAAGGATGGAACTGGCCTCAATACCACCTTGCTATCATAAAAGGACAGAAAAGGCTCCTGGCAAGATAAAGCCTGTAATTCTGAAATCCTCCGCGCCGAACATATCGCTACTAGAAAGACCACTTTAAGAGTAAAGTCCTTTATCGACGCCCTTGACAGAGGCTCAAAAGGCTCGCATATCAATGCCTCTAGAACCAACTGAAGATCCCACGTCGGAATCGAAGACCTACATGGCGGCCTCAAAAGAGACACCGCTCTCCAAAAACATTTAATATCCGGATGCGCTCCCAGTGCCTCCCCTTTTATTTTACCTCTAAAACAGGATAGTGCTGCCAACTGTACTTTCAATGTTGGTGACGCTAAGCCTTTATCAAAACCATCCTGCAAGAAGGCTAGAATCTGAGCAAAGCGTCTACCCTCTTGTCTGCACACCATGCCTCAAAAATACACGAGACACGAACATACGCTAAAAAGGTAGATTGCCGCCTTGCCCTCAACAAGGTGGAAATCCCCGCCGAAGAGTATCCTCTCGCTGTTATAGCCTTGCCCTTTCAAGAGCGAAACCGTAAGAGAGAATCGATCCACGTGCAGAGGACCCTGTAACAATATGTCCCTCCAAACCGGAAGATGCCAAGGACGCTCCACTAAGAGTCGAATTAGATCTGCATACCATGGCTGCCTCGGCCAATCCGGCACAATCAAAATAACCTGTCATCCGTGTACTTCTATTCGCTGAAGTACCCGACCTATCAACACCCAAGGTGGAAACACGTACAGGAGCTGTTCTTCCAGCCATCTTTGTATGAGAGCATCTAGACCTTCCAACATTTTCTCTCTCCTTCTGCTGAAAAATTGGTTGGCCTTTGCCGACTCAAAAGTTGCCATCAGATCCATTACTGGCATCTCCCAATGGTGCACTACCATGTTGAATACCTCCGGATGCAGAACCCACTCTCCTGGGTCCACTTTTACTCAACTCAGAAAATCGGCCTCCACATTGTCTACTCCCGCCACATGTGATGCCGACAGAGCTGCCAGGTTTTGTTTGGCCCACTCGAATAGCTGTTCGGCCTATGCCTCCAGAGACACACTGCTTCTGCCCCCTTGGCGATTGATGTAGGCTACAGCAGTTGCGTTGTCGGACAGCACTTGAATCGCTTTTCCATGCAACCAAGGTTGAAAGGCTTGAAGTGCTAGCGTTACCGTTCTCAACTCCAATCTGTTGATTGACCAAACCTTCTCCATCTCGGTCCATTGTCCTTGCGCGAAACTTCCTTCGAAGTGTGCTCCCCAGCCTACGAGACTGGCATCCATCGTTAGAGGTATCCAGGTGGGCGATTCCAACGGCATACCCTCTACCAGCCCCCCTGGACACAACCACCACTGAAGGGCTTGACGCGTCTCCGATGGATAGGGCAGTTTCTGAGACAGTGGGTCCTCTTGATGCGACCACCTTCTGAGCAATGATCTCTGCAATGGACGCATGTGGGCCCTTGCCCATGGTACTAGCTTGAGCGTCGCTGCCATGGTACCAAGCAGCTGCAGATAATGCCATGCCGTGGGATTTCTTCTTCCCATAAATCTGCGGACTAGGTTCCTTAACCCCTGCGCCCGCAGCTGTAGTTGAAATACCCTTCCTATGCTGGTATCGAAGTGCGTGCCCAGGTACTCCAGACTCTGCGACGGGTTCAACCTGCTCTTTGCCATATTGACTACCCAGCCTAGACTCTAACAACTCTACAACTCTGGCTGTAGCCAACTCGCTCTTTTGGATTTCGCTCAAATCAACCAGTCGTCCAGATAGGGGTGTACTAACACTCCCTCTCTTCTTAACGCCGCCGCCACTACCACCATCACCTTGGTGAAGGTTCGTGGAGCTGTTGCTAACCCAAACGGCAACGCCCGGAACTGAAAATGTCCCATGGGAACTACAAATCTGAGAAACCTCTGATGTTCCAGCCGAATCGGAATGTGCAGGTAAGCTTCCGACCAATCTAGCAAAGTCAGAAACTCTCCTTTCCTTACGGCTACGATGACCAATCTTAGAGTTTCCATATGAAAGTGAGTCACCTGGAGAGAGTGATTTACCCTCTTGAGATCTAAAATTGGCCGATAAGAGCCTTCCTTTTTCGGTACCACAAAGTAAATGGAGTATCGACTGCAGCCGCACTGGTCCGGAGGTACCGGAATCACTGCGTTGAGGTCCAGTAGCCTGTTCAAGGTCTCCTGTACCGCAGCGAATTTGCCGCGGGCTTTGCAAGGGGATTGAATGTAAGAATCGATCACCGGGCATTGAAACTCTAGCGCATATCCTTCTCGAATAACCTCCAACACCCACTGATCTGACGTGATTTGGACCCAGGCAGGATAAAAATCCCTTAGCCGACCCCCCCACGGGCATCTGCCCCACCTGGGTCCCCCTGGCTTCATTGCAACTTTCTAAGGTTTGAGGAGGCGGAGGCCGTAAATCCTCTGCCTGCTCCACGAAATCCTTGAAATCCCTGATTCCTATAAGGGGCACACCCTCTTTGAAATTGCCAGAATCGTGGGGAACGAAAACGGCAAAACTCCCTCTGCTGACCCTTGGTCGCCGAGATCGGATGCCCCTACTTCTGCTTGTCCCCAGGCAGCCTTCCGCCCTTGGACTCTCTTGAGATTCTTTACCAATTTCTCCAATCCTCTCCAAAAAGTAGCTTGCCCCTGAAAGGAAGCTTACCAAGCCTTGCCTTGGAGGAACCATCTGCCGCCCAATTGCGCAGCCAAAGATACCGTCTTGCTGCTATTACAGATGCCATACTTTTTGATAGATCTTGAATGAGGTCATAATGAATGTTGACCAAATAAGCAGCCCCGGACTCCAACCTGGCCGCCTCTCCGGTCGACTCCTCGATCTGCTCTCCACTAATCTGCTGAAACCAGTGAAGACAGGCTCTAGCACCCATGCTCCACAAATAGATGCTTGAATGGATAGAGCATTGACATCAAAAACCTGCTTCAACAAAGTATCGAGCTTCCTGTCTTGCGCATCCTTGAGAGCGGCACTACCTTCCACCGGTACTGTGGTCATCTTGGTAACCTCCGAGATTGCTGCATCTACCTTTGGAGACCTAAAGAGTTCGCGATCCTGGTCCACTAAGGGATACAGGCGTGCCATAGCCCTGGACCCCTTAAGACCTGCCTCGGGCATGTCCCGTTCCTCCTGAATCATCTCCCGCACTACTCTGTGCACCGGGAAGGCCTTTTGGGTCTTCCAAAAAGCCTGCAACAATGGATCTTCCAAGGTGGCATCCTCTGCCGGTCCTGTAGATGGCATATTAAGAGCCTTAAGCATTTCCGCAATCAGCGCCGGCAATTCGTCCTGCCTGAACATGCGAATCACTCTAGCTTGGTCTTCCTGCTTCGTGAGCTCTCCTTCTAACTCAGAGGTTCTCAACCCTGTCCTCGGGATCCACCTAGCCAGTTGGGTTTTCAGGATAACCACAATGAATATGCATGGGAGAGATCTGCATATAATGGAAGCAGTGTATGCAAATCTCTCTCATACATATTCATTGTGGTTATCCTGAAAACCCGACTGGCTAGGTGGGTCCCGAGGACAGGGTTGAGCACCTCTGTTCTAACTCATCTTCTATCTCTAAGTCCGGATCCACTTCCTCTGAGAGGATGTCCTCCGAAACCTCAGACTGCTCCTTACCGGTCCTAGGCTTTTTACAAAGGACTGCACTAGTCCCTAATCCAAGGGTGTCCCTGGACGTTTTCCACCTGGTTCCCTCTTTACAGGACCGCTCCCTGGCCCTTTCTGCACGCCACAGAAGGCCTACTGAAGAAGTGACACAAACTCTTGGGAAACAACGCCGCCAAACCCCCTGGCAAGAGCAATGGAGAAGGGGCGGGATCTGGAGCGGAGGAAGGCCCTGCCACCACCTCTATAGGTGGTAAAGGAGGGGAAACTGGCTCCGGGTGGGCTAAAGTTGCCCCTTTCTGATTTTCTATACCTACGTCCAAGGCCTGCTCCATTGATGTTGCTTCTTTGACGCACCCCCTACACACGATGGTATCTGATACTGTTCCCCTTCGAGTGCCACAGATCAAGCACTGTGGCTTAGAAGGCATCCCGTTTAGGTACTTACACTCGCTTGCCACACAGCCTCGTATCCTGAGGACCTGAAGATCTAACAAACTGCAGCTTCTTACAAGCAGTACTGCTAGCTTCTGCTGTGGCCAAAAAAGGGAAACTTTTTTTTTCCAAAAAACTCTCAAAACCATGTCGAACCTACCCTAAAGCCCCCTCAGCTGAAATCCACTAGGCAAATCCAAAAATGAATCTTCCACAGCCCCTGGGCCCTTCCTGAAGTCCCAAACTGAAAGAAAATGAAAACCACCGCTTCCCGCGCTTTTACCATGCGTCCCAGCCTGTGCTCGCATGGCCTGAACAAGCGCTTCACCTCATGGCTGCCACTGCTAGACTTAGTTCCCCCTTACCTCAGTCTAGCTTCTGTGGTGGTGTCCTGGTCTCCCTGCACTCGGCTGGAATAGCAGTGTCAGCGTCGGAAGAGACACACAGACCAGAGGAGCAACTGCTGCTGCGCACGCCGGTCTCGCCACATGATCACACGGGGAGTCCCACAGCGTGCTGTGATCCTCAGAGCACCGGCTCCTCACCCATTAACGTGGGTTCGGGAGCCTGAGCACCTTTTCAGGCCTCTTCTTGGCCTCCTGTCCACTAGTAAACACTAGGAGAAGGAGGGGGAAAAGCTGGGCCCTCAGCAGAGCACCCTCCGTTTTTTTTTTTTTTAATTTACTTCAAACTTAATCAACTTCAAACTTAAACCAAGCTTAAACTATCTAGATTCCTTAATGGTCCCTCAAGTGAGTCCTGAACCTCTGGGCTCATCACCCTCCAGCTGCTTGGAGACAGATAACTGGAGCGAGGAGGCGATCCCTATGGTATTAGTACCAGTGTCATCAAAAGAATGATGTTGCTCAGTCTCCAAGCTGCTGGAGGAGGTGCTAAACCCAGAGGTTCGGGACTGGACTGGAGAGACAATAAGGAACTGTTTTACAGAGTGGCAAAAATCTATGAGTGATGTTCCCCACGTTTGGAAGATCCGAGCAGCCATCTCTCGAAGCAAGGTCCATTTGTGTGAACGAAGGATATGGCTTAGCCTGTCTGCTAGGACACTGAGTTCGCCCAAGAGGTACACCGCTGAGGTGAGTGCGGTGAGAGATGGCAAAGGACCAGAGGCGAATCGCTTCCTCACAGAGGGGATGGGACCCCGTTCCCCTGTTTGTTCATGTAGAACAAGACAACTTGGTTGTCCGCCCTGACTAGCACAGGTTGCCCAAACATTGGAGTTGAAAATCCCGAAGAGCATTTGTCAGTGCTCATAGTTCTAGCAGGTTGATCTGCAGGGTAGGTTCCTGTGGTGTTCACAGTCCCTGTGTGGTGAGGTCATTCAGATGCACTCCTCAACCAAGCTTGGAAGCATCAGTCGTCAGGGTGCATCAAGGTGGAGGAATCTGAAAAGGTGACCCGACAAGTAGGTTTTGAGGGGAACAGCACCACTGAAGGGACTTGATCAGTTGAGGAGTGATGTGGATCTTGTCTCTGAGAAGCCCCTTCACTTGCACGCATTGAGAAGACAGAGTCCATTGAGCTTGTCGCATGTGTAATCGAGCATAAGGGACAACATGGACCTTGGAGGCCATGTGTCCTAATAGTCATAGCACCTCTTGAGCTGTTACTCTGCTTTGCTGTTGTACCTCTTTAGCCAGCCTGATGAGGAGGGCATAGCTTTCCTGTGGGAGGAAAGCTCAGGCCTGCTGAGTGTCTAAGAGTGTTCCAATGAACTCCAGTCGTTGGGTTGGAGCAAGGTGAAACTTTGGGAAGTTTATGATAAAGTCGAGGTGTTGAAGCACCATGATGGTGCGATGAAGGGAGAGTCTTACCTCTTGATGGGAGTCTCCCCTGATCAGCCAATCGTCTAAGTAGGGGAAGACGAATACCCCCAAGGTGTGTAGGTAGGAAGTGACAACTGCCATGCACTTGGTGAAAACCCTTGGGGCAGAGGCTAGACCGAATGGGAGAACGCGGTATTGATAATAGTTTCCTTGAAACATGAAGCACAGAGACTGTCTGTGCAAGGGATGGATCAGTAAATGCGTGTATGCCTCTTTTAGGTCTAGAGAACATAGCCAATCATGTCTCTGGTGGTATGGCAGAAGAGTTCCCAAGGAAATCTTGAATTTTTCTCGGACCATGAACTTGTTTACACCTCTGAGATCTAAGATATGCCTAAATCCTCCTGTTTTCTTTGGAATGAGAAAATATGGAGAGTAGAAGCCCATTCTTTCTTGAGGAGGAACTCTTATGGCACCTTCTTTTAAGAGAGTGCTTTGAAGAGGTTGTGTGGGATAATTCCCTGTGAAGCTGGTGTGGGGTAAGGTTTCGAAGTGAAGTTGATAACCCTTTGGACAATCTGGAATGTCCACTGCTCTGATGTTATGAAGTGCCACCTGTGGGCATAGTGACAAAGTTTGCCTGCTATGTGGAGGGGCTGTGGGCCTTCCATGGGCAGATTGGCAATGCTCTCTAGGAAGGAATCAAAAACCAGGTGCAGTTGTGCCTGCGCAGCTGGTTGAGGCTTAGGAGTCTTGGGCTTCTTGGGTTGGCGAGGGTACTGCTGCCTCTGCTGAGGATTCTGAGGTTGATAGGCAGCAGAAGGCGGGTAAGAAGGATAGTATCTCATCTTTTTACAATAGAAAGATTTCTTGGAAAGAGCCTTCCTCTTGTATGGGTCAGCTGTTT
Organism: Ichthyophis bannanicus; assembly: GCA_033557465.1. Classification (NCBI taxonomy): domain Eukaryota; kingdom Metazoa; phylum Chordata; class Amphibia; order Gymnophiona; family Ichthyophiidae; genus Ichthyophis; species Ichthyophis bannanicus. Next base: position 171,183,649 of record CM066040.1, on the reverse strand, counting down.
TCCTGGAAAGGCATTTTAGGGTGAGATCAACTGTTTCAAGCTCCCCTGCTTTTTCTCTCCAATTTTTGCCAAAAATGTTTTCTCCCATACATGGGATATTGGCCAGTATATCCTGGACCCATTGCTCGAGATCTGATGCTTGTAAGCAGGCCATCCTGCGAGCCCCAATGCAGACTGCTGAAACTCTGCTTGTTGATTTGAAGGCACCAAAAAAGGCCCTGGTAAGAAATTAGAGATACTTTGGCCTTGCTTGCTGAGTGTCTGGAATAAACGCCGCTTATCCTCAGGAAGCAGGGGGGTGAAAGTTTCCAGATCTCTGGTGACATCCTTCAGAAACATACCCATGTACAGCATGTAAGTTTTGGAGGCTAACATGCATGCTTGGAGGCATCAACGTCCAAAGGCATCGAGTGTCCTCAAGTCTCTGCCAGGTGGTATGGATGAATGGTTCTTAGACCTCTTTATTCAGCACATTGCCGATTCCACCACCATTGAGGGTGGGGGAGCTAAGGTTTTTGGAAGCCTGGCCACACTGTTACTCACTTGCTGATAGGCGGAATCTGAGCGGGACATCCCACATTCGGAGCATAAGATCCTGCAGGATGCAATGCACTGGTAATGTAGCCGCCGCCTTCTTGTGCATGTGACAGTATTGGAGTATCTGCAATTCTTCTGCCCTCTGTTCCTTTTCCGAGGTTACTGTGATGGTTGTGATGGTGAGCCCTGCTGCCATGTCATGTATGAAGTCCTGAAAGGACATATCTTCCTGAGGTGGCAAAGGGTCCGAAGGGATGTGGAGGAGTGGCCTAGTGGTTGGGGCAAGGTACTTTGGGCCGGAAGGTCGGGGGTTCAAATCCCACTAGAGGACAGCAACCTTGGGCCGGAAGGACTGGGGTTTCTAGTCCCACAGGTGCTCCTTGTGGTCTTGGGCAAGCCACTTAACCCTCCATAGCCCATGCTCCCTGTAAAATAGTTCTCTGTGTGCTGTGCTTTCCTGTCTAATCAATGTGTTTATACCTCAAAAATTTCCTGTCATGATTTGACAATTTCCAATCTGTAATCAAACCGCTGCTGATCGCTGGAAGTAGCGGTATACAAATGTATACTAAATAAATAAATAAATAAATAATAAATAAATGTCTGGACGTTCCCGGGAATCGAGTGACCTCCTGTTAGATTCTGAAGAATTGGAATCAGAGTCCAGTAAGAAATCAAAGTATCAGCGGTCTTGGGTTCGACCTCGATGCTTCATGGACGTCAAAGGTTGATGCCGATACCGATACTGAGAGGTATCGGAACTAAGAGCCATGGCGGTTTGAGTCTGTTGGATACCAGGGGTATCAATTGGTTCCAACGATGCTGGTTTGAGGGCTGGCATCGGGGCCGATACCCCTGGCTATAGGCTTGGTGCTGAAGCCTGTACTACTGCAGCTCTTGATGTTATCGGTACCGAGGCTGCTAGAAGTGTTGCCAAACTCCTCTCGAGAGCCAGCATACACTGGTCTAGGGAGATGGCCGATGTGTGGGTGGAATCACCTACGGAGCTCTGAGCCACCGTCCCAGAACATGGAACTGGTAGCTCTCCGGACGTCAATGTCTCGGGAGCGTCCTAGAGCCCCACTTGTGCTTTGGAGGATAGATCATCCTGCCGGGGCTGTTTGGCTAGCCGGTCTGCATCGGAAGCACCTCTAGGGGAGTCACGATTCTTATGTTGGATCTTCTCTCTGGTCTCAGTACTGTATTGGTCTTCGACGCCTATGCAGAGGATGTGGGAGCAGCCAGAAACTTACTGTTTTGTTTGGACTTTGAAGAAACCCTTAGACCCATGAGAGGAACTCAATGACCTCAAAGTAGAAGCCATTGAAACAGAGTCCGAGGCGAACAACAATCAATATTTGTCTGGCTCGGTTCTTGAGGCCTCTCTGTTATTTGCTGGCAGAAAGGACAAGAACTGGGTTGATGTTCAGGGCCCAAAACATTTAGACACCAGTCATGTTTATCAGTGGCTGATATGATACCAGCATACTTGGTACATTTTTTAAAACCATTAGTTGACTTTTCCATGCCTTACAAAAGTTGTCTTTGAGATTGAAGATAAGGTTATGGAGGCCTAGAGGCCTAGTTTAGCAGTGAAAACTGCGATGAAAATCAATAGAAAAGAAATAGAATATTTGCAAATAAAAAAAGAAAGAATTATTGGGACCGGTGTCAGATTAGACAAAACCAGCGTTGATAAGAAGGCAGAAGCATAATGTTCCACAAAAAAAAAAAAAAGAGAAGTTTTTTGGTGGTGACAGGACAATGTGTCTTACTGACTCTGCGGAAAATGAAGAACTGAGGAGAGGAGTTGGGAAGGCAGACACGCAGGTGCAGTGGAGTACTCCCAAAGGCTTTTCTATTGGACGCTGGGAAGCGTTTCTGCACGGGCTCTGTCAGAGAAGTTAACCCATATTGTCTTCTCTCCAATTTCAGTACCTCAGTTCTTCCTTTATCAGACCATTACCTCTTCCTAAGCTTCTCCCTTCTTCACTCTCTTCTTCTTTCCCATTCTGTCTCCTCACACCTTTTTAGGAATCTTCATGCTATCAATCCTTTGACTCTTTCCACTATGGTCTCGTCACTTTCTTCCATCTTATCTTCAAAATCTGTTGATGATGCTATAGTTTCCTATAATACTGCCCTCTCCTCTGCTCTTGATACTCTTGCTCCACCCATCCCTCGTTCAGTCAGATGAACTTCACCCCAGCCCTGGTTGTCCTCATCTTGCTGCTTTCGCCACACCTGTGCACAGCTGAGCGCATCTGACTTAAATCTCGCCTCCTTTCCGACTTCCTTCACTTCAAATTCATGCTTACCTCCTTCCAGTCTGCATTAGTTCCTGCTAAGCAAAACTATCATCTCCGTCTGACTAAATCTCTTGCTACTAATCCTTGCTGACTTTTCTCTACTCTCAATTCTCTCCTCAAGGCACCTCCCCCTTCTATTCCCCTTTCTCTCTCCGCCCAAAACCTAGTTGAGTTCTTCTATAACAAAATACATTTCGCTCCAGTCCCCCCTTCCTAGAACTTCATTCCCTCCTCAATACCAACTTTTCCCATCAATCTCTAGAACCTTTTCTTCCTGTCCAAAGATCTCTGATGATGAAACTTCTTTCCTCCTCCAAAATTACTACCTGCTCTTCTGATCCCATCCCCACCCATCTCCTTTCCTCCATTTTCTCCGCTGTCATTCCTTCTATCTTACACATTCTCAACTTCTCTCTTTTCACTTCTACTGTTCCTGCAGCCTTGAAACATGCTGTGATTACTCCCCTATTCAAGAAACCTTCACTTGGATCCTAACGCTCCTTCTTATTGTCGTCCAATCTCCCTTCTCCCCTTCATTTCAAAACGTCTTGAATATGCAGTCCTCAACCATTGCCTTGAATTTCTTTCCTCCCAAGCTCTTCTGGAACCTTTTAAGTTTGGCTTTCGCCCTTTACATTCTACTGAAAGAGTACTTACCTAGGTCTTCAGTGACTTATCCCTGGCCAAATTCCAAGGGCCTCTATTCCATCCTTACCCTTCTTGACCTTTTGGCTGCTTTTGATACTGTTGACCACCACCTCCTCCTTGACACATTGTCATCACTTGGTTTTAGAGGCTCTCTCCTGTCCTGGTTTTCTTCTCATCTCTCCAGTCATTCTTTTTGTGTTTGTTCTAATGGCTCCTCCTCTTCCCTTATACCAGATGGTGTTCCCCAAGGGTCTGTTCTGGGCCCTCTACTTTTCTCTCTACACCCAGTCCCTTGGTTCTCTCATCTCCTCCCGTGGTTTTCAGTACCATTTTTATGTGATTGATTCTCAAGTCTATATCTCAATATTGCTCTGGCACTGAAGGCCTGTATTTCTGCCTGTCTCTCTAACATCGCCACCTGGATGTCTCACCGCCGATTGAACATGAATGAAACTGGGCTATTTATCCCCCCCAAGCACTCCTCTCCCCTCTTCTTCATTTTTCTATCTCAGTTGGCAATACTCTTCTTTCTCCCGTTTCCTCAGCCTGTAACCTTGGCATTATCTTTGATTCCACCCTTTCCTTCTCCTCACACATACAACAAATTGCCAAAACCTGTCACTTCTTCATCTATAACATTTACAAAATTCACCCCTTCCTCTCAGATAACACTGCTAGAACACTTGTCAACTCTTTAATTACTTCCCATCTTGACTATTGCAACTTCCTACTTGCAGGTCTCCCTCTGAGTCATCTCTCTCCCCTTCAATCTGTTCAAAACTCTGCTGCATGTCTAACCTTTCACCAGCCTCGTTTTTCTCATAAAACCCCTCTTCTCAAATCACTTCATTAGCTTCCCTTCCATTTCTGTATCCAATTCAAATTCCTCCTGCTAACTTTCAAGTGCATTCATTCTGCTGCTACTTACTATCTCTCCTCTCCCTCCATACCCCTCCTCATGAGCTTCGCTCTTTTACTGGCTTGCTCCTCTCTTTGCCCTATTCTTCCTTTGTTAACTTCAGACTTTGGTCCTTTCATCTCGCTACACCTTATGCCTGGAACAAACTCCCCGAGTCTGTATGACAGGCTTCATCTCTACCCCTCTTCAAATCTTTGCTAAAGGCTCACCTCTTTGAGGCTGCCTTTGGATCTTGATCCCTTGTTCCTTATGTCTCCTTACCCTTCTCTATTCTATCTACTTTCTAACTTTGTCTTGTTTGTCTCGATTAGATTGTAAGCTCTAACGAGTAGGGACTGTCTTTATTTGTGTTTGTACAGTGCTGTGTATGCCTAGTAGTGCTTAATAAATGTTTAATAATAATAGTAATTCCTGCTTGTTCCCGGAGATGACCTTAATTAAGAATGTAGGATGCCTGTACAGAACCACCCCTGCAGGGTGCATCCGTCACTAAGGCCTAGAGTTCACTGAATGCAGGCCAAAATGATTGCCTCATAAATATGACCTCCTACATCAGGGACTTCAATTGGCGGGAGTTCAGTGACTCACAGAGAGCTTTCATTAGCTAAGTCAGTATTATGCTAAGGTTTCGGAACACAGCAGGGGGCTTCAAAAGAAACAAGTCCTGCATAAAATGAACTAAAGGCTATACATAGGTGGGTTTACTTCTACATGGACTGCTGAGAGAGAAGCTATAACTGCTGGGAAGGAATCTGCACTTGTATGTATGTACCTGCTGGGAAATTCTCAAAATCTTGGGGAAAAGGGCATTCTTTGGTTTTTAAGCTGATAAAATCTGTCTCTTTTTTAAAATTTTGTGTTTTATTAAGCCACAGTGCAACAGGCAAACTTTCAGTTAGCATCTATTTCTCACCCCCAACCCCACCCCACCTCCAAGTTCTCACCAACCTCAGGCACAATCTTTGATTTATAAACTCTTAAACCAAGGATCATATTCCCTTTCAGGTTTAACCAGTTAAGAGGAAAAGAGGGATCATATTCTCTTTCAGGTTTAACCAGTTATCTTCATCAGCAAGTTATTAAGTCTTAGGAAAAGACTAATTCTAGGTCTTTGCAGTTCACATTGATGTGAGTTTTAAACAAAGTTCCTTAAACTTACTGGGAATATTTGTATTGGCTCAAGTAACTCTGTTCCCCTAGCAACTTTAAATAACTGAATAAATAGCTAAAAAATAATTATAACTTAAGATACAGACCGCAGTCCAGCAGTGAGATGGGGGCTATTCAGTCTTTTGCATCGAGTGTCTCATGTATGATTTCTCCCAGCTGGTAAAAAGTCTTGCGTGTGTGCACTAGATGCAAAGAGCTCCTTGCTCTCAAGGAACAAGTCCAATCTCTGGAAGCTAGAGTAGCAGACTTGGAGGCATGGAGGCAGACAGAGGTATACAGCCTCTCTGCTGCCATGGAGTAGAGAGGTCACCTGAAAAGAGAGAATCACTGGCATTGCAGGAAGGGAATCTGTAGCTAGGACCTGTCGTCCAGGTGATGTAGTATCTTCACACAGGGTGTCTCTCCAGGGCCATGGGCCCATGAAGGAAGGGTTAGGGCGGCTGTTATAGGTGGCGACTCAATAATTAGGCATGTAGATAGTTGGGTAGTTGGTGGATGTGGGGATTATCTGGTAAACTGGCTGCTTTATGTGAAGGTGGAAGACCTCATGCATCACCTAGATAAGGTTTTAGAAAGTGTTAGGGAGAAGCTTGCTGTCTAGGTACATGTTAGTACCAATGACATAGAAAGGTTTGTGAGGGAGACTTTAGGCAGAAAGCTAAAATCCAGAACTTTCAGGGTAGCGTTCTCAAACACTTCCCGTGTCATTACAGGACCCAAGAGGCAGGCAGATCTCCTGAGTCTCAATGTGTGGATGAAATGATGGTGTAGGTGAGAGGATTTTAGATTTGTTAGGAACTGTGCAACCTCAACTAAGGCTCCATTTCAACTAAGGTGAAACCAGGCTGCTGGTATCCTTTAAAAGGGAGATAGAGCAGTTTTTAAAATAGATAATGGGGGAAAGCTGACATTGTCCAAGAGCACATGGTTTGGAATGATGTCTTTGAAGGATACTAAGGAAACAGGGAAGTTGGGGTATCCCAACAGAGAAGCTCCAATAAAAGGTAAAAGTAACCCAGATGCCTTAAAGAGCAGACAGAGTTGAAAGATTCCAAATTACCCTTGTCAACAGATAACCAGATTGTTTTTTTTTAATATTAACAAAGTCTGAAATGCCAGTATGCAAATGCTAGAAATCTCAAAAAACAAGATGAAAGCGTTAGAATATATAGCGCTGAATGAAAGGTTAGATATAGTTTGCATCTCAGAGTCCTGGTGGAAGGAGGATAACCAGTAGGATGTGTCAGTTTTGAATATGTCATAATTTTAAAAATCACTAGTGAAAAAAATGGTACAATTTCATGTGGCAAATCAACAACAGTTTTAAATTTTGTGTAATATGTTATTTACATTCCTATATGAAAATTATGCAAAAATACACAAATTGCTGTTGGAAATAGGACCTGTGTCACATAGCAGATGGCTTACAACAGCTCTAAGGTTCATGAGAATATGGATTTCCAAGCATAATCTGAAAGGAAAGAATCTGAAAAACTTAAGAATGATTGTAGAGTTCTGTGTTGGGGTTTACATGGCGAACTGGTTCAATATAAAAATAAATAGCAATTGGGCACAAGGTCCGCTCTAAGCTTCATGAGAATATGGATTTCCAAACATAATCTGAAAAGAAAGAATCTGAAAAACTTAAGAATGATTGTAGAGTTCTGTGTTGGGGTCTACATAGTGAACTGGTTCAATATAAAAATAAACAACAATTGGGCACAAGGTCCCAGGCATCTCCTTTTCCAGTTGCAACTTTTGAAAGAACAGCGTGAAGAGGTAAGGAAAATAGTCAGTTTGGTATGTTTACAGCGTGTCTGTTCCATAAGCTATGTTGTACAGTGAAGAGGAACAGGAGAGAGGAGATGCAGTGGAGAAGATACTGAAGATCAGAGGTTAAAGAGATGAGAAGACTCAGCTTGGAGACAGCAATGTGAGATCCAGAAAAACACCATCCATCAACACTGAGGCAACTACACTCACCCAATTACTTGACTGGAGTGCCGGAGTCTCTGAGCCTCCTTTTACCCGTACCATGACAACAGCAGAGATCAAGTATTTCTGAGTAAGCCCATGGAGGTTCCAGACTGGCCATCACACATCCAGTCCATAGAAAGGTGTGTAAAAATGACAACTGAAGCTGCTGGCCATGTGTACAATCAGGAGAGGAGGGAACATTATATTAGGGGTCAGATGGTCAGCCGGGAGCTCATGAGCCAAAACAGAAGCAAACAAGATATGGCTTTATTGCTGGATTTTGTTAAACAGCATTAAATTAACTGTATAAATAACATTTTAAAGACAATTATGTGGCTACAGGTGTTCAGACTATTTGTACGTTCAAATAAATAATACTTAATTTCCACATATTTCAACTGTGATAGACTCACTTTAAGCAGTTTCTGAAGATAGCTTTAGATTCAGCATGCAAAACTGCATAATTTGGTCACTAGTAGTTTGTAAAATTTGGAAAAATAAAAATCTACCCCTAAAATTGACACGCCCTAATAACCAATGGGACACTGATACCTGAGTACAAATTACATTGCAATGATAGGATAGATCAAATAAGAGGGGTGGCACTATATTTTTATATTTTAAAGAGGGCAGTGAGTCAAGCATAACAGTTTTGCAGGAAACAAAATACACTGTAGAATCTCTATGGATAGAAATTCCATGTAAAAAAGGGAAGACAATGGCAGTGGGGGATACTACTGTCTGCTTGGCCAGAATGAACAGATGACAAAATGCTAACAGAAACTAGGGAATCTAACAAAAATTACAACACAATAATAATGGGTGAGTTCAATTACCCTGGTGTCGACCGGGTCAATGTTGTATCAGGACATGCTAGGAAGATAAACTTTCTAGATGAAATAAATGATGGTTTCATGGAGCAGCTGGTTCATGTACCAACATGAAGAGAAGCTATCTTAGACCTAAGTCCTTAGTGAAACGCAGAATCTGGTGTGAGAGATAATGTGTTGACTTGGCAATAGTGATCATAACATGATCACATTCGATTTAATAAATGGAGGGAAGATAGCAAGGAAATCTACAGTGCTAGCATTTAACTTTCATAAAGGAAATTACGATTAAATGAGAAAAATGGTTAAGACAAAACTAAAAGGAGCAGCTGCAAAGGTTAAGACTTTACATCAAGCCTGGACATTTAGAAATACGATCTTGGAAGTCAGACCAGATGTATGCCATGCTTTAAGCAAAGTGTAAGGAAGGCCAAACGACTGCTGACATGGTTTAAAGGTGAGGTTAGAGAGGCTGTTATAGCCACGAATCCACTTCACAGAAAAAGCAAAAGAAGCCAAATGATAAAAACAGGAAACAAACACTGGCAAGTTAGAAGCAAGGCACTGATAAAGCAGGCAAAGAGAGAACTTGAAAAGAAGCTTGCCATAGAAGCAAAAATGCATAATATAAGTACATTCATAGCTGAGAGTGTCAGCTGGATAATTAGATGACAGAGTTAAAAAGGGGCATTAAAGGGAGGACAAGGCCATAGCAGAGAGACTGAATGAATTCTTTGCTTTGGTCTTCACTGAAGATGATTGTAAGAAAGTTATCCATGCCAGAAATGGTAATTAAAGGTAATGTATAAGGGAAATTTCAACAAAATCTCAATATATTGGGAAGATGTAATACAATAATTTGAAAAAAATGGAATATTAACAAATCGCCTGGATTGGAAAGTATACATCCCAGGGCACTGAAAGAATTAAAAAACGAAATTGCAGACCTATTAAAAATGTGAAAAGTATCATTAAAATAGTCTACAGTACTTTAAGTGTATACAGTGGCCAATGAAAAGCCCATTTTTAAAAAAGGTTCCAGGGTGATTTGAGAAACTATAGACCAGCGAGTCAGTGCCAGGCAAAATGGTAGAAACCATTATAAAGAACAAGATTACCAAACACATAGACAGTTATGGTTTAATGACAAAAACCAACATGGATTTAGCCAAGGAAAGTCTTGTCTCACTAATCTATCTTTTTTTGAAGGTGTGAACACACACTTTGGGAAGAACAACCGAAAACTACAATTATATGATGGAAGGTTCCACATTAGGAATCAACCAAGGAGAGAAGATTGGAGGTACACTTCTGCAGATGTAATGGGGAACGAAGACGACAAAAAGCAGAAGGAGACCATGCACAAAGCAAGGGACTATTACAGAGCCTGACTTTGCCAAGTTTTGATATTGTTTTTTTCTTTTTTTTCTTTTATATATATATTTTGATAAAAATCAAAAACCAATACCAAAACTTAGCAAAGTCAGGCTCTGTAATAAAGTCTTTTGCTTATGCATGGTCTCCATTTTTTGTCTTCTTTGCTTCACATTAGGAATCCCCACACCCAGGAAAAGGAATTGGGTGCCATCATGGATAATACATTGAAACCCTCTGAGCAATGTGCAGTGGTGGACAAGAAAGCAAATAGAATGCTAAGCATCAAAAGGAAAGGAATGGAGAATAAAACCAAAGATATTATAATGCCTCTATCGCTCCATGGTGCGACTGTACCTCAAATATTGTATGCAATTCTGATCACTATAACTTAAAAAGGCTATATAGTGGAACTCAAAAAAGTACAGGGAAGAGCAACCAAAATGATAAAGGGGATGGGAAAGTCTTAAAAGGTTAGGGCTCTTCAGCTTGGAAAAGAGATGACTGAGGGGAGATATGATAGAGGTCTATAAAACTATGAGTGGAGTGGAACGGGTAAACATAGATCCATTTACTCCTTCAAGAAGTAGAAGGATTAGGAGACACACAATGAAGCTACAATGTTACACATTTAAGACTAATTGGAGACAATATTTTTTCACTCAATGTCTAATCCAACTCTGGAAGTCGTTGCCAGAGGATGTAGCTGGGTTTAAAAGGCGGGTTGGACAAGTCCTTGGAGGAAATGTTCATTAACCATTATTAAAGTGGACTGCGGAAATCCATTGCTTACCGCTGGGATAAGCAGCATGGAATTTGTCTACTTTTTGGGTACTTGTGACCTGGATTGGCCACTGTTGGAAACGGATATTGGGCTTGATGGACCTTTGGTCTGACTCAGCATGGCATATCTTATGTTCTTATCTCTGAGTGACCATCAAGTGGAGCACTGAAATGTCCGATCTTCACACTATGTGGATGCACGCCATAGAGCTAAGCTCGCACCTTGCCTGGACTTAAGGAGTTCCAACACAGAAGGTGGCCCGGTCCATTATTGAAGCTTGCAATATATGCAGCAGACAGGGCAATCAGAAGCACCCTTGCCCATCCACACAGCTCCGAGACCTTAAGAACCACGCTGGCCTCACAAGTTCTGCTATGTGGTGGACACATCACTGCCAGGGCAGTGTCAAAGAACACACAGCCTGCTTTATCTACTAGAAGAGGTTTGAATCTCTCCAGGGTAAAACTGATCACACTGACTTCCAGGCAGAAGAGCCTTCAGGAGCCTTGAGTCCTTGGATCAACTGGACCAGATATCGTACTCCTAGCCCTTTAGACTGGCATCACAGATGAGAAACACTCCATCTGGTGCTTCTAACCATATCCTGGCCATCTGATAGTGGAACTGCAACCACTACCCCAACTGATCCTTGATCTGCCAGGAGTGAAAGAGGGGGGCTTGGTCAAAAAACAGTGAACCTGGAGACCAGCAGATCAGCAGGAATCTCTGCAATGAGTGCATATGCAACCTCGTCCAAGGAACAGGTTCCAAGGTCAAAGTCATGGGCCCAAGAATCGTAGGAGCTCAAACGGCTCCTGCACTAACGCTTCCAAAACCAATTGAAGCTCCCACTGCGGAACCACCTGCCGACATGGTGGTCTCAAGAGCAACACCGCTCTTAGAAAGCCATAAGCGAGAATCGACCCACCTGCGGCATGTACAGAGGACCCTGAGACAACAGGTCTCTTCTGACCGGCAGACGCCATGGCCGCTCTAGTACGAGTCTCCGCAGAACTGCATACCAAGGCCTTCTCGGCCAATCCGGCGTGATCAATATAACCAATCCTCTGTGCCATTCGATGCGTTGCACTATGCGGCCTATTAACACCCACGGAGATCACACGTACAAGAGGTGCTCCGCTGGCCAGTCCTGTATGAGAGCATCCAGGCCCTCCGACATTCTCTCCCGCCTTCTGCTGAAGAATCGACTGACCTTTGCTGACTGGAAAGTCACCATGAGATCCATTACCGGTGACCCACAGCGACGCACCACCATCTCGTATACTTCCGAATGAAGAATCCACTCTCCTGGGTCCACCTTCACCTGACTCAAGAAGTCGGTTTCCACATTGTCTACTCCTGATACATGTGCTGCCGACAGAGCCTCTAGATTTTGTTCGACCCAATCGAACAACTTCTCGGCCTCGGCTTCCAGTGACACACTGCTGGTGCCTCCTTGACGGTTTATGTAGGCTACTGCAGTCGCGTTGTCAGAAAACACCCGAATCGCCTTTTCGCGTAGATAAGGTTGAAAAACCTGCAACCCTAACGCCACCGCTCTGAGTTCCAACCTATTGATTGACCACTACTTTTCCTGATCTGTCCACAGACCCTGCGCAAACCGTCCTTGGAAATGTGCCCCCCATCCTATTAGGCTGGCATCTGTTGTGAGGGACCTCCAACAAGGCGTTTCCAAGGGCATCCCCGTCTCCAGATTTCCTGGACTCAACCACCACTACAGTGCCAGTCGAGTCTGGCGCAGACAGGGCAGCTTTCTAGACAGAGACTCGTTCTGATGAGACCACCGCTGAAGCAACACTTTCTGTAATGGTCTCATATGCGCCCTTGCCCACGGCACCAGCTCTAGCGTTGCCGCCATAGTTCCGAGCACCTGCATATACTGCCATGCCATGGGCATTGGTTTGTCTAGAAACTTCCTGATCAACATCCTTAATCCTTGCGCCCGATGTTGAGGAAGGAATACTCTGCCGACTTCCGTATCGAAACAAGCCCCCAGGTACTCCAGACTCTGCGATGGTATCAATATGCTCTTTGTCATATTGATTACCCAACCTAGACTCCGCAGTAATAAGACTACCTTTGCCGTAGCTGCCTTGCTCTCGGCCCTCGACTTCGCTCAAATTAGCCAAACGTCTAGATAAGGATGTACTAGCACTCCATCCCTTCTTAGCGATGCCGCTATTACCACCATCACCTTGGTGAAAGTACGTTGCGCTGTCGCGAGTCCGAATGGCAATGCTCGGAATTGAAAATGTCCCATCAGAACAGCAAATCTTAGAAACTTTTGGTGTTCCTGCCGAATCGGAATGTGTAGGTACGCTTCCGATAGATCCTGAGTACGGAATTCTCCTTTTCTTACTGCTACTATAACCGACCTCAAGGTTTCCATATGAAAATGAGACACTTGGAGACACCGATTTACTCTTGAGATCCAGAATTGGCCGATAAGTTCCCTCCTTTTTTGGAACTACGAAATAAATTGAGTATCGACCGTAACCGTATTGGTCTCAAGGCACCGGCACTATCGTTTGTAAATCTATCAGTCTCTCCACGGTCTGTTTGATGGCTTTGCACTTGAGATGAGCCCTGCACGGGGACTGCATGAAAGAGTCGGTCACCGGCCGAAGAAACTCCAAAGCATAACCTTCTCGAATGACCTCTAGTACCCATTGGTCTGACGTAATATGGACCCAGGCAGGGTAAAAATCCCTTAAACGACCTCCCACCGGTACTAGGTCTGCCTGGGTCCCCCTCACTAAGACCAAACAGAACCGTGGATTGTGTTGGAAGGAACTGTTTATTCAATTAAAACCAGCCAGGCCCGACACAGGCCGTGTTTCGCAATACCTTCTTCAGGGGCTCATTGGCTAAACACACAAATGAAAATAATAAAAATAAAACATAGAATCATAATATAAATGATTGTGAAAAGGACTAAGAACAATCATTAATACACACAGAATGAATAAAAAATAAATAAGAACCATAAATAAATGGCAACAAATAAAATATAAGTTACTTAAAACAGTACGCTTAAAACAACCAATCGGAACTACAGATGAAAAAGTAATATTAAGAACATATATACTAAACAGATACTTGATAAAAAATGGGTGTTAATAAATACGTACACATTTGCAGTAATCAATAAATAGTAACATGATAAGATATAAATAATAATACATTAAAAAACTAAAACAATAGCAATATATGGGAGAACCAAGAAACTACAGGAGTGTGACAACGAAAACAAGGGCATCCAAATTATGATTAAAGGGTGCCCATAAAGAAACATTGTAAAATGAATAACTATAAAAAGTGTAAAAAAGTCTAAATTAACAAAAAGTTAAACATATATATATATACACAAAATATGCGTTTAATTGGAGAAATAAAAGTGTAAAAGATGAAAGATAAAAGAGACCAATTAGAAATACCTGCCTGTAAAGGGAACCTCTCAATAATGTCTTGATAGGTGTTCCAGGTAATCTAACCCAAGAGGAAGTGAATAAGAAAAACGGCCTGTGTCGGGCTCTCAGGTTGTTGAATTATTGAATAAAAGTATCCTTCTAAATCCTAACCACGTATTATTGTTTGGGTATCTTTTGAGCGACGTGGTGTGGTGCTCCTTTGGTGGACCAGATCCGCAAGCATGTTCTCTCCATGGAAGGATACTCAGTTTTGGAGATGAAGCACTTGAGAAGTTACTACCAAAAGAATCTTTGATGGACCCAGCTGAGGAATCTGTGGATGATATATGGTTACAATGGGAAAACACAGTTCTACTTACACAAAAGATGGTTATAGAAGACATACATGCAGCTTATCTCCTAGAGTGCTGCAAGGCAAAGATCATTCCAAGGGGACTTAGAATGAATAAAGCTCCAGGACTTTACCGTAATGAAGAAGGATTTGTATGGTGCTGGAATGCCATTTTAAACAAATGCTCCTTGGATTTAATGATCCTATTGATTACGACAGCCAACAAGAAATCAGAGTTATTGAAAGTAGAGATTGATGATAAGTTAAAGGCATTGAAAGGGTGTGATATTTTGGTAAAACACATGTGGAATATGAGAAGAATATTCAGCTTTTTAAGAAAGAAATGAAAGGTATAAAAATTGACAAATTTAAAAGAGATGAAGATGATTATAGAATAGGCTATGTGTATCACTGGTGTAAGAAAGTTGAGAATGAAAGGATTTGGATTAAGAAGAAACCATCAATATTTTATCAGAAAGAAAATGAAATAGAAGATGATGATAGAGATAATATTCATGAGCAGAAGAAAAAACGTAGGAGTGAGTCGGTAGAAAAAATAGATGCTTCGGCTTCTCTTTTCTCCTCCCAAGAGTGGCCAAAGCCCCAGAGAACAAGGGAGCAGGGTAACAAATCGAAGAGTAATTTTTTCAACATGGACGCATTGTGGAAAGGGGGTGGTCGGGATGGATCACGTACATGCCCTCCGCTGGTAGAACAGGACAAACAATACGATTATCCACGAGAGAAAAGATACAACCAAAACAACCAATACCCAAACCGGGGGAGAGGGAGAGGCCGCGGGAGACAGACATCAGACAAATCCCGGGAATGGTGGTATTGAGTAGTAATACTCACAATAATGTTGTTAATATATCTAGTTATGATTTGACTTCAGATGAGTTTTCAGTTTTGAACAAAGGATTGTCCTTCGTACCCATAAGGAAGCCGGATCCATTTGAACTTGAGATTGATTTATATAAATATTTTCGAAAAATACGCATTAAACAATTTTTTATGGCACAACAAGAAAATCAAGCAGATGGATCTATTATTAGTAAAAAGTCATCCTGGGTTCCTCCACCCCATACAGATCCAATTACTGAGGCGTTTGAGAAAGTAGTTTTAAAAGAAGTAAAAAAAGTGTGTACCCAATCACGACATAATTATTTTAACCTTACAAAAGGGGAGAATGAGGCAATTAAGGCATTATAAAAAAATGATAGGATTATCATCAAGCCGGCAGATAAAGGAGGAGCTGTAGTAGTGCTAGATAAAACTATGTATATTGAAGAGATAAATAGGCAATTGAGTGATCGGTCATTTTATGTCCGGCTAGATGGAGACCCCACTGTTGGATTGAAAAAAAGTATAGACAGTTTGATACTTATGGCATTTGAAATTGGTTATATTACCAAAAAAGAGAGAGACTTCTTAACTGTACCAACACCTATCATTCCAACCATATATGTGAAACCAAAGATACATAAATCCATGACTAACCCACCTGGCCGCCCCATTGTATCGGCAATTGGGTCTTTGATGGAACCCATTTCACAATTTCTGGATGTTATGTTACGCCCGTTTGTTGTCCAAATGTGGTCTTATGTTAGAGACTCTACTCATGTTATTGAAATTTTATCTAATTTTCAGGACCTAGTGCTAATATAATATTGGTCACATTAGATGTGGAGTCGTTATACACTAACATTCCACAAGCAGAAAGTTTAGAGATTATAGAAGAATGTTTATTGAAAAGGACTGGCCCTAAGCGTATTCCTACTGCTTTTCTCATGGCTATAGCAAAGTTTGCGTTGTGTGAAAATTACTTCTGCTTTAGAGAGATTTTTTTCAAACAAGTTAAAGGGGTAGCCATGGGGTCATCAATGGCGCCGGACATTGCCAACTTATACATGTTTCATTTCGAAGAAAGATTTTTGAAGGAACATAGATATAAAGCTAACATCAAGTTATGGATACGCTATATCGATGACATACTAATTATTTGGGAGGGAGACATGGAAAGGTTGGCAGAATTCAATATATGGATAAACAGTTTAGATATGAATTTAAAGTTCCAGATAACTCATGATCTACGACAAATACCATATTTGGATTTAGTTATTAGGAAAGAAGACAAACAGTTCACTACTACACTGTATAGAAAACCAACAGATCGCAATCAATTGTTGCACTTTGACAGTTTCCATAACCCATCCCTGAAAAGGAACTTGCCAGTAGGGCAGTTCTTTAGAGCTAGGACGACGTGTACTACAATACAAGAATTTGAATTTCACGCTGAATTGATGAAGGAGAGATTTGTGGCGAGGAAATATCCTGTGTGATATATTGATCAAGCGTATCAGAGGGCGAAAAATATACCGCGTGACAAGTTGCTGCAGCAGGAAGAGGAGAAGAAAGATGTAGGATTAGTATGCCCGTTGTTATATTCTGTTTATTCTAAACAAATTACGAAAATTTTAAAGAAAGAATGGCACCTCATCCAAACTTTGCCAGGTTTTCAAGACAATACAATCACGGTTGCTCACAAACGTAATATTAATTTAAAAAACATGTTAGTACCATCAGCACTAACTGAACGTAAATTTTTATCTAGGTATAAAGGTCAGTACCAATGTGGGCGATGTTCCGTGTGTACCCACGTGATGCCAGTAAGAGATAAATTTGTACATCCCATGACGCAACAAAAATTTAAGATAGAAGATTTTTCTAATTGTGAAACTACCCACGTAGTGTATGTTATACAATGCCCCTGTAAAAAATTATATGTGGGGAAGACAATTAGGAGTGTGAGAGTTCGGATAATAGAGCATAAGAGCTGTATTAAGAGGGGTATAATAGAAAAACCGCTTGTGGCACATTGGCAAGAGATGAAACACCGGATCAGTGATTTAAAGTTTTTTGTTATTAAAAAGGCGAAGCTCAATTGGAGAGGAGGAGATGTTGACAAGATGATACAGAGGCTAGAACAACATTATACTTTTCAATTAGACTCCCTGTCTCCGAACGGGTTGAATATGGAGAGGGATCTGTCAGTATTTTTGTAAGTTTATTGCAGTTTCATATAGGATATTTACATTAGTGGTCATGTAAGACAATGCTAATATCACTCAATGAGAGCGCAGGATGATGGAGCTTAAAGTGCTAAAATTATAATACACCCTAATGAGAAAATGATCTATATTAGAGTAACTATAGGAATGAAAGGATACGTGATTGCTTCTGGATAATTTAGAATGGGATCTATTAATGGTTAATAAGCGAATAGCGTTTCTGAATAGAACATGTACATTAATGTTTAGGTAAGAAATGGAGATATTCTTTATCAAAGATGTAGTATAGCAGTGGTTAAGGTGTTAGAATTATGAAATATTGCACACTCCAATGAGACAATAAGTTTTATTAGAGTAGCTCTAAAATAGCATGGTATGCGTGAAGCTTCTGATTAAATGAGTATGTCTGCTTGAAGTATTTCAATCCAACGAAGTGTCTGTGAGAATTTACCTAGCAACAGATGACGATTGCAACTCTGTAGAGGAATACGTCATTTTTCCCGCGTTTAAGTACAGCGCAAGTGCGGGCGTTCTTGATGCAGAAACCCTTACAGCGAACTGATGGTAGTCTCTTTAATAAGATTTCCTGATATTCATAATGTAAGTGCTATTTGAATAGTTTATTGGATTTTCACATGTGCTGACTGATGGAAGTATATACATGTTGAAGTTCCACATTGATGCTTTAATCTTCGTTGTTCAATGAGTTAAGAGAATGAAGGTACAGATGGTTAATTTTGAGTAGAGATAATACAGGTAGATTTATGAAAAAATAATGGGATTTTGAAGGACTTGAAATACGGGATAAAAGTTAGTTAGATACATCTTAAAAACTATTGCAGCATGGAAAATACTTGCATGAAGTTGATAACATTCTCGTGATTGAATATAGTGAAACGCGGATAGTTCCGTGTTTGTTAGGAACTTTGTTCTAGCGACACGGCAGTAGGCTTTTGAGAAAGAAGGCTTTTGGAGGGTTCAAAAAGCGAGTATAATGTAACTGATTGTTCACGTCTTGTCATAATGATTATGATAACGAGAATGTTCTCTCCTTGGGCGCAATTAAGAAGTTCTCTAGTAATATTTGAACCTTTTGGCCACGTTTTAGATATTATATTAATTGATAGACATGACAGAAAGAGTATCTGAAAACGATTGAGCGTGCCATGCTAAATTTAATCTAATCCTAAATAAGGATAGTGATCTAAATAATTTTTTTTTAGTATGGTATAGATCAGGGGTCTCAAACACACGGCCCGCGGGCCGCATGCGGCCCGCGACGGAGGAAAACAAAAAAAACCCCAAAACCCTGGCTTCTGCCGTTGCCGCCGTGGCAGCGGCAGAATCAATTGTCAAATTTTAAAAAAAACTGACTTCTGCTGCTCAAGCAGCAAAATCAGCTGTCCTGCGGCCCCTTCCCCTGTGCCCGGAGATCCGAGTCTGCTCTATCAGCGGCGTGCTTTTCAAGCCGTGAAGAGAGTATTCCCCTCTCGCGCGGTTTCAAGCCGCGCGAGAGGGGAATACTCTCCTCGCGGCTTGAAAAGCACGCCGCTGATATAGCAGACTCGGATCTCCGGGCAACGGGGAAGGGGCCGCAGGACAGCTGATTTTGCTGCTTGAGCAGCAGAAGCCAGGTTTTTTTGAAATTTACCTGGGGGGGGGGGGGTGTAGGACTGGAAATGGGCTATTGGCAGGGGGGGGGTATGACTGGAAATGGGCTATTGGCAGGGGGGGGGGTTATGACTGGAGATGGGCTATTGGCAGGGGGGGGGTTATGACTGGAGATGGGCTATTGGCAGGGGGGGGTTATGACTGGAGATGGGCTATTGGCAGGGGGGGTTATGACTGGTAATGGGCTATGGTGGGGGCTAGGACTGGAAATGGGCAGGTGGGGGTTAGGAAGGACTGGAGGTGGGCTGATGGGGGGAGTTAGGACTGGTAATGAGCTATGGAAGGGCTGACTGAAATGGGGTAATGGGGGTTAGGGCTGGAAGTGGGCTATTGGCAGGGGGGTTATGACTGGTAATGGGCTATGGGGGGGTAAGACTGAAAATGGGGTGATGGGGGGTAAAACTGGAAGTGCGCTATGGGGAGGTTAGGACTGGTAATGGGCTATGGGGGGTCTAGGACTGGTAATGGGCTGGGGGGGTTGCTAGGACTGGAAATGGGCTGAGTGGAAGGGGGGCTTGAACTGCAAATGGCTGATGGGGAGGGGGGCTTGGAATGGAAATGGGCTGTGAGGGGAGGGAGCTAGGATTGGAAATGGGCTGATGGGGGGCTAGGATTGGAAATGGGCTGATGGTGAGGCTAGGATAGGACTGGAAATGGACTAATGGGGGGACTAGAAGGGAGCGGATGCTGGGTGGGGCTAGAACTAGAAGGGAGCTGATGTTGGGGGAGGATTAGAATGGGATGGAGCTGGGAAAGTGAAATGGAGAGGGGAAAAATATTTTGTCTGGGAGAGAAGACAAATCTACAATTGGCCAGGTATTGGGAGAGTAAGTGGGGATTGAGGATGGAGGGGTAAAATTTGAGTGGATGAAATAGGAATGAGGAAAGAGAAAAAGGAGAAAGATTAGTATGTTAAAGCAGATGTAGAGAGAGAATGGAAAAAAAACTAGGAGAGAAGAAAGGGCAAATGGACAGCAGACGATGGAGAGTTAGCAGAAGACATGAAGAAGAAACCAGAAGAAAGTGGCTGGAACAATTGCAACTGAAAAAAATGCACAAAAGGTAGAAAAATATCTCTTTATTTTGAATTTATTAACTGGAATATGTCAGCCCTGGGAAATGTGCATCATTAATGTTTGCGCTTTGTTTAGTACAAGAGGAAATTAATTTATAGTTTTATTTCTACAGTGTTGTTGTACATTCCAAGTTTGGCTTTTGGGGTTCCCAGTTTAATTATTGTCTTCTTGTTTCTAAATCTTTTAGTCTTTCTTTATCCATACTCATTAAAGAGGCATGTTTACTAAAAGTTAGTGTATGGTAACATTATGCAAATATTTATGCAAATGAGGCCCCTTATGCAAATGAGGCCCCGCGTCTTATGCGGCCCCCGGGTTACTTTACAAGTCCTCATTTGGCCCTCAAAGCAATTTGAGTTTGAGACCCCTGGTATAGATAATATGTAATAGATGTTTCTATTTAATCCCCCGTGTTCTCGATCCAAGTAATATGGGCGATTGGGCAATTCTAGAGGGATAGATGATATGCATTATACCTCGCCTCAGTATGCAAGACAGTTGAACAGTTGTAATGCCCCATGAGGGGTTTTACATTATAGTTTGAGGAAGTTTGATGATGAGATTTTTTGTTTTTAACTATAGAGAAGACGCCTGTTTGGCTCTTACAAAGAATCAAGGTTGAGCCGTGAATATTGATCGTAAGAACGGGTATGGTGCTTATGCTATAAATATTTTAGAATGTGTTTAGGTATGATTTTTAAGTATTTATAATGTTATAATGTTGTAGTCAGGATCTTAAGTATTTATGTATTTATGGTCTTACAGTTTATAATTGTATCATGAACAACCCCTATTGAGTTTTACCGGGTGCACAGATGGTTGAGACAGATTGGTTTTTATAGACTCTCTTCTTGTTTTTATGAGTTCATTATAAATGTGGTAATGGTGTATTTATAATGCTATATTTAGTATCTTAATTATTTATGTATTTATGTATTTATATTTTATAATTTTAGTGAATTTTTATGAGTTACTCTTGATTGTTTCTACTGTGTCCATAGACAACTTTTTCTACTGACTCACTCCTTTTGCTCCTACTAGTCTATTATGAATGTGATAACAACACTATAGTGGTTACACAGTGCAATGGGTTCTACATTAGTTATATAAATTTCACACACCCTTTCAACAATCTTCACTTATGACTATGTTTTTTAGATTTTGATTTCTTAATTTTTAAACGGTTGTTTTATAATACATGGTTTTATATTATTCACATGCGTTTTTACATGATTTTATTTATGAACGTTTATTTTTCTAGTTTTATTTCTATTAGTTCTTAACTGGTTTTTACATATTCATGATGTTTTTGTATGATTTCATATGTGTTAATTATCATTATTTTATTTGTATGTATTGTGTTGTTTATGTTCATTTGTATGCAGCACGCCTGAATCCCCTGAGGAAGTGAATACGAAACACGGCCTGTGCCGGGCTCTCAGGTTGTTGAATTATTGAATAAAAGTATCCTTCTAAATCCTAACCACGTATTATTGACTGGGTAACACCTGCCATGTTACAGCACTGCTTTTCACAATTGGGTGTAAATTTGATGTGTTAATTTTGGCAATCCTATTAATTAGTATGTATAACACCCGCCATGTCAGGTTTTATTTATACAGTTCAATACAATCTTTAGCTATCTTTACTGGTTAATAATACAGTTGGCCTCATACATAATTTTTGAAAGTCTTGGGTTAGATTACCTGGAACACCTATCAAGACATTATTGAGAGGTTCCCTTTACAGGCAGGTATTTCTAATTGGTCTCTTTTATCTTTCATCTTTTACACTTTTATTTCTCCAATTAAACGCATATTTTGTTTATATATATGTTGTTTACCTTTTTGTTAATTTAGACTTTTTTACACTTTTTATAGTTATTCATTTTACAATGTTTCTTTATGGGCACCCTTTAATCATAATTTGGATGCCCTTGTTTTCGTTGTCACACTCCTGTAGTTTCTTGGTTCTCCCATATATTGCTATTGTTTTAGTTTTTTAATGTATTATTATTTATATCTTATCATGTTACTATTTATTGATTACTGCAAATGTGTACGTATTTATTAACACCCATTTTTTATCAAGTATCTGTTTAGTATATATGTTCTTAATATTACTTTTTCATCTGTAGTTCCGATTGGTTGTTTTAAGTGTACTGTTTTAAGTAACTTATATTTTATTTGTTGCCATTTATTTATGGTTCTTATTTTTTATTCATTCTGTGTGTATTAATGATTGTTCTTAGTCCTTTTCACAATCATTTATATTATGATTCTGTGTTTTATTTTTATTATTTTCATTTGTGTGTTTAGCCAATGAGCCCCTGAAGAAGGTGTTGTGAAACACGGCCTGTGTCGGGCCTGGCTGGTTTTAATTGAATAAACAGTTCCTTCCAACACAATCCACGGTTCTGTTTGGTCTTTGTCTTGACACGTGGATAAGTGCTCTTTCGTTGGTTCCTGGGTCCCCCTCACGTCATTGTGATTTTCTAAGAATTGACGAGGAGGCAGCAAATCCTTTGCCCGCTACACGAAACCCCCGAAATCCCTGGTTTCTATAGGGAAAACAACCTCTTTGACCTTGACTGAACCTTGGTGATCGAAATCGACGAAACTCCCTCTGCGGCATCTTGGAATTTGCAGTCAATCGACCTTGTTTCTGTTTGTTCTCTGGTAGTCTACCTCCTTTGGAGTCTCCTAGATCCTTTACTAGTTTATCTAAATCCTCTCCAAAAAGGAGCTTTCCGCTAAAGGGGAGTTTACTTAGCCTCGCTTTGGAAGACGTATCTGCTGCCCAATTGCGCAGCCACAGATATCGACGTGCCGCTACTACCGAAGCCATACTGTTTGATAATCCTTGAATAAGATCATAATGAATATCCGACAGATAAGCCGCCCCTGACTCTAGTCTAGCCGCTTCACCTGTCACTTCCTGCACCTGCTCCCCACGGATTCGTTGAGACTAGTGAAGACAAGCTCTTGCTACCCATGCACCACAAATTGAGGCCTGAATAGACAGTGCATTCACCTCGAAGATCTGTTTCAACAAAGAATCTAGCTTCCTGTCCTGGGTATCTTTAAGAGCTTCACTACCTTCAACTGGAATGGTAGTCTTTTTTGTTACTGCCGAAACAGCTACATCCACCTTTGGCGACTTAAACAACTCTCTATCCTGGTCTACGAGTGGATAAAGTTGAGACATGACCCTAGACCCTTTAAGTCCCGCTTCAGGTATGTCCCATTCTCCCTGAATCATTTCCTTAACTACCCTGTGAACTGGAAATGCCCGCTGAGTTTTCCTAAAAGCTTGGCAACGGATCCACCAAAGCAAAATCCTCTGCTGGACCCACCATAGGCAGTGGAGTGGAGGAGTGGCCTAGTGGTTGGGGCAAGGTACTTCAGGCCAGAAGGTCGGGGGTTCAAATCCCACTAGAGGACAGCAACCTTGGGCTGGAAGGACTGGGGTTTCTAGTCCCACAGGTGCTCCTTGTGGTCTTGGGCAAGCCACTTAACCCTCCATAACCCATGTTCCCTGGAAAATAGTTATCTCCAAATTATAATGCCCTGTTCAATGTAACTTCAGTTTGTTCAATGTAAACCGCACTGATGCAGAATAGCGCGGTATATAAGAGAATGTAAATAAAATAAATAAAATATTAAGAGCTCTGAGTGTCTCTGAAATTAAAGCTGGTAATTCATCTCTCCGAAAAATGCGGACCACCCTGGCCTGGTCCTCCTGTTCACCAATCTCCCCTTCTTCCAACTCCTCATCCAAATCCAGATCCAGCTTTCCATCTTCCAAATGCAAACCTTCTGAAGTCACCGACTGCTCAGGCCTGTCTTTCTCTAACCTAGCTTTCTTAGGAACTACCCCTGATGCCCCTGCCGACATCGGTGTTCCCGGCCTTTTCTCTCCCAGCCCCACGTCAGGGGAATCCACCGAAGATCGTCCCTGAGCACCCCCGAATGCTTGCTGAATGAGTACAATGAACTCTGGGGAAAAAATTGCCGCCAGGCCCCCTGGCAACAGCGGTTGAGATGTTGGCAGATCCGGAGTGCTGGAAGTTCCCGCTACAGGCTCTAGCGGAGATAAGTTGGGCAAGCCTGGCTCTGGCAGGACTGCAGGCTGAGTTTCATTACCACCTTCCAATTCCTATTCCATGGAAGCTGACGCCTGGATGCAGCCTCTGTAAACACCTGCCTCAGAGAGTGCACTCCTTCTAACACCGCAGAGTAAACACTGCGGTTTAGAAGGCATCCTGCCAAGCGGTACCGCTGTGAAACTACCTAGGATCCGCAACAGAACAAGCCTTGTGCCCTCCACAAGTGTTCTTAGCAAACCCTCTCTTCAAACAAAACATTTCGCTTTTTTTTTTTTTTTTTTTAGAAACAACATGGAAGCCTCACTGCATCCCCCCAATGCAAATCCTGAAGAGAAAACATAAAAACGAAGCTTTCCCGCCACACAATATGCCTCAGAAGTGAAAAACTCAACTGCCTTTCCCGTGCGAAAAAACCCATGTGGCTCGGCCTGCTGCGTCCTCCGGCGCACCCTGCGGCCTTTCTCCTTACCGGACACTGTGCTGAAAGCTCTCTGCAGTCTCTCACAGATGCCTCTGTAACTGCAGTTTCTCCCCCGCAGAGACTGACCAGCGCTGGACTCTCCCGTGAACGACAGGTCAGAGAGCTGGGAATCGGTATTGCCTATGCGTCCAGCTGCCCTCTCTCTTAGGCTGTCTGCACACACACACACAGATCACCCAAGCGCTAGCAGGCAAACCTTCTGCAATGTGCTGGTCTGTGGCTGTCCCCGGCTCCCCACTCCAATCGGTGAGATCGGAACCGGAGCTTCTGCTTTCTTTTCACCTGCCTTCCCCCCGATGCTTAAGCTACACCCCCCCCCGGAGAAAAAGGGAGGGGGAAGGGAAGAGAGCTCTCCAGCAGATCCAAACCAATTTAAAGGTATACCTCTTAAATAAAAATTCCCTTTCACTACCAATCCTGCTATCCTCCTTACTAAAACACTCCTATACTAACTGTCCTTAATTGTTCCTCTAGTGGGCCCGGACCTCCAGGCTCACCACCCTCCAACTGCTTGGAGACTGAGATAACTGGAGTAAGCAGGCGGTGCCTGTGTCTCTATAAGAATGATGTTTCATCAAAAGAATGATGTTTCTCAGTCTCCAAAGCTGCTGGAGGAGGGGCACAACCCTAGAAGTTTGGGACTAGACTGGAGGGACGATAAGGAAGGACCCCAAAGACCCATAAGCCTAAGATGGTATAGGTCTGCCCAGAGAGAATACCCAGAGTTACATCCCAACCAGCTGCACCTCTGGGAGGGGGGAGGGGAGCAAGGGGACACTGAAAGGGATTATAGGCTCCCAAAGGAGCCATGGAAGAGACTTGAAAATGCCAAAATATCCATCTGCCCCTACTGCAACTGAGGCCTCAAAGGATTCATAATAGTTCGAAGGCAACTGGAAGCTCTATGCACAGCTTGAGAAGGCACCCTTGGCCCTTTCCAGGCCTGTCTTCCGGGAGTTCTGTGAGCAAACCTCTCTTGGAGAAAAATAACCTTTAAGGGAAACTGCTCCACCCCATATCGAAATCAGGATCTGTTGTCTAAGGGTAGTGCTAGCCGCTATTGTGCTGGGTGTGATTCTCAACCAGCTTTAATCATGAGCAAACACTTAGGTGGTTCACTGCAAGCCTCTAAGTATCTGGAAAGCAAGAGATATCAATGACCATTTGGTCCAAGCCCAACCAAAGCTAGGTGTTTAAGAGAACAAATCTGCAAACTTGGGACCAAGAGGTCATAGCCACATAGCTGAAGCCACAAGGCTATTGGCAGAGGGAAGGACCAATCACAAGAGAGCTAGCCTCCAAGCAGGCACACAACACTGCCTGACAGCCCAAGATGGCTACTGCCAAGGCCTTCTCAAGGACCTCAACCCCCTAGAACTGAGACTCCTTATATGCAGCACACCTTCCTTATGTGCTTAGTCACAGTCATAATCACAACTATCACACCAGGCCCCAAAGGGCTGATCCCATTCACCTTGGGGCCAAGACAGGATCTTAGGACCCTGAGAGCCAAGTTTGGGGGCTTCTTCCTATAAATCCTATGCATTGTTGAATAGCACCTGGGATAAGCATGAATGCAGCAGATCACCGGATCCCTTGGAATAACAGGTATAAACTCGCTCAAAAAGCAGCCCTGCAACCTGAAGTACCGCCACAGTATTTTGAAAGGGTATCAAAAGGGTTCTGCAGAAAAAAGGCAGAACATAGAGAACCGAACTGGCCCCTGGGGGAACACAGTCTAAGAACTGTTTAAGGAGCTGCAGTGCAAGCTGGTTGACAAGTAGGGACCCAGAGGGTCCCCAGGAGCCACTAGGCATGCAGTTAGGGACAACCTGCTATTCTTCACCTCCGATAGGTCAGAGTTACCTGCTGAAGCAGCTGCAGTGCACATCAGGAGAAAATGAAAATGGAAAGGAGTGGCAGGGGTCATGAGCATGGCATTGGGCCACTTGCAGGGGTCCCAAAATGCCAGTAAAAAGGTGCCCCAGGCTTTGCAGCTATAACGAGGACAAATCAGCAGCCACAGTAAAAAAAACACCAAAAAAAACCTGCTAGGAGCTACAGGCTGCATGGCTGAAGCCATTGGTGGCAATGGCAAAAAAAACCCCAATGATAAAAAGAAGCAGAGTTGTTGTGAAAAGGGAGTCCTGAAAAGGGAATCTCAATGTCAGTCAGGCTGACTGGAAACACTCCAGTTGGGAAGCCCTGGATGCCCATGTGAGCCTGGGAGGCTTAGCTGCCGATTAAGGCCTTTTATTTATTTATTTATTTGAAGCAGTTTTATTCAAAGGAGCAGAAAGCCAAATGCTTCCCTCACTGACTTCAATAGTGAAAAAAATCAATCAGGAAAAGAAAAAAAAACAGAAAAAAATGGCATGCAGATGAGGATAACAAGGAGGAGGAGATCCTGGGCCCAAATTACCTCAGGGGCCCCAATGGGGTTGTCCTGTTCCTCTTTAGCCCACTGAGTGCTAGTAACCCGTGGGAAACAGTGCTGGATCCTGGGTAGCTTTTAGCTTGAGGAGTCAAGGGCACACACCTCCACTCACAGCACCGTTGCACCCTACAGGACTCGATCATAAGGCCATTGCACCATGCTGTGCGCTAGCAGAATCAAGCCTATCTGCACTATTGCACCAGTACAAATACCTGGAGGCCGAGAGAGCATAGTTACTCACCTGTAACAGGTGTTCTCTGGGGACAGCAGGAATCAGTCCTCAAATATGGGTGACGTCGGCGCTGACGGAGCCTGCGCGGAAGCATCTCCCCAGCTTTCAAAAAATGCCTTTATTAGATGCATCACACATGTGAGGTCCCCTTTCCCGCCAAAGAATACCATCTTGCCTCAGTCTCTCCATATAGCTAAGACTGCAAAAATAAAATATGGTAAAGAAGCTCCTCCTAGGGGAGGAGGGAGGGTTGTGAGGACTGATTCCTGCTGTCCCCAGAGAACACCTGTTACAGGTGAGTAACTATGCTTTCTCCGGGAACAAGCAGAAGTCAGTCCTCACATATGGGACTCCCCAGCTACAGGCTAAGAACCTGTACAAAACACTATGGTTGACCAGAGAAAGTGAGCTGCAGCAGCTGAGTTCCAACTGAGAGACTCTTGCAAGACCCAAGTGTCTGACGGAAAACCAACACTCTGAAAGCCTGGAAGCAGAAGGGTCGCAGGGCAGGAGTTGCCTACACCCCTAAGAGATTACAGAGCATGGCCTGGCCAAAGACACTGTCCCGTCAGGACCCCCTCTTCAGGCAGTAGTGAGCTGCGAAGGTATGGACCGAAGACCAGGTGGCGGCACGGCAGATTTCCGTCAAAGGTACAGAACACAGATTTTCCACAGAGTAGCCATGGCTCTGATGTGGTACACCATGACCTGGTAGACTAGTGAGATCCCAGCCTCCTCATAGGCGAGGGCAATGCAGTCCACCACCAAGTAGACAGAGTTCACTTGGTCACTAGAAGCCTCAGTCAACTGGGATCATAGGAGACAAAAAGCTGAGGTGCTTAGCGGTGGCCTTGAGTCCGTTGCAGAAAGAAAGACAGGGCCCTCCTACAATCCAGATTATGGAGAACGGTCTCCACCTTGCCAGCATGAGGCCTCGGGAAGAAGGCGGGAAGCACCACCTCCTGATTGAGGTGGAAGGGGGACACCACCTTTGGCAGAAACGTGGAGTAATGCGGAGCACCACCCAGTTCTTGTAGAACCTTGTATATTTCGGCTCTGCCATCAGAGTCTGGAGCTCGCTGATCCTGCGAGCCAATGTGAATGCCATGAGAAAGACAACCTTCCAGGAGAGTTACCGCAGGTGGCAAGTAGCCAGGGGCTCTCAAACGGCAGCTTAGTGAGCTGAGAAAGCGCCAAACTGAGATCCCACTCTGCCACTGATGGACAGATGGGGGTCTTGGTCAACATAAGGCCCAGCAGGAAACGAGAGATAAGGGGCTGAGTCGAGAGGGGCTTGCCCTCAACAGAGTGGTGGTGCACCGCAATAGTGCTCAGGTGCACTCTGACTGAACTGGACTTCAAGCCCCCACCTGGGACAGGTGAAGTAGGTACTGGAGCACCAGCTGCACCGAGCAGGAAAATGGGTTTGCCTGCCTCTCGGCACAGCACACCAAAAATCAACGCCACTTGAAGGCATACATCCTTCTCGTGGAGGCCTTGCGAGAGTCGAAAAGGACCTCCTCTATGTCATGTGGGAGACTGAAGGGAGCTAGAGCTACCCTTTCAGCATCCAAGCTGTGAGCGACAGGGACCCCAGGTTGGGGTGCAGAAGAGAGCCCCCCTCCTGTGAAAGTAGTCCTGGGGAGTAGCCCAGGGGAATCAGCAGCACCACTGACAGACAGAGAAACAGTGGGAACCAAGGTTGCCTGGGCCACCGGGGGGCTACCAGAATCAGTGATGTCCTGTCACGTTGGACCTTGAAGAGAGTCTTGGCGACCAGTGGTGTCAGCGGGAAGGCATAAGGGAAGCCTTCAGTCCATGGGATGAGGAATGCATCCACCGCCACCTGGGACGAGTGCGGCTGGTGGGAGGAGAAGTGGGACAACTGTGTGTTGTCCGGGCTGGTGAACAGGTCCACTAGGGGACGCCCTGGATTTGGAAAAGCCGATAAGACACTCTGGGGTCCCGGCACCGCTTGTACGGCTGGGGGACTCTGCTCAGTTTGTCTGCCAGGGCGTTGTCCAAGTCTGGGAGGTAGACCGCTTGCAGAAGCATCCCATTGCAGGTGGCATATGACGAGAGGGCTACCGCCTGGTGCTGCAATCGGTGGCGAAAGGCTCAGAGGGCCAGAAATATCACCCAGAGCTCCAGGAGGTTGATCTGCAACTAGCACTCCATCTGGGACCATGTGCTTTGGGTGCGGGGCTCCTCACAATGAGCTTCACATCCTTGCAGGGAGACATCCGCAGTAAGGACCCTCTTAGGGGTGGGTACCTGGAAGGCATTCCTGCCTGAAGGTGGCAGGGGATCTGCCACCAGTGAAGGGAGTTCGCTACTTGGTGGGTCACTTTTACCCTGTCTCGAAGCTTGCCAGTGGCTTGTGTCCACGGAAGCCGAGACACCACTGAGCCGCTCTCATATGCAAGTAGGCGTACGGGGTTACTTGGATCGTGGAGGCCATGTGGCCCAGCAGGTGGTGTTGCACCTCTGTAACTAGTGCCCTGAGGTGTTCTGTCCTCTTCGGAGGGAGGAAGGCCTTGGCTTGGAGGGTGTCCAGCTGCACCCCTATGAACTCCAGGCATTGCAGAGATGTGGGACTTGGGGTTGCTGATGATGAACCCCAGACGCTGCAGGATGTGGATGGTGTGGTCAGTGGCATGGTGCACCTCTGCAGCTGTGCCTCCCCTAATGAGCCAGTCGTCCAGGTAGGGAAAGACGCAGGCCCCTTGGTGATGAAGGTGGGCTGCAAACTCCGCTAGGCACTTGGTGAAGACCCTTGGCGATGACACCAGCCCGAAGGGTAGCACCCTGTACTGGTAATGACCTACTCCCACCATGAACCGGATGTATTCTCGGTGGTTGGGATGGATCAGGATGTGTGCATCCTTCAGGTCTAAGGAGCATAGCCAGTCTCCCTGCTGGAGGAGGTAAGGCAGCAGTGTTCCAAGAGAGAACATCTTGAACTTATACCTCACCTTCTGTTCAAGTCTCGTAGGTCCAGGATGGGCCTGAGGACTCCTGTTCACTTGGGAATGAGGAAATATCTGGAGTAGAAGCCTTTGCCCCAGAGATCTTCTGAGCACTGGCTCCACTGCCTTGTCAGTGATGAGGCCTGCGAGCTCGGTGAGGAGTAGAGTCTGGTGAAGGAGAGGCCTTACGGGTTTCCTCTGGGAAGAACAAGGGTGGCGTCTTTTGCAGGTGGAGGTGGTATCCCTCCTTGACTACTTGCAGCACCCAGGGATCGGTGGTGATGGAGGACCACCTATGGGCAAACAGGGCCAGACGCCCCCTTGTGGGCTGCAGAGGGCCTCATGAGGGAGAGGAGGCCATAACCAAGGAGTATAAAACTCCCTCCAAGCTGGGCTGGGGCCGGTGCCTGGGTCTTAGGGGGTCTTAGGCTTGTGGGTGCCGTGGCCTTGCCCCTTAGACTGTTGCCCCTGCTGTGTGGCAGAGAAGGACTGTTAATATAGAGCATTATCAAACACCCACTTCTTTATCGGGAAGAAAGGCTTCTTCCCCGGGGCCTTCTTACAGAGGTGTACCGAAGTCTTTTTCGAGAGTCTGGTCCTGGTCAGGAACTCAGTCTCTATTCTCAGGAGCCTTGTCTGACATGGGGTTTCCGAAAAGGTTCTTTCTGGTGCAAAGGACATCAATGAGCTTGTCCTGGACCAACTGCTTGAGGTCAGACGACTGCAGCCATGCCTGGCGTTGGGACCTGATGCCCACAGCAGCCACTGGCTGAGAATTCAAAGCCATTGTATGCTGCTCGAGACAGGAAATTCGAGCACTCCTTGACTGCTGAGGCCACTGACGAACTGCTGAAGAGGTTCCCCATCGAGGCCTGCAGAGAAACCAGTGAGTTCCCTTGCCAGTTCCTTTAGGTACATGCCGATGTACAACTGGTAGGATTGGACTCTGCAAACCAGCATCGAACCCTAGTAGCATTTTTGGCTGAGGGCATCCAAGGTCCGGGCCTCCCTACCTGGGGGCACCGAGGAATGAGTTTTTTGGCTCTTGAGTCGTTGCATGGCCAACTCAACAACCATAGAATTGTGAGGGAGCTGGGTTTTTTTGAACCCTAGACTTTGGTGGACTCAGTACATGGAATCGAGCCATCTGCTCTAAATAGGCACCAATGCCGGTATTTCCCACATATGGAGGTGGCAGCGCTCAAGGATCGGAGGGATGGGCACCATGAGGGCCTCCTTCAGAGGGGCTTTGTACTGGAAGATCTCAAGTTTCACTGTGCGGGGGTTCCTTCTCCGCCTCTATCTCGAACGTGAGCACCTTTGCCATATCCCACAATAAGTTGAGGAAGGCAATATCCTCAGGGGGGGAACTGCACCGGGACACTGGTGGAGATGGGTCCAAGGGCACGTCTCAGTGTCGCAGGGTGTCCAGGGACTCCATGCCCTCGGTCTCCCAGTCTGACAAAGTCAGAGGAAGACTCCAAGGCTCCTATGATCGGGCTCTGAGCCTGAAGGTCCGCGACCCCCAGGGAACCTGCGGTCTGAGCCGTAAACACTTGATGGAGAGGACCGATGTCCTGAGGAACGGGACTGGGACCTCATCTGTTGCTAAAGGCTCTCTCAAGGCCGGGGGTGCTCAAGGATCAGCTCAACGACTGTGGACGCCCTTGAGGTCGAGGGTCCAGACATCAATACCTGCTGCTGGGCCAGGAGAGCAGTGATAATGTGCTCCAAGACCGCCGTACTGGTCTCCATGCCAGATGGCTCCGCAGCCTTCGACTGCTTCAGGCCTGGCATCTGTTCTGTCGAGGGGGTCCAAGGCCGGTTGCCCGAAACTGACTCCTCCTTCCAGGGCAGCTGCTGAAGCTGCTCACACTCCAACCCCTTGGACTCACACCAGGGACTGCGGGGCCTAGTGTGGGATTTACCTACTTTTACAGACCCGTCCTCTGAGGCGGTCTTCGGACTCTTCTTGCATTCCACCTCCGGGAAGTTCCTCTCTGAGAAATTGCGACCTGGCATCGCAGGGCACAGAGGTACCGGGAGGGGCCCTGGAATGTGGTGTTGCTGAGGACTCCGGCGCAGAGTTGGATTTATGGAACAACTTCTCCTGCTGCAACGACGGCTCTTGATGGCCCTTTGCGGACATGAAATTGCAAAGGTACAGCCCAAGATATCATGGTCCAGGCAACGGAGGCAGCAGTCATGTGGGTTGCTGAGGGACATCATCTTGCTGTACCTATCACATTTTTTGAAACCACTGGAGGCCATGGGAAAAGCGGGGCCCTTCAACCTGGGCGAGAGTCCGAGACCTATTGGCCAAAAAGGGTGCAAAGTGCAGGTCATGGGACACCTTAAGAAAAAAAGAAAATGAATCCGAGGAGTGACGCCGGGGCAATCTGGCTCGGGGGTGGGAAAAGGAACCGATATGTGTACCAGAAAGCGTAGTTACTCACCTGTAACAGGTGTTATCTAGGGACAGCAGGAATCAGTCCTCACTTAATGGTGACGTTGGCACCGACGGAGCCCGCGCGTAGCAATTCCCCAGCTTTCAAAGAAAGCCTTTGGGATTGCTGCCACACATGCGTGGTCCTCTTCCCGCCCAAGGGTGCCATCTTGCTCAGTCAGGTCCCTTAGCTTGAGCCCTACCAAGCAGATGGCAAGGGAAGGACAAAAATCCAGCAACTCCAGGGGAGGCGGGAGGGTAGTGAGGACTGATTCCTGCTGTCCCTGGAGAACAACTGTTACAGGTGAGTAACTACGCTTTCTCCAGGAACAAGCAGGAAGTCAGCCCTCACTTATGGAACTCCCCAGCTACAGGCTACCGATCTGTAACCAAAAACTCCTCTGCGAGGCCATGAGCAGGAGCCGATACCCAAAGGAGCTCGAGTCCTCAGGTCCTTGGGGCGAAGCCCTCGGTAGCCGTGAAGAAGGGTCGGAGGGCAGGAGTTGCTTATAACCCGAAGAGGTTACGGATTACAGCCTGGACAAAGGTGCTGTCCCGGTGGGACTCCCTCTCCGGGCAGTAGTGAGCAGCAAAGGTATTCGTGGAAGACCAGGTCGCCGCCCGGCAGATATCCATCAGGGGCACGGAGCGCAGCAAGGCCACCGAGGCCGCCTTGGCCCGAACTCCATGTGTGGTGACTCGATAATCTAGCGGGGCACCCGCCTTCGTATGAGTGAAAGCGATGCAATCTGCTATCCAAACCGAGAGGGTGCGTTTGGTAACTGCCTGTCACAGTCGATTGGGATCGTAAGTCACAAGTCGGCCAGACTTTCGATGAGTCTGGATGCGCTGCAAATAGAAGGCGAGAGCCCTTCTGAAGTCAAGGGTGTGGAGAGCCGCCGCCACCTGGTCGGCATGGGGCCTCGGGAAGAAAGTTGGCAGGACTATCTCCTGATTAAGATGGAAATCCGAGACAACTTTAGGCAGGAATTTAGGGTGGGTATGGAGGACCACCCTATTCCGATAGAACCTGGTGTAAGGGGCAACAGTCATGAGAGCCTGGAGCTCACTGACTCGGCGAGCTGAGGTCAGCGCCACCAGGAAGGCCATCTTCCAGGACAGGTGCCGGAGCGAGCACATCGCCATTGGCTCGAAGGGTGGACGGGTGAGCTGCATGAGCACCACATTCAGGTCCCATTCTGCCGGAAGATGGATGAATGGCTTGGAAAGCAGAAGACCCCGCATAAAGCGGGAGACTAACGGCTGCACCGAGGGGGGTCTTTCCCTCGATGGGGAGGTGGTTCGCCGAGATGGTGCTCAAGTGTACCCTGACAGAGTTCGACTTCAGCCCTTCCTTCGAGAGATGGAGGAGGTATTGGAGGATCCATCGAATGGGGCACGAGAACGGGTCGATCAGGAGCCCTGAGCACCAGAACAAGAAGCACTTCCACTTGAAGGTGTAGGCTCATCCAGTGGAGTCCTTTCTCGAGGCAAGGAGGACGTCCTCGACCTTCTCCGGAAGGGCCAGTGAGGCTAGGGAAACCCGTTCAGCCGCCAGGCCGTGAGGGATATGGAGGCTAGGTTCGGGTGCTGCACCCACCCCTCCTCCTGTGGTAGCAGATCCACGGCAGAGCCTTTGGGACAGGAGGCTCCATCGACAGCTAGGGCAGAAGTGGGAACCAAGGCTGTCGAGGCCACAAGGGGGCTACGAGGATCAACTATGCCCGATCCCACTGAGCCTTGAAAAGGGTTCTCGCAATGAGAGGAAGGGAGGTAATGCATAGAGCAGGCTGGATGACCAGCCAGAAGGAATGTATCCAGACTCTCCCTGCTTGGGTGCGGTACCGGGCCGCAAAAGCAGGGAAGCTGCGCGTCCTGGGGACTGGCGAAGAGGTCTATCGCCAGCGTTCCCCAGCGAAGGAACATCCAGCCCACTACCCCTGGATCCAGCCGCCATTCATGGGGGCGAAGGATCCTGCTGAGTCTGTCCACCAGGACATTCTCCTGACCCGGAAGATAAGTCGCCTTGAGGGACATCTTCTGTTGGACAGCGAAGGAGCAGATGAGGACCGCTTCCCGGCAGAGGGAGTGCGATCCAGTGCCTCCCTCCTTGTTGACGTAGAACATAGCCACGTGGTTGTTGGTCTGAACGAGAACCGATCTCCCCTTGAGGTGGTCCTTGAAGGACCTCAGGGCCCACTGAATCGCCCGGAGTTCAAGCAAGTTTATCTGCTGCTAAGACTCTTTGGGCGACCACTGCCCCTGCGTGCAGAGCGGCCCACAGTGGGCTCCCCAACCTAACAGGGAAGCATCTGTCGTCAGCACTGCATCATACTGAGTGGCCTTGAAGGGCAACCCTGGAGGAGGTTGCGGAGGTTCTGCCACCAGCTCAGGGACAAGCGGAGGTCGGGAAGCACCCCCGACAGGGTCCCTGAGGTGAACGAGGGACGGGCTCCATTGGGTGATGAGGCACCACTGAGCTGTCCGCATGTGCAGGTGGGCATGGGGGACAACATGCATGGTAGAGGCCATGTAGCCCAGGAGGCGTAGCATGGTCCGAGCTGTAACCTGGGGAGTGCTTTGGATCTGGGCCGTCAGGGCAAGGAGGCGGTCGGTGCGATCCGCTGGTAAGAATGCGGTCGCCTGGAGCATCGAGGCACACCCCAATGAACTTGAGTGCCTGCACCGGCTCAAGGTGAGACTTTTGGTAGCTGACCAAGAACCCCAAGCCCTCCAACAGAAGGATTGTGCGTGATGTTGCTCGCTGGGTTTCCTCGACCAAGGAACCCGTGACGAGCCAGTTGTCGAGGTAGGGAAAGACCGGCATGCCCTGACACCTGAGACGGGCGGTGACCATGACAAGGCATTTCGTGAAGACTCGTGGGGCGGATGCGGGGGCAGATGCAAGGCCGAAGGGGAGCACCCTGTACTGGAAGTGCTCTCCCTGCACCCTGAAGCGCAGGTACTGCTTGTGCTGGGGGTGGATTAAGATATGGGTGTAAGCGTCCTTTAGATCCAAGGAGCATAGCCAGTCGCCCTGCCGGAGGAAGGGAAGCAGAACGCCAAGGGATAACATCTTGAACTTCTCCCGCACCAAGAAAACTTGTTCAACTTTCAGAGGTCGAGGATGGGCCGCAGACCCTCCCATCTTCTTCGGGACAAGGAAGTACTGGGAATAGAAGCCCCGATCTCAGAGGTGCGGAGGGACTTTCTCGACTGCCCATTGGGCAAGGAGAGAGAGTAGTTCCCACTGCAGTAAAACCTGGTGCGCGGGGAGTTGAGGAAGCTCCGCCAGGGAGAAGGGAGGTGGAAGCCTGTAGAAGCAAACGCGATAGTCGTCTCGGACGACCTGAAGAACCCAGATGTCTGAGGTGATGGAAGCCCACAAAGGGGCGAAATAAGACGGGTGTCTCCCCACTGGCCGCTGCATCGCTGGAGGGCGAGGTGCTATGCCAATGGCGTCAAAACCCCTGTGCGGGTTGTGGTGGAGCCAGAGTTTGGGCTTTTGACCTTTTGGCTTGCGATGCCCTTGGCCAGACTTACCCTGCGCTTTGGTGGTCGGCGTGGGGGTAGCCGGGTATGGCGGGTAGCCATGGTACTGGAGGCCCTTCCGTGGAAAGAAAGGCTTTTTGGCTTGTTGCTTTTTCCAGGGCAGAGTGGAGGTCTTGTGTGAGAGATGGGTTCTGGTGATGAGCTCCGTCTCTATCTCTGCGGCTTTATCCTCCATCGACTTGCCGAAGAGCTGCTCGCCAAAGCAGGGGACGTCCAGGAGCTTTTCCTGCACCCACTGCTCCAAATCTGATGATTGGAGCCATGCCTTGCGGCGGGGCCCCGATGCCTGCGGCCCCCACCCAGGCTGATGACTCAAATCCATCATAGGCAGCTCGGGAGAGGTATTTTGAGCAGTCTGCGATGGACTTTAACAGAGTACCAAACCTATTGAGGGGCTCACACTCAAGGCCCGCGGAGAACCCTTTGAGCTCTTTGGCTAAATCGCACAAGAACATACCCATGTATAGTTGGTATGCTTGAATGTGACAAGAGAGCATGGAGCCTTGGTAGGCCTTGAGGCCCAAGACATCAAGGGCTCTCGCCTTTCGGCCTGGTGGCACCGACGAGTGCGATTTTGGGCTCTTCTGTTTCCTCATGGCTGACTCCACCACCATAGAGGTGTGGGGAAGTTGGATCTTCCTGAACCCAGGCCCACATTGTACCTTGTACATAGTATCAAGTTGCTTGCTCTCGATGGGGACCGAGGTGGGTGCCTCCCACATGTGGAGCAGCAGCCGAGACAGGTGAAGGACAGCTAGAGGACCGGTGCAACTGGAAAACAGAAGGCCAGTAGGCCAAAAAACTGTCTTTTTTCGAGGGACGAGGACATGCATCTGAAGGGCTCCACGGAAAAAGGGAGACTGGGCAAGATGGCACCCTTGGGCGGGAAGAGGACCATGCAAGCATGGCAGCAATCCCAAAGGCTTTCTTTGAAAGCTGGGGAATTGCACTGCGCGGGCTCCGTCGGTGCCGACGTCACCCATAAGTGAGGACTGACTTCCTGCTTGTTCCTGGAGAAAGGATAATTTTAAGGCAATAAAGAGACACTTTTTCCAGGGAAATGGAACAGACGTCCAGTGGAATCCGTTGAAAAAAAGGAGACTGAGGCAAGATTGCACCAGTGGGTGGGAAGGGGAGCACGCATGCGCGGTGCATCTCCTAAAGGCTTTCTTTGAAAGCTGGAGAGATTTATTTATTTATTTAGACAGTTTTGTATACCACCTTATCCTTCAAAGTGGTCACAACACAATTGGGGGATACATTTAACATGAGGGGATATGAGACACATACACTAATACTTACAGGGAACATGGGCAATGGAGGGTTAAGTGGCTTGCCCAAGACCACAAGGAGCACCTGTGGGACTAGAAACCCCAGTCCTTCCGGCCTAAGGCTGCTGTCCTCTAGTGGGATTTGAACCACCAACCTTCCGGCCTGTGGTACCTTGCCCCAACCACTAGGCCACTCCTTCCGCGCAGGCTCCATCGACACCGACGTCACCCATATGTGAGGACTGACTTCATGCTTGTTCCCAGAGAATACTGGCTTCTCTCATTGATATTATCTGGTATATCCTCTGGTGCAGCAAAGTGGCTTATCTGCCTCTACCTGCTGGCAAGAGACCATAACCATTCATCTGGAATGGTCTAGCAAGATAAACAATACAGGTGTTCCCCCAACTCCACCCCTCATTTCTGAAAAGATCCCATTTGCTAACTCTGTCCAGCTCTGCTTCTGTAGTTGTAGGACTACACTTAGCATATTTGGTGGGGTAATGTTCTTTAATTCTAGGTAGGTGACTCTTAAGGCTCATCTCTTGAGAAGTGACTCAGTTCTAAATATTGACAGTTTCCCCAGTACAGGAAGTATGAGCCTGTTACTCCCTGCTTGTTCATGCACAGAGGTTACCAAATACCTTTAGTTCGATGACATTTGGTAAAGTTTCTCCTTAGCAGACTATAGGGCCTAGGTGTAGAGTCCAACCTATATGCATCCACTTTAAGGACAATTTGAAATTTGAAGAGGATTCCTCCGGCCATATTCAATTTTATCTGCCACCAAGACAGAATCTCTGTGCTGTTTGGTGACTCTGATTGTCTCTTGTAGGCTCCGAGTAAATAGACCTTACACTCTTAGTGGAATCAATCGGGCTTGTCTCATGACAAAACGTGCCCTGGGAATAAAATGTACTGTCAAAATCATGAAGCCAAACAACTAAAACATATCCCAAGCCAATATCTATTAACTTCTCCTTACTTCTTCCAAGCTAGACACTAAGGTTATGTCCTTTTCTTTGGAAGGAAAGCTTTCATCAAATCATGCCTAGCAAAGCTCCAAAGAATGTTAATTGAGATGACAGGCTCTAGTGGAATTTAGGGTCATTTTTAACAAACCCTAGTGACTCCATTATCCCCTGACTACATAGGTACGCTGCTATCACAGCTATATATTTCATGAATGCTTATGAAGCAGCTAAAGGGCAATATGCAATTCTGGAAACAGTACTAATCAAATGACAAATCTGAGAAAACTCCTGGTGGCTCAAATGCATTTCTATATGGGTGCAGGGATCCTTTAGATCAGAGCACATAGCTATTTCCCTTTTGGGAGGAAAGAGAATAAAGTCCTTAAGGAAACCATTTTGAACTTTTGTCTTACCCTGACTTTTGTCTTACCATGAATATGTTCAAGGCTCTTAGGTTAGTATGTGATATGGCCCCCCGTTTTCTTTCATATCAGAAAATACTATTTTGTAAAACTCAGGTACTCTTGCCCCTGGTGGAACAGGTTGAACCGGTCTCAGAGGGAGGAGACTTTCTTTAGAAGTACACCCTAAAGATAAGCTTTTGACCATGATACTCTCAATTGGTAAGGTGACATTTTACTTACCAGATAATGTCCTTTCCTTGAATCCTGCTGGAAAGTCCAGACAAGACGGTTATGTCCCCCTACCAGCATATGTGGAGACAGAGAAAACATTCCAGAAACTTCTTATGATATCACCATGTGATTATCAGCCTGGGTCTCTAGGGACATGATTCAGTATCCATACCAAAGCATATGGCAAGGAATTTCTGACCTCATACAACTTCAGGAAAATTAAGAACAATCAAAAGAACAGGCAACATAACTACGTACAGGATCAGCTTCAACAGACAGCTTGTCAGAAGGTTATGAACCTGCAGGGCCAACCATGGCAAGTACAGCAAACCAATAAAGATTCCAGGGGAGAGTCCTCGAATGGTCTAGCAGGATTTGAGGAAAGGACATTATCTGATAACTAAAATGTCACCTTCCATATCATTCTGCTAGACCCGTCCAGATAAGTGGAATGTAACAAAACTGTCTCCACCAGGCGGGAAGACGACATGGCAGCTTTTAAGACCTCTGAGCCAAAGGCCGTGTTCGCCTGAGAATGGACATCCAAGCAGTAATGTTTGACAAAGGTGGAAAGTGATGCCCAAGTTGCTCTCTGACAAATATCTGAGGGGGTGACCAAGCTATGCTCTGCCCATGAGGATACTTGCACTTGCAAACCCCCGACATACACTGAGGCAATGGTCTCCTTGATCCAGTGCCCCAAGGTAGACGTAGCCACCGCATCATTCTTACATGGACTCGCAAACAGGACAAATAGATGGTTTGACTTGTAAGAGGAGTTAATAATCTTCGCGTACCGGAGAAACATCCTCTGGTCATCCACCAGGTGAAGGTCCTTGTCCTTCCCATGGCACTGCTCCTTAGAAAAGGAGGGCAGGTAAACCACTTGATTCAAATGGAAGAAAGATAATAACATGGACAAAAAGGAAGGAAAAGGCAAAATGCTTATAGCCTCCTCTGAGAAGGAAAAGTAAGGATACCTGCATGATAATGCCTGTAGCTTGAAAATACGTCTCGGTGAGCAGATTGCAAACACAAACACTGTCTTAAGAGCTAGATCTTTAAGCATAGCCCGCTACAAGGGTTCAAACAGCTCTGACATCAAGGCCCAGAGCACCAGGCAGAGATCTCAACAGGGAATGACTGAATGCAGGGGAGGACACAGGTGTCAAACCCCCTGAAGGAAATGGGAAACATCGAGGTGCGAGACTATGAACCACCCTGCCACTCGTCCTTTGAAGCAAGACAAGGCTGCAACTTGAGGGAAGGCAAGCAGGAATGGCAAATCCACTGTATCAGGTCTAGTCTGATGTGCATGGCACCAATGCTCGAGAAGACACCAGATATGCATGTAGGCCAGACTGGTAGAACCTCTCTCTCCTCACCTTGAGGAGCATGGAAACCACGGCAGAATAAGTTGTTGGATCAAGCCATGTGTTAAGCAATGCTTAAGAGCCAAGCCATAAGTGAAAAGGGAGCTGGGCCATCCAGAAGGACCAACCCTTGATGTAACAGCTCCGGGCTGGGGCAGTTGCAAAGGAGATTTGTGCAGGAGACGCATCAGGTCCTCAAACCATGGCCTATCTGGTGCCACTAGGACAATCCAGCCCAGATGCCACGCAATACATTGAAGCAGATGTCCCACGAGTGGCTACTGAGTAAAAACATACAGCAGGCGGTGCTTTGGCCAGGACTGAACTAGGACATCGACGCCCTTGGAGCCTGCTTCCCTGTAGTGACTGAAGAATCTCTGTGCTTTGGCAATGGATCAGGGCGCCCATCAGGTCCATCTCAGGATGGCCCCAGAGGCACAGAATTTGGTGAAATGTTATCTGACTTTGCTCCCACTGCCCAGAAAAGAGGAAGTGATGACTGAGAAAATCCACCGTCATGTTGTCTATCCCAGTGATGTGTTATGCCGACAGAGCTAGGAGATTCCTTTCCACCCAGGAGAGTCATTGCCAGGGCCACTCCAGCAGTCTTTGTGTCCCCTTGCTCATCAACATATGCCACTGCTGTGGAATTGTCACCTAGACTGCTCTGCCCTTGACTAGGGACAGGAAGTACAAAAGGGCCAGGTGAATGGCTCTTTCTGCCTCTCACAGGCTCCAACGGCCCTGAACTGTTTGATTTTCACAATGGGCTGCCCAGCTAAACAGGCTGGCATCCATCAACAGGAGAAACCACAAGTGATCATCCAGTGGCATACCCTTCTTCAGATGCCGCGGCTGCTGCTGCAACCACAGGCTGGATACCACCTCCAGTTGGAGTGAAAGCCTGACCTCGAGAACAGAGCTTGGAGGCCACCAAGTCAGCAAGGACCTCTGAAGTGGCCTCAGATGGGACTGTATCCACAGCATTATCTCGACTTCCACCATCATCAAGCCGAGAAGCTATAGATAATCATAAACCTTGGGAGCCTGTTGAGATCATAAGCCTGCCAGCTGGTCCAACAACTTTTTCACTCTCTCCTTGGGCAGGAAGACTCTGCCTACTCCAGTGTCAAAATGTGCTCCCAGGTATTCCAATGATTGGGAAGGCTCCAAATGACTTTTTTCCTTAATTTATCACCCATCCGAGACTCTCCAGGAAGTACATCACAAGGGTCGAAACCCAAGATGCTTCTGATGAGACCTGGCTCAGATGAGCCAGCCGTCCAGATATGAAGTGAGCACAGATCCCTTGGCACCTCAGAACATGGCCATCACCACCATGATTTCCGAGAACATCCTTGGGGCATTGGAGAGGTCAAAGAGAAGATCAGCAAACTGAAAATGAGAGACAAGCACTGCAAAATGGAGAAAATGCTGTTGATTCTCTCAGATCAGGAGGTGGAAAGAGAAATTAGACTTACCTGCT
This sequence comes from Ichthyophis bannanicus, assembly GCA_033557465.1. Classification (NCBI taxonomy): domain Eukaryota; kingdom Metazoa; phylum Chordata; class Amphibia; order Gymnophiona; family Ichthyophiidae; genus Ichthyophis; species Ichthyophis bannanicus. Next base: position 171,141,536 of record CM066040.1, on the reverse strand, counting down.
AATTGTGGTTCCTTGAGGAATTCCAGTTCAGTCCCGCATCTCTGGTTAGTGTACCTCTTCCAGCAGCTTGGAGACTGAGTATGTCATCTTTTGATGACACCAGTATACTTATGCAGCTGGCAACGTCTACCAGCCCCAGTATCCTATTGACAAAGCAGACTCACAGGAGCAACAAAATAAGTGAAACTTGATAAAAACATTCTACTTCTAACTGACCCGACCCCCTCACCACCTGGGAAGGAATTTGACTCTCCCCCAGCATAAGGAGGCTTACCTGTGGCAACGCCACTCCGCAGGAAGCGCAATACAGATAGCTCCCCCAGTCCGCCCCCAACGCCATCCGCATCTTCTTCTCTGCTACTCCCTGGCCACCTTCCTCCCACGGACACTAGCTTCAGGGCCGGAGTAACCTACCTGTGTAACATAAAACACACTCCGGGAGGGAACCGGGACTGGACTGGAGTTCCTCAAGGAACCACAATTAGCAGGTAAGTATAATTTTTCTATTTCCTTATCATCCCTCCAGTCCAATCCCGCACCTCTGGGATGTAACAGAGCAGTTAAACTAACGGGAGGGACCTGCACAACCAGCCTGAAGCACCACCGATCCCGAAGCAAGCGTCCCTCACCACCTGGAGATCCAGGCGATAATGTTTAGCAAATGTATGAAGCGAAGATCACGTTTCTGCTCTACAGATCTCCATTGGCGGCACTAGACTGTACTCCATCCAGGAGGCCCCCTGAGCTCTTGTGGAATGCATATGCAACCCCGCCAGCACCACTTTACCCTTCAAGATGTACGCTGATGCGATTACCTCCCTTATCCATCTGGAAATAGAGGCCTTTGCCGCCGCCTCACCTTTGCACACCCACCAAACAGAACAAATGATCCAATTTCCTAAAGGACGCTGTCCTTTTCAAATGCCACCGCAGGACTCTTAACATTCAAGAGGCGTAACAGCGGATTGGCTGAGTTCGTCTGTCAGAGCCGGTAATGAAACAGTCTGGTTTAAACGAAAAACCAAAATCACCTTGGGCAAAAAGGAAGGAACTGGCCGAAGGACCATCTTCTCTCTTGAGAACAAAAGGAATGGCTCCCGGCAAGATAAGGCCTGACGCTCTGAAATTCTGCACGCTAAACAAATTTCTACAAGGAATACGGTCTTCAGGGTCAAATCCTTCAGCGAGGCTCAACTCAATGGTTCAAAGTGTTCACCTGTGAGCACGGTCAGCACCAGATTGAGATCCCAAGGCGGTACTACCGCCCTCCGCGGAGGACGAAGATGGTTAACCGCCCTCAGAAACCTCAGGACGTCTGAGTGTGACCCTAGCACCACTCCCTGAACCTTTCCTCGATAACAGGAAATCGCCAATTGTACCCTCAAGGAACTAGTGGCCAGGCCCTTATCGAAACCAGCCTGTAAAAACGCCAAAACGTCCGGGACCAAGGCTGTGGATGGGAAAGCCCTCCTTATCCCCACACCACGATTCAAAAATTCACCATACTCTGATATATAAGCGAGACAAGTAGACCTCTTCCGGGCCTTCAGCAAGGTTGCAATCACCGGACCCAAAAAATCTTTCTTCTTTAACCTTGCCCTTTCAAGAGCCATGCCGTAAAAGAGAATTGATCCACCTGCAGCATGCGAAGCAGCCCCTGCATCAAGAGATCCTCTTGAACTGGAAGCTGTCACAGCCGGTCTACCAGAATCTATACCAGGTCAGCATACCACGGGTGCCTTGGCAAATTCGGAGCAATCAAAATTACCAACCCCCGGTGAGTTTCTATCCTCTGCATGACTCGACCAATGAGTGCCCATGGGGGAAATACATACAGAAGACCTTCCACGGACCAGCTTTGCACTAAGGCATCTAGGCCCTCTGACATTCGTTCTCTTCACCTGCTATAGAAGTGGCAGGCTTTGGCCGACTCGAACGTTGCCATCAGGTTCATGACTGGTGTGCCCCATTGGCGCACCACCTGTTCGAACACTTCCTAGTTTAACCTCCATTTGTCAGGGTCCACATGCACCCAACTGAGGTAATCCGCCATCATACTGTTGACTCCCGCTACGTGTGCCGCCAATGCCTGGAGATGATTCTCCGCCTAGCCGAACAACATTTTGGCCTCTTCCTCCAGGGTCGTGCTGCCTGTGCCTCCTACAGTTGATGTAGGCTAGACCTGACTGCCTCCCCCTGCAACCATGGCTCGAATCTGCGGAGTGCCAGGACCACCGCCCGCAACTCCAGACGGTTGATGGACCAAAAGGACTCCTGCTGGCTCCAGTGTCCCTGAGCAATGTGCCCTTCGCAATGGGCCCCCCAACCGGACAGACTAACATCAGTCATCCACGGGATCCATACCAGCGAATCGAGGGGCATGCCCCTCTTCTAGACTCCCAGGAGCAGCCACCACCTGACAGCCCTCTTGGTGCTCCTCAGGCAGGGGAGTACTTGGGACAAGGGCTGACACTGGTGTGACCACTGACAAAGCAGAGCTCTCTGTAATGGCCTCATGTGCACCCTTGTCCATGGGACCAGTGTGAGAGTGGCCACCATGGGCCCTAGGACCTGCAGATAATGCCAGGCCGAAGGCTTTGCCATCTGCAGAAAATGACGCACCAATATTCGCAGCCCTTGAGCCCACTGATCCGGCAAGAAGACCTTCCCTGCGCGAGTGTCGAAGCGCGCTCCAAAATACTCCAGCTCTTGGGACAGAATCAAATGACTCTTGGCCACATTGACCACCCAACCGAGACTTTGTAGGAACTGCACCACCCACACTGTTGCTCACTGGACTTTGCTAGGATTAGCCAGTTGTCGAGGTATAGGTGCACCAGGACTCCCTTGTGGAGCATTGCTACTACCACCAACATCACCTTGGTGAAGGTACGAGGAGCTGTTGCTAAACCGAACGGCAATGCTCGAAATTGAAAATGACTCATCGGTACTGCAAAGCGGAGAAACTGCTGATGCTCTGGTCGAATGGGAATGTGCAGATATGCTTTCATGAGATCGAGAGGTGTCGAATTCCCCGCTCCTTACTGCCACTATGACGGATCTCAATGTTTCCATGTGAAAATTCAGCACCTGCAGACAGCCTTGGAGCTCTGTTCTCGCTCCACTCCGTTTTAACATTTTCCTGACTCCCCTCACTCGCTTGGTGCAGCAGTCCGGTGTTTTAGCTTACTACTATGCGGACGACATCATTCTTCACCACACCTCCCTGGATCTTTCACCCTTTAACACCTATCACATGTTGCTAACTGGCTATCCATGAACCTCCTTCATCTCAACCCCTCAAAGACATCGACAATGTGGTTCACCTTTGGCAATCCCTCCCCTACATTAGTCCCCACATTTCTCAGCAACCCAATCCCTCTGGTGTCTTCCCTTCGCTACCAGGAAGTGATACTGGACCCAGAGCTATCCTTTCACATCCACATTTCTGCCCTCACACGTCATTCCCTCTTCTTTCTTCGTCAGATTATAGAGCGTTCACTGCGGTTCTGTTCCCTTCTTCTCTCACCACTCTTCTCATCCCCTTAACGCATCAATTATTGCATCATCATCTTTGCTGGTCTCCCTCAATACCAAATCCATCACTTACAGATGATCCAAAACAGTGCAGCCTGGATTATATCTCATACCAGCTGTTATAGCCACATCACGCCTCACCTAATCCAACTCCACTGGTTACCAGTCTCTCATTGTATCATCTTCAAATTCCTAATCCTAAACCACAAGGCTCTCTACACCCACACCTCACGGTACCTGGCTTACAGTTCCGACTGGCACCCCGAAGTCTCCGTTCTATACATGTCAACCGCTTGGATCTCCCTTTTCCAGCCCGTGCCCACCGGGAACAAACCCGCAACTCTGCATTCTTTTTCCTAGCACCATCCCATTGGAATTCTATCCCCCCCTCCTCTGTCAGGAACAATCATACCCTAAGTTCAAGGCGCTTCTCAAAACTCATCTTTTCTGTCTCGCCTATGACCTTCTGCTAACCCCTGACCCCTCCTGACCAACTCCTTCTCCTTGCCCGACCTTTTCCTTTTTTTTTTCTCTCTCTCCTGCTCTTCCTCTACCACTAGTGTGAGTGCTGCTTTCCTGTCAAGAATTGCAGTTCTTTTCCACTCCTGGCCCTCGGCCACTCCTGCATTTTGCCTTTTATTGTAAACCGCCCTGTTGGTCCCAATGGTGCAGTATAGCAAGAAACCTAATAAAGATAAAGATTCACGCCCTTGAGAATGAGAATAGGGCGAAAAGAATCTTCCTTTCTGGGAACCACAAAATAATTGGAGTATGGACCACAGCCGAAATGGTCACTGGGAACCAGCACTACAGCCCATAGCTGTAGTAGTTGTGCCAGGGTGTCTTTCACTGCCGCCGCTTTGCCCCACGCCTTGCAGGAAGACTAAACAAAAGAATGGGTCACTGGATGGACCCATTCAAGGGCACAGCCCTCCCAAATGACTTCCAGGACCCATTGGTCTGATGTGATCTGGACTCAGGCAGGATAAAAATACCACAGCCAACCTCCCACGGGTTGCACCCCTACCTGGGCCCCCCTTGCTTCATTGTGATTTCTTGGGTACTGAGGTTGAGGTGGTGCCAAAACCCTTGCCTGCTCCTTGAAAATCCCAAATCCCATGCCTCCTATAGGGAAATCTACCCCTCTGGTAAGGGCCAAAGCAGGATGTACAAAACCACTTAAAGTCTCTCGAGTGTCCCCGAGAAGGTGGTGGATTGTGGTCCTGCTTCTGCTTATCCTCAGGCAGGCAACCTTCCTTGTACTCACCCAAGTCCCTGACCAGCTTGTCCAGCTCCTCCCCGAAGAGACGTTTAGCCTTAAAGGGGAGCTTGCTGAGGTGGGACTTGGAAGAACTGTCCGCCACCCAATTTCAAAGCCACAGATAGCAGCAGGCTGCTACCAGCGAGGCCATGCTCTTAAGAGAGTCCTCTAACGAGATCGTAATGGGTATCCACAAGGTAGGCGGCCTCCGATTCCAATTTTGCCGTCTCGCTTGACAGTTGTGCTGCCAGCTCTCCCAGCTGTTGAACCTGTTGCGACCAGCGTAAGCAGGCTCTAGCCACCCAAGCCCCGCATATGGAGGCCTGCAGTGAGAGGGCATTGATATCAAAGGCCTGTTTTAACAAGGTGTCCAACTTTCTATCTTGGCCATCCTTAAGTGCCGCACTACCTTTTACAGGGATCATTGTCTTCTTTGCAACTGCTGACACGGCTGCGTCCACCTTAGGCGACTGAAGGAGTTCTCGCTCTTGTTCAGTAGCGGATTCAGGCGCGCCATGGTTCACACCCCACTGAGGCCGGACTCTGGGAGATCCCACTCATCCTGGATCATCTGACACACTATGCACCGGGAACACTTTTGCGACTTTGTCACTGTCTGGAGCAGAGAGTCCTCCAGTGTCTCATCTTCGGCCGGTAGGCCAGGAGGCATATTCAGGCCTTCAAGGACTCCCCGATTAGCGCCGGCTACTGCTCCCGGCAGAACACCCGTACAATCCGCGACTGATCTTCCAGGATCTGTACTTCTTCCAACTCCTCCTCCTGAAAATCCAGCTCTGTGTCTAGGTCTTCTCCTTCAGGCCCCTTCGACAATGGAGACAGCCACCATTCCTCCAAGGTCCTAGCTCTCTTGGCAGCTGCTACCCCCATCTCGCCTTCACTAGAGACCACTGCCCTCTTAATACCGCATTCCGGCGCCCTCTGCTGGTGCAGGCAAAATGCCTTGGGTAGAAGCAGGACAAAGTCCGGTGAAAAATCACCCGGAAGCCCCACATCTCCCCGGGTCTGTGGGGTGGAGAAGCAAGGAGGAGCCGAAGGACTGGCAACCGACTCCACTGATTCTAACATGGCCCCCTCAGCTTCCTGGATCTCCCGAGAATGAGCGGGACTCTCCTGCCTTGGCATGTTTTGCAGGTCCTGTTCCAAAGAGATGGCCTCTTGCGTGCAGCCTAGGCAAATGCCTATCTCAGTCACCACCCCCTGCCGGGTCCTGCACACCAAACACTGCGGTCTGGCAGGCATCTTGGGATGGACTGGACTGTCCCCTGCTATGCTGAACCTAAAGGACCCAAACACAAAGGGAAATAAGCCCTGAAGTCAACCTGACTGAAGTTCACTGCAGCCCAAGGCAAAGTAAACTAAATTAAAGCAGCTTAAAGTAAACTACCCTCACTTGGTTTGCAACTTGTAGTGCTGTGAGGGCTTGTGTGCATCAGTGATACTGAGAGCTACGCTATTTAACTCCCAAGATGGACAGGTCTCAGCTGAGGTGCCAGACAAAGACAAACTACCCATCTGGGCAGCAGCAGAATGGGACAGTGTTAGCGGCGGAGGATTACATTTCTGTGACAACAGCAACAACACAAAACTTAAACTGCGTGGAAGAAAGGCCTGGCAATCTACTTCTGTATCTTGCCACGAAAACCCAATGGATAGTCACAACAAAACAAATTGCACTGTAGTGCTGGAAGATGAAATCCCCAGGTCAGAAGGCACTCAATTGGCTACTGGGGAGGAGCTGAAGACTATTCAGAGTAAAATCAGCATTTATGATGTGGTTGGATCAAAGCCCTTGGACCATCTGACTGCTGATGTAGCTGCACATGAAATGAGAGTCAGAAGCTGCAAAGATGTCCTACATATTGGGGCATGGAACATACGAAGCATGAAACAAGGGAAGTTGGAGGTGGTCAAGAATGAAATGGAATGTGTATAACTTGATCTGTTGGGTGTCAGTGAACTGAAATGGACTGGCATCGGGCACTTCGCATTAGATGATCACATGGTCTACTATGCTGGAAATGAAAGACAAAGAAGAAATGGTGTTGTATTTATAATTAAGAAGAAACTTGCAAGAACTGCAATGAAATACAGTGCAGTCAGTGAACGCTTAATTTCTATTTGTCTATGAGGAATGCATATAAACACATAATTCAAGTATATGTCCCAACAATAGCTGCTGAAGAGGATGAAATTAATGAGTTCTATAAACAAGTACAAGCTGAAATTGACAGAACATGCAAACAGGATATTCTAAGAGTCATGGGTGGCTGGAACGCAAATGTTGGCAACAAAGGCGGCAGCAAAATGGTTGGAAAATATGGACTTGGCAACAGAAATGAAGCTGGAGAAAGGCTGAAAGAATTCTGCAAGACCAACATCTCAAACACCTTCTTTCAGCAACACAAGCGGAGACTGTACACATGGACTTCTCCCAATGGAAAGTACAAAAATCAAATTGACTACAATTGTGGAAGTCAACGATGGAAAAGCTCTATAACAGCGGTTCTCAACCTGTAGGTCTTGAAGGACTAGAAAAGGGGACTGTTACTTCAGGAGAGAGATCTGCAATTGTGAGTATTGTGACACCGAAGTTCTACCTCATACCTGTAAGACACAGAGAGATGCAGAGTTCAGCACAATTTCTGACAGGCAGGGAGAGAAAAAGCTTCCAGGTTGCTATAGGCAACAAGGGCAGGCTGAGACACGAGGTCTGAGAGCACGCCCAGAGAACAAACACTCCCCTAGTAATCAGCAGAACAATGTGCACATGAGCAGGAGAACGCCCCTAAACCTGAATAAAAAGCATGTTAGGCAAACAGAGTTAGATTTGGATTCTCATGTTTTGGATGTTGATTCTGATCCTGACGGTGATTTGTTTGGTGAATGCTCAGAAGCTGAGAATGACTGGGAGACTTGGCAAGTAAAAGATAACTTGAAAGTTTCAAACAGAAGGTCAGGATATTCCCCAGCTGATTCTGTTGTATGTGAGCCGTGGAACAGAAAGCCCAGGAAGGATTCAAGGAGGGACAGAAAGCTTGCTACAAACAGAGGGATTAACTGGAGGAAACCCTCACCTGTGACGCAGGAAGAATTTCCTAGACACAGAGTGCCGTGGAGGGAAAGGAGAGCAGCTAATAAGGTTCCCTGTTTATCTGAAAGGCAAAACCACCAGAAGTACTTACAGCCTTGGGAAAAGGATAGAAATGTAAGTCAGGACATTTGTATGAGTGAAGAAGATGATTGCAGTTTTGTAAAGCCTTATAAGAAACTGCAAAAACCTGTTAGGAACAAAGCAGGGCAGTTCTATGAGCTCTCTGATAAGTACTTGCCATATCATAGAGAGAGTTCTGACGAAGGTTCTGAAACTGAGTTAAGAACATTTCAAACTCTCTGTCCACAAGATAATACAGTTGAAGAGCCCATGTGTACAGATAGTTATATGCCTTATGAGGAGGACATGGACTGCTCTCTGGTCATAACTAATGAGAGTTCTCTACGCTAGCTAAGCATAAGGGTGCCGTGCACAAAGCTAGAAGAATACAGAGAAAAACTGTCAGCATTTATTTCACCTGGTTCCTGTTTTGTTACTGATTCTGTACAAGCAAGAAGCTGTTTTCATTTCACCATTTTGTTTGCCAGAAGTATGGCTACCTCTTAATTTTCATACTGTGTATTACTTTGAAAATCCTGAAACCCCGGGAGGGGAATAAAGCCTGTTTTCAACCTGACACTCCGTCGCAACTACAATTTCTTACCTGGAAGGGTCAGGCCCAGCAGTGTACCTAGCTACCTATACCTAGTTGAGCCACTGCTGGTGACAGTATATACTTCTGGGAATTTTCTGAAAGGAATTCTTTGTATTAAAGCTAATTAATCTGTGAACCCACTATTTTTGTTAAATCAGTCGGGGCCTAGTAGCAGCAGTTTAAGTTTAAATTTAAATCACAAAAGCGAGCTTTCTGGTTAAATTTGGAACTTAGCAGAGAGCTTGTAGTTTAAATTTAATAATCACTCAGGGCCTAGCATCAGCAAAGTACTTTTAGTTTAAATTTAAAACACAGAAGAGAGCTTTCTGCTTAAATTTAGAACCCAGCAGAGAGCTTGGAGTTTAAAATTCATAATAAGTTAGAGCCTAGCAGCAGCAACGAGCTATAATTTAAATCAAATCAGAATATAGCTTAGCACAAAAGGCAAAAGAGGGTCAGTACTCTTTGAGCAACAAATAAAGTATTCTAGAGACCTTTACAAAGAGGCCTTCTACCTAGGGGGCAAGAGACATGTGAAACATTTTCAATAGGTGTTAACACCAGGTGGCAGGTCAAAAGGCCATTTTGAAAGACTCCTTCTATCCAGGCAATGACTGTTAATCATCCAGGAAGTTGGTCACAGCTTACCTCAGCAGCACAGGCATAAATAGCTCAACCAGAGCTCTGTGATCCTCAGTCTTGAAGGACTAGAAAAGGGGACTACTTCTGGAGAGAGATCTGCAATTATGAGTATATACGTCTGGGAATTATCTGAAAGGAATTATTTGTATTAAAGCTAATTAATCTGTGAACCCACTATTTTTGTTAAATCAGTCAGTAGTAGCAGCAGTTTAAGTTTAAATTTAAAACACAGAAGAGAACTTTCTGGTTACATTTCATACCCAGTAGAGAGCTTGTAGTTTAAATGTAATAGTCACTCAGGGCCTAGCATCAGCAAAGTACTTTTAGCTTAAATTTAAAACACAGAAGAGAGCTTTCCGGTTAAATTTAGAACCCAGCAGAGAGCTTGTAGTTTAAATTTCATAATAAGTTAGAGCCTAGCAGAAGCAATGAGCTATAATTTAAATCAAATCAGAATATAGCTTACCTCAGCAGCACAAGACAGGGTACTGCGTAGCAGCCCTCTTTTAATAAGAGTTAATGATAGAGCTGATCAAATAGGTGGAGGGGTTGCGCTCTATGTTAGAGAGGGCAATGAGTCAGAAAGGATTAAAGTTTTGCAGGAAACAAAATTTGCTGTACAATCTCTATGGATTGAAATTCCATGTAAAAAGGGGAAGGCGATGGCAGTGGGGGTGTACTATCGACCGCCTGGCCAGAATGAACAAATGGATGATGAAATGCTCAAAGAAATCAAGGAAACTAACAAAAGATACAGCGCAGTAATAATGGGTGATTTCAATTACCCTGGTATCGACTGGGTCAGTGTCACGGCAGGACCTGCTAGGGAGATAAAGTTTCTAGATGAAATAAATGACTGCTTCTTGGAGCAGCTGGTTCATGAACCGACCAGAGGGGAAGCCATATTAGACCTAGTCCTTAGTGGAACACCAGATCTAGTGCAAGAGATAAGGGTGTTGGGGCCACTTGGCAATAGTGATCATAGCACGATCGCCTTTGTTTTAATTAGTGGAGGAGGGATAGTAAGGAAATCCACAGTACTACTACCTTTTAACTTTCGAAAGGGAGACTATGATAAAATGAGGAAAATAGTTAAGAAAAAACTAAAAGGAGCAGTTGCAAAGGTTAAAGACTTACATCAAGCTTGGGTGTTGTTGAAAAATACTATCTTGGAAGCCCAGACCAACTGTATTCCACGCTTTAAGAAAAGTGGAAGGAAGTCCAAAAAACTGCCAGCATGGTTTAAAGGGGAGGTCAGAGAGGCTGTTGTTGCCAAAAACGTATCTTTCAGGAAATGGAAAAAAGAGCCAAACGACGAAACCTAGAAACAGCACAAGCACTGGCAAGTCAAATGCAAGGTGTTGATAAGGCAGGCAAAGGGAGAATTTCAGAAGAAGCTTGCTGCAGAAGCAAAAATACGAAATAAAGACTTTTTCAAGTACGTTCGTAGCAAAAAACCTGTGAGAGAGTCAGTTGGCCCATTAGATGATAGAGGGGTCAAAGGGGCACTAAGAGGTGACAAGGCGATAGCGGAGAGACTGAATGAATTCTTTGCTTCAGTCTTTACTGAGGAAGATGTAGGGATGTTACCCATGACTGAAGTGGTATTTAAAGGTGCAGAAGAATTGAAGGAAATATCGATACATCGGGAAGATGTATTACAACTATTAGATAAACTGAAGAGTAGCAAATCACCTGGGCCGGATGGTATACATCCAAGGGTATTGAAATAACTTAACTATGAGATTGCAGACCTGCTATTAGTAATCTGTGAACCATCATTAAAATCATCTCTAATACCTGAAGATTGGAGGATCGCCAATGTAACACCAATTTTTAAAAAGGGTTCTAGGGGTGATCCAGGAAACTGCAGACCGGTGAGCCTCACGTCAGAACCGGGAAAAATGGTAGAAACCATCATAAAGAATAAAATTACTCAGCATGTAGATAGTCATGGCCTAATGGGAGACAGCCAACATGGCTTTAGACAGGGAAAATCTTGTCTTACTAATCTGTTATGTTTTTTTGAAGGTGTGAATAAACAGGTGGACAAAGGTGAGTCGGTTGATATAGTGTATCTGGACTTTCAGAAAGCCTTTGACAAGGCCCCTCATCAGAGACTTTTGGCAAAACTAAAGAGTCATGGGATAGGAGGCAGTGAACTACTGTGGATCAGGAACTGGTTAAAAGATAGAAAGCAGAGGGTAGGGCTAAATGGCCAATTTTCCCAATAGAGAAAGGTGAATAGTGGTGTACCCCAGGGATCTGTGCTGGGTCCGCTGCTTTTTGACATATTCATAAATGACCTGGAAAGTGAAATAACGAGTGAGGTTATCAAATTTGCAGATGACACAAAACTATTTAAAGTTGTTAAACCCCAAGAGGATTGTGGAAAATTGCAAGAGGATCTTGATAAATTGAAAGACTGGGCATCAAAATGGCAAATGAAATTTAATGTGGACACGTGCAAAGTTATGCACCTAGGGAAGAACAACCCAAACTATGGTTACACGATGCAAGGTTACACATTAGGAACCACCACCCAGGAAAAAGATTTAGGCGTCATTGTGGATAACATGTTAAAACCCTCCGCCCATGTGCAGCGGCGGCCAAGAGAGCAAATAGAATGCTAGGTATCATAAGAAAAGGAATGGAAAATAAACCAAAAGATATTATAATGCCTCTATATCGTTCCATGGTGAGACCGCGCCTTGAATATTGTGTGCAATTCTGGTCGCCTTATCTTAAAAAGGATATAGTAGTGTTAGAAAAGGTTCAGAGAAGAGCCACCAAAATGGTAAAGGGGATGGAAGGATACTCCTATGAAGAAAGGCTAAAAAGGTTAGGGCTCTTTAACCTGGAAAAGAGACGGCTGAGGGGAGATATGATAGAAGTCTATAAATTAATGAACGGATTGGAATGGGTAAACGCAGATCGATTGTTTACGTTATCAGAATATAGAAAGACTAGGGGACATGCAATGAAGCTACAGGGTAAACTATTTAAGACTAATAAAAGAAAATATTTTTTCACTCAATGTGTAATCAAACTCTGGAATTTGTTACCTGAGGATGTAGTAAAGGCTGTTAGTGTAGCTGGGTTTAAAAAAGGTTTGGACAAGTTCCTGGAGGAAAGGTCCATAAAATGGAAATTACACATACCTGGTAATTGTAGTTCCTGGAGGGTCCAGTTTAGTCCTCCACAATCGGGTAGTGCACCTCCTCCTGCAGCCTGGAGACTGGACCAATCAACTCTTTCTGTATGATGTATGCAGGCGGAGCTCCCAGAAGGCCCCAGTGACTAGTAACAAAGCATACTTAAAGAAGCAACACATGACACGGTAATAAAAATGCTGTTAAACCCAAAAGAGAAACTTTGTCCCCAAGAAGGTTCCAACCCCTCCCCAAACGAGGAAGTCAGACCGCTGCACTGCGCCCCTATCGACGCACCGGCAGTAAAAAGGACAGCCCCCACCCAGACCCCCAAGGGAAAAGGCTGGAAGAAAACCCGCAACAACCAATGGACTGGAAGTGCGGCCGAAAGGAGCAGCGAAAGCCAGAGAAGAGCAGAGAAAATCGCTCGCAGTCGGAGCTGTTCGCCAAAGCGCGCCGCAACACTCAATCTGAGACGCGGGAGGGAAGGAGGACTAAACTGGACCCTCCAGGAACTACAATTACCAGGTATGTGTAATTTCCATTTCCTGAGCGGTCCTCCAGTTTAGTCCTCCACAATCGGGATGTAACAGAGCAGTCAACACCGGGCGGGACCTTGCCAGCCGGCGCGCAGAACAGCCGAACCAAAACAAGAATCCCGAGCGGCCAACACATCCAACCTGTAGTGTTTACTGAAGGCATGCAACGTCGACCAAGTGGCTGCTTTACAGATTTCCGCTGGCGGAACTAAGCTAAGCTCCGCCCAGGACGTCGCCTGAGCCCTGGTAGAGTGGGCTCGCAACCCCTCCGGAACCGACCTATGCTGCAACAGATACGCCGACGCGATCGCCTCTTTGACCCAACGCGCGATAGAGGCTTTAGCCGCCACCTCACCTCTCCGCGCGCCGCCAAACAGCACGAACAAACGGTCGGTCTTTCGGAAGGCTGCAGTCACTTTCAAGTAACGCTGAAGAACGCATTTCACATCCAGGTATTGAAGTCCCCTGTCCGCAGGACTGTCGGAAACGGCATGCAGGACCGGGAGGAAAACCGCCTGATTTAAATGAAAAGGCGAAACCACCTTGGGCAAAAAGGAAGGAACGGGCCGAAGGACTACACGATCCGGGGAAAAAGACAAAAAGGGCTCCCTGCATGAAAGCGCTTGGAGCTCAGAGATTCGTCTTGCAGAGCAGATGGCCACGAGAAAAACGGTCTTCAGAGTCAGATCCTTAAGAGACGCCCGTCGGAGAGGCTCAAAGGGCTCGCGAACCAAAGCCCGCAGGACGAGATTCAAGTCCCACAGAGGAACGGAGATTCTACGCGAAGGACGCAAGCGAAAAACCGCCCTGAGAAAACGTTGCACGTCCAAATGAGCCCCGAGAGAAAGCCCCAACACTTTGCCCCGGTAACAGGAGAGGGCCGCCAACTGAACCTTCAGAGAGCTGGCGGCAAGACCTTTATCAAAGCCATCCTGAAGAAAACTTAAAACAACGGGCACGGATACCGTCGCCGCCCGCACACCCCGTCTGGAGCACCAGTCCTCAAAAATTCTCCACACGCGCACATAAGTGAGAGAGGTGGACGCCTTGCGCGCCCGAAGGAGAGTGTCAATCACCGCAGGGGAGTAACCCCTCTTTTTTAACCGAGCCCTCTCAATGGCCAGACCGTAAGCGAGAATCGAGCCACCTGGGGCATTCGCAGAGGACCCTGAAGAAGAAGATCCGGTAACGAGGGCAGGGGCCAGGGAACGCCGTCGCGTAATCTGACCAGGTCGGCATACCAAGGTCTCCGGGGCCAGTCCGGAGCTACCAGCAACACCCGTCCCCGGTGGCTTTCTATGCGCTGAACGACCCGACCGATTAACGCCCACGGAGGAAAGACATAAAGAAGTCCGGACGTCGGTCACGGCTGAATGAGGGCGTCGAGCCCCTCGGACATGCGTTCTCGGCGCCTGCTGAAGAAGCGCCCCGCCTTCGCCGACTGAAACGTCGCCATGAGATCCATGACGGGAGGACCCCACCGACGAACTATCTGCGCATAAACCTGCGGGTTCAGTTCCCATTCCCCGGGGTCTACCCGCACTCTGCTGAGGAAGTCCGCTTGCACATTCTCCGTGCCTGCTATATGCGCTGCCGAGATTGCCGGCAGACGAGTCTGTACCCAAGAGAACAAAGCCGTCGCCTCCGATTCCAAGGGCACACTGCCGGTGCCCCCCTGGCGATTGATGTAGGCCACAGTCGTCGCATTGTCCGAGAGCACGCGCACCAGCTTCCCGAGTACCACGGCTTTGAGGGCTATCAGGGCGAGTCGCACCGCCCGAAGTTCGAGGCGGTTGATCGACCAAGACGCCTCCAGGGGAGACCACGTCCCTTGCGTGAAGCGATCCCTGCAGTGAGCACCCCAGCCGGAGAGGCTGGCATCCGTCGTGAACGGAACCCAAAGAGGAGGCTCCAAGGGAAGCCCCAACCGCAGGTTTTTCGAGCATAGCCACCACCGGAGCGACCGACGAACCGGCTTCGGGCAAGGCAACCTCATGTTCAAAGAGTCGAACTGGTTGGACCAACGGCGTAACAATGCACTCTGAAGTGGACGCATATGGAACCTCGCCCAAGGAACCACCTCCAGGGTTGCGGCCATCGTGCCGAGGAGACGGAGGTACCACCACGCGGACGGGGCAGGCAAGCGCAGGAAGAGGCGGACGAGGCTCTGTAAGGCTAGGACACGGCGCTCTGGCAAACACACCAGACCCCTGACCGTGTCGAAACGCACTCCCAGGTATTCGAGGTCCTGAGTCGGCAGCAGACGGCTCTTCTGTTCGTTGACCACCCATCCGAGACCCTGTAGCAGAGAGACCACTCTGCTCGTGACTTGCACACACTCGTCGCTGGACTTTGCCCGAATCAACCAATCGTCGAGATACGGGTGAACGAGGATGCCCTCTTTCCGCAAGGCCGCTGCTACCACCACCATCACTTTCGTGAAGGTACGGGGAGCAGTAGCTAGACCGAACGGCATGGCCCGAAATTGATAGTGACCCCACGGAAACGCGAAACGGAGGAACCTATGATGAGACTCCCGGATGGGAATGTGTAAATAAGCCTCGGAGAGATCGAGTGACGTGAGAAACTCCCCTCGCCGCACCGCCACGATGACAGATCGCAATTTTTCCATCCGAAAGTGCGGAACTCTGAGAGCTCGATTCACGCCCTTGAGATCCAAGATGGGACGGAGAGAACCATCCTTCTTTGGAACTACAAAATAGATGGAGTAGCGACCGGCGCCTCGCTCGGAAGAAGGAACGGGAACCACCACCCCGAGGGATAAGAGACGATGAAGGGTCACCCGCAGGGCCCGAGACTTTTGATCGCCCCTGCTGGGAGACAGAACAAAGGAATCCTGGAGCGGGTACGCAAACTCCAGTGCATAACCCTTTTCGATTATCTGCAGCACCCACTGATCGGAGGTAATTTGGGCCCAAGAAGGAAGAAAATCGCGTAAGCGACCCCCGATGACTGGATTTCCCTCCAGAGCCCACCTCGCTTCATTGTGGCTTGTGATTAAAGGAAGAGGACGAGGAAGCGGAGGCTCCAGAGAAGCCTCGTCCAGCTCCCCGGAACCCACGAAACCCCTGGGAGCGGGCTCCAAAACGACCACGCTGAGAACTCCAAAGACGGGAAGAGCGAAATCTACGAAAGTCTCGAAACTGGCCGCGCACAGAGGGCACGGTTCTAGTTAGCTTGGGCTTATCCTCCGGTAGTCTACCGCCCTTAGACTCACCAAGGTCTTTAACTAACTTATCCAGAGCATCACCAAACAACAACTTGCCCTTGAAGGGCAACCTACTGAGACGAGACTTTGAAGAACTGTCGGCCGCCCAGTTACGTAACCAGATGGACCGGCGCGCCGCTACCAAAGAAGCCATGCTATTAGCCAATGTCCTAATTAAGTCATAATTCACATCCGCCAAGTACGCCGACCCAGACTCTAAGCGGGTGACCTCCAACAACCCCTGCTGATCCAAGCCAGAGGCGGAGCGCAAGTGCTGCGCCCAAAGTAAACAGGCTCGAGCCACCCAAGCGCCACAAATCGAGGCCTGTAGGGACAAAGCATTAGTATCGAAGGCTTGTTTCAATAAATTATCTACCTTCTTATCTTGCGCATCCTTTAAGGCCGCACCACCCTCCACCGGGATGGTGGTTTTCTTAGTCACCGCTGACACCGCAGCATCCACCCGCGGAGACTTAAACAAGTCCTTGTCCTTGTCGGCTAAGGGGTATAGACGATTCATAGTCCGAATGCCTTTCAAACCGGATTCTGGTTGATCCCACTCGGATTGGATCATTTGTTCCACTACACGGTGCACGGGAAACACCACCTGGGACTCCCGCACCGCTTGAATGAGCGGATCCTCCAAACCGTCATCCTCTAGAGGGCGAGTGACCGCCAAGTTAAGGGTCTGAAGAGACTCCGTGATCAAGAGCACTAACTCTTCTCTACGAAAAACGCGAACAATCCGCGCTTGGTCTTCAGGTTCTGGGATTTCACCGTCCTCCAAATCGTCCCCCCTCAGCATCAGGATCACCCTCCGCTTCCAAAACAGGATAAGCCACGGCGTCCTGATCGGGTTCCAGGGATCTAAACCTCTTGGCGGCCGGCTGAGAAGGACGCCGGCCCTCCCCCGAGGAAAGAGAGGGGATAGGCGCCGGCCAAGCCTCAGGCAAGTGACCGGACCGGCTTAAGCGAAACGCCTGGTGCATAAGGAGAACAAAATCCGGGGAAAAATCCACGGATGGGGATGTAAGGGCAGTGTTCAGTAGCTCCGTAGCCTGGCCCGTAGAAGGGGGAGCAGAACAAAGCGGGCGAGAGCCAGGCGAAAGATCCCCGTCCGTCAGATTAGGGGGGCCATCAGGTTCTGGCAGCTCCTTCAACTCCGGATGATGTTCCAAGTCAGCCGAAATGGAGGCACAGCTGCGACAGACGCCAGAGTCCGCCACCGCCGCTCTACGCGATCCACAAATCACGCACTGCGGCTTGGAAGCCATGGCAATGCAATAGTATCACAGCAAAGACAGGCAAACTGACCCCACAGAAAAGGAAAGCTGAAGCTGCAAGCCCGATTAAAAGTGATTAAAGGACGTTTTATTTATTTATTTATTTTTAAAATAAAATACTCCCCTGAATCCTCAGAGTGTCCTCAGCAAAATCGCCAAAAAAAATAGTCTAAAAAACGTAAGGGAAGCCTGTGCACAAGTGTTGAAGCCGGAAGAAAAACCCCTTTGAGGGCTTCAAAATGGCCGCCGGCTCATACACCCGCGCTCAAAAACGGCGCGAAAAATCAGGGAAAGTAAAGAAATGAACAGCAAAAGAACGGCAAGAGAAGGCCAGGGGAGGAAAAAACAAATAAAAATCCCGGGCTCGGACCCCCACCGCCGAAACGAGGCTCTGATGGCAGTCAACTCACCTTGATGGAGCAGAATGGGGACGTGCTGTAGCACCCGAGGCAGAAAAGTAAAGTAAGTTTCCTACCCGGCACCAGCAGAAAACTGACAGTAAGCAGCCCAACACCAAGGAGCTGTCTGCAAAGGGTAGATCTACTCCCCGTGCTGTCCAGGGGAGAGATCAAACCTGACTGCCAACAGCCTCCGGTCAGGAAGGCAGGAGCCCAATGCAGGACTGACTTCCCGGGAGGCCCCCTGAATCACCTTTTTTTTTTTTTTTTTTTTTTAAACAATTAAAGCAACAACTACCTAATTAAACCAAAGGAATAAGGCAAAAGAAAACACCCAAAACTAACTAGTGTTGCTTCCCCAAGTGCCACTAAGTGTGTCCAGGATAGGCACACACGTCCTCAAGCTGCAAGGAGACTGGACACACTGGGGCTTCTGGGAGCTCCGCCTGCATACATCATACAGAAAGAGTTGATTGGTCCAGTCTCCAGGCTGCAGGAGGAGGTGCACTACCCGATTGTGGAGGACTAAACTGGAGGACCGCTCAGGAACCATTATTAAGAAGGGACCCAGGATATCAATGCTTGACCCAGTACAAGCATTGTGGAACCCGTGTCTTTTGGGGAAACTGCTAGGTACGTATGACCTAGATTGGCCACTGTTGGAAACAGGATACTGGGCTTGATGGACCTTGTTCTGACCCAGTATGGCATATCTTATGTTCTTATGGGGTTGCCACAGGATTCAACGGGGAACGCCTCAATCTGCTGTTAAATTTAAAAAGAAAAAAAACGCGCACAAGTTGCTGCCACTGCCAAGTCCTCTTCTTGGCAGCGGCAAACTCACAGACTCCAATCTTCTGCAGCCGTGGCTCCCTGTCTCTTAGGAAACCACGGCTGTGCCTGTGAAGCCATTGCAGAGCCTTTCTGTCTCTTGACGGGCTCCATGCAGCATTGCCCCGCCTCCAAAGGAAGTTGTTTACCACTTCCTTTGGAGGCGGGACAATGGCATGCTGCATGGAGCCCGTCAAGAGACGGGAAGTCTCCGCAATGGCTTCACAGGCACAGCCGTGGTTCCCTAAGAGACAGGGAGCCACGGCTGCAGAAGAACAGGGCAGTAGCAGGCAGACAGGGAGAGGGGGCAGGAACCTGCAACAGGGCTGACATGGAGGGATGGAGGAGGTCTGACATGGACATAGGCTGACATGGACGGGGGGGGGGCTGACATGGACAGAGTGGGGGCTGACAGGGAGGGATGGATGGATGATGGAGGGAAGGGGGCTGACATGAATAGATGGAGGGATGGAGGGAGGGAGGGGGGCTGACATGGAGGGAGGGATGGATGGATAGAGGGAGGGAGGGAGGGAAGGCTGATATGGACAGAGGGGGGACTGACATGGAGGGATGGATATAGGGGGGCTGACATGGAGGGAGGGGTGGCTGACAAAGAGATGGAGGGAGGGGTGGCTGACATGGAGAGATGGAGGGAGTGAGGGGTGGCTGACATTGATGGAGGGAGGGGGGCTGACATGGACAAAGGGAAGAGACAGGGGGACATACTGGACAGACGGGGATAAATGCTGGACAGAGGGGAGAAACAGTGCGGGTTAGGATTATAATGGGCAGATGGGGGGGGGGGCTAGGACTGGTAATGGGTTGATTAGGGAAGGCTAGGACTGGGAATGGACTGATCAAGGTGGGGTTGGGACTGGTAATGTGCTGATAGAGGGGTAGGACTGGTAATGGACTGATGGGGGGCTAGCATTGGAAATGAGCTGATCGGGGAGGTTAGGACTGGATATGGGCTGATTAGAGGAGGCTAGGACTGGTAATGGGCTGATGGGGGGGTAGGACTGGTAATAGGCTGATTAGGGGAGCCTAGCACTGGTAATGGGGTTGAGGAGGGACTAGCACTGGAAATGAGCTGATTAGGGGAGGCTAGGACTGGTAATGAGCTGATGGGGGAGGTTAGGACTGGAAATGGGCTGATGGGGGGGGGTAGGACTGGTAATGGGCTGATTAGGGGAGCTTAGCACTGGCAATGGGGTTGAGGAGGGACTAGCACTGGAAATGAGCTGATTAGGGGAGGCTAGGACTGGTAATGGGCTGATGGGGGGGTAGGACTGGTAATGGGCTGATTAGGGGAGCCTAGCACTGGCAATGGGGTTGAGGAGGGACTAGCACTGGAAGCGAGCTGATTGGGGGGCTTCGACTGGGAATGGGCTGATTGTGTGGAGGGGAGGATAGAGCTGCTGGCCCTGGAAGAAAACTGGGGGCTAAGGCTACAAATGGGCTGATATGAGGGGAAGGGAGAATGGAACTGGAAGGGAGTGGATCTGAGAGGGGCGGCCATGGTATTTGCACTAGAAGGGAATGGTCAGTGGGGAAGGAGAGGTACTGGAAGAGAATGGACACCAGTGGCAGTCATGGGAATACAAGTCGACATTGGAAGGTACTAAGAGTGAGTACTGGAAAGGGGCTGATACTGGGGAGGGTTACTGGGACTGGAAATAGGCTGATGGAACGAAGTGAAGAAAACAAAAGAAAAGATAAGAAATGGCAGATGGACCATAGACCACAGAAAGAGAACTAAGAGAAGACAGGAAAGCAGAAGCCTCAGATCGGGACCAGCATGATCAGAGAATAAATTGGTCAGACAACAAAGGTAGAAAAAATAATTTTATTTCATATTAGTGATTTGACTAAAAAATCATCATAATTTTGAAATCAAATATTGTTACTTGTTATTGTGGTTTAAATAAGTAAATTTTATAAATAAAAACATATTGAAAATGCCTATAATATTCAACAAATGATTACAGCGACAATGCGTTAACGATAAAGGAAGAGAGACGCATTTGATTTTATCATTGGGGGTCACCACAAGTTGACCAATGGTAAAAGGGGTCACGGTACAAAAAAGGTTGAGAACCACTGCTCTATAACATCAACAGAAACAAATCCTGGAGCTGACTGTGGTACAGATCACCAACTACTAGTATGCAAACTCAAGCTAAAGTTGAAAAAGAGCAAGCTATTCATGAAAGTAGCAAAATATGACCTTGAGAATATACTACTGGAATATAAAGACTGCCTGCTAAATTGATTTGCTGCCTTAGATACAAATGACAGAGCTCCAGAAGAGTTATGGGATGACATCAAAAAGGTTGTGTTGGAAGAAAGCGAGAAGTCGCTATAAAAGGTGAAAAAGCAAAAATGGCCAAAATGGATGACTGAAGAAACTCTGAAAATTGCCTGGAAACGCAGAGAAGCTAAAGTCAGAGGAGAAAGAGAGGCAATTGCAGAATTCAACAGATATTTCCAACATGCAGCAAGACAAGACGAAGTACTACAATGATGCATGCAAGGAAATAGAAGCAGAAACTATTAGAGGAAAAACAAGATCGGCTTTCCTAAAGCTACGAGAGTTACAAAAAAAATTTCTAGCCTCAAATTGGAATGTTACAAGATGCTCAAGGATGTTGAATGATGCTGAGAAGATCAAGAAAGGTGGAAAGAATATAAAGAGTTTTTATATGATTAAGATCAAGTGGACCAACAGCTGTTTCAACCTGTACCTTATGATCCAGAACCACTGGTGATGAAAGAAGTCGAAGCAGCATTGAAAGCCTTACCAAAGAACAAGCACCAGGCATTGATGGCATTCCCATAGAAGTATTACAGTAATTTGTTGCAGCTGTTACCGTACTTACAAGGCTCTGCCAGAAAATTTGGAAGACATCATCATGGCCAACTGATTGGAAAAGATCTGTGTTTATACCAATACTAAAGGTAGGTGATCCAACTGACTGTGGAAATTATCGCACAATCGCTCTGATCCCACATGCCAGCAAGATTCTACTGAAGATTATTCAACAGAGACTACAATCATACCTGGAACGAAAACTACCTGAAGGGCAAGCAGGGTTCAGGAAAGGGCGATGAACGAGAGGCATCGTGGATGTGAGATGGATCCTTGAAAAGATTAAAGAATTCTAAAAGGATATCTATTTGTGCTTTATTGGCTACAACAAGGCTTTTGACTGTGTAAACCATGAGAAACTCTGAGCCATATTAAGAAGCATAGATATACCAGAACACCTGATCATTCTCTTTCACAGTCTTTACATTGATCAAGAAGCAACCATTTGAACGGAACAAGGAGAAACAGAATGGTTTAAAATCAGCAAAGGCGTATGACAAGGCTGCATAATTTCCCCCTACCTGTTTAATTTATATGCAGAGCAAATCATCAGAGAAGCAGGACTGTATGAAGACAACAGAGGTGTGAAGATTGGTGGAAGACTCATCAACAACCTTTGCTATGTTGATGATACCATATTACTGGCTGAAAGTGAAGACTATCTGAAACATTTGCTTCTCAAGATCAAAGAACAGTCTTAAAATGGGCCTGCACCTTAATGTAAAGAAGACAAAGATCATGACAACTGACAAAATCAATAAGTTCATCGTTGATGGAGAAGAAATTGAAATAGTGGACAACTTTAACCTACTTGGATCAACTATCAATAAAGAAGCAACAAGCAGTCAAGAAATCAGACGATTCATTGCTCTTGGCAGAATGGCTATGAAGGACCTAGACAAGATTTTCAGGAGCAGAGATGTCTCTTTCCATACAAAGATTTGACTTGTTTAAACCATGACAATTTCAGTAACATCATATGGATGTGAAAGTTGGACAGTGAAAAATATAGACAGGAAGAAAATTGATGCCTTTGAATTATGGAGCCTGCAACTGTGTTTACCATGGACTGCCCGAAGAACAAACCAGTCAGTACTACAGGAGATCAAACCTAAGCTTTCTTTAGAAGCTCAGATGACAACACTTCAACTTTCATATTTTGGACACATCATGCAAAGAGAGAGATCATTGGAGAAAGACATCATGTTTGGCAAGGTAGAAGGTCAACACAAAAGAGGAAGGCTAACAATGAGATGGATCGATACAATAACAGCAGCTATGGGTGCCAGTCTGTCAACAATGAGCCACCTGACTGAAGACCGAACACAATTTAGGACAACTATCCAGACGGTTGCCATGAGTCGACACAGACTCGACGGCACTTAACAACAAAAGTAAACTAAAGGAAATTAAAGTAAAGTAAACAAAATTAAAAGAAATCAGGGCTTTCCTTCTCTTTTCTTGCCATAGGAATGCAGGCAGCTGCTTGCTTTACGCCCCTGGGAAACAAAAACTGCAGAAGGAAAAATACAGCCGAGCTGTAGGACTTCTGAGGAGAGGAAACAGACAAAATGACACCTGTTTTTCTCCCACGCTGCTACCAGCCCCACAGCCACACTGTCTAACAAGAAAACAGGGCCTCCCTCCACGCTTGAACCAGGGAGGCTTTTCTTCTCTGCACTGGCTCAAATTACAGTAACTTCTGCTGCCCCTGCCACATTTAGCGCCGTTTACTTGTCTTTCCCGGTGCCTTCTGGACCACGGCCGACAACACTTTCCTTCCCTTTGCGTTCAGCCGATATTGCAGGCTTTGGGGCTGCCCGGGGAGCTGTCCATCTGCCGATCTCTGTGCTCGTGGTGGCTCATCATCCGGTGACTGGTTTGGGAGCCGCTCCAGTCCCGAGATGTCGCCGCCACTCACAGAACCCCCCCATACACCAGACAGGAGAGGGGGTGGAAGGATGTCCTCCTTTGCTGCTTTTATTTAATTCAAGCTCTGCTACTCTTATTTTTTTTTCTCTCAAGTGAAGCCAACCAAAACAACAATATTACTGCTCAATTACAGGAAAAATATATCTTTTCCTAAACCTTATGCTTCTTAGTTGCCCCTTCAGTGAGTCCCACACCTTGGCTCACTACCTCCTCCAGCTGGTTGGAGACTGAGCATACTGGGGCTGGTAGGCTGTGCCAGCTGCATAAGTATACTGGTGTCATCAAAAGATGACATGCTCAGTCTCCAAGCTGCTGAAAGAGGTACACTACCCCAGAGGTGGGGAACTGGACTGGAGGGACGATAAGGAAATAAGCTTTGGCTAAATCCAGAGGCTCAAGAAACTCTTTGCAGAGTACTACCTGGATCAGTGACCATAGGATACCCATATAGAAGTGTAGTGTGCACAGGTGAGCGTTGACTCCTTTGAGGCCTAGGATTAGCTGAAACAAACCATCTTTCTTTGGCACCACAAAGTAGATGAAGTACCGTACCTTGCCTTGTTCAGCAGGGGGAGCTGGCACCACTGCTAACAGGTAAAGTAATCTTTTCAATGTGATCTGAATGGCAGTTCTCTTGGTCGCCTAACCATATGGGGAGATGATGAAGGCATCTGGGGATAGGCTCTCTGCATTCCAAAACATAGCAGTGTTGAATGGTGTTGAGCACCCATCAATCCTCAGTGACCTGGGCCCATCTCCTGGTAGAAAGGCCACAGCCTGCTGCCCACTGAAGGCATCCTGGAATGGGTCCCAAATCCATCACTGTGCTGAATGGGAGGGTGTTACCTCTGGAGGCAGATTCCCAGGCTTACGAGCCCCACAAAAGGACAGAGACCAGGACCAAAACCCGAAGGGGAAGAGGAGGAAGGCTTTCCCAGTTTGGTCTCTGAGAGTCCCAGGATTTTCAGGAGTCAGAGTAGTGTGAATGAGGAAAATGGGCGTACATCAAGGAGGACATCAAGCAGGAAGTCAGTCCTCACATATGGGACTCCCCAGCTTAAGGCTACCGGAGACCTCAAGCCGAAAAAATGAGCTCCCTCTAGCTCGTCAGTAAGGAAGGAAGGAAGCTTCTCTGAGAACGCCCCTGACGGGTAGCCCAACACCAGAGCCGGAGGGTAGGAGTTGCCTAAACCCCAAAGAGATTATGGAGTACTGCCTGTCCGAAAGCACTGTCCTTGCGGGACTCCCTCTCAAGGCAGTAATGGGCCGCAAAAGTCTGGCTTGAAGACCAAGTAGCGGCCCGGCAGATGTCTGCCAACGGAACAGAGCGGAGATGAACCACTGACGCAGCCTTCGCCCTGACACGATGAGCCGTGACTCGACCCTCCAATGAGAGGCCGGCTGCCCCATAAGCCCAGGCGATACAGTCAGCGACCCATATGGACAAAGTACGCTTGGAGACAGGTAATCCCAACTTATTGGGGTCAAAAGAAACGAAGAGCTGAACAGCCCTCCGATGCTCCCGCGTACGGTCAAGGTAGAAGGATAACGGCCTCCTACAGTCCAGGGTATGCAAGACCATCTCAGCCCGGTTGGCATGCGGCCTGGGAAATAAGGTTGGAAGAACCACCTCCTGATTGAGGTGAAAATGGGAGACAACCTTAGGGAGGAACTTCGGGTGAGTCCGTAAGACTACCCTATTCCTGTAGAACCTAGTGTAAGGGGGATCAGACACTAGTGCCTGAAGTTCACTTACTCGCCTAGCAGAGGTAAGAGCTACCAGAAACAAGGTTTTCCAGGAGAGAAAACAGAGAGGGCAGGTAGCCATAGGTTCAAATGGCGGACAAGTAATCCGCTGTAAGACCACATTCAGATCCCACTCAGGGGCTGGTGGACGTAAAGGAGGCTTAAGCAGGAGGCGGCCTCTGAGAAAACGAGCCACCAAAGGGTGGTTGGAAAGAGGCCTTCCGTCCACCGGCGAGTGGTGCGCTGAGAGAGCACTGAGGTGAATCCTGACAGAGTTGGACTTAAGGCCTAGATTGGAGAGGTAAAGCAAATATTGCAATACTACCGCTACCAAGCACGAGAAGGGATTTTCGCTGTGCTGAGCACACCATGCGGAGAATCTACGCTACTTAAGAGCATAGGATTTCCTGGTGGATTGCCGTTTAGAGGCTAAGACTACGTCTTCCACCTCTCTAGGCAGTAGCAGGGGAGCCAGGACTACCCTTTCAGCAGCCAGGCCATCAGATGAAGGGACTGGAGGTTGGGGTGCAAGAGAGATCCCTGTTCCTGAGACAGGAGATCGTGTTGAATGAAGAATATAGAAAGACTAGGGGACATGTAATGAAGCTACAGGGTAAACTATTTAAGACAAATAAGAGAAAATATTTTTTCACTCAACGTGTAATCAAACTCTGGAATCTGTTACCGGAGGATGTAGGAAGGGCTGTTAGTATAGCTGGGTTTAAAAAAGGTTTGGACAAGTTCCTGGAGGAAAGGTCCATAAACCACTATTAAAAAGGGACCCAGGATATCAATGCTTGACCCAGTACAAGCATTGTGGAACCTGTGTCTTTTGGGGATATTGCTAGGTACGTATGATCTAGATTGGCCACTGTTGGAAACAGGATACTGGGCTTGATGGACCTCGGTCTGACCCAGTATGGCATGTCTTATGTTCTTATGACAACGCCTCCGTACATTTCCAGGTTTCTTCAGCCTATCTTCCAGGAGGCGATGAGGCTTGGACGCGCTCAAGTCCTTTTCTCGAAGTCAACCCCAAAGAGACGCTTCCTTTTAAAAGGTTAGTTGGCCTTGGGGGATGTGTCTGCCACCCAGTGACGAAGCCAAATCCAATGCCATGCCACCCTTGAGAGGGCAATGTTCCTAGCCACTAAGCGAATGAGATTGTCAGACAAATCTGATTGATTTCTTTGACTGGGTGACCAGGGAGTTGGACCAAGGGAGAGCCCTAGATGTGGTGTATTTAGATTTCAGTAAAGCCTTTGACACTGTTCCTCACAGGCGACTTATAAACAAATTGAGCACCCTAGGGATGGACCCTAAAGTTACTGTTTGGGTTAGAAATTGGTTGGATGGGAGCGACAAAGAGTACAGGTAAATGGATCTCACTCTGAGGAGAAGGATGTTACCAGTGGTGTGCCCCAGGGATCTGTCCTTGGTCCAATTCTTTTTAACATCTTTGTTAGTGATATAGCGGAAGGGCTGTCAGGTAAGTTTGCCTCTTTGCGGATGATACCAAAATCTGCAATAGAGTCGACACCCAGGAAGGTATAGTTAACATGAGGAGGGATCTAGCTAAGCTTGAAGAATGGTCTAGAATTTGGCAGATGGTATTTAATGTTAAAAAAATTTAAGGTCATGCATTTAGGCTGCAGCAATCCAATGGAGCAATATAGTACAGGAGTGAAGTACTTTTGTCCACTAAAGAAGAGCGGGACCTAGGCGTGGTTGTGTCTGATGATCTTAAAGTAGCTAAACAAGTAGAAAAGGTGACGGCAAAAGCTAGAAGGATGCTTGGGTGCATACGGAGAGGAATGGCTAGCAGAAAAAAGGAGGTGATAGTGCCTCTGTATACGTCTTTGGTGCGACCTCATTTGGAGTATAGTGTGCAATTCTGGAGACCGCACCTTCAAAAGGATGTGAACAAGATGGAGTCGGTGCAGAGGGTGGCTACTAAAATGGTTAGTGGTCTTCATTATAAAGCACATGAGGACAGACTTAAGGATCTTAATATGTACACCTTACAGGAAAGGTGGGATAGAGGTGATATGATTGAGATGTTTAAATACCTCCTTGGCATAAATGTTCAGGGGGAGAGCCTCTTTCAAATGAAAACAAGTTCTGCTATGAGGGGACATGGGATGAGGGTGAAGGGGGATAGATTCAGGAGTGATAGGCGGAAATATTACTTTATGGAAAGAGTGGTGGATCCGTGGAATAGTCTCCCAGTGGAGGTGGTACAGATGAGGACAGTAACTGAATTCAAAAAAGTATGGGACAAACACAGAGGATCTCTAAAGGAAAAAAGGGGACTGTTGTAGTTGTTGATATGGAAGGACAGACTAGATAGAAACATGATAACAGAAAAAGACCAAATGGCCTATGTACACAGCGTATGACAAAGATTGTGGTCAACTCCAAGAAGGGAGTAATCTTCTCCAGGGAAAGAGACTGAATCAACTAGAGAAGGGCTCGAGTCATCAGGCCTGCACACACAGCCAACTGGAGGATAGCAGTGGCAGCTGAAAATGGATTCTTCAGGAGAGAGTACAGCTTACTATCCAGGGTCTCCTTCAAGGCTGATCTGCCTTCCACCAGAATGGTGGTCCGCTTTGTGACCATTGTAACCTGGCATCCATCTTCAGTGTGCTGAACCATGCAGTGCAATCCTCCTCTGGCAGGGTGTACAGTCTTTTACACACCCTCAGCCCCTTTGCAAGGATGTTGAGTGAGTCCCACTCCAAACAAATCATGTTTTTGATAACGTCTAGAAAAGGGAAGACTGTCAAACTTCCAAACCCCTTGTTAGACGGGGTGGATTTATGGCCCCTGTTTTGCTGGAGGGTTGGCAAAACATAGAATATCAACACTTGAGCAATCAGAGCCACCAGCTCGTCCTTTCTTTACAGGCAGATAATATCAGCTTCATTGACATCCTCTAAGTTGGAATCATCATCCGAGATGTCATGACTGTACTCTAGGTCTCAGCTTAAAAACAGTTTATTTATTTAACCAGACTTTTATACCACCTTATCCTGAAATCAAAGCAATTTACATTGCAACGCAAACTTAAAACTGGATATAAAAGTTGGCATGTAGGGTACTTAACAAGGTGAAACTATTTACAATTTGCTTGACTTATTTACAGTTGGTTTAGCGTAGTTACTCACCTGTAACAGGTGTTCTCCAGAGACAGCAGGAATCAGTCACTTATGGGTGACGTCGGCACCGACGGAGCCCGTGCAAAGTAATTCCCCAGCTTTCAAAGAAAGCTTTTGGGATTGCTACCAGGCATGCGTGGTCCTCTTCCCGCCCAAGGGTGCCATCTTGTGCAGTCAGGTCCCTTAGCTTGAGCCCTACCAAGCAGATGGCAAGGGAAGGACAAAAATTCAGCAACTCATCAGGGAAGGTGCGAGGGTAGTGAGGACCGATTCCTGCTGTCCCTGGAGAACACCTGTTACAGGTGAGTAACTATGCTTTCTCCAGGAACAAGCAGGAAGTCAGTCCTCACTTATGGGGCTCCCTAGCTACAGGCTACCAAATCTGTAACCAAAAAATGCCTCCACAAGGCCATGAGCAGAAGCCAAAGCCCGAAGGAGCCCGAGTCCTCGGGGCGAAGCCCTCAGTAGCCATGAAGAAGGGTCAGAGGGCAGGAGTTGCTTATACCCCGAACAGATTACAGAGTACAGCCTGGCCGAAGGTGCTGTCCCAGCGGGACTCCCTCTCCAGGCAATAGTGGGCAGCGAAGGTATTCATAGAAGACTAGGTTGCTGCCCAGCAGATGTCCATCATGGGCACGGAGTACAGCGAGGCCACCAAGGCTGCTTTGGCTCGGACCCCATGTGCAGCGACTCGACAATCCAGAGGGACGCTCGCCTTCGCATGGGCGAACGCGATGCAGTCCACCACCCAAAAGAGAGGGTGCGCTTGGTGACTGCTTGCCCCTGCCTATTGGGATTGTAGGTCACGAAACATCTGTCAGACTTGTGATGAGTCGGGGTACGCTGCAAGTAGAAGGCGAGGGCCCGCTTGATTGGCGTGGGGCCTCGTGAAGAAGGTCGGGAGCACTATCTCTTGGTTGAGGTGAAAGGCCAACACGACCTTGGGTAAGAACTTAGGATGCGTCCCGAGGATCACCCTGTTCTGATAAAACCTGGTGTAAGGGGCGCTAGCCATGAGTTCCTGAAGCTCACGGACTCAGCGAGCCGAGGTCAGTGCCACCAGGAAGGCCACCTTCCAGGACAAGTGCCGGAGCGAACACATCGCCATCGGCTCAAAGGGTGGACAAGTGAGTTGCGTGAGCACCACGTTCAAGTCCCATTCCGCTGGAGGGGGACGGATGGGCGGCTTGGATAACAGAAGGCCCCGCATGAAGCAGGAGACTAGTGGTTGCCCCGAGAGCAGCTTCCCCTTGATAGGGAGATGATTAGCTGATATGGCGCTCAAATGAACCCTAACAGAGTTCGACTTCAGCCCTTCCCTCGAGAGGTGGAGGAGATACTGGAGAATCCACTGAACTGGGCACGAGAAGGGGGTCGATCTGGTGTTCCGAGCACCAGACGGAGAAGCGTTTCCACCTAAAGGCGTAAGCCCGCCTAGTGGAGTCCTTCTCCAGAAGGGCCAGAGAGACTAGAGAGACCCATTCAGCTGCCAGGCCGTGAGGGATAGGGAGGGTAGGTTTGCGTGGAGTACCCGATCCTCCTCTTGCGTCAGCAAGTCCCTGGCAGAGCCCAGGGGGATCGGAGGCTCCGACCACAGCCGGAGCAGGAGTGCGAACAAAGGCTGCCGAGGCCACGAGAATCAGCAATGCCCCGTCCTATTGAACCTTGAACAGAGTCCTCACAATGAGGGGGAAAGGAGGGAATGCATATAGGAGAATGGAGGACCAGTCCAGGAGAAATGCATCAGGGCCCTCTCTGCCTGGGTGCGGCACAGGGCCGCAGAAGAGAGGGAGCTGTGTTCTGGGGGCTGACGAAGAGGTCCATCGCTGGAGTGCCCTAGCGTAGAAACAGCCAGCCTGCCACTCTGGGATCCAAGCGCCACTCGTGGAGGTGAAGGATTCTGCTGAGCCTGTCCGCCAGGCCATTCTCCTGACCAGGGAGGTATGTTGCTTTGAGGGACATCCTCTGTTGGGCGGCGAAAGATCAGATGAGGACTGCTTTCCTGCAGAAAGAGCACGACCCCGTAACCCCCTCTTTGTTGATGTAGAACATCGCTACCCGGTTGTCGGTCTGCATCAGAACCGACTTCCCGCTGAGGACATCCTCAAAGGCCCTCAGGGCCCACTGGATGGCCCGGAGCTCGAGCAGGTTTATCTGCTGCTGAGCCTCCACAGGCGACCACTGCCCCTGCGTGCTGAGAGATCCGCAATGGGCTCCCCACCCTAACAGGGAAGCATCTGTGGTAAGTACCACATCGTGCTGTGGGGCCTGGAAGGGCGATCCCTGCAGGAGGTTGTGGGGGCTTTGCCACCAGTTCAGGAACAAATGAAGGTCGGGAAGAACCCTGACGGGGTCCCTGAGGTGTCTAAGGGATTGACTCCATTGGGAGCTGAGACACCACTTGGTTGTCCCCATGTGCAGGCGGGAGTGAGGAACCACATGCACGGTCAAGGCAATGTGGCCCAAGAGACGTAGCACAGACCGAGCGGTGACCTGGTGGGTGCTTTGGATGCGAGCCGCCAGAGAGCAGAGGTGGCTGGAGCGATCCACCGGCAAGAAGGCAGTGGCCTGCCGAGCAATGTTCCCTCTAATTTTCTGTAGGCTGTGTGCGCATAAAATATCAGCTGTGCAGCTTTTGAAGGAAGGTTAAATTTTTGTGCGCCACATAATGACACGGAGTTACATACTTTAAAATTTGACTACACGTCAGAATACAGTATGTACACCACATTGATTGCACCAGAAAATATCGTAGAACTTGTGAAAACCATAAATACACAACTTTTAAATTTTAAGACGTCTGTGTTGTTTTCTATCAGAATCAGAACCGTAATTTTTGTCCGCTCTCTTGTAAAGTATGTGCGCTCACTCGGCGAGGTGTGTGCGCGCGCACACGTGCACAGCTTAGAGGGAACAGTGCTGCCGAGTATCGAGGCACGCCCCGATGAACTCGAGAGCCTGTGTCGGCTCGAGGTGAGACCTTAGGTAGTTGACGAAGAACCCCAAGCTCTCCAAGAGGAAGACAGTGGCGACATTGCTTGCCGGGCCTCCTCAACGGAGGAGCCCATAACGAGCCAGTCGTCGAGGTAGGGAAACACTGGCACGCCCTGGCACTGAAGGTGAGCAGCAGCCACAACGAGGCACTTCGTGAAGACCCGTGGGGTGGATGCAAGGCCGAAGGGGAGCACCCTGTCCTGGAAGTGCTCTCCCTGCACCCTAAAACACAGGTACTGCCTGTGTTGGGGGTGGATCAAGATATGGGCGTAAGTGTCCTTTAGATCCAAGGTGCATAGCCAGTCGCCCTGCCGGAGGAAGGGCAGCAGCACGCCAAGAGATAACATCTTGAATTTCTCCTGCACCAGGAACCTGTTTAGCCTGCAGAGGTCGAGGATGGGCCGCAGACCCACAGTCTTTTTTGGGATGAGGAAGTACCGGGAATAAAAGCCCTGACCTTGAAGGTGGGGAGGTACCTTCTCAACTGCCCATTGGGCAAGGAGGGAGTGTAATTCCCGCTGCAGCAAAAGCTGGTGTGTGGGGAGTCAAGGAGACTCCGCCGGGGAGAAAGGGGGTGGAAGCCTGTCGAAGTGGAGGCGATAGCTCTCCTGGATGACCTGGAGGACCCAGGTGTCCGAGGTGATAAGCGCCCACAATGGGGCGAAGCAGAACAGGCATCCCCCCACTGGTTTCTGTACTGCCGGAGGGCGAGGGGCTATGCCGCTGGCGGCGTCAAGACCCCTAAGGGAGTTGTGGGGGAGCCAGTGTCTGCGCCTTCAGGCCCTTTGGTTTTCAGTGGCACTGGCCAGGCTTCGCCTGCGTGGGAGTGGTCAGCGTGTGGGTAGCTGGGTACGGCGGGTAGCCGCGGTACTGGATGCCTTTCCTGGGGAAGAAGGTCTTCTGAGGCAGCGTAGAGGTCTTGCGGGAGAGACAGGTCCTAGTGACATACTCAGTCTCGATCTCCGCAGCCTTCTCCTCCATCGGCTTACCAAAACGTTGTTCGCCGAGGCAGGGCACATCCACGAGCTTCTCCTGCACCCACTGCTCCAAACCCGAAGATTGGAGCCAAGCCTGGCTGCGGGCTTTGATGCCCGCAGCCGCCACCTGAGCTGATGTCTCGAAGCTATCATAGGAGGCTAGAGAGATATACTTGAGGCAATCAGCCACTGATTTCAACAGGGTGCGGAACCTGTCGAAGGGCTCGCCCTCGAGAAAACTCCAAGTTCTTTTGTCAAGTCGCAGAGGAACATACCAATATATAATTGGTATGCCTGGATGCGACAAGAGAGCATGGAACCTTGATAGGCCTTGCGGCCCAGGGCATCAAGGGCTCTCGATTTTCGGCCCGGCTGTACCGATGAGTGGGACTTTGGGCTTTTCTGCTTCCTCATGGCTGATTCCACCATCGAGGTGTGTGAAAGTTGGTTCTTTCGGAAGCCTGGCCCTCGCTGCACCTTGTACATTGTGTCAAGGCGCTTGCTCATAATGGGAACCGAGGCTGGGGCCTCCCACATGCAGAGCAATAGCCGAGAGAGGATTGGAGGCACCGGCACGGTGAGGGATTCCCTGGGCGGGGCCTCGTACTGAAGAATATTGAGTTCTTCAGCATGAGGGTCCTCCTTGGCCTGGGTGACCAGGTTGAGGGCCCGAGCCATGTCCCGAATAAACACCAAAAAGGAGGTGTCCTCAGGCTTTGAACGCCGCTGGAGACCAGGCGGCGAGTGGTCCGACGGAAGATCCCGGTGGGTGCGGGTCTCCGGGGATGTGTCCCCATCACATTCCCAGTCCGAGAAGTCGGTCGAGGGATCTGAGCCAGGCAGTTCGCACTGTCCGATGGCCGGCGGCCTTGAGCTGAAGGCCCTGGACGAACTCGCCCTCGAGGAACAAGAGAGCGAGCGAAACCGATGTCGAGGACCTTCATGAGGCCCATGGCTCTCGGAGGTTTTCTGAACGGATTTGGGTGTCCTACGCGAGGGACCCGCGGTCTCCGGGCGGCAAGTCAGTGAAGCTGGCCGTGAGCGCCTGCTGGGAAGCAATGAACGCAGAAACACTGTTCCAGCACCAGCATACGAGACTCCCACGCGGGTGTGGGGTCCTGGGACGCCGATACCAGGGTCACTGGATCGGGCGTCGAGGAGGAGGAGAGGGGGTCCTCACCCAAGATGGCCCTCAGGAGACTGGGAGCCTTCGCCGGAGGCCTCCATTTCCCTGCGAGGTACCTTGCGGGGCCGCTCCTTGACCGACTCTCGGGGCCCAGACAGCGACTTTGAGGCCGCCTTCTTTTTGCACTGTTCCACCCCTTGGACCCCTGGTCAGAATGCCGCTTGTAACGCGGTGCCGCAGGGGGAGAACCCACTGGAGGAGAGACAACCAAGGGTGCCACAGGAGACTCTGAAGTGGCCTTTCGAAAAATGTCTTCGGACTTCTGCTTATGGCTGAGCAGGGCCTTAGAGGACATTTTCTTACAGAGCAAACAGAGCTCTGGGTCATGGTCAGCTCCCAAACACCTTAGACAACAGTCATGAGTGTCCGTAAGCGACATGTTCCTAGTGCATCTATCGCAGTTTTTAAACCCAGTGGCCATGGGGGCAAAAACGGCCCCTGCAAGGTCAAAGACCCACGCGGCCAGCAATTAGGAAGAAAAAAGGGTGCGAAGCCCATAAGAAAAAATTTAGAAAAGTTATCCCCATAAGCTCCGAAAAAGAGAGCAAGGGGAGGATGGGTAGAGGACCAGAGCAACTGGAAAAAAGGATAAGAGCCTGCTAAGGCAAGGAAAACAAAACGTTTTCTGAGGGACAAGGACGTGCATCCGAAGGGTTCCGCGGAAAAAGGGAGACTGAGCAAGATGGCACCCTTGGGCGGGAAGAGGACCATGCATGCGTGGTAGCAATCCGAAAAGCTTTCTTTGGAAGCTGGGGAATTGCTCCGCACGGGCTCCGTCAGTGCCGATGTCACCCATAAGTGAGGACTGACTTCCTGTTTATTCCTGGAGAAATGCTATTTACAGTTTGGGCGGGGTTATCAGAAAGTCATTCTATTGGTCTAAGGGCTTTAGGCTGAGGAGACCGGTGTGGTTGCTGTACTATGTTATGTTCCTGTAGTGTTCCATGAACAGAAGGGTCTTGAGCTTCTTCCTGAAGTCTCTTATGACCAAACTGTCTAGGATGTCTGCTGAGGAGTGGTAGAGGATTTTGAAGATATTCAATATTGCCTTGAACTTGGAGTGAACTTGAATTTGGAGCCAATGTAGTTGGTGTAATACCGGTGTGATGTGATCTGTCATGTTTGTTCCAGTGATGATGCATGCTGTTATGTTCTGCACTATCTGCAGTAGATGTGTGGCTTGCTTTGGGAGTCCTTGGTAGAGTGAATTGCTGTAGTCTAGTACTGGGGTGATGATAGCCTGGCATACTGTCCAGAAATGGTCCTGGTTTAGGAGTGGTTTTAGTTTTCTTATGAGATTTAGCCTATGATATGCTTTAGCAGCAGTTTTGTTTATGTATGATTGGAGGTTGATATTTTTGTCTAGGATGATTCCTAGGTAATTGATCCGAATCTCTAGATTTCAACCTTTGCAGAGGATGTTAAAAAGGTGGCGTCCGAGCCGAGCATTAGCAGTAAATTTGAGAGCCTGAGATCATACTCTACATAACCTGGCTTAGAAGTGAGGTTCATGACTATCATGGTATGTGCAAAACTAAAAACTATTCCTCATAAAAAGTCACCCCCTAATTAACAATTATTTACATTCAGAAAAATCTTTTAATCAGTTGTGCTCTTTTTCTCTTAACCTATGGTATAGGAAAAAAATAGAAAGTATCTTATTAATAGTAAACTAAATTATTACTAAATCAATCTACAAAGAAGGAAGAAAAGACCTCAGTATAGCCGGTACTCCCTTTATGCGACAAACTCAATCACCATAGGGAAATTGTGATCTCACATCACCGGTCAACGAGAGTGTTGGATGATTGAAGGATAAGCCCCTGAAGAAGCCCTTTTTTGGGTGAAACTAAGATCTTTGTTGGGTGGCAAGCTTATTATGGCCAGCGGGCTGTATGGACAGTGAACCTCTGGGATTGAGCAGATAAGTGCAGTAATATTTCTGAGCTTGGAAGCATTGCTTGTCGATGACTACAACCTGTGGTTTTGTTTTGTTACAGGGAGTCAGAGCTGTGGAGGCTGGTGGCCTTAGTGGAAAATTTCCAGGACTGAATATTTTGGTTTAATATATAATTAATTTTGAAAAAAAAATATAGGGAGATTTTTCTAAAATTATAATTAAAAACTAAAAATGAGATTATTAGTATGATACATAAAGGGGAGTTTTTTATGACCGGTGATGTGAGATAATTCCCCTATGGTGATTGAGTTCGCCACATAGAGGGCATACCGGCTATACTGAGGTCTTTTTCTCCCTTGTTGTAGATTTAGTAATAATTTAGTTTACTAGTAATAAGATATTTTCTATTTTTTTCCTATACCGTAGGTTAAGAGAAAAAGAGCAGGACTGATTAAAAGATTTTTCTGAATGTAAATGATTGTTAATTAGGAAGCTACTTTTAATGAGGAATAGTTTTTAGTATCCCTTCTGGCAGTGGTTGGTGTGTGATTTATGTGCAAAACTAACCCATTTGGAGAAACTGCCCCAGGACAGGTCTTCCAAGAGTGCATTAGAAATATCCATGCAAGAAGTGCAAATGCTGGAATTCAACAACGAGGCTCTCTGTTTTTCATAGACCAGACAATACCTCTTAGAAGTCAGCAAATGAATTTCCACCACTGGTGCAACCAATCTAGGGCTGCACGGGCAGAAGAGTGCACACAAGGGCCGTGCGGGCAAGACATCACACACTGCGGACACGCACAAGGGGAAGCATATAAGCAGCACAATAAATTGTGGGAAGTACAGGCAGGCAGTTGGGCAAGGCGGGAAACACTGACGCTGCACCAATGGACACCCAAGCGGCCCAACTAGACTTATGCCCCAGCAATGGATGAGGATGGGAGCCCCCACAAAGATTCAGACAGGCAGAGACTCAGTCTCAGTACTCATCCCTGGAGAACCCCAAGGTGAGAAAATCCATGCCAGGCTCAGTGCTACTCCCCTGTTGCCAGACCTACAGTCACATACCTTTGAAGAGTCTTCTTCAATCTTCAGGGGACAGCGGGAAAGGAAGAGTGAGGGGCACAAAGGTTGTGAATCCTTTCCAAACTCCTTTTCAAATATTCTGGCTGCTCAACAGGTCCTTAAGGACGCAGAGCTAAACCAATTCCCTTCCTCCCTATGCTTTCTGAAAAGAGCACCGGTTTGAAGGATGTCTAGTGGAGCCTTCTGTGTTGCACTCAAGTGAGAGAATCACCTGAAGATGGTCATTCAAGAGCGAAATTAATCATTCCTTCTTCAAATTTATTTTGTTTATTCAAATTTCACCAGAGCTGAAAAACGTACATCCATCATTTGTTGGAGTCAGAGAAATACTGAATCATGTCCCTAGAGGTCCAGGCTGATAATGGCATGTTGTCGTCATAAGAAGCCGATGGAATGTTTTCTCTGTCTCCACATCTGCTGGTAGGGGGACACAACTCACTTCTGGACTAGTCTAGCAGGACGATATGGAAATGGAATAGTGTATTTAAAACAGGTGTAGTCTGTATCCATTCATATGATACTGAAAACCTGAGTGTCTAAATCTACCCCCTTCCTTGTGCATCTTGATCGCAATTATGTCATGTATTTTCACTTTCTGCCCTTTATTTTGCAGAATCTAGCAATGTGCCAACGAGCCCAGGCATACAAGAACACCAACCTTTTCCTTTTCAGCCTCTTTCTTCTCTCCCTCACTGCCAGTTCCTTGCAGTCACTAGTACTGTTTCTATGGGACTGTTGTAGTTGTTGATATGGAAGGACAGACTAGATAGGCCATGTGGTCTTTTCCTGTCGTCATATTTCCATGTTTCTATGTTACTGATGTGCCTCATCACAAAATACAAGAAACCTTTGGGGTTACAATGTAGAGTAACAGATTAATGGGGACTGCAGCAGAAGCTAGAACATGCAGCAGAACTACCAGATATAGAGCCAAGTTCAACCAGCGATATATATCCTCTGACTGCCAAGGAGTCAGACAAGCCCCTGGCACCAACGGTTCAGTACCATCAAGCTTGAAGAACAATCCAACATCATGATCACCAACTTGAGCTACCAGTACTCACAAACATCTCTAAGTTCAGTACATGGCTTAATGTGATGGGTGGCAGTATGTAAGAAGTAGATACACACTTTTGCTGATGCAACAGACTCTATGCTTGCCTGATATTTTTCCTGATCCAAAACCAACTCTTCAGTCCTGCTTTATGCCTCTCTATCACTTTATCAGAGACAGCACAGTTACTTACCTGTAACAGGTGATCTCTGGGAACAGCAGGAAATAGTCCTCACATATGGGGTACGTCGGTACCGACTGAGCCTGCGCGGGAAAGCTCCCCAGCTTCCCAGAAAGAAAGCTTTTGGGAGCCTCCCCCAGCGCCTGCGCGCTGCCTTCCCGCCTTTCCTAACCAACTCTCCTCAGTTCAAGTTTAAAGCTGAGACAATAGAGAGAGAGGAAAAGAAAGATAGAGAGAGAGATACAACTCCTAGGGGAGGTGGGAGGGTTGTGAGGACTAATTCCTGCTGTTCCCAGAGATCACCTGTTACAGGTAAGTAACTGTGCTATCTCCAGGAAAAAGCAGGAATGAGTCCTCACATATGGGGACTCCCTAGCTAAGATGCCTGGGAGATCCCCAAGGGTATGAGACCCTGAAAGGTTCCTCGTCTTCCTATGGATCTCAGGCATCCATTAAGGGACGGAGGGCAGGAGTTGTTTAAGAATGGAACAGGTGTCTGAGGACAGCCTGACCAAACAAGGCATCCCGGTGGGAGTCCTTGTCCAAACAGTAATGGGCTGTGAAGGTATGAACCGAGGCCCAGGTGGCTGCTCGACAGATCTGGTCGATGGACACAGAATGAAGATGAGCCATAGAGGCGGCCATGGCCCTCACATTGTGAGCTGTGACATGGCCCTCCAGAGAAAGGTTCTTATTCTGGTAAGCAAAGGAAATACACCGAGCAATCCAATTGGACAGTGTTCTCTTAGAGACTGGAAGTCCTAAATGAGAAGGATCAAAAGCAACAAAAAGCTGGGAAGACTTTCTATGTTGCTGTGTCCTGTGTAAGTAAAAAGCAAGAGTTCTTTTACAATCTAGAGTATGAAGGTTCCTCTCTGCATTGGATGCATGAGGAGCTGGAAAAAAAGACAGGTAAGTATACCTCTTGATTAAGATGAAAAGGTGAGACCACTTTAGGCATAAAGTGAGGATTTGTCCTAAGGACTACCTTATCATGATGGAACCTTGTATAAGGTGGATTAGTCACTAGGGCCTGCAGTTCACTGATGCGGCGAGCAGAAGTGACTGCAATAAGGAAAATAACCTTCCAGGAAAGACATTTCAAGGAGGTAGTGGCTAAGGGTTCAAAAGGTGGCTTCATAAGCTGACCAAGAACCAAGTTTAAGTCCCATGCCACCGGAGGAGGTCGAATGGGAGGTTTTGTTAAAGTTAGGCCTCTCATGAATCTTGCAATAAGAGGATGAGAGGAGATAGGTTGTCCATTGAGAGGTTTAAGGGATGCTGCAACTTCACTTGCTGAGAAAGACTGAAGTCTTGAAGGTCTAGGCCTTCAGTAACCAAGCTCTGAGGTGAAGGGACTTGGGATTTGGATGCCACAAAGTCCCTTCCTCCTGGGACAGAAGGTCTGGCGCAGCTCCCAAGTCCAGGGATGGGGCTTGGGAGAGATGCAGAAGTAGAGGGTACCACACTTGGCGTGGCCAGCATGGAGCTATGAGTATCATATATCCTTGATCCCTCTGGAGTTTGAACAGAGTCTTGGGAATCAAAGGAATGGGTGGAAAGGCATACAGGAAGCTCTGACCCCAATGAAGGAGGAAGGCATCCTTGGCCTGAACTCCCTGACACGGAATTTTGGAACAGAACCGGGGAAGTTTGGCATTCCACGGACTTGCAAAGAGGTCTATGTCCGGGGTTCCCCATTCCTGAAAAATTCTGAGTACCTGATCCATGTGCAGGGACCATTTGTGTGGAAGCAGAACTCGACTGAGTCTGTCTGCCCAAGAGTTTTGGATTCCTGGGAGGTATACTGCCAGGAGATGGATTTGATGCTCTCTGGCGAAGGCCCATAATCTTAGAGCTTCGTTGCAAAGCGACAGAGAGCCAGTTCCTCCTTGCTTGTTTATGTAAAACATGGCTACTTGATTGTCAATGTGAATGAAGACTGTCTTGTAGCTGAGGAGGGTATGAAAGACCTTGAGAGCTAGGAACACTGCTCGAAGTTCCAAGTGGTTGATATGAAGAGAGGTCTCCTGTGGGGACCAAATGCCTTGGGTGGAGAGGTCTTGTAGATGAGCTCCCCAACCTGTTTGGGAGGCATCTGTTGTGAGGGTTGCCTGGGGCAACAAAGGTTGGAAGGGGGACCCCAGCAACAGATTTTGAGTGGACATCCACCATTGGAGAGACCAAAAGAGACGTTTGGAGGTTGCTATTTGGTCTGAGAGAGCTCCTGAAGCTTGAGTGCACTGGGTGGACAAAGTCCATTGAGCTGCTCTCATGTGTAGGCGAGCATAGGGTACCACATGTACTGTGGAAGCCATATGGCCTAGCAGCTGTAGCATCTCCCTGACAGTTAAATGGCTCTTTGACTGAATCTGGGAGGCTAACTGCACTAGACGTTGACAACGGGCCTGAGGAAGGTAGGCCCTTGCAGAAGTGGTGTCCAACCAGGCCCCTATGAATTCCAGGGACTGAGTAGGGGTGAGCTGGGACTTTGGGAGGTTTACCACAAGTCCCAGGTATTGCAGAATGCACCTGGTGCGGTTCAGGGAGATCTGAGCCTCTGACTGGGTTGGAGCTCGGATGAGCCAGTCGTCCAGGTATGGGAAGACAAATATTCCCAGAGTGCGTAGAAATGCAGCAACTATTGCCATGCATTTGGTGAACACTCTGGGAGCAGAGGCTAGACCGTGATTTCTCACTCCTCTCACCAAACTCTCAAGCCGCTTGCTGGTTCTCTTCCCTTTCTGCTATGCTTGATCTATTAGCCCCTCTCCGTCCTCGTCCTCCCCGTCAGCGTCCTTCTCATCCCTGGTTCCATGGTGGCCTTCGACTTCTGCGCACTCACCTTCGAAGGGCCGAGCGCCTTTGGCGCAAGGACCCTTCCCCTGCTAATTTATCTGCTTTCAAATCCCACCACTCCTTCTACCGCACCCAACTCCACTCCGCTAAGCGTGACTTCTTCTCTAATGCCATTTCCCAGGCACCCAATCAAACCCGGCACCTGTATTCCACCCTTCGCTCTCTCACTTCCCTACACACCCCTTCATCAACCACTACTATCCAGTCTTCCCCCTCCCCATCACAACTGGCTTCCTTCTTTACCTCGAAGGTTGTTTCCTTGAGGGATTCCCTTCCCTCATGTCCTGCTCCTATCTCCTCCCCCCCTTCTCTTCCTTCGCCTCCGCCTGTTTCTCAGCTTTCTCATTTCTGGGCTACCTTCTCACCCATCACTGCACCCGAACTCCATCATCTCATCTCCTCATCCCGAAAGACCTCTTGCTCA
Source organism: Ichthyophis bannanicus (assembly GCA_033557465.1). Lineage (NCBI taxonomy): Eukaryota > Metazoa > Chordata > Amphibia > Gymnophiona > Ichthyophiidae > Ichthyophis > Ichthyophis bannanicus. The sequence continues at coordinate 171,100,525 of CM066040.1, read as the reverse complement.
TCTGATCCTATTCCCTCTTCTTGGCTTCTTACCCCTTCCCTGGGTGTTCTCCCCTATATCCTCACTATTTTCAATTCTAGTCTTTCCACCGGGATTTTTCTTTCTCCCTGGAAGCATGCACTAGTCCGTCCCATCTTGAAGAATCCCTCTCTTGATCCCTCTCTTCCGTCCAACTATCGACCTGTTTCTAACCTCCCCTTTTTGTCTAAGCTCTTGGAGAAATTTGTCTTTGCACAACTTTCCCATCACCTTGATTCTATTAATTTCCTTCACCCCCGTCAATCAGGTTTCCGTTCTGGGCATAGTGTTGACACTGTTCTTCTGGCTTTCACTAATGCGCTTCTTGTAGCTCACGATCGAGGTGATATATCGGTGGCGGTTGCTCTGGACCTTTCAGCAGCGTTTGATTTAGTTGATCACTCCCTTCTTCTTCACCGACTTCGTGAAGCTGGACTTTGTAGCACTGTTTATCATTGGTTCCATTCTTTTCTTTCTTCTCGCTCCTGCACGGTCCTTCCTTCTTCATCTGCTCTCCCCCCTTCTGATCCACAGCACACTCTTTGTGGGGTCCCGCAGGGTTCTGTTCTTGCTCCCCTTCTTTTTAACCTTTTTCTCGCTCCCCTTGCACTCCTTATCCAGCAGTCAGGTATCTCAGCTTTTTTCTACGCGGATGATATTCTCTTACTCCACCACACCTCTTCCTCCTGCCCCGATCTCACTCCTCTGAATTCCTGCCTTTCCTCTGTTGCTGACTGGCTCACTACCAATTGTCTCCATCTTAACCTCACAAAGACTCTTGCTATTTGATTTACTTATGGTGCTCCCTCCCCCACTCTAGCCCCTTCCTTCTCCAATTCCCCAGTCCCACTGGTTTCTACATTCCGGTATTTAGGCGTCCACTTTGACTCGGATCTTTCCTTTCACTCTCACATCTCCCATATCACTAAAACCTCTTTCTTTTTTCTCCGACAAATCCGCTCAATCCGTCCTTTCCTCTCCCCTTCTGCTCTGACCACACTAGTACTGTCCTTAGTCATGTCACGGGTGGACTTCTCAAAAACCAGGTGACCCGGCTCCAAAGAATACAAAATACTGCTGCACGTCTTATCACTTCTTCCGCTTTTCGAGATCATGTCACTCCCTTACTTTTCCATCTTCATTGGTTGCTGGTCCCATTCCGTTCCCAGTTTAAATTGCTAACTTTACTTCACAAAGTTTACCACACTGGTACCCCATCCTATCTGTCTGACCTTCTATCTTTTCACTCCTCACGTTACACTCCCCGTTCTTTCCATCTTAACCTTCTCGCTCTCCCCCCCCCTCCCGTACCCACCTTCAATTCACACGTCTATCTGCATTCTACTTTGCTGGTCCCGCACACTGGAATTCTCTCCCCCCTTCCCTCCGCCTGGAACCACAATTCGCAATTTTCAAACAAAACCTTAAAACCCATCTCTTTTCACTGGCATTCAATCTCCCCTCTCCTTTTGTATGAATCTGTTCCTGCTGTACCTACCCACCTATTGTATCCTGTCCCGTACTTGCTGCATATTAGTCCCTATCCTTTTAAAAAATTGTACATTTCCTTTCCTTTCTGGCCATGGCCAAAGGTTTTATGTATTATGTTTTTATGTTTTGTATAATTTATCTATTTTATGTATTTTATAATTTTTATGTATTTTTACTACCTGTACACCGCTTTGATTACCCCAGAAAGGCGGTTATATCAAATGAATAAACCTAAACCTAAACCTAGACCGAAAGGAAGCACTCTGTATTGGTAATGTTTTCCCTGGAACAGAAAACGTAGGAATTTTCTGTGAGATGGATGGATGAGGACATGAGTGTACGCATCCTTGAGATCTAGAGAACAAAGCCAATCCTGACTCTGCAGGTATGGAAGGAGAGTGCCTAGAGAAAGCATCTTGAACTTCTCCTTGCATAGGAATTTGTTCAATTCTCTGAGATCTAGAATGGGTCTGTATCCCCCTGTTTTCTTTGGAATGAGAAAATAGGGGGAGTAAAACCCTGAACCCTGTTGAAGAAGAGGAACTTCTTCTATGGCCCCCTGGGCCAGAAGGGTAGTCACCTCCTGATCCAGAAGGTCGAGGAGAGATGTGGGAGAATTGAAGTGTCTCACCATGGTGTAGGGAGGAAGGTCTGAGAAATGAAGTTTGTAGCCCTCTCTTATGATAGAGAGGGTCCACTGCTCTGATGTGATTTGCTCCCATCTGGGAGCAAAATGAGCTAACCTTCCTGGAATGGTGAGAGGTTCTGGCTGTTGTAGAGCCAGAAAGGTTAAGTTCTCTAGTATCAAGTCAAAAACCCTGAGGGGGTTGGGACTGCTGAGTTGTAGCAGCTCCTGCAGGTTTAGGCCTGGCTTGTTTAGGTTGCTTGCGCTTAGAAGCAAAGCAACCTGTAGAAGATTGTTGGCCAGAAGTGGAAGGAAATCTGCTCCTTTTGTAAAAAGGCTTTTTGAAAGACTTTTTCTTGGCTGGAATGGAAGTTGACTTAGAAAGTCTATCCAGAGCAGAATTCTCTGCATCCATTTGAATGGCTTTTATTTGCCACTCTTTGCCAAAGAGATTTTCACCCGTACAGGGCAGATTTCCTAAGCCATCCTGAACCCAGGGCTCTAGATCAGAAGCCTGGAGCCAAGCAATTCTGCGAGCAGCTATGGCAATGCCTGAGGCTCTGCTGGCACCTTCAAAGGAATCAAAGGCTGCCCTGTTGGAAAACTTTGAAATATCTAGAGTATGCTTAAGCCAAAGGAGGAATCCATCCCTTCTATCCTCTGGAATAAAAGGGAGAAAGTTGTGCAGCTTTTGTGCAACTTCCTTTATAAACATACCCATATAAAGGCTATATGAGTTGATTCTGGCAATAAGCATACTGGCTTGGAAGATTTTCCTACCAAAAGCATCCAAGGTCCTGCATTCTCTTCGTGGGGGAGCAGAAGAGTGTCTTTTGGTACTCTATCCTTTTCATAGCTGACTGCACCACAATGGAGTGGTGAGGAAGCTGAGTTTTCTGAAATCCAGGACAAGGAGGGACACGGTACATAGTGTCCAATCTGCGAGAATGAGGAGAAAGGGTGAGAGGAGTCTCCCATAAGTCAATCATATGTTCATGAAGAATTTCATGAATTGGCAAGGTGACTGCCTCTCTGGGAGCCTTAGAGTATCCTAAAATATCAAATTTTTTTGCTCTAGGCTCTGCTTCAGAGGTTACTGAAATAGAGAGTCCTTTAGCCACTTCTATTATGAAGTCTTGAAAGGACAAATCCTCTGGAGGAGACATTCTCCTTTTTGGAGAAGTAGGCTCCTCAGGAAGGGTAATGGATACTTCGGGAGACTCATCTGATGAATCAGAATCATCAGAGGAATCAAAGTATCGTCTGTCCCCTTCCAATGATCGATACGCGTATCGATCGGTACCGACATCGGGCGTCCCCAGTACCGGATCGGTACCGAGAGATAGCCCTGGACAAGGAACCTGAGTCGGCATCCTGACCGATGTCGATGCAGTCGGTACCGGTATCGGTGTTGGTACCGGTACCGGTACCGACAACGGGACACGTTGCAGTACCGACGGCGTCGCAGCTTGAATAAAAGCCATTATAGCCTGCTGCATGGATTGCACAGTGTGATCCATGGACGCCACGACTGCCTGGATATCGGTACCGGGAGATTGTGCCGGTACCCCAGAGCAGTTTAACAGGTGATCGGTCGAGGCCGTGCCATCGATGTCAACCTGTAACCCCATAGGAGGAGCTTTGGAAGCCGGAGCTTCCCGCCGGGGTTGTTTGGCTGGGACAGGATCCTCGAGGGCAAGCCCGGAGGCATCTCGATGTTGAGAGGGAGATTTGCCCTTCAAGGACCTGCTAGGTTTATGTTTGGTTACCTGAGACCCATCAGGAGAGGAAGACCTGGAAGATGTTGATGCCACCGCCGGTGCATCCGTGGGAAACAGCACATGGAGCTTGGCTGCTCGGTTCTGTAACCCTCTTTTAGACATTATGGAGCAGGACTGGCAATCCGGAATGGAGTGTTCAGGACCCAAACATTTAAGACACCATTCATGGGTATCTGTAACAGAAATTGTACCGCTACACTTAGTGCATTTTTTGAACTCGGAGGCTGGTTTTTCCATGAGGGAAAATTTTCTTGTGGGCCTGTAGGCCTAAGAAGAAAAATACACCAAGTGAGGAAAAGTATAAATTTTTCTTTTTTTTTGAAAGAAAAGAAAAGAAAAGACCGGCGGTACCGGTCCGGCGTCGGGGAAGGCAGACACGCGACCAAAGAAATAAATTAAAATAAAGAACTTCTTCAGCGGTGACAGGAACACGACCTGCTGGCTCCGCGGAAAAAGAAGAACTGAGGAGAGTTGGTTAGGAAAGGCGGGAAGGCAGCGCGCAGGCGCTGTGGGAGGCTCCCAAAAGCTTTTTCTGGGAAGCTGGGGAGCTTTCCCGCGCAGGCTCCGTCGGTACCGACGTACCCCATATATGTGAGGACTCATTCCTGCTTGTTCCTGGAGATTGGATGCATCACAAGGGGACACTGAATTCATCTGTCTTTTTATTCCTAGTGCAAGCTTGGTCTTTTGTAATGTTGATAAATGGGGCTTCTAAGGGCACCCTCCAGTTTGGTCAAATATAATGCTTTCTCCCTTCTTTCTGCTTTCTTCTGTAAGAATTTCTAAGAGTGATAACTTTAGTGCATCCTCTTCATCCTGTTGTCAGCTAAATTTAAGTGCAATTTCATCAGGAATTAGTTTCATTAATATAGAAAAAGGCCTCCATAGTTGTGAGATCATACTCATTGATTTCAAACTTTGCCTCTGAATTCAATACTTATCCTGTTTAAGGCACATCAATGGGTCTCCTCAGAGGACTTAGGCTCAAAACTCTTATTTAAATGTACACTAATAACACCATCTGTGCCTAAACCTCTCTTGTAGAATTTTTACTTCTACTTTGTAATTCTCTTCTGATAGGGTAATTTGCCAGCAATGGCATTTGGCTACTGCACCACTCGAGTGAAATTTTAGTTGTTGATTTCTTTTTTAAGTGCCATCAAGTCAATGCTGACTCCTGGCGACTCAGTAGTCCTTGGTTTTCTTGGCAAGGTATGACCGGAAGTAGATTGCCAGGCCTTTACTTCTGAGGCAATGGATGGTAAAGTGACTTGCCCAAGGTCACAAGGAATGCCAATGAGAACTGAACCCTGATCTCTTGGGTACTAGGCTGTTGCTCTAACCACTAGGCTACTCCTCCACTCCATTAATTGCTGATAGACTATCATTTTTGTGCAAAGGTATTTCACACGGGCACCAGAATGTTGTGAATGGCTTATTTCTCAAGAACATTTGCTGTGATTAACTTGCCAGGTAGGGGGTGAAGAAATGGCAGCACTGCTCACTTCATTATTCTCCTTTTGAATTCTCCTATTGGCATGTGTCCTCTACAGGATAATATAAACCCGATACCTCTAAGCAACTTCTATTTTGTGATTCATGTCCTTATGGGAGGTTAATGCAGCTTCAATTCCTTTATTAAAGTTCACTGAAGCCAGATTTTCTCTTACTGAGAGAGCATGTTCAGAATTTCTCTAGCAAGTGCACATTAGCTTTGTCAGCAATTTCTCAATTCTTTAATAGTTTAGTGGTGGAGGTTTTGATCGAGCCTTGTCGCCTCCTAGGCAGTTCTAGCCTTTCAGCCATGTTTCAGGGTCTAACTACTACTTTAACCTTTAACACAAGGGGGGCGGGAGGTTATTACCCTCCTGTTTTCTGAGAATACCAGGTTTCCAAGTTTCCTAATTCCAGGAGTGAAATTTTTTCCAGTTCTGGTTTTACAGTTGCATTGCAATGCAGTTTGGCATTTGTGGCCTCAATGTACCCATTGGAATCATTGCTGCAGGTCCCATAATACATCTTGAGGAGCTTGTCAGAAACCCAGGACTGGCGTAAAATCTCACTCCTGGAACTGGGTAAACTGGCAACTCAGCCTATATAGTTTATAACTCAACTCACAATATCAAACAGGTCCTTACTAAATTTATAAATGTTACGCTGCTCTAAACCTCACCCAGAATACACTGAATCAAGAAAACTTAAGACAACTGCTTACAACCCCCATCGCTACTTTTTCCTGCCTTCCCCACAGTTTCTTCTGAGAGTTTAAAAATAGTGACAAATTTTAGTAATATACATTTACAAATTCAAAACTCCACCCCATCATGCTTGTTATAATATGAAAATTTACAAAATTACTTTAATAACTTACAGTAGCAAATGAGTCACTAAACAGCCGCTGCATATAGACAACATGACTATACTAACTTGGTTGACTAAATATTTAAGCATTTATTTCAAACAAGTAATCCCTTTGACTGCACATACCAGACAAAGAGAACCAGCCTGTATCAACACAAGGTAAACAGAAATGATTGATTTTTTTCACTTATGTTCACCATCCACCTTGCAACTTTAACAAGACAGCAGGGCTGTGGAGTTGGAGACGTGGAATCGGAAGCAATTATTGGGTTACTGGAGATTTGAGTCAGAAAAAATGTACCGACTCAGACTCCAACGAAATGTAAATGGTAATGCATTAATAATTCCAAGAACAAGTTGTTTGTAAATTTTGGATTTGGATTTTTGATTTAACCCCATTTCTTTAATACATTTTGTAGGGATAAACTTTTCTAACTTTTACAATATAAATTTTATTTCATTTAATGTAATCTTTCATGTTCCATTCATTTAAATATTATATTCAAACAATGCTTTAATCTCAAAAAGAAAGGGTTATGTACCTAATTGAGATTATTTCTTTTAAAATGGGTCTTCCTGTAAGAATTCTTAACCTCTTTTTAATTTTGTAAGTTTTGTCTTATGTTTAATGTTACTCAATCATGTTTGTAACTTCTTTAATAAATAATATAAAAAAAACACAACAGCATAGCTATAGCCTTTAAACCCAAACTTTAATGGGTTAGGATGCTACAAAAGTAGCCTGATGATTCACGCTAGCAGTGATGAAATGCCTTGTATGTTGTGTGTTTTCAATCAGTATAGGAAAACTATAATTTGTCTAATTACACATAGAGGAGTCAGAGTTGGAGGTACTATAAATTAAGGAATCTGTGTACCGACTACACAGCCCAGCAATACAGGAAAACAGAATAGACTTTCAAATGTTAGGACAAGTCTATTTCAATGCCAAAAAGAAGTACTCACGCAAGCTTTTGCATTAACATCTTAAGTGCGAATAACCTACCCAAAACGTTCTGGTATGGCATTTGAATATATAGAATTTTCTCATAATAGTAAATCTCTCTTCACATGAATCAAAAACGGAATAAGATATACCTTAAGTTCTCCAACTATTTCCTGCAAAAGGAGCCTTTAACAAAAATAAGCTTGAACAGAGACTGGTCAGCATCTATAATTGACATTCTTTACATTTTTTCTAATTTTCTACCTGCACTTCAATCTGTCCCTCCTTTATACAAGAAAGGGATCTTTCAACTACCACATTGATGAATATTAATTTTGTGCATGTTCCACAAGCAAAGAGGTATGTTTACTAAATGGTGGTAAGGGAGCAAGCATTTCCGAGCGTTAATAGCAGCGAAAAGGGGTTTCCATGTAAAAGGCTCTGGATGTGTAGGAGGTGTTCTGGCATTAAGGCTGCTATGGGCTATTTAACATGTGGTAACGGGACATCGGGTGTTAAGGTGTCAAGCAGACACCTTAACATCCAAAAATGGCTGTAACCCTAATGCTGGATAAAGGAGCAGTAAGGAAAGACAATCTGAAGGTGATGGATGGAAGGACAGGTGGGAGATAATGGAACTGCCAGACCAGTGGGCACCCTATGTGGCAGTTAGTAAAGTGGATGAGCACATGCGAGGCTGGTGTACGGATGCACAGGGGGTGTCAATGTAATATGGCACAATGTCAGTGTATGGCATAGGATGTGGAACACGTGTCCCTCAGTGGAGTCAGAAATGGCAGGATGTGTGCAGTGACAGGACGATTGGTGACATGCAGATCAGGCACAGGAGAGGTATGTGTGGTCGCAAATTGTGGGAAAGAGTACCAGTGCAGGCCATGGTATAGCAGCCTGCACAAGAAGACAGGACTGCACCCAGCCGACAGAGATAGCCAACAGAGGTGGATGGATGGGCTGAAGGATGGATGGTGGCGGAAGAGAGGGTAGTATTTATTTATTTAGATTTATATACCATTTTTCCTTCAATCAAAGTGGTGGGTTACATAAAACAAATTACATAATATAGGAGTGACATAACACTGGATAATAATGACATAACTGACAAGGGATACTATAAAGAGCTTATTATTACAATACTTGCTAAAAACCTATGACTACAATCATGCATTGTTAATGAAGTTCATAGTCTGTTTTGTTATAATATTTCATAAATAGGAAGGTTTTGAGTGATTTATGGAAGTCTTAAGTCTTTTGTGGCCCGCAAGTCATCAGGGAGGGAGTTCCAGAGAGCCGGTGCTGATAGAGATAAAGTTCTTGCAGAGGTAAATTGTTTTTTTTATTAAATCCATTCGGCGTACGTAATTTATTGTCACTGCTTGATCGCCTGGGATGGTTGTTTATGTCTTTTACTATCAAGGAATGGAGAACATCTGCTGTGCATTGGTTGAAGATCTTAAATATATTTGTAATGGTTTTATACCTTGCACACACAGCTATTGGTAACCAATGCATTTTTTGTAGTACAGGCGTGATATGGTCGTTTTTTGCTGTACCAGTAATAATATGGGCTGTAGTGTACTGTACTAGCTGGAGCGGATAGATAGCCTGTTTTGGTAGTCCTTGATATAATGAATTTCCATAGTCCAGAATTGGCATGACCATTGCCTGACAAACAGTTCAAAAATGGTCTTGAGTAAGTATTGGCTTAAATCTTCTAATAAGCTTTAATCTTTGATAAGCTTTTGCAGCAGTTTTATTTATATGTGCGTGCAAGTTTAGGTTCTTATCTAAGGTGATACCCAAATATTTCACTTCGTCTTTTATTGGAATAGTATGATTTAAAATAAAAAGACTGGGGTGGAGTAAAATTAGGATTTCTGGATATAACCATTGCTTCCATCTTATTTAAATTGATTTTTAGATTATTATCTGCAAGCCAATTAAAGCCTTTGAGGCAATGGATCATGGAGGTAACGTCTGGTGAAAGTGAATCGATTAGGGCATATAACATAATATCATCGGCCATATATATGATATTTTATGATATGCCGTTTGATGATGGTACAAATTGGCTGAATGTATATGTTAAACAAAATAGATGATAGGGATGAACTTTGTGGAATTCCTTGGCTTATGGGAAACTGTGAAGAGTTTCCATTGTCTCCTTTGACTTTTTGTGTTCTGTTAGTTAGATACGAAGGTGAAATTAGACTTACCTGCAAATTGTTGTTCCTTGAGGAACTCCAGTCTAGTCCCGAACCTCTGGGTTTAAGCACCTCTTCCCGCAGCTTGGAGACTGAGCACGTCACTCTTTTGGTGACACCAGTATAAATAGTCTTGGGACCGCCTCCTTGCTCCAGTAACCTATTGACAAAGCAGACTCACCAGAGCAATAAGTAAGTAGACCTTGTTATCTTAAACCTTATAACTATAAATTTAGAATAGTATAAACCTCATATAACTAACCAAGTTACCCAGCAATTTACCAGGCAACCTCTATGTATGTTCCTGCTTAGGCTCGCCCCGCCTTCTCTCGAGGACCTCCATGCAGGTACTATTAAGACTTTTAAGTCCATTCACACCCCCACTCCCTGCATGGACCGCAGCCCCAAGGCCGCTCCTGCAGCCCCCTGATAAATCTTACCTTGCTTCAGGCTACCGTTTACCACACTACATCAGGGAGGGATGCGGGACTAGACTGGAGTTCCTCAAGGAACAACAATTACCAGGTAAGTCTAATTTCACCTTCCTTATTGTCCGTCCAGTCTGGTCCCAAACCTCTGGGGATGTAACAGAGCAGTGAACATTTTATCGGGAGGGACCTGCTAGACCAGCCTGAAGCACTGCTGATCCTAACCTAGTGTCCCCTTCCGCCCGAACATCCAGTCGGTAATGCCTGACAAAAGAATTCAATGACGACCAGGTCGCCGCCTTACAAATCTCCACTGCTGGCACTAAACTACACTCTGCCCTTAAGCCCTTCGGAACTGCCTTGCCCTTCAAAATATACGCCGATGCAATCGCTCCCTTAATCCATCTACAATGGATGCATTTGACGCTGGCTGCCCTTGTTTCAGCCCTCCATACAACACAATCTGTTCATCTTGCGGAGCAGGGCCGTTCTCTGCAAATACTGCCTTAACGCCCTACCGATATCCAACCGATGAAGCCATCCTTTAGACTTATTCTTGCCCGTTCTCTCAAATACTGGCAACGATACTACCTGATTCACATGAAATACCGAGACTACCTTAGGTAAAAATGAAGGCACCGTCCTCAAAACCACCTTCCTGTCATAGAAGGATAAAAAGGGCTCTTTACAAGACAAAGCCTGCAACTCCGAGATTCTCCTAGCCGACGAAACAACCACCAAAAATACCACTTTCAGCGTAAGATCCTTCAACGTCGCCTTAGCCAATGGCTCAAATGGCTCTTGTATGAATGCCTCCAACACTAAATTGAGGTCTCCTACAGGGACCGATGCTCAGCATGGCGGCCTCAACAGTGCCGCCGCCCGTAGGAATCTTTTCACCTCTGGATGTGTCCCAAGCGCTATCCCTTGTACCATCCCGCAGTAGCAAGAAAGCGCTGCCAACTGAACTCGTAGAGACGCTGCCGCTAGTCCTTTATCAAAACCATCCTGCAAAAACTACAAAATCTGCGGAACCAAGGCACCTAACACCCTTACTCGCCTATCTTCACACCAAGACTCAAACAGCCGCCAAACACGAATATACGCCACTGAAGTAGATCTATGTCTGGACCTCAATAAGGTAGAAATCACCGCCGCTGAGTACCCCTTGGTCATCAACCTTGCCCTTTCAAGAGCCAAGCCGTAAGTGAGAACTGATCCACCTGAGGCATACTCAATGGCCCCTGCACTAACAGATCTTCCCTGACCGGCAGTTTCAATGGCGGCACCACCAGGAGCCGCATTAGGTCGGCATACCATGGCCTCCTTGGCCAGTCCGGAACAATAAGTATCATCTGTCCCCTGTGACGCTCTATTCACTGCAGTACCCGACCTATTAACACCCACGGTGGAAATACGTATAGGAGTTGCTCCTCCAGCCATCTCTGCATCAGCGCGCCTAAACTTTCCAACATCCTTTCTCTTCTTCGGCTGTAAAATCTTTCTGCTTTTGCCGATGAGAACGTCGCCATGAGATCCATTACTGGAGGGCCCCAGCGATGCACCAGCAAGTCGAAAACCTCCTGATGTAGAACCCACTCTCCCGTTTCTACCTTGACTCGACTCCAAAAAATCGGCTGTCACATTGTCCACCCCAGCTACATGTGCTGCCGATAGCGCCTCCAGATGCAATTTGGCCCAGCTCAGAAGCTCCTCTGCTTCTTCTTCGAGACCCATGCTGCTGGTACCGCCCTGACAATTGATATAGGCCACTGCTGTGGCGTTGTCTAACAGCACCCGGATCGCACTCCCTTGCAAATGCTGCTGAAAGGCTTTTAATGCTAGAGTGACTGCCCTTAACTCCAACCTGTTGATTGACCAACTCCTTTCTTGTTCCGTCCACTGACCCTGGGCAAACTGTCTTTTGAAGTGCGCCCCCCAGCCGAACAGACTTGCATCCGTCGTCAACAGCCTCCAATCCGGCGATTCCAGAGGCACTAGCCACCACTGCAGCAACTGATGTCTCCCCAGTGGACAGACCAGCCTTTGGGACAACTGATCCGACCACCTTCTGAGCAGAGCTCTCTGCAACGGTCTCATGTGGGCCCTGGCCCACGGCACCAATTCAAGCGTGGCTGCCATCGTTCCCAACAGCTGTAAATAATGCCACGCTGAGGGGGCCCTTTTTTCCCAGAAGGCTCGAACAAGATGCCTCAGTCTTTGGATCTTGGGGTGCGGTAGATACACTCCGCCGCTCTTTGTGTCGAAGTGAGCTCCCAAATATTCCAACTCTTGCAACGCCTCCAACTTGCTCTTTGCCACATTGACTACCAACCCTAGGCTCTGTAGGAATTGTACCACTCGGCGGGTAGCTCTCGCTTTCTTTCTTCGACTTTGCACAAATCAGCCAATCATCCAGGTAAGGGTGAACCAATAGCCCTTTCTTGCGCAGCGCCGCCGCCACCACCACCATGACCTTGGTGAATGTCCAGGGCGCTGTTGCCAAACCAAACGGAATAGCTTGGAATTGAAAATATCCCATGGGCACCGCAAAGCGAAGGAACCTCTGATGCTCTAACCTGATAGGTGTATGTAGATACGCCTCTGAAAGATCTAACGATGTGAGGTATTCTCCCTGCCGAACCGCCACTATGACTGATCTCAGTGTTTCCATGAGAAAATGCGACTCAGACACCTGTTTACCCTTTTTAGTTCCAGGATCAGTCTCAAGGTTCCCTCCTTTTTCAGCACCACGAAATATATAGAGTACCGACCGCATCCGCATTGGTCTGCTGGAACCGGCACTACTGCTTTGAGGGCTAAGAACTTTTCCAAAGTCTCTCTCACTGCCGCCAGTTTTGATTTCGCTCTGCATGGAGATTGAACAAAGGCGTCAAAAATTGGTCGCTGGAACTCGAGCGCATAACCTTTATGAATTACCTCCAACACCCACTGATCGGACATAACTTGGGCCCAGGCAGGGTAGAACTCCCTCAGATGACCCCCTATGGGTACTAGTCCTGCCTGGACCCCCCCTCACTTCATTGCGATTTCTTGAAGGTCGAGGGGGAGGAGGCTCCAAAACCTCTACCTGCTCCCCTGAACCCCAGAAACCCCTGGGATCTATACTGAAATCTTCCTCTCTGCAACTGACCAAATCTCGTTGGATGAAACCGGCGAAATTCCCTTTGCTGACTCTTGGAAGGAGCCAGAGGATGACTATGCTTCTGCTTGTCCTCCGGCAACCTTCCACCCTTAGACTCTTCGAGGTCCTTTACTAACTTGTCCAAATCCTCACCAAAAAGGAGCTTTCCCCTAAAAGGGAGCTTAGCAAGTCTTGCCTTGGAGGCCCCATCCGCCGCCCAATTACGCAGCCACAGATATCGTCGCACCGCCACCACCGACGCCATACTTTTAGAAAGGCCTCTAATAAAATCATACTGAATAACTGCCAAATATGCTGCTCCAAACTCCATCCGGGACGCCTCATCGACCATCTCTTCCACTTGCATTCCCTTAATCCTTTGGGACCATCTAAGGCAAGCCCTTGCCACCCATGCTCCACAAATGGCAGCCTGCATGGACAGTGCATTTACCTCAAAGACTTGCTTTAGCAAAGAGTCTAGTTTCCTATCCTGTGTATCTTTAAGAGCGGCACTTCCTTCCACTGGAATCGTAGTTTTCTTAGTGACTGCCGATACCGCCGCATCTACCTTAGGAGATTTAAAAAGCTCCTTATCTGGTTCCTCCAACGGGTACAGATGCGCCATCACTCTGGATCCTTTCAGGCCTGCCTCAGGGGCGTCCCATTCCTCCTGAATCATTTCCTTAAATACCCTATGTTTTGGGAAAGCTTTCTGGGACTTTCGAACCGCCTGTAACAAAGGGTCTTCCAAAATGGTATCCTCCACCTGCCCCGCTGCCGGCATGTTCAATGTCTTCAGAGTCTCTGTGATCAGCGCCGATAGTTCCTCTCTTCAGAGCACGCGGACCACTCTTGCCTGGTCTTCATGCTCCATTATCGCACCTTCCTCCAGGTCCTGTTCTATCTCCGAGTCTTCTAAATTCTCTGACTGATCCTCCAAACCCATGACCTGCTCTGATCGGTCAGTAGCTTAGGCTTTTTTAAACAGAACGCTACTAGCTCCTCCGTCCAGTGGCGTCCCCGGGCGCTTGGCACCAAGCATCCCCTCCCCCACAGGCCCTGCCAACCCATGCACTAGAGCCTCCTGGAGTAGTGCCATAAATTCCTGTGAAAAAATTGTTGCTAGCCCCCCTTGCAAAGGAGGTTGGGACGCAAGGGTATCTGGAGCTGTGGATGGCCCTGGCACTGGTTCCTGGGGTAGCGCGGACGGAGAAAGAGGTTCAGTTGAGACAGAACCATCCCCTCTTAAATTCTCTGTTGCATTAACTTCTGCCATATCTCTTGCAGTTGCTTCTTGTGCGCAGCCCCCGCACACCCCTGCCTCCGAAACTGACCCTCTCCTGACCCCACAAAGGAGGCAGAGAGGCTTAGAAGGCATACTTAAGCCCTGACTCGCTTAAACCAACCATTAAATAAACATAAGTTAATATTCTCTTTTTTTTTCTTTTTTTTAAACGAACGCTCAGGTAATTACTGCCTAAACTATTGCTATCATTCCAAAAGGTAAAGGCCTCTGACCAGCCCGTGAAGAAAAATCAAACGTTCCCCTGGTTTCCCGCGCTGCCGCCACGTGGTCCGGGCCTGCCAGCTCCTGCATGCTACACCACCGAGCCCACTAGCTGACTCTCTGCTGCCGTTACAGCGCTTACCTCATTCGGCGCCGTCAATCCGCTCGCGTCGGATCCCCACGCCCCTGCTTTCTTTTTGCAGTTATCGCATCGGGGAGCCAGCCGCCGGCGATCAAGCCGCTTCTGTCTTCACCGCCATGGCTCTGACTGGCTGCAACGCTGTGTGCGGCCCGAGCGTTGCTTCTCTACAGCCCTTCACCCGCTCTGGGGTTTCGGGAGCTGGAGACCCCAATCTCAACTCCCTCACTCTCTCCTGTCAGTATTCAGTGCTTCAGGGAGGGGGGGAGAAGGGGGGCAGCCTTTACAGTAAGCCCAACTTTAAAGCTCACTCACCAATAAAAGCGCCAATTTAAAGGGCCAAACACCCTTTTTTTTTTTTTTTTTTTTTTTTTAAAATCCACTACACTAACTACTTCCTATCCCTTAATCATTCCTCCAGTGAGCCCCGAACCTCTTGGGCTCACACCTCCTCCAGCTGCTTGGTGACAGATTACTGGAGCAAGGAGGCGGTCCCAAGACTATTTATACTGGTGTCACCAAAAGAGTGATGTGCTCAGTCTCCAAGCTGCGGGAGGAGGTGCTTAACCCAGAGGTTCGGGACTAGACTGGAGGGATGATAACGAAGTGAACCATTTTAGAGTGTTATTTACATAGTCCAATCTTGTGTAATCTATGGGAGACTGTGTCAAATGCTGCTGAAATATCTATAAATACAAGTAGGAATCCATTTTTTATATTATCTATACCCTTCAATAAATTATCGAACAGAGCTGTTAGAAGAGTCTCTACATTGTGCATCGGCTTGAAACCATGTTGTTAATAATCCAATGGAGCATGTAAATCAATGTGGTCTTGTAGTTGCCTTTGAACAACCTTTTCAATAACCTTTGGTAAAAATGGTAAACTTGAAATGGGTCAATAAAATTTTGAGTCTGTAGAAGATAATTTCAAACCCTGGGTATGGGCTGGTAGCACTGATGTGCTGGAGGTGCCATCCCCAACTTATCTGTACTGTGCATGAAAATGTGTGGCATTGCCACCTGGAAGACCTGATACAAGACATGTTGGACTCACACATGTTCTAGCCACACAACCACCAGACAACACCTCAGACAAATGTGCTAACAACTGCACAGGTGTTATCCATACTGGGGACATGGGGTACATACGGACATGAGCTAAGACCTGCAGGTAGATATCAGAGGGGTGGGATGTGTCTGCACATACTGCAGAGATGTAAGGGAGCCAAAGCTGTACAGTAACAGACATGATATCAGACATGACTCATGCTGCCTAAGTAGGTTACAGTTGTATGCATTTAACTGCCTGTTAGTATACCGCTACAGTAGTGCAGTCACATCGGGGTACATCTTACCGTCAATTGGTAATGTCTGATGTTAAACAGGGACTGTACGGACTTGCAGTCAGCTGAGCCATTGGTGGGTTAAGCGATCTGCTCAAGGTCACAAGGTGTTGTCGGTCCATGAAGGTTGCGGCAGACGTAAAATGCGACAGTAACACATTCTAAAATGTTACATAGGGAGTGGTAGAGGACCTCAAACTGTGGTATCTTGGCCACCAAGCCATTGGCATGACCATCACGCCATGCCTCCAAGCAAGGGCTGACAACTGCAGGGTGAACATATATCTGACCACCTGCAATGGGCTGCAGCAGAGCCAAGAAAGCCATGCTCTCAGAGGGATATGATGGGGAATAGCATGTTTGCTGACCCAAAGAATGGACAGAACGCATAACAAAGTAGAAGGATGAGTGTCTGCAAGTCACAGCAGAGCCTGGATTGTTATCAACACACAGGCGCAAAATGAACAAGTGGGAATCAAACGCTTGTCTCCTGTTTATAGGGACATTGCACTATCCAGTATGTTACATCTCCATACCTCTCTACACTGTAATCTCTGGATTCAAGTAGCCTGCAGGTTTCTGCCTAAACTGTCTGCTGTGTGTGCCGGTATAGGTTAGCCCCTCCAGTACCCATGATGCATTGCACACGCAGAACAGCATTCTGCAGCTGATCACCAAATGGAGAATGGACTGATCCATTGCATCAGTTCAGTACGATGCACAGAGTATGTGCTTCAATCACTTAACAGCTACAAACTGTGCTACTGAGCAGTTTTAGCAGTCACACTGAGGGTGAGGATGGGCACAAAGCACCTGGTCCCCAGAACTTGCACTGCTAAAGATGGTCTCTGCTGGCCATGCTGCAGATCCACATCACTGCCAGTGTGAGACAAGTATTGTCTGCAGTATGTTATGCTAGTCACCTTGTTTCCTGCACAATTGCAGCATGATGTAGGTTCCAGTTATAACTGGGCCCTGTGTCCTGCCCCTGTTGGACAGGGACCCTCCTAGAACAGTGCTTGTCAGTACCCAAAGTTACAAAGCTGCTGCCATGGATACCAAATGCAGTGGGGGCTTCTAGGTCTACGTGGAACACTGCTACTGTCCTGCTATGACCACAGCGAGTAGGCTAGGAACAACTGCTGTCCCAACCATCTAGCATTAACAGTCCACCTCAGCAAGCTCAGTCAGACTGCACCTGCTGCCCACCACTGGGCTGTTTCAGTCATGCACATACCAACTGCGGCTGGTCCGCACACAATGCATGTGCACAGAGCAACCATGTGCACCCTAGCTTGGGATGAACCACATGAACACCCAGCATTATCTCAGTGAGTGGGCTCCCCGGACAGGGATTGCACCAACATCACTGGAGTCAAACATTATATAGCACTATATGGATACATAGCCATGTCATGGTTACTGCTCAGTCAGAGTGAGACAGCCCTCTCAGCATGACATGCTGTGGCAACCCAGGCAATGCACCTGTCAGACGGACACTACAATGTCTCAGCCATTGTCCCTTCTGCCGAGGCAGATATATTCTGGCCAATCTGCTCTGCTTCAGGCCATACCCACAATCCTCTGCTCCTCATCATGCACATTTGCAGACTAATGCTGGGAACAGCTTAAGCAATGTGAGGCACAGTGAAGTGCAGAAAGTCACAGAACAATGGAGAGACAAACACACACACTCTCATATCGCCGCGCTATGCAAAAGTGGGGATGGTTGGCATTCCTGCCTATCCAACCAACAACTGCTTTTATACCACAAAATCCTCACACACAATCCACAACTCACCAATTACTAAGAACTATACAATTCCACAGGCAAAAATGAATTTTTTTCAACAAATCTCTGGGACAGCCATGGGTGCTACGTTTGCCCCTTCTTTGGTTAATTTATATATGAGTTGTTTTGAAGATCATTTTGTTTACTCTTCGAGGTATGTGAAGAATATTGTGAGATGGTATCGTTATATTGACAATATTTTTCTTTTGTGGCAAGGCTCTAAGGATCTTTTGAATGAATTTTTTCTATTTTTGAATACCTGCAGTACATGCATAAAATTTGATATTAATATACAAGCGTATGAGTTACATTTTTTGGATGTGAAGATTGTAAAACAAGCTGGGCTGTTCACTACGGTCTATTCAAAACCTACTGATAGGAACACTTTACTGCATTTTGAGAGTTTTCATCCTCCCCATTTGAAACAGAGTTTACCATACTCACAACTTTTGCGACGTCGTCGGATTTGTTCAACACTGTCCGAATTTGAGATACAGGCCCGATTAATGCTGCGAAAGTTTTTAGATCGGTGATACCCTCGTGAGGTGTTACGAAAAGCGTATAAAAGGGCAAAGTATAACCATCGTGAATGGCTACTGCATTCTGATCGGATTGGGCCGGTAGAGAACTTGTTGCCCATCATTACATGTGTTTTACAATATTCTAGTTTGTCTCATCGGACGTCGTCAGTAATACGACGCCGCTGGAGTTTGCTTAGCACTCACCCGAAGCTTTCAGGTTTCTCATTACGGATGGCATATAGCCGAGGCCGTAATTTGAAAGATAGATTGTGTCCAGCAGTGCCGCAGCGAAATGTGGAATTGCCTTCTACAGCATTAGGTCACTCTGCATGTCACCATTGCTCTTTTTGTTCCCTTATGAGTGCATCCCTCTGCACAGAACAACAGAAGAAAGCTCACTGTGTGTTCAGTGCTATGACTTGTAACACTTCTTATGTAGTGTATGGACTGTGGTGCCCTTGCCTGAAATTGTATATAGGGAAAACAACTCGACCCTTGAGAACACGGCTATCTGAGCATAAATATAGCCTTCATAAGGTACGGGCCGATACACCTTTGATACAACATTGCATGGATTTTCATCATCAATTTAATGATTTGCGCTGTACTTTTTTGGAGCATGTTCCTCAGAATATTAGAAGAGGTGATCGGAATACAGTATTGCTGCAAAAAGGACAACGCTGGATTTATACTTTGAATACATTGCATCCACATGGTTTAAATGATAAAATAGAGTGGTCTTTATTTTTTTGAGTTTGTTATCGGTGGGTTCTGTATTGTGATGCTGTGTAGCTCCAATTTGTTGTTTGTGAATGTTGGGTGATTTTAGATGCGGAGTGCATGTCGTCGTCTTGGGTGTTGAATTGATGTGATTGGTGGTGGGTTCGTTATAAGGAGTACGTCACACGCTGTCTTTTTGAACGGCGGGGAAATTGTATGAACAAGGAGAAGTTTAGGTTACGTTCCGTTTTTCAACCCCTGAAGAAGCCTTAGTCGGCGAAACAAAAGCTTTTGTTGGGTTTGGGGAAGGTGCAAGGAGTATGTTGTTGATGGTTCCCTGCTGCTTTAACTTGGAAGGTCGTTGACCGGTGATGAATATCGGACTATGCTGGAGTGTCCGTGGAACTACAGATTTGGAAGCCTTTCTGTGAAGATAAGTGATTGTAGACCTGGAGTGGCTATTGAGTTCTGTGAATTCTCTTGATTATATATTTTTTGTTTTGTAGGTAATGCGTTGTTCCAGTGGAGCTCTGAGCAGTTCTGTAAATTAGGTATAAGTAGACGCTAATGTATGTATGTGGTAGTGTACGTTTGGTTTGAAGTGGAGTAATGTTTTTGGAGTAGTAGTTATGTGGTGCTAAAGGTGTGGATGTGTATTGAATATTGGTTGGGAATGTATGGGAGGCTTATGACCAATGATGTGAGCGTTAGCTGTTCCCTATAGTGATTTTTCACTATATGTAGGGTATGAGCCATTCTGAGGTCATTTTTGCCTGTGAAATTGTATAGTTCTTAGTAATTGGTGAGTTGTGGATTGTGTGTGAGGATTTTGTGGTATAAGAGCAGTTGTTGGTTGGATATTTAGTACAGCTCATACACAGCTATTTAGTTAGTGTGGCATTCCTGCCTGCCACTTTGGTCTCCATATCAGCTCAAGCACTGTTAACGCGTGCTCACTGTGCAGGCGCTAGTAGTGCGCTCTGACATTAATGCCCTTTCATTGTGCCTGTGCTATCAGCCTGCCTCTCCATCCAACTGTGGATGGTGGAGCCTGTCAGTGTGGCTGATGGGTGTTTGTACCCTTGCTGGCCGGTTATTTGGGGGTTCGCATGCTAGTGCTGTACCTGAACTGTAGACTAAAGTTTAGCTACAGGGACATGTAATACATGATCCTCAGTCTGGACTTGAACCCGGGACCCTCTGCTCATATACACACTACCTGTGCATGTTGAGCCACAGTGCTGCCGTGGGGGCTGACATGCTTTCCATCAGAAAGACGTCGGCACATGTTGCAATGCGTACAGCACACAGGACCAGGACATGACTTTTGTCTGCTGCAGGTGGGTATCGCTGCCCCCTCCGCCAACACCCCCCACACCATGCTGACATGCCCACGTGCTGTCAGTGGTGATGGTGCACAGTCCCAGCCTGTCCAACATGCGGGTTTGGCGGGTGCCTAGGGCGCTAGGTCCAGATTTTGAGGGGGGGTGCAGAGGCATACATGGACGGCCAGGCAGCCATCCACAACCACTTGCCTTTGCAGGGACCCCATCCCGCCTGCCACACATACATCTCAGGGGAAAGATGACAGCCACTGCTGTGGTAGTTCCCCAGGCATCTGCATGTTGCAGCTATCTGGAGGGGCTACAGCTGCTGGCGCCATCAGGCTCTTCACAGCTGGGTTCAGCGGCAGCGGGGGGGGGGGGGGGCAGCCCAGCCCAGCTGGGATCTCTGACTAGGATGCCAGGACTCTTGGACCACCCCATGCGGCACATCTCCTTTTCGCAGCAGCAGCATGTCTGTGTGCCGCCACTGTCACTGTGGCATCATGCCAGACATCACAGATGGTACTGCGGATGGAAGGATACCCCTATGAGGAGAAGCTAAAAATGTTAGGGCTCTTCAACCTGGAAGAGAAACGGCTGAGGGGAGATATGTTAGAGGTCTATAGAGTAACAAGTGGAATGGAACGGGTACATGTGGATCGATTGTTTACACCATCAAAATGTAGACAGTCCAGGGGACATGCAATGACCCTACATAGTATGACGACAGATAAAGACCAGTATGGTCCATCTAGTCTGCCCAGCAAGGCGGCAAGAGTAGGTGCACTTGCCGCTCCGTGCAGGTCACCCCTCTCCATGCCTTTGTTTAGGGGTGTACCTACCGCTCCGTGTAGGTCACCCTTATTTGTTCAGAAATAAGAGATAGTTATGCTTATTCTGATTTTATCCTGTTGCTATACAAGGATCCACTGTGTCTGTCCCATGCCATTTTGAATTCTGTCACTGTGTTTGCCCCATCACTTCCATCGGGAGGGCATTCCAAGCATCCACCACCCTTTCAGTGAAAAAGTATTTCCTGACATTGCCTTTCAGTTTACCCCCCTTGCAGCTTCATGTTATGCCCTCTAGTTTTACACCTTCCCTGTCTTTGGAAGAGGTTTGTTTGTCCATTAATACTAGTATTTAAAGGTCTGAATCATATCTCCCCTATCCCTCCTCTCCTCCAGAGTGTAGATATTTAGGTCTTCAAATCTCTTCTCACAAGTCTTCTGATGCAGGCTCCAAATCATTTGGTCGCCTTCCTCTGAACCGCTTCCAGCCTTTTTATATCCTTTGTGAGATACGGTCTCCAAAACTGAACACAATATTCCAAGTGAGGCCTCACCAGCAACTTGTACAGTAGCATTAGTACCTCTTCCTTTCTGCTGGTAATTCCTCTCTGTATGCAACCCAGCATCCTTCTACAATGTAACCCATTTAAGACTACTAAGAGCAAATATTTTGTCAGTCAAAGCGTAATCATACTCTGGAATTCATTACCAGAGGATGTGGTAAAAGCTGTTCATGTAGCTGGGTTTCAAAAAGGTTTGGACATGTTCCTGGAGGAAATGTCCATAACTTATTATTCAAGGAGACACAGGAAATCCACTGCTTGCCCCAGTACAAGCTTCGTGGAACCTGTGTGTCTTTTGGGGAAACTGCTAGGTACTTGTGACCTAGATTGGCCATTGTTGGACACAGGATAGTGGGCATGATGGACCTTGCTCTGACCCAGTCTGGCATATCATATGATCTTCTGTTCTGTGCCACCTGGGCAGCTGCTTGGTCCCCGCTGTGCACCAGCAACTCCTACTGCATGACCCACATGCCCCCTCCTTTGCCCCATCAACATAGTACCCTTTTGTACTTGGACACCATGCTGATGCTGCTAATGGAGCACTACTATCACCGTCTGGGGCTCCCCTGTCCATGCATCACATTGCAGACATTGAAATGGGGCAAGCAGGTTTTACTTAGCATTAGGGTTCCCAGAGTTAAAGGGCTTTCAGGCATGTTGCACAATAGGCATTAAGGGAGCACATGCTGTTACCGCCCACTCTCCGCCCACTGGAGCCTTTAACACCCATTAAAGCAGCTTTTTTTGCTGCGTTAAGGGCGCCACGGTGACGATAACAGGCATTAACTCCACACTGGCTCCCTTAATACCGTTTAGTAAACATATCCCAAAGTGTGCCTTTTGATTTGCTGTTTAAATCGCAAGGAATTTCCCTTCATATATACTAGCAATTGTACCTAATTTTGCAGTCATTAATACCACAAGCTCAGTGGTGGATCTGAATGTGACAAGGGTCTATAATAAAAAGACATCTAGAAATAAAATATCCAGCTGGAAGTCATTATAGCTACTAAAAACGTTTTTAGCCATAGAGAGAAATGAACAATCTCATTGAAGTACTCAGAATGAGAGCAATTTGGTTGTATTATTAACAGTCTATAAATAACAATGCAGTTCAGCTCTTTTCAAAGTGAAAAGAACTCTTGTAGTAAAAAGAAGATCTTATATCATTACAAATTGCATTCAAATAAAAGGAAACAGATTTTAAGCAAAATCTTAGAAGAAAACACTCTTACCTGACTGCATAGTGAAGTCCATTGCTTTATGTGGTTGATACACCAATGAACAGTCTTCATTTATTGGAAGAACACATTTTTGAACAAACCTCTTTCTTGCAGTTTGATTATAAATCTTCTGAGGAGAAACATCTAGATTCCTTTCATTTCCAAATCTTTTATTTTTTAGAAGTTCAATCAGTGTGAGGGACTGATTTCTGTTTTCATCATGTAGTACTGTTTCATCACATTCATTTGATAAATTAATTGCTTCTCCCTGAAGTGCATGTACGGATACAGATTCAGTCTTTGGGCCATTGTGGTGTGCTTCAAGAGGTATAGCATTTGAAGATAAGTCATCACTTGCTGCAAACTTCTGGGCTACAAAAGGTCTAGGAATAATGCGCCTTTTGTTCAATGTTTTTAAGATTAGTTCATATTTTTCTTCATTCTGCAACATTTCATTCAGAACACAGATAGGAGACTTGTGTGCATCCCACTTAGTTTTACCAAGCCTTTTTAAGTGTCCTCGAACATGATTTGACAATCCAATTTTAGTATCAAACCAACCTCCACAGAGTTGACATGTGTGTTCAGACGCACTCTCTGATTTCTCTACAGCTTGAGCAAAAAGAAAGTACAACAGTTTAAAAAAATATTCTGAACCCCTTCAAATTACAACAAAAAAGTATGGCATTTTAAAAAGTATGCACTTGTTAATTCATTTGAAGGGTGGTATATAAAATTTTAATAAACATAAAAATACTAGGTGGTTAAAATCAACCAGAACACTTAGGAAGAAAGCTGGCTAAATAGATGCAGTATGTAGTCATTTTTGTATTTCAAACCACCAGAAAAAAGCTTAGTACCATAAAAAGCACATTTTACCACAGAAATCTGTTCTTCACAAAAAATAAATATCAAAACTATCAAAACGGTCGAATAACTTATTATTCTACAACTATAAGGTAATGCACATACAACTAACAAAACCTAAAATATAGTTCTCTTCAATGAAATGCAACTGTTTAAATTATGATGAGGTCTGTTTACAAAAACCCACTGAGCAGGTTAAGACAGCTTAACTTCGAGATTTGTAGCTGAAGGTTTTCATAAATCTAGCCAGTCAAAATTTGATCAGCTATATTTAACTAACTTGGCTGGTTAGCACTGTTAAATGGTATTAACAAAGGGCTAGCACTGATAAACAATACTAACAAAGTACTCTCTAAAAAAACACATAACAAAAAGCCCAGTGATCCTTCCTGGCACACAATTTTAAAATAAAAGGCTATTCCTGCCCTCCTTTACTTCTCAAACCCAATTTCAAAACATGAGGTGCCTTCTCCTCCCGCTTCCTGCGCCTGATCTCAAAACATGGTGCCTTTGAAACCCCAATCGATCACCAATCTCCCATCTTGCATCTCAAAAATAACTCCCTTCCCTATTTCCACTCTCCACTCCTAGGGATTCCCAGAGTCATCTATGAGTAGACATGAAGCAAAAGCAAATCCTCCTGCCCACCTGCCCAGGACTAGCTTTGGGGTCTTGGGAGTAAAAGGCTATTTTTGAACTGAAGAGATGATGAAGGGAGGAAGATCATTAATCAGGAAGGTGATTACTTGGCACTTCTTGTATGAAAATGAGAGGAGGTGGTGGAGGGGGTCAGCACTGGAAGAAAGTATTTGTTGCTCATATTTAGGTCTGTTTTTGCACCCCCTAAATTAGACTGGCATCACTAGAAATAGAATCATGGGTTGGGAGTGAAACCCAGATACCAAACATGATTGATAATTCACAGCTTACATATAACAGAGAGCAGTCACATGAGTAGGTCATTGTACCACATGCAATGCTAAATGTAACAAATTTTCCAGAGCAGATAAAAACTGGAAGTCTTTATTGCACAATTACAAGATTTCCAGCACTATGGTAGTCCCACTGCTACTCACAGTTTCTGCTTAGCTAAACATGGAAATAGAATATATATGCTACCTGCAATATGCTCTTTAGTGGCCCCCCTCAAAAAAAAAAAGAAAAAGAAAATAGGGACTACCCATTTATGGAAAGACTGCTAACATGGCGGACCAATATTATTCTGAATGGTATTTAAAACTATATATTAAAAAATATATTTTTAAGGAGCTCATAGTGTGGTAGCCAAGACCTATAGACTAGGCCATAAGCCTGAACCTGAACAATGACAGGCCTAAGAACCAAGCCTGGATTTCAGTAGTGCTGAGACATAAAATTAAAAGACAGAATTAAATGCTGCTTTAGAATGAAATGCTGCTATTGCAAAGTTTGCACAAAGTGAATACAATGCCTGTATGTTAAATCGTTACTCCAGAATTG
Organism: Ichthyophis bannanicus; assembly: GCA_033557465.1. NCBI lineage: Eukaryota > Metazoa > Chordata > Amphibia > Gymnophiona > Ichthyophiidae > Ichthyophis > Ichthyophis bannanicus. The sequence continues at coordinate 171,075,233 of CM066040.1, read as the reverse complement.
TTACTTACACATTTTAGGAGCTAGATATGACCTTGATGAAGGAAAGTAACCAGGTTTGAACCAAGCCATTGTTCAGCTAGCTGGAGAAAGCAGAGCAAAGGGCATAGATCCTGATTGGTCAAATTCAGGGAAATGTCAGACCAATAGAAAGTTTGTAGAAATTAGCATGAGACCAATAGAATGTTTTCATGTATCAAAATGTTTTGGCTGTATAAAATGAACATGTTTCCGTTAAAGCGGGGCTCTGTCACTTTTAGACTGCCTTGTGCACAATAAACTGGCTTGAACCTTGCTAAAGACTCCTGGTGTAATTGGTTTGGTGACGTTCCGCCGCTACAATAGTTCTTCACAAGATCTAATTTCAAATCCCTCAATTTATCATCACTTCATATTTTTTTGCCCCAACACAAAACCCTAACTTGTGCAAAAATGAAAATATCTTACAATTCTTTTCAAAATAAAACACTTTTATATCTAATGGTACTACTCTTCAGTGGCTCTGTTGCCAAGCCTGGTGCTGTGCCACAGAATTCAGTATGTAGCATTTTTTCATTGGCTTGGTTGTCAAGCTTATTGCCTTTCTGCAAAAAACATTGTATTTATGCTTCATATTTCAACCTGCCTGGTAGTTTCACCTATCTCAGACGATCAATCTGACTCTGGAGAGGTTTTTTGCCTCTCCTGGTGGGAAAAGTAGTCCAGGTGTTCTCTGACAATGCCACAGTGGTGGCATGTCTCGGTCATTCGGCGGTAGTACATCTGGTTGCCCTGTCACACATCACAGGCATAGACACCATGCACACCAACAGTCAGAACACTGTGGATCTTGGAAAGTGGAAGTTAAGCCCTCACATGTTCAACCTCACAATGCAGAGGTGGAGCCTTCCAGTATTTGTCTTGATGGCCACTCAAAAGAATGTGAAAGCAAAGAACTTTTCAGCTGCAGGAAAGTTCCGCGGGCAGCAAGCTTGGATGCCCTATTTCAGGAGTAGACCCAAAAGGGACTTCTGTATGTTTTGCTTCCGTGGCCTTGGTGAACTGTCCTCTGCAAAGAATTCAGACACATCCAGACTTGATAATTCCGATGGCCATGAACTGGCCTTCCAGGCCTTGTTAGGCAGATCTTTTGAACCGGTTGGCAGAGTCCCCCCTCTTGCTGCCTCTAGTGGGGCTTCCTGTAGCAAGGGCCCTTAGATACAAAGGATCCCAATTCCTTTTTTGCTTATGGCTTGGCCATTAAGAGGCATAGGTAACCCAAGAAGACCTACTCTGGAGCAGTAGTGGACACCTTGCTTAAGGCCTGCAGGGCCTCTACACATCCTTAGCTCATGTGAGAGCCTGGAGGGTATTTGAGAGGTGTCATTCTTCTTGGTCCCTAGAGGCGAAGAAGGTGGACATAGCCGCTGTTTTGTCCGTTTTACAGTTCAGTCTGGAACAGGATTTGGCCCTAAATTCCCTGATGGTTCAGGTGGCGGCCCTGGTGTGCTACAGGAGTTGCATTCAAGGGATGTCTGTCTTAGGCAGTGCAACCCAATGTTTTTCTTCAAGGGAGTGAAGCAGACTTGGTGGTTCCTAAGTGGAGTCTCTTTCTGGTGTTGAAGGTACTGAAAGGGCCTCCTTTTGAGCCCATTCTTAATGCTTCACTCAAGGATTTGATCCTTACAGTGATGTTCTTGATGGCTATAGTGCCCATCAGGTATGTGTTAGAGCTGCAGGCCTTGTCCTGCAGGGAGTTTTTGTGTCTCCTTGCAGACTGTGCTGTCCTTTTTCTCAAAGGTGTTCTCCTATCATCTTATCCAGACTGTTGTTCTGCCCTCCTTCTTGGAGTATCATCTTCAAAAGGATCCCTCACTGTGTCTGGCGGACAGGAGGAGGGCTTTAGTCAGATACATGGAAATTACTAATCCTGTCAGTTGGATCATCTTTTTGTCCTCTTCAGCAGTCCAAGGAAAGGACAGGCAGCAGCCAAGTTCTCCACTGCCTGCTGGATTAAAAGATCATTAGTTCAGCATACCTTCTAGCCAGTAATCATGTGCTAGAGGGGGTCAGTGCTCGCTCCACTAGGGAACATCTCTCCTCTTGGGTAGTCTGCGTTTATGTCTCTGGAAGACATCTGTAAGGAATCCACCTGGTCTTCTCTGTTCACCCTTGTGAAGCATTACAGTTTGCATGTGGATACTGAAACAGATGGTGCCTTTCGCAGAGCAGTTCTGCCCAGAAGGTTGTCTTCCTCCCACTCTGGATCCTGACTGCTTGGGTACATGCAATACTTCTGGACTGGTCTAGGAGGAGGATAAGGAAGAGGAAATTTTACATATCTGATAATTTACTTTCCCTGAATCCTGCTAAATCAGTCCAGAAGAGTGGGTTATGCTCCTTTGCCACCAGGTGGAGGCAGAGATGAGCAACTTTCAATTACTGTATGTCATCATTTGTCATATCCTCTGATGCAATACAGAGAAAAAGTATGACACTTTTCAAGCAGTAAGCAGGACTGAAAACTCAGAAAAAGCATAGTTACTCACCTGTAACAGGTGTTCTCCAGGGACAGTAGGAATCAGTCCTCACTTATAAGTGACGTTGTCACCGACGGAGCTCGTACGGAGCAATTCCCCAGCTTTCAAAGAAAGCCTTTGGGATTGCTGCCACGCATGTGTGGTCCTCTTCCTACCCAAAAGTGCCATCTTGATCAGTCAGGTCCCAGAGCTAGAGCCCTACTAAGCAGATGGCAAGGGAAGAATAAAAAGACAGCAACTCTTCAGGGGAGGTGGGAGGGTAGTGAGGACTGATTCCTGCTGTTCCTGGAGAACACCTGTTACAGGTGAGTAACTACGCTTTCTCCAGGAAGAAGCAGGAAGTCAGTCCTCACTTATGGGACTCCCCAGCAACAGGCTACCGAATCTGTAGTTCAAAAACACCTCCGCGAGGCCATAAGCAGAAGCCGATGTCCGAAGGAAGCCCAAGTTCTTGGGCCTTCGGGGCTAGCTCTCGGTAGCCTCAGAAGAAGGGTCGGAGGTCAGGAGTTGCTTATACCTCAAACAGACTATAGCCTGGAAGAAGGCGCAGTCATGGCGGGACTCCCTTTCCAGGCAGTAGTGCGATACGAAAGTATTCGCTGAAGACCAGGTCGAAGCCCGGCAGATGTCAGAGAAGCACCGAGCGCAGCGAAGCCGCCTTGGTGCAGACACCATGCGCGGTGACCCAACGATCCAGCGGGGTGCCCGCTTTTGCCTGGGCAAAGACGATGCAGTCCTCCACCCAGATGGAGAGAGTGCGCTTGGTGACTGCTGGTCCCAGGCGTTTTGGATCGTAGGCGATGAAGAGCCGGTCAGACTTGCGATGACCTTGGGTGTGCTGCAGGTAGAAGGCGAGAGCCCTTTTGCAGTCGAGTGTATGTATGACCTCTTCTGATGCCCGGTCGATGTGAGGTCTCGTGAATAAAGTCAGCAAAACCACCTCATGCGTCAGCTGCATGAGCATGATGTTCAGGTCTCATTCTGCCGGGGGAGGCCGGATGTGGGGTTTGGAAAGTAGGAGGACCCGCATGAAGCGGAAACCAGGGGATGGCCCGAGAGGGGTTTACCCTCGACGGGAAAGTGGTTTGCCGAGATGGCACTCAGGTGAACCCTGACCGAGTTGGACTTCAGTCCCACCTGCGAGAGGTGGAGAAGGTACTAGAGAACCCAATGGGTGGAGCAAGAGAATGGGTCTATCTGGAGCTCGGATCACCAGAGCGAGAACCGCCGCCACCACCAAGATGTAGGCCTGCCTCGTCGAGTCCTTCCTCGATGCGAGGATGAGGTCCTCGATCTCCACTGGGAGGTACAGCGAGGCTAAAGAGACCCGTTCAGCCACCAGGCTGTCAGGGACAGGGAGATCAAGTGCAGGTGAAGCACCCGTCCCTCCTCCTGGGGGCACTGTCCAGAGAAACCGGAGACTCCGATGAGAGCCGGAGCAGAAGTGGGAACCAAGATTGTCGAGGCCATGAAGGAGCCACAAGAATCACCGAGGCTTGATCGTGCTGGAATTTGTGGAGGATCCTCGCAAGGAGAGGAGTGGGAGGGAAGGCATACAGAAGGCCGGAAGCCCAGCTCATGAGGAACATATTTGGGGCCAGCCTGCTCAGCTGCAGTATCGGCCCACAGAAGCGGGGGAGCTGTGTGTTTGCCGGGCTGGCGAACAGGTCCAAGGACAGAGTCCCCCTGTGGCAGAACAGGTGGAGAACCACATCTGCATTGAGGCATCACTCATGCGGGCAGAGAAGCCTGCTGATCCTGTCTGCGAGGACATTGTCTTGGCCCGGGAGGTAGACAGCTATTGGGTCATGCCCCAGCACACTGCGAAGGAGCACAGGAGGACTGCCTCCTGACAGAAGAGGTGGGAGCCCATGCCCTCCTCCTTGTTTATGTAGAACATTGCAACTCTGTTGTCGGTCTGCACGAGCACCGACCTGCCCTTCAGGTGGTACTCAAAGACCTTCAAGCCAACCAGACCGCTCGAAGCTCGAGCAGGTTGATCTGCTGTTGAGATTCCTCGGGTGACCACTGCCCCTGGGCTCCCCAGCCCAACAGCAAGGCGTCTGTCGAAAAGATGAGCTCGTAATGACGAGTCTGGAAGGGCATGCCCTGAAGGAGGCTCTGGGGGTCCTGCCACCAGACTAGGGATTCAACTAGGCTGCGAGACACTCGGATGGAGTCCCGGAGTCGGCTCAAGGCCTGGGCCCATTGCGCTCTGAGGCACCACTGGGCCACTCGCATGTGCATGTGGAACAACATGGATAGTTGAGGCCATGTACCCCAGGAGGTGCAGCATGTCCGCGCCGGCCTCGGCAGCCAGAGCGCGGAGCCGATTCGTGCGTGCCCGAGGGAGAAAGGTGGTCGCACGTTCTGTGTCAAGAAGAGCGCTAATGAACTCCAAGGTCCACACCGGAGTGAGGTGGGTCTTGGAGTAGTTGATCAGGAAACCGAGACGCTCGAGGAGGACCACCGTGCGTGAGGCCGAGAGGTGAGCCTCCTCTGCCAAGGCGCCTAAGATGAGCCAATTGTCTAGGTAAGGGTAGACGGAGATGCCCCGCAGCCGGAGGTGGGCCACGGCCGCTGACAGGCATTTGGTGAAAACTCGCAGGGCAGATGCGAGCCCGAAGGGGAGCACTCTGTACTGGGAAGTGCTCTCCCTGCAGCCTGAAACGCAGGTATTTCCTGTGCTTGGGATGGACTGGAATGTGGGCGTAAGCATCCCTGAGATCCAAGGAGCATAGCCAATCGCCCTGCCGGAGGTAGGGCAGCAGGACACCAAGGGATAACATTTTGAACTTCTCCCGCACCAGAAACGTGGTTCAGATTTCTAAGGTCGAGGATGGGGCACAGGCTCGCCCCCGTCTTCTGCGGAACGAGGAAGTACCGGGAGTAAAATCCCTGACCCCGAAGGTGCGGCGGAACTCTTTCGACTGCCTATTGACCAAGGAGGTTGTTCAGCTCTTGTTGCAGGCAAACCTGGTGTGAGGGAAGCTGAGTAGATTCGGCTGGGGAGAAGGGAGGAAGAAGTCTGTTGAGACGAAGACAATACCCATCCCGGATCTCCTGCAGGACCCAGATGTTTGACGTAATTGGGGGTGAAGAGGGACAGGCATCCTCCCACGAGTGGAAGCACCCCCGGGGGGGGGGGAGGGGGGTAAGAGGCTATGCTTTTGGCGTCAAAACCTCGGGGCTGGCTGGGGTGGCGCCGGTGTCTGGGTCTTGGGCCCCTTGGGTTTCTGGTGACCTTGGGCACCCCCTTTGCCCTGAGTGCTGGTTGTCGGTGCAGGGGTGGGTGGGTAAGGTGGGTATCCCCGATAGGGAAACCCTTTCATCTGGAAGAAAGGCTTTTTGGTGTGATGCTTCTTTCGTGGAAGTGAGGAGGTTTTGCAAGAGAGACGAGTGCGAGTCATGAACTCCGTCTCAATCTTGGCTGCCTTGTCCTCCATGGGCTTACCGGACAACTGTTCACTGAGGCAGAGGACATCCAAGAGTTTCTCCTGCACCCACTGCTCCAAGTCCAAAGACTGCAGCCACACCTGGTGTCAGGCTCCGATGCCAGCCACCACTACACAGGCGGAAGACTCAAACCCATCATATGCGGTGCGGTAAAGGTATTTCGAGAAGTCTGCAACCGACCTCAGGAGGGTCTGGAACCTGAGAAGGTGCTCCCCACCAAGACCCGCGGTGAACCCGCCAAGTTCTTTGGCGAGGTTGTGAAAGAACATACCCATATAGAGTTGGTACGCCTGAATGTGGCATGCCAGCATGGATCCCTGATAAGCCTTGTACCCGAGGGCGTCAAGGGCACAGAATTCCCTACCAGGCAGGATTGAAATTTTCTGCTTCTGCATCGCGAACTCGACCACCATGGAGGTGTGAGGAAGTTGTGTCTTCCGAAACCCCGGGCCACACTGGACCCTATACATGGCAAAGAGTCTTTTAATGACAATAGGGACCGAGGTGGGTGCTTCCCACATGCTGAGGAGCAGCCGGGATAGAATGGACGGTACCAGGACCGTAAGAGACTCCCTGGGTGGAGACTCGTACTGCAAGATGTCAAGTTCCTCTGTCTTCAGCTCCTCCTCAGTCTACGTCGGCAGATTGAGGGCCCGAGCCATGTCCTGCACAAACGCCAGGAAAGGTGTCCTCGGGAGGTGACCGCTTTCGTGGGGTGGGGATAGGTCAAAGGGGAGATCCTTATGGGCACAGGTCTCCAGGGACGTGTACCCGTCCGACTCCCAGTCCGAGATGTCCGAGAAGGACTCTGAGTCAGGCTGATCTCCGCACCCCTTGGCCGAGGCCCGCTTGGAACCAGAGGCACTGGCCCTGGAAGACCTCGCCCCTGAGGAATGGGACAGAAAGCAAGACCGGTGCAGAGGACCCTCACGAGGCCCACGGCTCTCGGGGGTTTCCAAAGCATTTTCAGGACCCCAGTTGGGTGATCCTCAGTCTTGGGGCGCGAGCCAGTCGTGCTGGGCAAGAGCGCCTGCTGGGCAGTGAGGAAGGCAGAAAAGCTGCGCTCCAGTGCCAGCATATGGGACTTCCACTCGGGAGTGAGTCCCTGTGATGCCGACACCGGGCTTACCGGGTCTGGCGTGGAGGAGGAGAGGGGGTCCTCGCCAGGACTACCCTCAGGAGACCAGGCGCCATCACTGGAGGCCTCCGTATCTGTTCGAGGTACCTTTCGAGGTTGCTCCTTGTCTGACTCTTGGGAACGCCGGGGAGGGCTAAGGGAAGGAGCGCGAGACCGGTCGCGCTTGTCCGGAGCCCTCAACTGCGACTTCGATGTCATCTTTTGTCATTCCACCTTGGGCGAACCCTGATCGGAGTGACGCCTGGGCCGCGGGGGACCCCGCAAGCGGTGGATCGGTAGAGCGAGGTGCCACTGGGGATCCCGGGCCTGCCTTGCGAAAAATGTTGTCCTACTTCTGCTTGCGGCTTAGCAAGGCCTTAGCGGACATTTTCTTACAAAGTGAGCAGAGCTTCAGGTTGTGGTCAGCCCCCAGGCACCATAGTCGTGGGTGTCCATGAGCGACATATTTTTGGAGCATCTGTCACATTTCTTAAAACCAGTGGCCATGTGGGCAAAAAGGGCACCTGCGAGGTCAAAAATTCTCATGGGCAGCGGTTGGAGAAAAAAAAGGGTGCGAAAGGGCCCGGAAAAAAACACAAAATAGATACAAAAAAGGGGGATCCCCCAGCCCACAGCCGGAGCAGGGGCAAAGGGGAGGATGAGAGAGAGTAGTTACTCACCTGTAACAGGTGCTCTCCAGAAGCAGCAGGAATCAGTCCTCACATATGGGTGTCATCGGCGCCGATGAAGCCCCAGTGGAGCATTTCCCCAGCTTTCCATGAAAGCCTTTGGGAATGCTGGCACGCATGCGTGGTTCCCTTCCCGCCTAAAGGTGCCATCTTACCTCAGTCAAATGACATAGCTAAGGACAGCACACAAAAATGTAAAAACAAACTATGTACAACTGCAATTCCAAGGGGAGGAGGGAGGGTTGTGAGGACTGATTCCTGCTGCTCCTGGAGAACACCTGTTACAGGTGAGTAACTACTCTTTCTCCAGGACCAAGCAGGAAGTCAGTCCTCACATATGGGTGACTCCCTAGCTCTGGGCTACCAGGAACCCAGGCTGAACAAGAGAACTCCCTCTAGTCACAGCATCAAAGAAAGGCTTTTCAAGGACACAACCTCCACCGGTAGCCCAACAGAGGGCAGGAGTTGCCTAAACCTCAAAGAGATTCCGGAGTACTGCTTGGCCAAAAGCACTGTCCCTACGGACTCCCTCTCCAGATAGTAATGGGCCGCAAAAGTCTGGCTTGAAGACCAAGTTGCAGCCCTGCAGATGTCTACCAAGGGCACAGAGTGGAGATGAGCCACTGAGGCAGCCATTGCCCTGACACGATGGGCCGTGACCCTACCCTGCAAAGGAAGGTCAGTCGCCTTGTAAGCCCAGGTGATACAGTCAGCCACCCAGATGGACAAGGTACGCTTGGACACAGCCAACCCCAACTTATTGGGGTCAAAGGAGACGAAGAGCTGAGTAGCCCTTCTATGCCCCTGCGTACGATCAAGGTAGAAGGATAACGCCCTCCTACAGTCCAGGGTATGCAGGACTGCTTCAGCCTGGCTTGCATGAGGACTAGGGAAGAATGTTGGAAGAACCACCTCCTGGTTGAGGTGGAAGGAGGAGACAACCTTAGGGAGGAACTTTGGATGAGTCCGAAGGACTACCCTGTTATTATAAATCCTGGTGTAAGGCCTATCACAGACCAGGGCCTGAAGCTCACTCACTCGCCTAGCCGAGGTGAGGGCTATCAGGAAGAGAGTCTTCCAGGAGAGGAAGCGTAGAGGGCAAGTAGCCATCGGCTCAAAGGGTGGGCGAGTCAGTTGCTGCAAGACCAAATTCAGCTCCCACTCAGGAGCAGGATGACGGATGGGAGGCTTGAGCACAAGCAAGCCCCTGAGAAAGCGGGACACCAAAGGGTGACCGGACAGAGAATGTCCCTCCACCAGTTAGTGGTGAGCTGCTAGAGCTGAGAGGTGGACTCGAACAGAATTGGACTTAAGTCTCTGATTGGACAAGTGCAGTAAGTACTGAAGCACTACTGGCACAGTACAGGAGAAAGGATCCTCTGTACGGAGCTGACACCACACAGAAAACCTCTTCCATTTGAGGGCATAGGTTTTCCTAGTGGACTGTTTCCTAGAGGCTAGGACAACCTCCTCAACCTCCTGAGGTAGGCCCCAGGGAGCCAAAACTACCCTTGCAGCCTCCAGGCCATCAAATTGAGAGCTTTGAGATTGGGGTGCAGAAGGGAACCCTGCTCCTGTGAGAGAAGGTCGGATTGTAACCCCAGAAGTAGGGGGAATCCACTGCCAGCTGAAGTAGAAGCGGAAACCAAGGCTGCCTCGGCCACCTGGGAGCTACCAGCAGGACCGAGGCCTTGTCCTGAAGAGTCCTGAAAATAGTTCGGGCCACCAAGGGCGTGGGAGGAAACGCATACAGGAGGCCCTGAGACCAGGACATCAGAAAAGCATCTGGTGCTATCCTCAAAGGATGCGGTTGCCTGGAGCAGAACTTGGGCAGTTGCTTGTTTAGGGGACTGGCAAAGAGATCTATCCAAGGGAGACCCCACTTCAGGAAGATCTTTTGAATGACCAAGGGATGCAGCTGCCACTCGTGGGGCTGTAGAATTCTGCTCAACCGGTCGGCCAGGCAGTTCTCCTGGCCTGGAAGGTACACCGCCTTGAGAAGCATGTTGTGCTTCAGGGCAAAGGAACAAAGGTCCTGAGTCTCTCGACAAAGGAGCTTGGACCCAGTCCCACCCTGTTTGTTCACATAAAACATGGCTACCTGGTTGTCTGTTTGAATCAAGACTGAGCGGTGAGCCAGGGCCGGAGAAAAAGCCTCGAGAGCCAAGCAGATAGCTCGAAGTTCCAGGAGACTGATTTGTTGGGCTGCTTCCCAGGGAGACCAGAGGCCCTGAGTGCACTTGTCTAGACAATGAGCACCCCAGCCTTTCAGAGAGGCGTCGGTGATGAGGACCACCGAGTATTCTGGCATTTGGAAGGGCATCCCCTTCAGCAGATTGGGTGGATGTAGCCACCAGCTGAGGGAGGCCAAAAGGGATCTGGACACCTTTATCCTGTCTCTTAGGTGGCCTGTGGCTTGAGACCACCGAGTCCGAAGGCACCACTGTGCAGGCCTCATATGGAGCCTGGCATTGGGAGTCACATGCACTGTCGATGCCATGTGGCCCAGACGTCTGAGGCAGAGTCTGGCGGAGACCAGGGGTTTGTTTAGAAACTGTTTGGCCACGTCCATCAGCCTGTGGGCCCTGTCTTCTGGCAAGAATGCCTTTGCCAGTTGAGAATCCAACCTTGCCCCTATGAACTCCAAGTTCTGGGAGGGGAGCAAACTGGACTTTGCGAAGTTTATGACAAAGCCCACGTTTTGAAGCAGAGCAATGGTTCTGAGGGTGGCTTGTCTGGCCTCCAGGAATGTCTGACCTCTGATGAGCCAGTCGTCCAGATAGGGAAAGACAAAGATGCCCTGATTTCTCAGGTAGGCCGCTACAACTGCCAGGCACTTGGGTAAAGACCCTGGGAGCGGAGGTCAGGCCAAAAGGTAGTACTCTGTATTGATAATGGTTTCCTCCCACAATGAACCTGAGGTACTTTCTGTGGTCTGGATGAATGAGGATGTGAGTGTACGCATCCTTTAGATCTAAGGAGCATAGCCAATCTCCCTGCTGGAGGTAGGGCAGAAGTGTCCCAAGAGTAAGCATCTTGAACTTCTCTTTCTCTAGGAACTTGTTGAGGTACCTGAGGTCCAGAATGGGTCAAAGGCCACCGGTCCTTTTGGGTACCAGGAAATACCTGGAGTAGAATCCGTGACTTTGCAAATGGGGAGGCACAGGCTCCACCGCCCTGTCCACCAACAGACCATGAAGCTCTTGTAGAAGAAGGTCTGTGTGCAGGGGAGGCCTTGGAGGCTCCCCTGGAAAATAAGGTGGAGGCAGTTGGTGAAAATGGAGGGCAAAGCCCTTGTGGACTATCTCCAGCACCCAACTGTCCCCGGTGATAAGGGGCCACTGGTGGGCAAAGAGGGCGAGGCGACCTCCTGTGCAGGGTTGGGGGAGCAGTGGAGAAGAGGCTACGCTCAAGGAGTCAAAAACCCCCACCCTGCTGAGTGGTAGCAGGGGCCTGAGGCTTGGGGGTCCTCTGCCTACGGGGTCCATTACCCTGGCCCTTGGCTTGCTGACCCTGGGGGGCAGCCTGATACTGAGGGTACTGTTTATAGGCAGTGCCCTTCCTCGGGTAAAAGGACTTTTTACCCGAGCCCTTCTTCTTATGTGAAGGGGCAGAGGTCTCCTCGACAGCCTTGTCTGGGTAAGGTGCTCGGTCTCGAGCTGAGCGGCCTTCTCGGTCATGGGTTTGCCAAAAAGGTTCTCACCTCGGCAGGGGACATCGACCAACTTGTCCTGAACCCATGGCTCGAGGTCCGATGACTGCAGCCACGCCTGGCATCGAGCCGCGATGCCGGCAGCCGCAACTCGGGCCGAAGCCTCGAAGCCATCGTAGGTGGCGCGGGAAATGAACTTTGAGCATTCCCGAACCCCTGAGGACAAGGTCTTAAATCTCTGCAAGGGTTCCCCGGAGAGACCAGCAGAGAATCCGGCCAACTCCTTGGCCAGGTCTCGCAAGTACATGCCCATGTACAGCTGGTAAGACTGGACACGGCAAGCAAGCACAGACCCCTGGAAGCACTTCCTACTGACGCAATCGAGGTTGCGGGCCTCCCTGCCGGGGGGCACCGCAGAGTGCATCTTCTGGCTCTTCAGACGATGCATGGCTGATTCCACAACCATGGAATGGTGTGGTAGCTGTGCTTTCTGGAAACCAGGGCTTTTGCGGAGTCGATAGATGGAATCGACTCGCTTGCTCAGAACCGGCACCGAGGCCGGTGCCTCCCACATCCGGAAGAGGAGCCGTTCCAGCATCAGAGGAACCAGGACAGTAAAGGCCTCCTTCGGAGGAGAGTCGTACTGTAGAGCATCGAGCTCCTCGGGATCAGCAGGGATAGCCAAAGCAGCGGCCATATCCTGGACGAACTCTGAGAACCTAGTGTCCTCCGGAGGGTATCTACTCCGGGGCTCAGACTGTGGTGAGTCCGACGGGACGCACCGAGTCTTAAAAGTATCGGGAGACTCCTCGTCCTCCGTCTCCCATGCGAACTCATCCGAGGAGGAGTCAGGGTCCGACCCCGCGGGGCCCCGAGGCACCTGCCCTGACGCCGGGGGCACCGGCGTCGACACCCTCGGTCCCGAACGGGAGGTCGAGGGAGACCTCGACCGAGGACGACTTCGAGCCACGAGGGTCTCGAGTATCGGCTCGGTCTCCGGGGTTGACTTCGACGTCAACGTCCCGGTGGTCGGGGCAGATGCACATATGCACCAGACAGGCTGGCCATCAGTGCCCGCTGCTGCTCCATGAAGGCAGACAATCTGCACTCCAAGGCTGTCATCCTGAGACTCAGCTCGGGAGACGCAGCAGCCACCGACTCGGGCCCCGGCGGTGCTGGGCCCGACGTCAGCTCTCTGGGAGGAGAGTCCACGAGGACTACGGGGCTTACGTGTCCAGCAGACTCCGGCTCCACGCGAGGAACTTTGGCAGGCTTCTCTTGGTCCACGGGCCCGGGACAGCGCTCGGGGGTCTGAGACCTGGCCCTCGAGGGACCAGGGACCTCTTCCGACGCCGCCCTCGTGAGCCGCTTCTTTCTCTTGCGTTCCCGGTCGGGGGACCCCCTGTCCGAGGAGCTTCGATGGCGCTTGGGATCGGAATCACGAGATGTCGAGGCCTCAGATGAGGTCCGGGCCTGGCCGGAGGTAGAGTCCGAGAAAAACCTTTCCTTCTGATGCTGTTGACTTTTGAGTGCCTTGGAAGACATCTTCCCACATGGCACACACGACTTGGGGTCGTGGTCAGGGCCAAGGCACCGAAGGCAGCAGTTGTGTGTGTCGGTGAGAGACATAAGTTTCTTACACCGATCACGCTTTTTGAAACCACTGGAAGCCATCGGGGAAAAAAGAGCCCCTGCGAGGTCAAAAGACCGGCCTTCCAGGGAAAAAATGAAAAAAGGGCGCGAACGCCAGCCACAAAGGGCAAAAATCGAAAAAGAAATAAACGGGCTTGATACCGGTGTACCGAACCCGGCGGGAGGGGAACCGGCGTCGAACTGGAGAAAAATAGCGAAAAATCGCCGAAGAAAAAAATCACTTTTATCCGGGAGAACAGGACACACGTCCGGCGGGCTTCTCGGAAAAAAAGAGACTGAGGTAAGATGGCACCTTTAGGCGGGAAGGGAACCGCGCATGCGTGCCAGCATTCCCAAAGGCTTTCATGGAAAGCTGGGGAAATGTGAGGACTGACTTCCTGCTTGGTCCTGGAGAAAGGACCGGTACTACTGGAAAAAAGGCAAAAAGCCGAAGTCAAGAAAAACCTTTTACGAGGGACGAGGACGTGCGTCCAAAGGACTCCACGGGAAAAGGGAGACTGAGCAAGATTGCACCTTTGGGCGGGAAGACCACACATGCATGACAGAAATCCCAAAGGCTTTCTTTGAAAGCTGGGGAATTGCTCTGCACGGGTTCCGTTGGTGCCGACGTCACCCATAAGTGAGGACTGACTTCCTGCTTGTTCCTGAAGAATGTTATTAAATACAAATTGACACAAATAGAGTGAACAAGTATTTGGCTCTTTTAACAGGATGAAACTGGTGTCAGACCACTGCACTAGGCCTTTCATTGCAGCCAGAACCCCAGACATGCAGAAAGGTTCCAGGGTTGGTCCTAGACTAATCTAGTGGGATTCAAGGAAAGTAAATTATCAGGTATATAAAATTTATCCTTCCTTATCATCCAGGGGTTGCTGGGTTGCCAGGAGCCAGCAATGACTTGACAGCACACATCATCCTGTTAGACTAGTCCAGATGAGAGTGACATACCTGAGCAGTCAGGATACCAGCAGAGGATGGATTCATCATCAAAGGTTAGTGCTGCCTAAGAACCTAAGATTGCAACTGCCAAGGTATTATAAACTGAGATTCCTTGCGCATGACTGGGATGGTTGTGTACTTAGTTACATCTGTGAACAGGACTCCCACCCCCGGGGAGCCCAAAGGCCTAATCCTACTTGCCCTAGAACCAAAGGAACAGCAGAGACAGGACCCTGAGAGGCCTAGGTTGGGGAGGGGGAGTGTTCATCTCTAAAACCCTACATACTGCTGCTGCAGCAGCTAGGGGAAAGCTATGAATGCAGTAGACCAGCAGAAACCCACCAGGTAATAGGGGAACCACCTAACTTCGTCCTGGCCTCTCCGGTGACCCACCTGCCTCACACCTCTATACCCTCTAATTCAGCCTCTTTCAACCCTTGGTCTCTGATGCATACTTGGGGTTCCTTCAACTCAGTCTCTGTTATCATGCTATACAAACTTATCACCTCCTCCCGGAAAACATGTCCCCTGGACCCCATCCCATCAGTCTGGTTTTCAGACAACTCACTTGCACTTCTTCCACCTGCCCTTTCCATTATCAAAGCCAGTCTAACTTCAGGCATCTTCCCTTCTGTTTGGAAGAAAGATCTCATCAATCTGTCCTCAGAAACTCATCACTGGACAAAACCTTCCCAGCCCAACTATAAATCAGTATCCAATCTTTCCTTCCTCTCAAAAATCCTTGAAAAGTTAGCTTTTTCCAAGTTCGTATCCCACCTGGAAAGCACCAACGTCTATCATTCCAAACAATCCAGTTTCTGGCTTGGCCACATCATGGAAACCACTCTACTCTGCCTTCTCAATGAAGTTCACCACTCCCTTGACTGAGGAAACATCTCCACTGCAGTCTCCCTTTATTTATCATCCACTTTTGATCTTGTTGATCATTCGCTTCTACACTCACACTTATATGACACCAGACTCCGTAGCACGGCTCTTCACAGGTTCAGCAGCTTTCTGTCCAGCTGCTCCTCCTCAGTCATCTTGGACTCATCCATCTCTCTCTGATATCCCCTCAACTGCGGAGTACCATAGGGCTCGCTCTTTCCACTCCTATTCAATATCTTCCTCTTTCCACTTGCTCTTCTCATTCAGCAACTGGGGATCTCAGCATATTACTATGCTGACAACATCCTTTTACTATTGCACGCAAACCCCTTTTCCCCTGATCTCATGCCCAACAACTGTCTCGCTCAAGTGGAAAAATGGTTGAAGACAAATCGCTTTGTATTCAATTTGAGTATTGCAATCTGGCTAATGGGCCCCACCACACCACTGTCACTGTCCCCCTTGTTGACATCCCCATCCCTTTAGTACTCACACTCTGCTATCTTGGTGTCAACTTAGACTCAGCCTTAATATTCCACATTTACATCAGTTCTGTTGTGTAGCTCCTGCCTCTCCCTTCGTCAGATTAAGGCCATTCGTCCATTTCTTTCCCCTTCATCATTGACTACCCTTCTCTTGCCCCTAGTCATTTCATGCCTGGACTACTGCAATGTCATTTTCTTAGGGATCCCAAACTACAAAATGAAGCAACTACAATTCATCCAAAACACGGTGGCAAAACTGCTAGCCCAATGCCTCTTTGTTCGACCACTTCATTCCCCTACTCCTTCGCTATACTGGCTCCTTGTACACTACTGCGTCCATTACAAGCTGCTCACTCTGGTTCACAAAGTCCTGCTCACAGGTATGCCATCCTCTCTCTCCTCATCCTCCTCACTGCATCCTCTGGTCAGTCCACCTACTGCCTTCACTTCCCTCCACCTCACAAGCTAGACTGGAATCCACATGACATTCTGCTCTTCACTTTCTCGGACCCAACCTGTGGAATGACCTGCCATCTAATCTCCACCTTGAACGATCCTATGCCGAATTCAAAACCCCACTCAAAACGTTTCTATTTCATATGGCTTTTGACTTTCCTGTTTGATGATACTGCCAGATAACTAACACTGTTTACCCTTACTCCCTCACCCACCTCTTCTGTATGAACGTGAACTTCTCTCTCACTCTCACTGACTGATTTCCTTTCTCTCTATGATTGTCTTTTTATTGTAAACTGTCCTGCTGTTCCACAAACGGCAGTATATCAAGTTCAATAAACAAACTTGATATACTGCACCTTGAAAGAGCCTAACCACACCAGCCAGTGAAAAAGCGGGTCACGGAGATCCCAGCCTTCCCCTAGGGGATCCACCACCCCATCCTTCTCAAACTTACCTTCTAGTGACAGGAATTCCACTTAAATCCTTCAACCAACTCTTGTAG
This sequence comes from Ichthyophis bannanicus, assembly GCA_033557465.1. Classification (NCBI taxonomy): domain Eukaryota; kingdom Metazoa; phylum Chordata; class Amphibia; order Gymnophiona; family Ichthyophiidae; genus Ichthyophis; species Ichthyophis bannanicus. The sequence goes on along the minus strand of CM066040.1, from coordinate 171,058,877 downwards.
GGGATATGTCTGGGTTCCCAGAGGAGTAGAGAAGCACAAGGGCAAAGTGGGGGCCTGTGGCTCTTCTAGCTGTCCATGACAGGAGCACTCATGGGCCCAGTCCCCAGAAGGGAAGCCCAGGCCTGGAGCCCCCATGAATGGGGGCTACCAAGCAGCTAGCCAGGCTGAATACAGCCTGTAAGCTCTTCCAGAAGCTGAAGTGCAAACCAGTTGACAAGAAAGGCCCCAGGGTCCCCAGACATGCAGTTAAAGCCACCACACAACACTCCACGCCCGCCAGGCCCAAGCCAGTAATACGTCTACTACTTTTCATTTGTATAGTGCTATAAGGCATATGCAGCACTGTATATATAGATGTAAGAGACGGTCCTGGCTCATCCGAGCTTACAGTCTAATCAAGATGATCATAAAACTGGGGACTACAGTAACATATATATAACTGGTGAACAAGAGAATGAGGGGCATCAGGATCCAAAGCAGCCTTGAAGAGGTAGGAGTTTTTAGCCTGGATTTGAATAGGACTAGTGAAGGAGCCAGATGTACTGACTCAGGTAGTTTGTTCCAGGCATATGGAGCAGCAAAGGTGGAATGAACAGTCTGGAATTGGCAGTGACAAAGGCACAGAGATAAAGGGATCTGCCAGAGGAACAGAGTTCCCGAGGAGGGGTGTAGGGTAAGGTAAGAGAGGAAAGGTAGTGAGAAGCCACAGAATGAATGTACTTATAGGCCAGTAGCAGAAGTCTGAATTGGGTGAAGAAACTGATATGGAGGAAGACTGGTAAAAGATAAGCTATCCAACTAAATTTTAAACAGATTGAAAGGATTTTGTCCTCCCCTTCCCTGTGTCTTGATTCCATTATTCTTCCCCATTATTTACTTATTTTGTAAACCACCTAGTTGCACCGTTATAGGTGGTATATCAAGTCAAAAACTGTAACTATAGAGGGAGACAAGCGAAAAGCAGATTGCAGTAGTCTAGGACAGGAGGTGACTAGAGAGTGGATAAGGGTTTTAGTAGCGTGTTCAGAAAGGAAGAGAGAGAATTTTGCTGATGTTATAAAGATGACCCCAAGGTTGCAAGCTGAGGATTGGAGGATCGCCAATGTAACACCAATTTTTAAAAAGGGTTCGAGGGGTGATCCGGGAAACTACAGACCGGTGAGCCTGACATCAGTACCGGGAAAAATGGTAGAAACCATCATAAAGAATAAAATTACTCAGCATGTAGATAGTCATGACCTAATGGGAGACAGCCAACATGGCTTTAGACAAGGAAGATCTTGTCTTACTAATCTGTTATGTGTTTTGAAGGAGTGAATAAACAGGTGGACAAAGGTGAGTCGGTTGATATTGTGTATCTGGACTTTCAGAAAGCCTTTGACAAGGTCCCTCATCAGAGACTTTTGGCAAAACTAAAGAGTCATGGGATAGGAGGCAGTGTACTACTGTGGATCAGGAACTGGTTAAAAGATAGAAAGCAGAGGGTAGGGCTAAATGGCCAATTTTCCCAATGGAGAAAGGTGAATAGTGGTGTACCCCAGGGATCTGTGCTGGGTCCGCTGCTTTTTGACATATTCATAAATGACCTGGAAAGTGGAATAACGAGTGAGGTTATCAAATTTGCTGATGACACAAAACTATTTAAAGTTGTTAAAACCCAGGAGGATTGTGGAAAATTGCAAGAGGATCTTGATAAATTGGAAGACTGGGCATCAAAATGGCAGATGAAATTTAATGTGGAGAAGTGCAAGGTTATGCACCTAGGGAAGAACAACCCAAACTATGGTTACACGATGCAAGGTTCCACATTAGGAACCACCACCCAAGAAAAAGATTTAGGCGTCCTTGTGGATACCATGTTAAAACCCTCGGCCCAGTGTGCAGTGGCGGCCAAGAGAGCAAATAGAATGCTAGGTATGATAAGGAAAGGAATGGAAAATAAAACAAAAGATATTATAATGCCTCTATATCGTTCCATGGTGAGACCGCACCTTGAATATTGTGTGCAATTCTGGTCGCCATATCTTAAAAAGGATATAGCAATTTTAGAAAAGGTTCAGAGAAGAGCCACCAAAATGGTAAAGGGGATGGAAGGCTACTCCTATGAAGAAAGGCTAAAAAGGTTGGGGCTCTTTAACCTGGAAAAGAGACGGCTGAGGGGAGATATGATAGAAGTCTATAAATTAATGAACGGAGTGGAACGGGTAAACGTAGATCGATTGTTTACCTTATCAGAATATAGAAAGACTAGGGGACATGCAATGAAGCTACAGGGTAAACTATTTAAGACTAATAAAAGAAAATATTTTTTCACTCAACGTGTAATCAAACTCTGGAATTTGTTACCGGAGGATGTAGTAAAGGCTGTTAGTGTAGCTGGGTTTAAAAAAGGTTTGGACAAGTTCCTGGAGGAAAGGTCCATAAACCATTATTAAGAAGGGACCCAGGATATCAATGCTTGAACCAATACAAGCATTGTGGAACCTGTGTCCCTTGGGGAAACTGCTAGGTACGTATGACCTAGATTGGCCACTGTTGGAAACAGAATACTGGGCTTGATGGACCTTGGTCTGACCCAGTATGGCATATCTTATGTTCTTATGAAGTGGAGGAGTACAGTTTTATCTACAGAAACAGAGAAGGGAGGAAGGGGGAGGTGGATTTAGGGGGAAGATAAGGAGCTCGGTTTTGGCTATGTTCAGTTTCAGATGGCAGTGAGACATCCAGGCAACAATGCCAGATAGGCAGGCAGAGATCCGGGCCTGGATTCTTAGAGAGATCTCAGGTGCAGAGAGGTAGATCTGAGTGTCATCAGCATAAAGATGGTACTGAAAACCATGGGAGAGATGAGTGCACCAAGGGACTGGGTGTAGAGAGAGAAAAGGAGAGGTCCCAAGACAGAGGCTAGACATGCACCAACTAGAACTGGAAAGACAGTAGAGGAGGATCTTCCAAAAAGAGAAATTAGATTTACTTGCTAATTGTTGTTCCTTGAGGAACTCCAGTCCAGTCCCGCATCTCTGGTTAGTGTACCTCTTCCAGCAGCTTAGAGACTGAGTACCGTATGTTATCTTTTGATAACACCCATGTACCTAAGCAGCTAGCACCGCCTTATCAGTCCCAGTAACCTATTGACAAAGCAGACTCACAGGAGCAACAAAATAAGTAGTTATACAAGAACATCCAAAAATTACACCTAAACAAACTTACTCCCTCCCCATCACCTGGGAAGGAGTCCTCCGTTCCCCTCAAGATGGGGCAGCTTACCTGTGGAGTACCTGGGCAACGCCTTCCAGCATGGAGCGCAAGACCGGCAGTTCTCCCAGTCCTTCCCCCCGACGCTTAGCCATGCATACTCCTCAGCACCCCCTGACCCCTGCTATTATGCAGAGCAGCAGTGTTTTAGACGAAGGTGTCACAAGTTTCTCCTTAAACTCCCCTAGGGTGGGATCTGGGACTGGACTGGACTGCCTCAAGGAACAATTATTGGCAGGTAAGTCGAATTTCTCTTTCCTCATTGTCCCTCCAGTCCAGTCCCGCACCTCTGGGATGTAATAGAGCAGTTAACTTAATAGGAGGGACCTGCAATACAGGCCTGAAGCACTGTTGATCCAAACCGGGCGTCTCCCGCTGCCTGGACATCCAGGCGATAATGCTTCGCAAAGGTATGAAGCAAAGACCAGGTTGCCGCCTTACAGATTTCTGTCGGTGGCACCAAGCTATACTCTGCCCACGAGGCTGCCTGAGCCCTTGTGGAATGCGCCCACAATCCTGATACCCACTCTACCTTCAAGATGTATGCCAATGCAATCGCTTCTCTAATCCATCTGGAAATAGAGGCCTTGGCGGCCATCTCTCTTCTTCACGGCCCCCCCAAACAAAAACAAACAAGCAATCAGATTTCCGGAAAGATGCTGTCTGCATTAAATAACGCCACAGGACTCTCTTGACATCCAAGAGGTGCAACAGCCAGTTTGTGGAGCCCATTTTTGCGGTCATTAAGGCTGGTAGGAAAACTAACTGGTTCAAATGGAAGGCCGAAACCACCTTCGGCAAGAAAGAAGGTACCGGCTGAAGGACCACCTTCTCCTGGGAAAACAAAAGGAATGGCTCCTGGAAAGATAAGGCTTGAAGCTCCGAAATCCTGCATGCTCAGCAAATCACCACAAGAATACAGTTTTCAGGGTCAAATCCTTCAACGAGGCCTGACTCAACGGCTCAAAGGACTCATCGGTAAGCACCATTAGCACCAAATTGAGATCCCAAGGCAGTATCAGCAACCTCTGTGGAGGTTGAAGGTGGCTCACTGCCCTCAGGAATCTCAGCACGTCTGGGTGTGTACCTAACGCCATCCCTTGAATCTTTCCCCAGCAACAGGAAATCGCCACCAGTTGCATCCTCAAGGAACTAGTGGCTAAGCCCTTATCGAAACCGGTCTGCAAGAACACTAGGATGTCTAGGACGGATGCCGTGGATAGGAGAAACTGCCTATTCTCACACCACAACGCAAAGATGCGCCATAACCGGATGTAAGCTAGACAGGTAGACTTCTTCCAGACCTTCAGCAAGGTTGCTATCACCGGGCCTGAATACCCTTTCTTCTTCAGCCTTGCCCTTTCAAGAACCATGCTGTAAGCGAGAATTGATCCACCTGAGGCATGCAAACTGGTCCTTGTGTTAACAGATCCTCTCGAACCGGAAGGCACCACAGCCACTCTGCCAGAATCTCACCAGATCTGCATACCACGGATGCCTCGGCCAATCTGGGGTGATCAGAATGACAAACCCCAGGTGAGCATCTATCCGCTGTATCACCCAGCCTATGAGCACCCACGGAGGAAAATAGAGATCCTCCACGAGCCACCTTTGCACAAGGGCATCCAGATCCTCTGACATTCTTTCCCTTCTCCTGCTGAAAAATTGTCTCACTTTGGCCGACTGGAAAGTCACCATTAGATCCATAACTGAACTGCTCCATCGATGTGCCACCTGCTCGAACAACTCCTGGTTGAGAGTCCACTCGTCTGGGTCCACGTGCACCCGGCCTAGTCAGTCTGTTGACACGTTCTCGACTCCCATGATGTGAGCCGTCAATAAGGCCTGGAGGTTACTTTCTGCCCAATCGAACAGCACTTCGGTCTCTTCCTCTAAGGCTATGCTGCCCATGCCACCCTGGCGGTTGATATAGTCATCGCATTGTCCTAGAGGACCTGGACCACCTTCCTCTGCAACCAGGACCCAAAGCTCTGGAGCGCCAGAAGCACTGCACACATTTCCAGCCTGATGATGGACCAGAGGACCTCCTGCGATCTCCACTGTCCCTGAGCAATGAGTCCTTCACAATGGGCCTCCCAACTGGATAGGCTAGCATCCGTCATCAGCGGGCGACACTGGCGACTTGAGCGGCATGCCCCCTTCCAGACTCTCTGGACGTAACTAGCACCTCAGCATTCTCTTCATCTGCCCTGGGCATGGGAGTCGCTTGGACAAGGGCTGACTCTCGTGGGACCACCGACACAGGACAGCTCTCTGCAAAGGTCGCATATGTGTGCTCTTGCCCACAGGACCAGTTCGAGTGTGGCTGCCATGGTCCCTAGGACCTGTAGATAGTGCCAGGCCAACAGCTAGGACATTTACAAAAACTGGTGCACCAGCCACCACAGTTCCTGCGCTCGCTGTTTCAGCAGAAAGACCTTTCCCACGATGGTGATGAAGCGTGCTCACTCCAGCTCCTGGGACGGCACCAAATGGCTCTTGGCCAAGTTGAACAAGAGAACAGCTACCTGCCACACCAGGCAGACAAAAACACCAGTCAGAAGACGTGGCATAAAAAACATGAGAATAATTAGTAAAGTAAAAACCTAGCACTTAACATCAATGTTACTTAGGAACATCTAAAAACATAATTCAAAAGGGAGAAAATGTTTAACTTTAAAAAATATCTCTAATAACTTTTTTAAAGTTAGTCAAACATTTTCTCCCTTTTGAGTTATGTTTTATTCTCATGTTTTTTATGTTTTGGTTTTATTTATTTATGTTTTTACCCATAGTTGAGCCATACCCCTGAAGAAGTTTCATACGAAACACGGCCAGTGTTGGGTTTTGGCACCACTCAATCCCTGGACAATAAAGGTTTATTTTACCCTTTTCTGCCACGTCTTCTGACTGGTGTTCTTGGCCAAGTTGACCACCCATCTCAGACTTTTAAAGAACTGCACCACCCTCTTCGTGGCTTTTTCGCTTTCGCTTCTGGACTTCGCCCGGATCAGCCAATCGTCAAGGTATGGATGTACCAAAACTCCATCCTTGCAGAGCGCCGCTGCTACCATCACCATAACCTTGGTAAAGGTATGCAGAGCAGTTGCCAGCCCGAACAGCAATGCCTGAAACTGGAGTGTCCCATTGGTACCACAAAATGGAAAAACTGCTGATGCTCTGGCTGGATAGGAATGTGAAGATACGCGTCAGATAGGTCGAGCAACGTCAAGAATTCCCCCCACTTCTTACTGCTACTATGGCGGACCACAAGGTTTCCATGTAAAAATACGGTACCCACAGACAACGGTTTACGCTTTGAGATCAAAAATCAGTCGAAAGGAACCTTCCTTTTTAGGCACCACGAAATAGAGTACCGACTGCATCCATATTAGTCCTTGGGTACCGGCACCATGTCCCTTAGCTGCAATAGCCTTGGCTAAGGTGTCCTTTTACCGCCACAGCTTTGCCTTACGTCCTGCAGGGAGACTGAATGAAAGAGTGGCCGACTGGATGCGCCCATTCAAGGGCATAGCCCACCCTGCCCTTCAAAAATTCTCGATATGTCCCTCATGCGCTCAGATGCTATCCACATAGCACTGGGCATTTCGGGGGTGTTCTGGGGTGGAGCGGAGGCAGACCATGGCGCTACCCATGTAGCACCGATTTTTAATGCTATATAGCGCTCTGCGCCTTAAAGATAGGCATGGGAAAACCTTGCCTATCTTTAAGGCACTGGGGCTAACTGTGTAGCATTGAAATTGGTGCTACACGGGTAGCTCCTGCAGCTTCCTGTCTGTGTGGTGACACCTGGATTTTCAAAGTCGGGGCTACATATGACCCCGGCATGCATAATCCGTGTTAGGCAGGTGAGCTATGCGCCAACGCGGCGCATAGCACCGCCCAGCTCAAATTCGGGCCCTTAAATACTAAATTTTGCTTTGTATGTAAAGGTTTGTCCACTGTTCCTGCAGGTAAAAGGATACGCTGATGGCTCAGTTTATGTGGCTGTCAGGATCTATTGTTTTGTTTTAACTGCTGCTGCTTTTTGCTGTCCCTCAGAAACTGCTGCCCTAAGATAGTCGCCTAGGCAAAACCAGATGTTGAACTAACCCTGGTCCAAATGGTCCGGGGGAAAAAGGAAGAAGCAGCATGGAAGATTCTGAATATTGAATAGTTTTTGCTTCTAGATGGCCTTTGCAGTTTTAGTTTGAAGCAATTTACGGTATTTTTTTCAAGTATAAATCCCTGACCCAAAGGGCTTACAATTTAAATATACAAAGACTTTGCACCAGAGGCTCTCGAAAATGTGTTTCAAGTGAGTGTGTCACATGATCTATTTATGTGATCAGTGAATTTGCTTAACTTCAGAGAAAAATACAGATTATAGCTTCCTTAAAAGACTACACACTGTATTGCATCTATTTGATTTATTAGTTTGAAACATTTGACAGACATTTTATAAATTTCATACTCTGACCCCAGAGAAAAATAACTGTAGCTCCTTTGAAGGAAACAATTTTGACTTTTCAGTGAAATAGAGTTATAGCGCCCAGTCTTCTGCAATTTTGTAGCCACAGAAAGGCAGCATAATTAGAATAACACTGCAGCATTACGAACTGACGCAAACTTACACACATCAGCTGGTTCCCTAACGCTGAATCTATTAATCCATCTGGTGGCATTGTGCTGTAAATATGTTGTGCTGCTCTTTCTTCCCTGTGGTGCTGGCACCAATATTGTGCTGCAGGCAAATTGGCTCTCTCATATCCAGATTCTCGCCAGCTAATAAGATCCAATCAGCATAGTTAGATAAGACAATTCAAAACAGTAACTCAAATGCAGGGAAGCTCCATCTCTGGACACAGTATCAGAAATAATGATGTCTAGTGGCCAAATGAGATAATCGCATGCTTTCATTGGTGCTGGGACCACCAGTTCAACTGGCACAGACCTATACAAAACATACAATTGTTGGATATTGATTTTGCTACTACTGTTTCATATATTATATTTTACCAATTTGTTTAAATATAATACATCAACTGTGGGGCCTTTCTCCACTTGAAGGAGTGAAGAGGTGCTTCCTTTCAGATGCACTATCAATATTAGTAGGTAGTTGGCAGGGGTAGCCACTATGGAGGTGGCAGTCCCTCTCTGGATTTGAATCATCACCTCACTTGACTCCTCTGCACAACAGCACAGAGCACTATGGGTCTGATCCACATGGCTTGCCCACAATCCCATGTATGGTATTTTATATATTTATTATAAATAGAAATATTATGATTTACCAGTCTTTACATTTTGTGTATTTTTAGCTCATGCTGTTTTTTCCTGACAATATTTATATTCTTCAGTCTACTTAAACAAGTTGAAAAGTGCACACGTGACAAAATGATGTGTTTCTCCATTTACAATCTCTGGTAGGTCCATAAGCAGGATTGTTGAAATAGCGACAGTAAATTGTCTCAGTAAGATAATCAGGAATGTGCAAGTGGGTGTCTGGGTAGGTGGACACAATATGCATAGTGACTGATGATATATATCTAAGGAGTACATGTATCTATGAATCAGTGATATGATGTACATGTCTATTTCCACAAGGTGACATTTTGCTTATCAGAAAATGTCTTTTCCTCGAGTCCTGCTAGACCAGGCCAGACAAGTGAGTTGTATTCCCCTACCAGCAGATTGGTGGAGACAAAAAAACAATGAAACGCTCAGGTTTCAATGACATCACTCCAAGGCCTCTATTCACCTCAGCCACCAGAGCTCTCTTCAGCATTTGTCCCAAAGCATATGGGAAATACAGAGCAAGTCTCACACAACCAAATGTGGGCAACAATGAGTAGTCAGCATTAGAGAACTATGTACAGGAAGGTAGAAACAGAAGGCTGTCATAGAAGATGAACCTGCAGAGCCAAGTATAAAACCATGGTGGACCCAACGATACCACAGCATGAAAACAGAGCAATCCAGTTTTAGGGGCGGGCACTGGACTGGTCTAGCACGACTCAAGGAAAGGACAAACAGATAAGTAAAAAGTCACCTTCCATAATGTCCTGCTACACCAGTCCAAACAAGTGGGATGTATCAAAGCTACACCACCACTGGGCAGGAAGATGACACAGCAGCTCGCAAAACTCTTGAGCCAAAGGCCATGTCCATCCACACATGAATATCCAAGTGGTAATGCTTGACAAAAGTGGAAATTGATACCCACATTGCTGCCTGACAAATGTCTGCAGGAGCTACCAAGCTTCGCTCCGCCCACGATGACGCTTGTGCTTGGGTAGAATGGGCACGCAAACACTCCAGAACCAGCCAGTTCTGCAATAGATACTCCGGTGGAATGGCCTCCTTTATCCCGTGCCCCAAAATAGACTTGTCCGCCGCTTCACCCTTACGCAGGCCAGCAAACAGCATAAAATGATGGTCTGACTTACAAAAGTAATCGTAACCTCCAAGTACCAGAGAAGCACCCTCCAGACATCCACTAGGTGAAGATCCATTTCCTTCCCCCAACACTGTTCCTTAGAAAAGGAGGACAGGCAAACCACCTGAAAGGGAGAGAGCACTTTGGGCAAGAAGGAAGGCACAGGCCAAATGGAAACTATTTCCTTGGACGACAGGTAAGGATCACAGCAAGACTGAGCTTACAGCTCAGAGATCAGTCTTGTAGAAAAAAATCACGACCAAGAAGATAGTCTCGGGCGTCAAATCCCTTAAGGAGCAGTGTTTCAATGGCTCAAAGAGGGCAGCCATCAGGGCCCTGAGCACCAGATACATATCCCAGGAAGGGATCACAGACCGAAGGGGAGGACACAGATGCCTAACCCCTTGGAGGAAACGTGAAACTTGCCTTCCAAGAGGCAGTAAATTTTAGTCATGCCTAGGTCCTTCACCAGCTTCACCAAGTCAGTCCCAAACAGAAGCTTCCCTTTAAAAGAAAAGTTGATTCAAACATGCTTTGGAGTATGTGTCTGCTGCCCAGTGCTGGAGCCAAATCCAACGCCATAACATCATCGTCAGAGCAATATTTCTGGTCGCCAAATGTACCACATTATACATGGCATCAGAAAGGAAAGCTGTAGCAGACTCTAAAAGAGGTAGCATCATCATGTAGGAGCCCTGTTCTAGTGGATTCAGTCTCTCCCACCTGATAATGCTACCTCTCTTTTAGAGTCTGCTACAGCTTTCCTTTCTGATGCCATGTTGGGGGCTCTATGTATGTGTTGAGAGTTCTGTGCATCGGGGGCTGCGTGAATATGTATATGTAGTGCGTGTGTGCGTGCATGCACGCATGTCAGGGGCTGTGTGTGTACACATGCATGTATGTGTGTATACGTGTATGTCTGTCAGGTGGCATGCAGAGAGGCTCTGTGAGCAGTGTGTAAGCAGCTGTGGCATATATGCTTCTCTCCCTTGGATTTTCCCCTCTTCCCACTCTCTGTCCCTACCACCCTCTCCCTCTTGTAGTCTCTCTTTCCTCCCACCCACTGACTCCTCTTCTTTTCCATGCTGGCAAGTACTTCAGCACTCCTACTGGCTTTTTAAACCTGCTGCTTCTCTCTTTAGTTCCAGCGGGACCCCAGCATTCTCATCTACTCTTTAAATCTGCTGCTCCTCTCTTTCATGTGGATAGGACACAGACTCTTGCCAGCTCCTCTATTCTGCTGCTCTTCAGAGGGTGATGTGATGCCTTACACATCTGTTTGTTTGCATATGTACAAATAGACATGTACAGACAAACACACCGATAGCACCTATTGTTGAGGGCACTGCCCCCCACCAAACAAGATGGCTCTCCTCACACCCTGATTTGATGGCGGCCTGTCCCTCCCACCACTTTTCTTGTGCCTCTAGCGACGGGTCTCCAACTTAAAAACAAAACAAGACGCAGGATCTTTGTAACTCCTATGCTGAGAAGGCTGGTCTGGTCCCACCTCCCTCTGACACATGCTTTGTGTCGGGAGAAGGGAGACCAGGCCAGCCTTCCTAGTGTGGAGTTGCAAAGACATGTTTTTTGTTAGTTTATTTGTTTTTCAAAGTTGTAAGCCCGCCACTGTGGCAGCAGGCACAGGAAAAGTTGTGGCAGCAGCGGAAGGTTGGGGGAGCACATTATAGGAGTCAGAAGCTGGAGGGCAAATGTTGGATATGAAGTTGGGGGGAAGGGCAGAGGTAGATGCTGGACACAAAGGGGGTGGGAAGGTAGATCCTGGAGGGATAGAAAGTAAAGGGTGGGAGAGGATAAGGTGACAGAGGGAAAAAAAGTGAATATGAAATGGAGGCGTAGATGCTGACATGGGGTAGGGAGTATAGAGGGATAGAGGGCAGATGCTGGAAAGGGTGGAGAGAAGAGGATGGACACATTGTGGGGGCATAAGGAGATGGACAGCAGATAATGGATATGGGATGGAGGAGTGGAGAGACAAAGGACAGATGCTCGAGAACTTTGCTCCTCTGGCAGATCCCTTCTATCTAGTCCCTTCTCTTCAACTGACAACTACAATCTTTCTACTTTACTAAGCATTATGCCTGGAACAAACTACCCAAGTCAGTACATTAGGCACAATCTATGGCCCTGTTCAAATCCAGGCTAAAAACTCACTTCTTTGAGTCTGCTTTCAGATCCTGATCTCCTTAGTCTCCTGTTCACCTCCTATGTATTTTCCTTACCATTCCTAATAGGATCTCCAGTGCAAGCACGGTAAGACTGTGTGGCTTTTAATTACTAGCTCTCTGCCTGAGCACTCCTAAAGGGGTTGTGTTGTACATTTTTAAAAAGCTACATTCTTTTTTAGGTGCTGTATATAAAAAGGGGAATTTTTTTTGTGGTGTTGGTTTAAAACTCTGCTTTTCCTTTCTCTTTCCCAGCTCTTTGAAGCCACTGACACCTCATTAGGAGTTAGATCCCTTTTCTCAGAAAGGACAGCTGAGGAAAAGTAAAGGATTTTGGTAAGTCTCTCTTGTTTACTTCAACAGATAAAAAAGCTCCACCAATTGAATGATGCTGGGAAAAAAGCGTCTTGCCAAAACTGTTGCCCCTGTTACAACCTCTAACTGTTCAGACGAAGAGCCCAATGTCAGCTGAAGGACCGGTTCTATATGCAAGATTCCTGCAAACCGAAGCCCTCATGAAACAAGTGGAGGAGCTCAGAAGAGGTGGCGAGACCAAGAAGCATTTGAGATTGTGAGAAGTACATAGAAGAGATGCTTCTTGAAACATCCAAAAGCACTTCAACAGAGATGAAAATGGGATGCTGCAGAGTAAGAAAAAGTTTGACAAGAGTCATCAGGCCCTGCAGAATCAACAATCCAGCTCCTCTAGCCCTTGAATTGAAGAATCAGTATGCAGCCATGGAAGTGGAGGAGGTGAAAGCATCCCAGGAAAGGGAAGTACCAGAGCTCAAGTATCCCAAAGTTGAAGAATCAGTGAAAACCAGGAGGAAAAGGATAGTGGTGACTGGTGACTCTCTTCTGAGGGGTAATGAGGCATCTATCTGCTGACCAGACTTAATATCCAGAGAGGTGTACTATCTGCCAGGTGCCAAAATCCGAGATAAGGAGAGTTTGTTGAGACTCATCAAGCATACTGACTATTATCCAATGTTGTCATCCATGTCAGTACAAATGATACTGCCAAACTTCCCTCTGAGCATATCAAGAGTGAATTCATGGCTCTGGTAAAGCAGTTAGGTGTGCAAGTGGTGTTCTCTTCAATCCTCCCTGTTGAGGGTAAAGGATGAGGCAGATAGACTCGCATCATGGAGATCAATGCATGGCTGTGTGGATGGTGTCATTGAGAACGTTTTGGTTTCCTCGACCATGGGATGATTACCCCCAGGTAAGTGAACACTAAGCATAGTTACTCACCTGTAACAGGTGATCTCCAGGAACAGTAGGAATTGAGTCTTCACATATGGGTGACTTCGGCACCGAGAGCCCACGCGGAAATGCTCCCCAGCGTCCTATAGGAAAGCTTTTGGGAGCACCCACCACGCCTGCGCTGCTGCCATCCCGCCTTTCCAACTTGCCCTCCTCAGTTGGGTTTGTAGCTGAGATAAAAGGAGAGGAGAGAGAAAGAGAGAGAAATACAGCTCCTAGGGGAGGAGGGTGGGTTGTGAAGACTCAATTCCTGCTGTTCCCAGAGATCACCTGTTACAGGTGAGTAACTATGCTATCTCCAGGAACAAGCAAGAATGTAGTTTTCACATATGGGACTTCCTAGCATTGAGATGCCAGGGAGATGACCCCAGAGAGAGCAGTGAAACACAGGCTGAAGTGGGTCATGTATCCTCCCAAGGATCTCTGGTATCAAAACCCGGGACGGGGGTAGGAGTTGCTCTAAGTCTGAAAGAGATGCTGGAGAACAGCCTGGCCAAAAGAGGCATCCCGATGGGAGTCCTTGTCCAAGCAAAAATGGGCCGCAAAGGTGTGGAGAGAGGACCAGGTTGCTGCTTTGCAAATTTCATCAATTGCTACTGAGCGTAGGTTTGCCATGGAAGCAGCCATTGCTCGCACATTGTGTGCTGTGACATGACCTTCAAGAGAAAGTCCTTTATTCTCATAGGTAAAAGATATACATTCTGCAATCCACTTGGAGAGTGTTCTCTTGAAAATTGGTAGACCCAGTTGACTGGAATCAAATGCAACAAAAAGCTGTGAAACTTTTCTGTGCTGCCTAGTTCTCTGAAGATAAAAGGCCAAAGCACGCTTGCAATCCAGAGTATGTAGATTCCTTTCTGCACTACAGGCATGGGGTCTAGGGAAGAAAACAGGAAGGTAAACCGACTGGTTCAAATGAAAAGGCAAAACCACCTTTGGCATAAAGTGAGGATGAGTTGTAAGGACTACCTTATCATGGTGGAAACGTGCATAAGGAGGGTCAGCCACTAAAGCTTGGAGCTCACTGATGCGTCTTGCAGAAGTGAGGGCAATTACGAAGATGACTTTCCAAGAAAGAAACTTCAGAGATGTAGTGGCTAGGGGTTCGAAGGGCGGCTTCATCAGCTGTCCAAGGACAAGATTGAGATTCCATGCCACAGGTGGTGGCTTAATGGGAGGTTTAGTTAAAAGTAGATTCCTCATGAAGCGCACTACAGGCGGCTGAGAAGAGACAGGTTGTCCATCAAAGGGCATGTGGAAAGCTGCAATGGCACTGAGGTGGACTCGTACAGAATTAGTTTTAAGTCCGGAGGATGAAAGGTGGAGGAGATACTCAAGTAACGCCTCCACTGGAACGGAAAAAGGATTAAGTTCCTTCTTTGAACACCAGATTGAAAACCTTCTGCATTTAAAAGCATAAGTACGCCTTGTGAAAGGTTTCCTGGAGGCCAAAAGGATATCTTTAACCTGTTGAGAGAGGTTGATATTTTGGAGGTGAGGTCTGAGAGGCTGTTGTTGCCAAGAAAGCATCTTTCAGGAAATGGAAAAAAGAGCCAAACGATGAAACCTGGAAACAGCACAAGCTCTGTCAGGTCAAATGCAAGGCATTGATAAAGGCGGCAAAGAGAGAATTTGAGAAGCAGCTTGCTGCGGAAGCAAAAACGTGAAATAAAGATTTTTTCAAGTACATTCGTAGCAAAAAATCTGTGAGAGAGTCAGTTGGACCATTAGATGATAGAGCAGTTAAAGGGACACTATGAGGCGACAAGACGATAGCGGAGAGACTGAATGAATTCTTTGCTTCGGTCTTTACTGAGGAAGATGTAGGGATGTTACCCATGACTGAAGTGGTATTTAAAGGTGCGGAAGAATTGCAGGAAATATCGATACATCGGGAAGATGTATTACAACTATTAGATAAACTGAAGAGTAGCAAATCACCTGAGCCGGATGGTATACATCCAAGTGTGTTGAAAGAACTGAAATATGAGATTGCAGACCTGCTATTATTAATCTGTGAACTATCATTAAAATCATCTCCAATACCTGAAGATTGGCAGATTGCCAATGTAACACCAATTTTTAAAAAGGGTTCGAGGGGTGATCCGGGAAACTACAGACCGGTGAGCCTCACGTCAGTACCAGGAAAAATGGTAGAAACCATCATAAAGAATAAAATTACTCAGTATGTAGATAGTCATGGCCTAATGGGAGACAGCCAACATGGCTTTAGACAAGGAAGATCTTGTCTTACTAATCTGTTATGTTTTTTTGAAAATGTGAATAAACAGGTGGACAAAGGTAAGTCGGTTGATATAGTGTATCAGGACTTTCAGAAAGCCTTTGACAAGGTCCCTCATCAGAGACTTTTGGCCAAACTAAAGAGTCATGGGATAGGAGGCAGTGTACTACTGTGGATCAGGAACTGGTTAAAAGAAAAAAAGCAGAGGGTTGGGCTAAATGGCCAATTTTCCCAATGGAGAAAGGTGAAAAGGGATCTGTGCTGGGTCCGCTGCTTTTTGACATATTCATAAATGATCTGGAAAGTGGAATATCGAATGAGGTTATCAAATTTGCAGATGACACAAAACTATTTAAAGTTGTTAAAACCCAAGAGGATTGTGCAAAATTGCAAGAGGATCTTGATAAATTGGAAGACTGGGCATCAAAATGGCAGATGAAATTTAATGTGGACAAGTGCAAAGTTATGCACCTAGGGAAGAACAACACACACTATGGTTACACGATGCAAGGTTCCACATTAGGAACCACCACCCAGGAAAAAGATTTAGGCGTCATTGTGGATAACATATTAAAACCCTCGGTCCAGTGTGCAGCGGCAGCCAAGAGAGCAAATAGAATGCTAGGTATCATAAGGAAAGGAATGAAAAATAAAACAAAAGATATTATAATGCCTCTATACCGTTCCATGGTGAGACCGCACCTTGAATATTGCGTGCAATTCTGGTCACCGTATCTTAAAAAGGATATAGCGTTATTAGAAAAGGTTCAGAGAAGAGCCACCAAAATGGTAAAGGGGATGGAAGGATACTCCTATGAAGAAAGGCTAAAAAGGTTAGGGCTCTTTAACCTGGAAGAGAGACGGCTGAGGGGAGTTATGATAGAAGTCTATAAATTAATGAACGGAGTGGAACGAGTAAACGTAGATCGATTGTTTACTTTATCAGAATATAGAAAGACTAGGGGACATGCAATGAAGCTACAGGGTAAACTATTTAAGACTAAAAAAAGAAAATATTTTTTCACTCAACGTGTAATCAAACTCTGGAATTTGTTACCGGAGGATGTAGTAAAAGCTGTTAGTGTAGCTGGGTTTAAAAAAGGTTTGGACAAGTTCCTGGAGGAAAGGTCCATAAACCATTATTAAGAAGGGACCCAGGATATCAATGCTTGACCTAGTACAAGCATTGCAGAACCTGTCTCTTTTGGGGAAACTGCTAGGTACGTATGACCTAGATTGGCCACTGTTGGAAACAGGATACTGGGCTTGATGGACCTTGGTCTGACCCAGGTATGGCATATCTTATGTTCTTATGGAGTTCTATGCTCTCAGTAGCCACGCCATCAGGTGCAAGGACTGGGAGTTTGGGTGCAGAAGCATCCCGTTCTCCTCGGATAGGTGATCTGGAGCACAACCCAACTCCAGAGGTTTGGCTTGAGAGAGATGTAGAAGCAGTGGATACCACATCTGACATGGCCAGTATGGGGCTATGAGGATCATGTAGCCCCTGTCTCTCTAAAGCTTGAACAGAATCTTGAGAATGAGGGGAATGGGTGGAAAGCATCCATCCCTTGACTGTTCTGAGCAGGAATTCTGGGACAGAAGCGGGGATGTTTGGCATTCTGAGGACTTGCAAACAGATCTATATCTGGGGTTCCCCAGATTTGAAAGATTCGAGCAGTTTGATCCAAATGGAGAGACCATTCGTGTGGCAATAGTACTTGACTGAGTTTGTTTGCTAGGAGATTTTGTTTGCCAGGGAGATACACCGCTAGTAGGTGGATCTGATGGCGTATGGCAAAGGACCACAGGTGTAGGGCTTCGTTGCACAATGCCTGAGAACCTATTCCACCCTGCTTGTTCACATAGAACCTAATTGTCCATTTGGACTAGAACTGTTTTGAAGCGCAGGTGGTCCTGAAACACACAGAGCATTGAAGATGGCTCTGAGTTCTAGAAGGTTTATGTGAAGCCGAGCCTCATGCTGCGTCCAAAGACCCTGAGTGAAGAGATTTGCAGATGAGCTCTCCAACCCAATTTGGACACATCCGTCGTCAGGGTAGACTGGTGTGGTGGCCTCTGAAAAGGTGACCCTACAAGTAGGTTTTCTGGTGATTGACACCATTGAAGGTACGAAAAGAGGCACGCCGAGTTCACGATTTTGTCCCCCAGATGACCTGATGCCTGAGTCCACTGCGAAGCTAGGGCCCATTGAGCTGCACACATGTGCCGATGAGCATAGGGAACCACATGTACAGTGGAAGCCATATGACCGAGCAACTGACGCATTTCTCAAGCAGTTAGGAAAGTCTTCATACCTGTTTGAGAAGCTAGTTTAACTATTCGAGCACAGCGGACCTGTGGCAGAAAGGTCCTTGACTGCTGCATGTCTACAAGAGCCCCTATGAACTCTAAGGTTTGAGAAGGGGTGAGTTGGGATTTTGGAAGATTTATTACAACTCCCAAATGTTGAAGAACCTGCATTGTGCAGGAGAGAGCAGAGCTGGCCTCTGGAGCTGACGATGCTCGGATGAGCCAGTTGTCTAAGTAGGGGAAGACAAATATCCCTAGAGTTCTTAGAAATTCTGCTACTACTGCCATGCATTTTGTGAAGACTCTTGGGGCAGAAGTCAGGCCAAAGGGTACAACCCTTTACTGGTAATGTCTTCCCTGAAAGAGGAATTGAAGAAACCTCCTGTGTTCTGTGTGAATAAGGATATATGTATATGCATCCTTTAGATCTAGAGAACATAGCCAATCCTGACTCTGGATGTAAGGGAGAAGTGTTCTGAGAGAGATCATCTTGAATTTCTCTCGGAGCAGATACTTGTTTAATTCTCTGAGGTCCAGAATGGGCCTGTATCCTCCTGTTTTCTTTGGAATAAGGAAGTAGGGGAAGAAGAATCCCAGGCCTTGTTGAGAAAGTGGCATTTCCTCTATCGTACCCTGAGCGAGAAGGGTGGTAACCTCTTGGCACAAGAGAGTGGTAAGAGGGAGCCAAGAACTGAACTCTCTTGGAGTGGAGGGAGGGGGCATACTTTGGAAGTGAAGTTTGTACCCCTCTGTCACTATGGAGAGAGTCCAATGTTCTGATGTTATCTGGTGCCACCTATTGGCAAAGTAACACAGTCTGCCTGGAATGTTGACTAGCTCTGGAATTTCCAGAGGTAGGACAGCTAGGTTCTCTAGCAAAGAGTCAAAGACCTTGAGGAGGCTGAGTCTGTTGAGCTGGTTGAGCTCTGGGGGCCTGAGCATTCCTTTGTTGCTTCAGTTGTTGTTGTCCCTTCTGGGAAGCATGGACCGGACAGTGGACAGCATGGGTGTAAGGAGGATAAAACTTCTTTTTCTTGTTGAAAAAGGGTTTCTTAACCATCTTTTTCTTAGCTGGGTTGGCAGTGGTCCTAGAAAGCCTATTTAGGGTAGTATTCTTGGACTCAAGCTGAGAAGCTTTGTCTTGCCAATCCTTGCTAAAGAGGTTTTCTCCCGTGCAAGGAATATTCCCCAGCTTATCTTGCACCCACTGCTCTAGATCAGATGCTTTTAACCAAGCAATCCGATGTGCACCAATGGAAATAGCAGAAGTCCTGCTAATACACTCAAAACAATCAAAAGTTGCCCTGTTCATGAATTTGGAAACATTCTGGGCATGTTTTTACAAGTATCAGGTAATCAGCCCTCTTGTCGCCTGGGAGAAGAGGAGCCATTAGTTCCAAATCTTTAGTCACCTCCCGAAGAAACATACCCATGTAGAGCATGTATGTACTTATTCTGGCCGATAACATTGAGACCTGAAACATCGACGGCCAAAGGCATCGAGAGTTCTCGCCTCACGGCCCGGAGGATTAGATGAATGTGTCTTAGCACTTTTGATTCGACACATTGCCGATTCCACAACCATGGAATGGTGTGGTAACTGCATCTTCTGGAAACTGGGACACTGCGGTACCCGGTACATGGTATCGAGTCTCCAAAAATGTGGAAACACCGTTAAAGGTGTTTCCCACATCCTAAGCATGAGGTCATGTAATATCCAATGAATGGGTAAGGTAGCAGCCTCCTTAGGGGCTGCCAGATACTGAAGAATTTCAAGTTCTTCAGCTCTCGGTTCCTTCTCAGAGGTCACCGTAATGGAGAGGCCCCGAGCCACATCCCGTATAAAGTCTTGAAAAGACATGTCCTCCGGAGGAGACAAACTTTGTGGGGAAGGAAAAGGATCTTTTGGAAGAGCCTCTCCGGCACCAATCGATTCATCGGAAGAATCGGAATTGGAAGACTCAAAGTATCGACGGGCCAGGTGCTCCCACCTGGCCTGTCAACAGTACCGATCAAAATCGGCATCTGAATGCCTCGGTACTAGACCCTCGATGCCAGACACTGACTCCAGGGCCGGCATGGCTGGTAGCGTGGAGAGAGGCACAATGGTCAATGCAGATACATTTGATACTGGCGCCAGTACCGATGACTGCGGAACTGACTGCAGAGGCTTTAGTGGTACCAAAGCTGCCAGCAAGGCCGAAAGACTCCGCTCAATGGCCTGGACCCGCTGATCTATGGAACCAGCCAATGCCTGGGTATTGGTACCCGAATAGCGGGCTATGACCCCAGAACATGGCACCAAGAGCTCTCCAGAGGTGGACGCCTCAGGAACATCTTTGGACCCCGTTAATGCTTTGGAGGCAAGGACCTCCCGCCGGGGCTGTTTGGCCGGTGTTTTCACCTCTAGGGCAATGCTTAAAGCATCTCGATGCTTAGGAGATCTACCCTTTGAGGACCGACCAATCTTCGAAGAAGACTTGGGTTTTGTTACCTGAGATCCATGTGAGGAAGATGAAGCCCTGGACGTCGTTGATGCAATGGACATTGCATCCGTGGCAAAGAGGGTGCCGAGTTTCGCAGCTCTATTCTGCAGGCCCCTCTTTGTCATCTTCCTGTAGAGGAGACATTCCGATGGCGAATGGTCTGGTCCCAAACATTTAAGATACCAGTCATGGGTGTCGGTAGCAGAAACAGTACTGCTATATTTGGAACCCTTTTTGAAACCACTAGTTGGTTTCTCCATATTGAGGAAGAAAGGGGCCTAAGGCCCAAAATGGCACCTAAGCACCTAGAGGGCAGAGACCCTCAAAGAAAACTTTTTTTGTTTTTGAAAAAGAAAATAGAAGAAAGAAAATAGACACCGATGACGGCATCGATGTGAAGGCAAACACGACCACAAAAGAAGAAAATTTTCTGTGGTGACAGGAATTGCTCCCTGTCAGCTCTGCGGAAAACAAAACACTGAGGAGGAAGAGTTGGAAAGGTGGGAAGGCAGCAGCGCAGGCGCAGCAGGATGCTCCCAAAAGCTTTCCTATAGGACGCTGGGGAGCGTTCCCGCGCAGGCTCAGTTGGTGCCAATGTCACCCATATGTGAAGACTACATTCCTGCTTGTTCATGGAGCGAATACCTTTGTAGAAATGGGTAAAAGGGACAACATCTGGAAAGTGGTGTGTATAAAGGCCTGTAGCATGGGAAATAAGATTTGAGATGTTGAGGTTTTAATGGAAGAGGCTGACTTGGATTTAGTGGTTGTTACAGAGACATGGTTCACAGACAACCATGACTGAGATGTACTTATACCAGGCTATACTTTATTCAGGAAGGACAGGGTAGGAAAGAAGGGGAGGAGGAGTGGCACTATATGCAAAAACTGGTTTTAAAGTTTTAGAATTACAGGGCTTAAAAGGGAGCGAGGAGGCACTGTGGGTTAAACTAGAAAGAGGGAAAGGAAAATCCATTTGCATTGGTGCGATATACAGATCTCTCCTTACAGGAAGTAGTAGATGGGGATTAAATAGAAGACATACATAGTATTGCCATGAAAGGAGAAGTGATGCTGATAGGTGACTTTAATATGCTGGATGTCGATTAGCACATCCCTGCTGTGGTGTCATGTGGAAGTAGGGAGATCCTAGATTCTCTACAGGGAGAACTATTCTGGTAACTGGTAACAGAATCCACATGTAAAGGGACCATACTGGACTTGGTGCTTACCAATGGTAAAAGTGTTTCTGATGTCATAGTGGGAGATCATATCGCATCCAGTGATCACCAGATGGTGTGATTCAGTATTAGGACTAGAGCTGATAAAAGCCATTCAAAAGCGAGGGTCTCAGAATTTAGGAAAACTAATTTTATCGCGATGGGACAATACTTTAAGGAGTCATTAGCAGGATGGGAACAGCTGGGGGATGTAGAAAAGCAATGGACAAAACTGAAAGGGGATATTTTAAGAGCAAAAAAACTTTTGTTAGAAAGCTAAATAATTTTAAAAGGAAAAGGAGGCATCTATGGTTCTCAAAAGAAGCTGAAAAGGTGAAGAAAAAGAGAGTGGTCTTGATTAAATACAAGAAATCACAGAGAGGAAGACAAGCATCTATATTTGAAAAAAACTTAAAGAAGCTAAGTAGTCAGGAAAGTAAAGATACAAAAAGAAAAAGAAATAGCCAGTGCAATAAAATGCAGGGATAAGACATTTTTCAGATATGTTAGTGAGAAGAGGAAGGGCAAAAATGGTACTGTCAGACTCAAGGGTGAAGAGGAAGAATATGTAGAAGCTAATGAGGATAAAGCAGAATTGCTTAATAAATATTTGTTCTGTGTTCACAGATGAAGGGCCAGGAGCAGGACCTCAGAAAACACCCACAAATAGGAACAGAAATGAAGGGGATCTTGAACAACTTTCAGAAGACTGTGTTCGTGAGGAACTAGCTAAACTAAAAGTAGACAAGGCAATGGGACTGGATGGGATACATCTCAGAACACTGAAGAAACTTGGGGACTTTCTAATGGCTCTACTGACTGAGCCTTTAAATGCTTCTTTAGAGTCAGGAGTGATCCCAGAGGACTGGAGGAAGGCACATGTGGTCCCAATACACAAAAGCGGAAGGGTGAAGTTGAAAACTACAGGCCGGTTAGTCTAACCTCTGAGGTGAGTAAATTATTGGAAACGCTACTAAAATAGAGAACAGTGAAGTTTCTGGAGTCCAGTGGATTGCAGGATCCGAGGCAGCATGGGTTTAACCAGGGGAAGGTCTTGTCAGATAAATCTGATTGATTTCTTTGACTGGGTGACCACTGAGTTGGACCGAAGGAGAGCCCTAGATGTGGTGTACTTAGATTTTAGTAAAGCTTTTGACACTGTTCCGCACAGGCGACTTACAAAGTGAGCACTTTAGGGATGGACCCTAAAGTGACTGACTGGGTTAGAAATTGGTTGAGTGAGAGGTGACATAGGGTACAGGTAAATGGAGCTTACTCTGAGGTAATGGTTCCAGTGGTGTGCCGCAGGGATCTGTGCTTTGTCCGATTCTTTTTAACATCTTTGTTTATGATATTGTGGAAGGGCTGTTGGGTAAGGTCTCTTTATTCAGTCATCTGAATCATCTCAGCCATGGTATTTTGCAGGGCTGTCCTGCCTAAGGTGGTATGCTAGATAATCAGAGCAAAAATGGCAGAAAAGTAAAATTACCACCAGACCATCTCCTTTACTGAGAAAGATAGCGTAGTTATTCACCTGTAGCAGGTGTTCTCCGTGGACAGCAGGAAAAAGTCCTCATGTACGGGCAATGTTCCCTCTAATTTTCTGTAGGCTGTGTGCACATAAAATATCAGCTGTGCAGCTTTTGAAGGAAGGTTAAATTTTTGTGCGCCACATAACGACACTCGGCGTTATATACTTTAAAATTTGACTACACGTCAGAATTTAGTATGTACACCACATTGATTGCACTAGAAAATATTGTAGAACTTGTGAAAACCATAAATACACAACAACTTTTAAATTTTAAGATGTCGGGGTTGTTTTCTATCAGAATCGGAACCATAACTTTTGTGCACTCTGTTGTAAGGTATGTGCGCTCGCTCGGCGAGGTGTGTGCGCGCGCACATGCGCACAGCTTAGAGGGAATAGTGTGTACGGGTGATGTCACCGATGAAGCCCACGTGGAATGCTCCCCAGCTTCCACTGGAAGCTTTTGGGAGCTGCACTGCACATGTTTGCCTGCCTTGGCGCCATGTTCTCTAGTCAAATTTCAAAGCAGTAGCCAAGAAACAACTTCCCAGGGAGGTGAAAGGGTTGTGAGGACTTATTCTTGCTGTCCACGGAGAACACCCGCTACATATGCTTTCTCCATGGACAAGCAGGAAGTAAGTTCTCACATATGGGAACTCCCAAGCTATAGGTTACCGAAAGACTGAAGAAGCAGAGTCCAACAGGAAAAACAAAAACTGGAGAACAGCAAGGTAGCCCCTCTAGGGACTCCACAGATTCAGCATCCTCAGCATACAGCAGCACCGAGGTCAAGTCCACATTTGCAGGTAGCCTGGACGGACAGGTCTGGAGGGCAGGAGTTGAACCTAAGACTTGAAGAGATGCCGGAGCACGGCCCGACCAAAGTTGCTGTCCTGTTGGGAATCCTTATCCAGATTGTAGTGGGCTGTGAAGATGCGGGCCAAAGACCATGTCGTAGCCTTGCAGATTTCCTCCGCAGATGCCAAGTGCAGGTTGGTGATGGAGGCGGCCATGGCCTAAACGTTATGAGCCATAACATGACCCTCCAGGTTCAGGCCGGCCTTGGAATATGCCAAGGCATAGCAGTCCGCTAACCACAAAGACAGCATGCGTTTTAGAGAGCTGTCCCCAGCCTGTTAGGGTCAAGAGAGATGAACAAGCTGAGCCGACCACTGGTGAGCCTTGGTACGCTCGATGTAGAATGCCAAGGCGTGTGGAAAGCTGCCTCTCCCAGGTTGGCATGTGGCTTTGGGAAGAAAGTCAGCAAGACAATCGCCTGGTTGAGGTGGAACTCAGATCACCTTTGGCAGAAAGCACAGGTGCATCCGCAAGACCACTTGATTCTGGTGAAATCTAGTGTAAGGTGGATGCGCCACCAGAGCCTGGAGTTCACTGACATGGCTGACTGACATGACCGCCATCAAAAAACAGGATCTTCCAGGTCAAGTACTTGAAAGGGCAAGCATCGAACGGCTCAAAGGGAGCCCACATGAGCTGTGTAAGGACCACATTGAGATCCAAAGTCACTGCAGGGGGCTTAATGGGAGGCTTCAAAAGAAGTAAGCCCTGCATGAAGCAAGTTACCAAGGGGTGAACAAAGACAGGCCTGCCTCCCGAGCTGCAATGGTAGGCACAGATCATGCTGAAGTGAACCTGTATGGAATTGGATTCCAAGCCCGATTCAGAGAGGTGCAAAAGGTATTCAAGCAGCAAATCCACCACGCAGGAGAAGGGGTCTAACACCCTACCTGTGCATCAAGCGGCGAACCTCCGCCACTTGAACACGTAAGCTCAACACGTTGAGTCCTTCCGCGATGCCAGGATGACATCCATGATGTTGTCAGGCAAACTGAGCCCCGAGAGCTTCCAGGCTGTGAGGGCCAAGGAGCAGATGACGGGGTGCAGCAGGGTCCCTTCATCCTGGGATATGAGATCTGGGGCAGAGCACAGGTGGAGAGGCTCCCTCTGAAAGAGCTGAAGCAATAGCGGGAACCATGGCTGCTGGGGCCAGCATGGGGCAATGAGGATTATGGTGCCCTTTGTCAGCCTGAAGTTTCAGCAGAGTTTTCGCTATGAGCAGGATCAGGGGAAAAGTGTAGAGCAGACCTATGCCCCAGTGGAGGAGAAAAGCATTTGAGGCCAGCCGGTTGCTGGATGACCTCCTGGAGTAGAACCAGTCCACCTGGATGTTCTGAAACCTGGCAAAGAGGTCGATCATGGGGGTAACCCCACTCCTTGAAGATCTGCTCCACAACCCCCTCTGTGGAGGGTCCACTCGTGCAGCTGGAGGACTCTGCTTGGCTGATCCACTAGGACATTGCACTCACCAGGCAGATAGGTCACCCTGAACTCCATCCCATGAGCTAGGGCAAACTGCCACAGCCAGTCCGCTTCCCAACAGAAGAGGTACAAGCACATGCCTCACTGTTCACATAGAACATCGCCACCTGGCTGTCATCAAAACATGAGCATCTGATTTGTCAGGTGCATCTTGAAGGCACAAAGGGCATTCGCTATGGCTCAACTCGAAGAAGTTGATCTGATGCAGGCTCGCCTGCTCTGACCAAAAGTCCTGCATCCGCAAGCCATCTAGATTTATTTATTTTAACAACTTTTTTTAATACCGCTTTTCACCAGGGCAAAGCGGTGTACATTTCAACAACAGATTGGTATAGAAAACAATGGAACTATATACTGTACATAATGAATTACTTTCAAAAATAGATTGTTGCTCATCTAGATGAGCTTGGACGCATTGGTTGTCAGCGCCCTGCGGTGGGGGTGGGGCAGGCTCCGGTTGGAACAGGAGGCCCTGAAGCAGATTCAGTGGTTCTAACCACCAACGAAGGGATTACACCAAGGGGGTGGTGGATCACCACCTTGTCCCAGAAGCGGCTCGTGGCCTGCTTCCTTTGCATGTAGAGGGTCCATTGCGCTTAACCCTTTTGCCCGACTCTCCATGCGGTAACATTTACGGTGGAAGTCATGTGACTGAGCACCTTTAGCATCCTCTGAGCAGTGGCATGGTGCTGCTGCCGACCGCATCCATCAGCCGCTGCATGGGGTCTAGTGGTAGAAATGCCCGAGCTTGAGTAGTATTGAGGACGACTCCGATGAACTCCAGCTGCTGTGTGGGCTGGAGGTGGGATGGGGTAGTTGATGATGAACCCCAGCTGCTGGAGGACCTGAATGGTGAGGTGAGCAGATTGCTGGACAACGTCCAGAGTGGAACCTTTGATGAGTCAATTGTCCAGATAGAGGAAGACAAAGACCCCCCATGGTTTAAAGGTAGACAGCTACTACTGCGAGGCATTTGGTGAAGACCCGAGATGCTGAGGACAGCCTGAAGGGGAGCACCCAGTACTGGTAGTGGTGGTCTTCCAGCATGAACCTGAGGTATTTTCTCTGACTTGGGTGGATCGAGATGTGTGTGTATGCATCCTTGAGATTCTCCAGAAGGATGGGTAGAACCTGTCCATGCTCCTACCGACCTGCAGGCCAGCATCCGGGACCTGCCACTCTTCATCAACATGGCCTTAACTGCCCGATGGATAGGAATAGAGAGAGAGGACTTCTGAATACCCTCAAGGAGCGAATCATCTGCCTGCTCTGCTGGGTCTAGCAGTGGATCATCCACAATCAGCAAAGCTGCCAAATTCTTGACAATGAGGGAGAAGAGCTCATCCCTATGAAATATGCAAATGTCCAAGGAATCTTCCCCAGCAGAAAGCTCCCCCTCTTCTAACTCCTAAAGGTCCGGAACCTCCAAATAATTAGATGGATCCTCTATGGCTCCTAAAGACCCCATCCTCAAAGTCTATGGACCTCTCCCGGCACGGGTGCCTCCCCCCCCCTCCACCTGCAAGGAGGGAGAACCTCTGAAAAGGGAACCCCTCCCCAAGGCCTTGCTGCATTAAAAAGGCCTGATGCAGCAATAACAAAAACTCTAGGGGAAAAGGGGACTTGCTCCTGCTATTCAGAACCCCTTAAACTGCCCTGGGGGGCTCTGGGGCCACTGGCTGCAAAAAAAAGAGTTTCTGCGCTCAGAGGCAGACGTAGCAGACAAGATGGTGGCCATTTCCACCAAAATCACAGGGTGTCCCAGTCTCCCTCGAAGGGCGCTTGTGGCCAGAAAGACCCCCCACAGCTGCCTCCGATGCAGCCGGGCTGGCAGCTATGCTCTCCTTAACACAGACACGGCAGAGGCCTACTGCAGAGAGCAAGCTCCTGCGGCTGCTGCATGCTACACAACAGCCCCTCTTCGGATCAGCCATGTGCGTACCGCACAGGAATCCCCCACCCCGACTCACCGGTTCCTGAAGGTCCCGCTGTGCTGCCACTACCTCTCCCTCCCCCCCCTCTGGATTCAAGCAGGAGGGGGGGGAAGCAGCTATCTCATTCAGCCCAGAGGGAACTGAGGAGTGGCTGTAGGAGAGACTGGGGGAGGCACTTGGTGCCACCGGGTTCTGCACTTAAGGAAAAACAACAAACAGCCAGCACAGGCCTATGCTCATCCACCACCTGGAGACTGAGAAATACTGGGCTTGCATGGAAACACAAGCTACTTAAGGGAAAACTTTTGAGCTTGCTGTTCTCAGTCTCCCCCTGCTGATGGATGAGAATAATCCATGCATCTGGACTGGAGAGACGAACTGGAAGCTTCTATTTGTATATTGAGGTGCTTTGAAACACATTATTAACTAAAGTGCATTATGGTAAAACATGATTATGCTGTTTAATTCAAGTTAAGAGGCAAAAATTATCCATAATTCCCTTAGCGCCAATTAATAACTACCCCATAAGCTAGATATGTCACTAGGGGCCTGAAGCTCACAGAATGCATGAGGTGAAGAGACTGCCACCAAAAATGCAACCTTCCAAGTTCAGAATTTTAATTCATAATCAAAATACGCTTTCATTAATTGATCACGAACCACATTAACATCCCTTGACATCGTGGGCAGTTTGTTGGGAAGCTTTAAATGAAGTAAAATCCATATGAACCTAATGGCTAAAGGCTGTACAGAAATGAGGTCTTCTTTCACAAAACCACCAGTTTTACTGAGGTGAAGCCTAACAAAACTCATCTTTGAAACCAGATTCTGAAAGATACTGCAGGCCTTGTCCTCAACTAAATGGCAAACTTCATCCCCTTAAAACCTGTAAGATGCCCAGATTATTTTTTTTTCTAGAAACCAGGTGGTTTTGTGAGATCTTAAGAGAGAAATAGAGACACCACTATTACACCTCCATCAGCATCCATGCTTTGGAGACCAGAGACTGTTTAATGGAGTGAAGAAATGATCCCTTGTTCTGCTTTACGAAAGCTGAGAAATTTCCCAACTTGATTGCTTGACAGACAAGTCCCAAAGAGAAACCAAAGCGATCGCTAGCAAAAGGAAGCTATAAAGACTATTGCTTTCTGATTCTTTATATATTTTAAAGTTTTGGCCACCAGAAATATGGGAAGATACACATACAGAAAACATCTGCAATGAAGGGGGAAGGAATTTGTCACTAGTATAATCTCATTATCTCAGAGTAAAGACTGATACTTCACTGTTCTGACCAGTAACAAAAAGATATATCTCTAGTGTTTGCTACATAGCGATTTAGGGACTACTCATGGGGGTCTATGTGGCAACCAATCTGTCAGTTAGTATGTTACGTCTAGCTGCCAAATATGTGGCTTTTAGGATCGCCCCTTCAGAAATGGTCCAGGTCCACAGCATGACACTTTTCCAAAAGTATGGATGCCGTTCCTCCCTGCCCATTTAGGTAGAACAAAATACCTGATTCTTAAAAGCCTTTGGACCATTCACAACTGTTTGTAGTCACAGTAGGTTTATATGCAATATCTTCACCTGGAAAGACCAGGAATCTTAGATACAAAACTCTTGTAAATGATTTCATCCACCTGGGTTGGAAGTAATGATTGTCAAGACAGTTTTGTGAAAATGAATTGAAATAGTATACTTCAAATCAAACTGAAAAAGAAGAAATCACCAATACAGGGGATCTCCCAGTTCTTCCCATGACACACAGGTTTCTCTTGAAGTCACCAAGAAGCTTGCAGTCACTGGATTTTAGGGCCTACCTAGTTATTATATAGAAACATCACCACTGGAGTTTTGTGAACCATAAAAGTCAAAACCTCAAATTCTCAACACGGATCAAGATGCCCGGGGATTCTGAATTACTTCCACTATTAAAGAAACCATATCGCTGACCTTGTTTGCGGGGGAGATAAATGATGGCTTTAAGAGTGTCTAGAAGAGCCCTTACACATTTCAATCTTAGTTTTGGGCTCAGATTGGATTTAGGGTAGATGATAAAGCCTAGTGGCTGCAAGACCCAGACGATACTCCACTCCTACTATACTCCAACTAGAGAAAGAAATGAATACAGTTTGTGAAGAACCCCTGCAACAAATAAAAGAAACAATACACACAGAGCTGATCCTCTATTACAATTCTGAGAATTCCTATGAGAGGAATGTATGTTTGTGCACACCACCTTTAGCTACAGAACCTTGTGGTTAATCTCCTTTATATAAGAACAAAGTAGTAAAAAATTGTTGATGCCTTCTAAGATGCATTAGTTAGACAAATGGTGATGGAACCGACCAGAGAAAGCTTGATGCTGGATTTAGTACTCACCAAAGGAGATAGTGTGTTGAATATCCGGGTGAGTGCCCATGTGAGCAGCAGCGATCATCACACGGTTTGGTTTGAGATAAAAGCCAAGACGGAATCCAATCACAAGCTCAAAGTCCTAGACTTCAAAAACACTGACTTCAGTAAAATGGACAAGTGCCTGAAGGAGGAGTGGGCAGGGTGGGAGGGGATAAAGGAAGTGGAATTGCAGTGGGCTAAACTAAAGGAGGCAATAAAAGGGGCAATAGATACATATGTAAGGAAAGTAAATAAAAACAAGACGAAAAGGAAACCTATTTGGTTGTCCAAAGAAGTCGCTGCACAAATAAAGGCAAAAAATACAGCTTTTACAAAATTCAGAAGTTTGCAAACAGAGGAACACAGAAAAAAATACAGGATAAAACTAAAAGAGAAAAATAGAGAAATAAGGATAGCAAAATCAAAGGCAGAAGAAAAGATGGCTAAAGATGTGAAGGGTGGCAAGAAAACTTTCTTCAGGTATATTCGGGAGAGGAGGAAAATCAGAGGTCAGACTGCAGGACTCAAAGTGCCAGGAACAGATTTGTGGAATCTGATATTAAAAAGGGAAAATGCTAAACAAATATTTATGTTCTGTTTTAACTAAAGACAATCCTAGAAAAGGACCACCTGTGATTGACAAATAAACAAATGGGAATGGAGTAGATACCACACCATTCACAGAAAATGATGTGTTAGAACACTTGCAAAACTGAAAGTGGACAAGACCATGGGACTGGATGGGTTACATCCTAGGATACTGAAAGAGCTCAGAGAGGTTCTTACAGAGCTATTTTAAAGGATGTTTTAAAAGATCCCTGGAGACAGGAGAAGTTCCAGAGGACTGGAGAAGGGCTGATGTGGTATCTCTTCACAAAAGTGGTAATAGGGAAGAAATGACTAACTACAGGACAGTAAGCCTTACCTCGGTAGCGGGACAAGTAATGGAGGCACTCCTGAAAGAGCAAATAGTGGACTCTCTCGAAACCAACAGGTTGCATGATCTGAGGCCACATGGTTTTAGCAAAGGATGATCTTGCCAAACAAATCTGATTGAGTTCTTTGACTGGGTGACCAGAGAACTAGATCAAGGGCATGCAATGGATGTATTTACCTAGATTTCAGCAAAGCCTTTGATACTGTTCCTCATAGGAGGCTTATTAATAAACTCAACATCTTGAGGATGGGTCCCCAAGGTGGTGAATTGGATCAGAAATTGGTTGACTGATATATGACAGAAGGTGATGGTAAACGGAACTCACTCGAATGAAAGGAAGGTGATTAGCAGTGCGCCCCAGGGTTTGGTCCTGGACCGGAACTGTTCAATGTATTTGAGAGTGATATTGCTGAAGGACTGAATGGAAAAGTCTGTCTTTTTGCAGATGACACAAAAATTTGCAACAGAGTGGACTCCCCTGAGGGAGTGGAAAACATGAGGAAAGATCTACAAAAGCTACAAGGTTGGTGTGCATGGACCAGGAGAAAGACCACTGAGTGATTGTTTCTGAGGCTCTCAAGGTGGCAAAACAATGTAACAAGGTGGTGGCAAAAGCCAAAAGTATGCTGGGCTGCATAAAGAGATTAATTACCAGCATAAAGGAAGAGGTACTAATGCCACCGTACAAGTTGCTGGTGAGGCCTCACTTGGAATATTGTGTTCAGTTTTGGAGACCATATCTTTCAAAGGATATAAAAAGACTGGGAATGGTTCAGAGGAAGGCAACCAAAATTTATTTATTTATTTAACATTTCTTATATACCGCCTTTCATGATATCAAGGCGGTTTACATTGAACAAACTGAAATTACATTGAACAGGGCATTATAACTTGGAGATAACTATTTTACAGGGAACATGGGCAATGGAGGGTTAAGTAGCTTGCCCAAGACCACAAGGAGCACCTGTGGGACTAGAAACCCCAGTCCTTCCGGCCCAAGGTTGCTGTCCTCTAGTGGGATTTGAACCCCTGACCACCTTCTGGCCTGAGGTACCTTGCCCCAACCACTAGGC
This sequence comes from Ichthyophis bannanicus, assembly GCA_033557465.1. Classification (NCBI taxonomy): domain Eukaryota; kingdom Metazoa; phylum Chordata; class Amphibia; order Gymnophiona; family Ichthyophiidae; genus Ichthyophis; species Ichthyophis bannanicus. The sequence continues at coordinate 171,027,255 of CM066040.1, read as the reverse complement.
CACTCCTCCACTCCAAATGATTTGAAGCCTGCGTTAGAAGACTTATAAGAGACTTGAAGACCTAAATATGTACACTCCGGAGGAGAGAGGGACAGGGGAGATATGAGTCAGACCTTTAAATGCTTAAAGAATATTAATGAACAAATCAACCTCTTCCAAAGACAGGGAAGCTGTAAAACTAGAGGGCATAACATAAAGCTGCAAGGGGGTAAACTGAAAGGCAATGTCAGGAAATATTTTTTCACCGAAAGGGTGGTGGATGCTTGGAATGCCCTCCCGACGGAAGTGGTGGGGCAAATACAGTGACAGAATTCAAAATGGCATGGAACAGACAGTGGATCCCTTTATAGCAACAGGATAAAATCAAAACAAACATAACTATTTCTTATATCTCAACAAATAGGGGTGACCTACACGGAGCGGTAAGTACACCCCTAAACAAAGGCATGGGAAGGGGTGGCCTGCAGAGCAGCAGATGCACCCACTCTTGCTGCCTTGTTGGGCAGACTAGATGGACCATACTGGTCTTTATCTGCCGCCATATATTATGTTACTATGTTATATATAGTTTTTCCCTAGATCTATAATGGGACAGAATCCACCTGTCTTTTGTGAATCATGAAATACATGGTGTAAAATTCCCATCCTCTTTCCTGCAGTAGGACAAGTTTAACAATACTAGTATGTACAGAGGAAAGATATTTCCAAACTGAGCAGATCCGACAGTACTCATTTGGATAGACAATTTAGAGGGATCTCAAATAGGAGTAATCTGTAGACTTCCTTTATGATCTGGAGGACCCAACTGTCTCAGATTAAAACAGGTCAACACCTTTAAGACCTGAACATCTGCCTTAACAGAGGTCTTTCAGAGAAGAGGCTAGAAATCTGGCTGTTCTGAATTCAGTCAAAACACATCCTCTATACTAAATGGGTTTAATGAGGTGGCTTAGTGTTTTTGGCCATGTCTGTAAGGCCTTGATCTCTGCTACTTGGGATGAGTAGATGATAGGAAACATTTCTTTTGAAAAAAACAAAACTTCCTGGGGGAGGGGAAAATGAAATCTCCAGGATATATAGAGGGGTGCTTCAGAGGTAGTAATGGATAAGATATGAGGTGCTAATAGTCTTTCATGAGCTCCATCACTTCTCTGAGCATCTCTACAAAGAGTTTCACAACTACAAGAAATTTTTGAGAGCCTTTCTAGCACATTCTCATAAAGGCTGGGGCCAGTGGGCATGCAAGCTTTTGAGTGTCAGCAAAAGCAAGAGCTCCCAATACCATTTCAAAAGCATTGCATGCCAATACAAACTAGATGTTTTTCAAACTCCTTGCCTGCTTCTAAGTGGCAAAGGTCTGCCCATTTCTCTTGGGGGAACATAAAAATTTCATAATGGGTCAGAACAAAGGTCCATCATGCCTAGGTATTCCATTTCCTCAGAGGCCAATCCTAGTCACAAGTAACAGGCAGGATCCCAAAAAGTAGAAAGAATACATGCTGCATATCCTGCCACATTTCGACTTTGCAAATGCCATCTTACAAGGGCTTCCCCAATCCACACTAGCCCCCTTACAGTTGGCCATGAATGCCGCAGCCAGAGTCATCTACGGAGCTTCCAGAAGCGACCACGTAACGCCCATTCTCAAACAGCTGCACTGGCTACCTATCCATGGGAGGATCACCTTCAAAACCCTTCTATTAACATTCAAGGCAATCAAAGGCATTTCCTCCCCCTCACTCACGCATCTTTTCCACATGGTTCCCCCCAACAGATCTAGAAGAGCAACATCTGTCAACCTGCTAATCACACCAAAGGCATCGACAAAGTGCAACAAGACAACCACAAACAGAGCGTGCAGTTTCTATATCCCCAGATGCTGGAATGCTCTACCCCCTGACATTAGAGCCATAACCAATCTATATCAATTCAGGAAGGCACTCAAAACCTACCTCTTCATCCAATACTTCCCAGACAACCTTTGAGCCTAGATATCCCTCTCAAGAAATCACCCCTCTAGAGATGCCCCCTTACTTATGATCTGATTTTACCTATCCTGCAGTGTAAATAGCTCATGTATATAGTTAACCCAGTTATCCAAGTTTCTTTTCCCTGTTCAATGTAAAACCAGACACCTTGTCGTATGGTAGTTATGTTATAATGTAAACCGCGCTGATGCCGAATAGCGCGGTATATAAGAAACTGTAATAAATAAATAAAAATAAATAAAATAAATAAATCCCAAGGATAAGCAGTGGATTTCCACAATTTCACGTTAATAACGTTTTATGAACTTTTCCTCCAGGGACTTGCCCAAACATTATTAACCGAGCTACACTAACAGATTTCAACACATCCTCTAACAATGAATTCCAGAGTTTAATTATGCTTTGAATGAAAAATATTTTCTCCAGTTTGTTTTAAATGTACTACTTAGTAAGTTCATTGCACATCTCCTAGTCTTCATACTTTTTGATAAACAATTGATTCATGTTTACCTCTTCTATTCCACTCATGATTTTATACACCGTTATCATATCTCCACCTCAGCTTGTTAGCCTTTCCTCATAGGGGAGATGCCCCACTCCCTTTATCATTTTGGTCACCCTTCTCTGCACCTTTTCTAATTCTGCTACATCTTTTTTGATAAGCAGTGATCAGAACTGCACATAATACTCAAGGAGCTGTCACACTATTGAGCAATATATTTGCTGTTTCTATGTATGTCATTTATGTGTATCTGTTTTGTAACTTTGGCCAGCTTTCTGGACTCAGCTGCTATGTCTCTTCACTCTTTTTGCCTCACACTGGTATTCTGCTGAATCTGCTCATCTCCCTGTGCCTTTCTCTTCCATTTCACTAAAGATAGTAAATCAACCTAGTCTCTCCAGCACTAAACTTTGTATCTTCCTTTCTCAAATACTGAATTTTTTTTTAAATTCCCCCCTTCCCTCACACACTCATCCCATGGTTAACATGTCTTATATAGCCTCCCCAGGGCTCATCAACACTATAAATCTTACATACACTCAACCCCCACTTGGGCTTCTCTCCTGCCTCTCCATATCATATCGCCTCTGATAGCGTAGTTGCTCACCTGTAACAGGTGTTCTCCAGGGATAGCAGGAATCAGTCCTCGCTTATGGGTGACGTTGGCATCGATGGAGCCTGCGCGGAGCAATTCCCCAGCTTTCAAAGAAAGCCTTTGGGATTGCTTTTCCCGACCAAAAGTGCCATCTTGCTCAGTCAGGTCCAGAGCTAGAGCCCTACTAAACAAATGGCAAGGGAAGAATAAAAAGATAGCAACTCTTCAGGGGAGGTGGGAGGGTAGTGAGGACTGATTCCTGCTGTCCCTGGAGAACACCTGTTACAGGTGAAGAACTACACTTTCTCCAGGAACAAGCAGGAAGTCAGTCCTCACTTATGGGACTCCCTAGCTACAGGCTACCAAACATGTAGCCCAAAAATGCCTCTGTGAGGTCGTGAGCAGAAGCTGATGCCCGGAGGAGCCTGAGTCCTCGGGTCTCCACAGGACTAAGCTCTTGGTAGCCGCAGAAGAGTTGGAGGGCAGGGGTTGCTTATACCCTGAACAGATTACAGAGTACAGCCTGGCCGAAGGCGCTGTCCCGGGGGGACTCCCTTCTCAAGGCACTAGTGCAAAGCAAAGGTGTTCGCTGAAGACCAGGTCGCAGCCTGGCAGATATCCACCAGAAGCAGTGAGCACAGCGAGGCCACCAATGCCGCCTTGGCCCGGACACCATGCGTGGTGACCCATCGATCCAACGGGGCCCCAGCCTTTGCCTGGGCAAAGGCGATGCAGTTCGCCACCCAGATGGAGAGGGTGCGCTTGGTAACTGCCAGCCCCAGGCAGTTGGGATCGTAGGCGATGAAGAGCCGGTCGGACTTGCAATGATCCTGGGTGCGCTGCAGATATAAGTATGCAGGACCGCTGATGCCCGGTCGGCATGAGGTCTCGGAAAGTAAGTCGGCAAGACTATCTCCTGATTAAGATGAAAATCAGAGACCACTTTTGGGAGGAACTTGGGGTAGCAACGAAGGACCACCCAATTCCCACAGAACCTGATGTAGGGGGCCTCTGCCATGAGGGCTTGAAGTTTGCTGAATCGCTGTGCCGAGGTCAGCGCCCCCAGGAAGACCACCTTCCAGGAGAGATGCCGGAGTGAGCATGTCGCCATCAGCTCGAAAGGCAGACGCGTCAATTGCATGAGCACGATGTTCAGGTCCCACTCCACCGGTGGGGGCTGGACGGGGGGGGGGGGGGGGGCTTGGAAAGCAAGAGACCCCACATTAAGCGGGAGACCAGAGGCTGACCCGAGAGGGGTTCACCCCCGATGGGGAAATAGTTGGCCGAAATGGCACTCAGGTGAATCCTGACAGAGTTGGATTTCAGCCCCACCTGCGAGAGGTGGAAGTGGTACTGGAGAACCCACCGGGTGGAGCAGGAGAACAGGTCGAACTGGAGCTCGGAGCACCAGGTCGAGAAGCACTGCCACTTAGGGTGTAGGCCCGCCTCGTCGAATCCTTCCTCGATGCGAGGAGGACATCTTCAATCTCCTCCGGGAGATGCAGTGAGGCTAAGGAAACCCGTTCAGCCGCCAGGCCATCAGAGGTAGTGAGGCCAAGTTCGGGTAGAGCACCCGTCCCTCCTTGCGTCAGCGGGCCCGAGGCACTGCCCAGGGGAACCGGAGGCTCTGCCGAGAGTCGGAGCAGAAGCGGGAACCAGGGCGGTCAGGACTACGAGGATCACCGAAGCTAGGTCCCGCATACAGGAGTCTAGAGGTCCAGTCCAGGAGGAACGCATCCAGGGCCACCCTGCTGGGATGCGGCATCGGCCTGCAAAACCGGGGAAGCTGCATGTTCATCGGGCTGGCAAACAGGTCTATGGAAAGAGTCCCCCAGTGGTGGAATAGGTGGAGAGCCACCTCTGGGCTTAGGCACCACTCATGTGGGCGGAGAAGCCTGCTGAGTCTGTCCGCGAGGAAGTTGTCCTGGCCCGGGAGGTAGACAGCATATAAGGTCATGTCCCGGCATACCACGAAGGAGCAGAGGTGGTCTGCCTTCCTTCAAAGAAGGTGGGAGCCTGGGCCCCCTTCCTTGTTTATGTAGAACATTGCAACTATGTTGTCGGTCTGCACAAGCACCGACTTGCGCTTCAGGTGGTACTCAAAGACTTTCAGGGCCAACCTGACCGCTCGGAGCTCGAGCCGGTTGATCTGCTGCAGGGACTCCTCGGGTGATCACTGCCCCTGGATGCATAGGCTGCCACAGTGGGCATCCCAGCCAAACAGCGAGGCATCCATCACCAAGATGAGCTCATGCTGCTGAGTCTGGAATGGTATGCCCCGAAAGAGGCTTTGGGGATTTTGCCACCATGCCAGGGAACTGGATAGGCTATGGGAGACCAGGACGGGGTCCCGGAGGTGTCCCAAGGCTTAGGCACATTGCGCCCTGAGGCACCATTGTGCCACCGAAATGTGCATGCAGGCGTGGGGGATGACATGGACGGTCAAGGCCATGTGGCCCAGGAGGCACAGTGTGGCCCGCACTGAGACCCTTGTCTGGCCACTAGGGCGCGGAGCAGATCTGCGCGGGCCAGAGGGAGAAAGGCAGTCGCCCGGTCTGTGTCGAGGAGGGCACTGATGAATTCCAGGGTCTGCACCGGCTCGAGGTGGGACTTAGAGTAGTTGATCAGGAAGCAGAGGCGCTCGAGGAGGAGGGCTGTGCGCGATGCTGAAAGGTGAGCCTCTTCCGCCTCATTTGCCTATTTACACTACTATCTGTCTGGGTAGATGTCATTTATCGACCCCATTAAAAGTCCACTTCTTCCTCTCTCACTGACATTCAACTCCTAGCTTTCCTTTTTTATGGACCCATTTTGCCCTTCTCTCATTCTTGGGGATTTTTATATTTATGCTGATGATACCATTCTCTGATCACCTCCTGTTTAAGGCTACTGCAACTTGCTCTTCGCTAGTCTCCCCTGATCATCTTGCCCCTTCAAGCCATTCAAAATTCAGTCGCATGGCTAATCTTCCATCAGTGTTATATTCATATAACCCCTCTTCTCAAGCCACTTCACCGACTCCCTATCCATTTCCACATCCAGTTTAAACTTCTACTACCCTACAAGTGCATTCATTCTGTAGCTGCTCATTTACCTCTCTTCTCTCATTTCTCCCTAAATCCCTTCTCAGAAACGCCACTCATCAGGCAAATCCCTTTGTTCTGTACCTTTCTTTTCCACTGCCAACTCAAGACTTTGTTCGTTCCATCTTGCAGCATCATACGCCAGTAACAGTCTACCTGAGCTGGTATATCTTACTCCATTTTTGGTCCTATCCAAATCCAGGCTAAAAACCCATCTCTTCAAGGCTGCTTTTGGATCTTGACTGCCTTATTCATCTGTTTACCTCTCATGTGTGTTATAAATAATTTCCCCTGATTTCTACCCTAATCCCCTGTTTGCTGTATTTGTTTGTTTGGCATAAATTGTGAGCTCTATTAAGCATGAACTGTTTCTTAGATGTATGCATACAGTGCTGCATATGCCTTGTAGTGCTATACAAATGATTATTATTATTATTAGTAGTAGTAGTTGTAGTGTGTGGGATCTCACAGCCTATTCCATATATCTTGAAAAAGGATGAATGGGAACTGTAAGGTGTGGCTCATTCAGAAATACTCATTCTGGATGATGCCCACAAATCTGTGAGGATTATTGTCAATAGCAAATGAATATGAATATGAATATACAGCGTAGCTACTCACCTGTAACAGGTGTTTCTCCAGATACAGCAGGAATTAATCCTCACTTATGAGTGATGTCGGCACCGACTGAGCCCGTGCAGAGCAATTCCCCAGCTTTCAAAGAAAGCCTTTGGGATTGCTGCCACGCATGCGTGGTCATCTTCCCACCCAAGGGAGCCATCTTGCTCAGTCAGGTTCCCTAGCTAGAGCCCTACTAAACAGATGGGAATGGAAGGACAAAAATATCAACTCTTCAGGGGAGGTGGGAGGGTAGTGAGGACTGATTCCTGCTGTCCCTGAAGAACACCTGTTACAGTTGAGGAACTACACTTTCTCCAGGAACAAGCAGGAAGTCAGTCCTCACTTATGGGACTCCCCAGCTACAGGCTACCGAGCCTGTAACCTAAAAACGCCTCCGCAAGGCTGTGAGCAGAAGTCGATGCCCAGAGGAGCCAGAGTCTTCGGTTCCCCGGGGGGAAGCTCTCGGTAGCCTTCGAAGAAGGGTCGAAGGGTAGGAGTTGCTTATACCCTGAACAGATTACAGAGTACAGCCTGGCCGAAGGTGCTGTCCTGGTGGGACTCCCTCTCCAGGCAGTAGTGGACAGTGAAAGTGTTTGCTGAAGACCAGGTCGCAGCCCTGCAGATGTCCATTAGAGGCACTGAGTGCAGCAAAGCCACCAAAGCCACCTTGGCTCAGACGCCATGCGCGGTGACCCATTGATGCAGTAGGGTGTCCGCCTTTGCCTGGGCAAAAGCGATGCAGTCCGCCACCCAGACGGAGATGGTGCGCTTGGTGACTGCCTGCCCCAGGCTATTGGAGTCGTAGGCGACAAAAAGTCGATGAGACTTGCGATGATCCTGAGTACACTGAGGTAGAAGACAAGAGCCCTCTTGCGGTCGGAGTGTATGCAACACCGCTGTTCCTGGTCAGCATGCGGTCTCGGGAAGAAGGTCAGTAAGATTATCCCCTGGTTGAGATGAAAGTCCAAGACCACCTTCGGTAGGAACTTGGGATGGGTGTGGAGGACCACCCTGTTCCCATAGAACCTGGTGTATGGAGCCTCAGCGATGAGGGCCTGAGGTTCACTGACTCGGTGAGCCGATGTCAAAGCCACTAGGAAGACCACCTTCTAGGAGAGATGCCAAAGCAAGCACGTCGCCATCAGCTCGAAGGGCGCCCGCGTGAGCTGCATCAGCACCACGTTGAGGCCTCACTTCGCCGGCGGAGGCCGGATGGGAGGCTTAGAAAACAGTAGACCTCGCATGAAGTGAGAGACCAAGGGCTGCCCCAAGAGGGGTTTTCCCTCGATGGGGAGGTGATTCGCCGAAATGGCGCTCAGGTGTACCCTGACTGAACTGGATTTCAGCCCTGCCTTCGAGAGGTGGAGGAGGTACTGGAGGATCCACTTGGTAGAGCAAGATGATGAGTCGATATGAAACTTGGAGCACCAGGTTCAGAAACGTCGCCACTTAAAGGCGTACGCCAATCTCAAGTCCTTCCTCAATGCGAGGAGGATCTCCAACGGATTTAAGGAGGGTTTGGAACCTTAGGAGGGGTTCACCCCCGAGGCCTGCGGCAAAACCACCGATCTCTTTGGCGAGGTCCCGCAGGAACATGCCCATATAGAGTTGGTATGCCTGGATACGGCAAGTGAGCATGGAACCCTGATAGACCTTAAACCCCAGGGCATCAAAGGCCCTCAACTTCCTACCCGGGGGGACCGAAGAGTGAGACTTCGGGCTCTCTTGCTTCCGCATCGCTGACTCCACAACCATGGAGGTGTGTGGGAGCTGGGTCTTCCGGAACCCCGGGACACGCTTAACTCTATACATGAAGAATATCCCTTCGCTCGAGGAAAATAAGGAGAGCAAGGGGGGATGGAAGAGGACCAGTGCAACTGGAAAAAACCATGGCCCAGGGGCCGAAAAAGAAACACTTTTTCTGAGGGATGAGGACCTGCGTCCAAATTGCTCCACGGAAAAAGGGAGACTGAGCAAGATGGCAACCTTGGGTGGGAAGAGGACCACGCATGCATGGCAGCAATCCCAAAGGCTTTCTTTGAAAGCTGGGGAATTGCTCCGCGCAGGCTCAATCAGTGCCAACGTCACCCATAAGTGAGGAATGACTTCCTGCTTGTTCCTGGATAAATATACTACACACACACACACACACACACACACACTCGCTAGGTCCAGGGGTCATTGCTACATTCCTCTTTTTCCAAGATTCTGTAGGTCTATCTGGCAAATAAAACACGTGAGAAAGAGAACCACCCATGTGTTTGCATACAAATTAGACTTTATTGCTGATAGAAAAATATAGCAGATATAGAATAAATTAATTTTCTGAAGCTGCAAGTTATGTAGCCCTATAGTTACAACTACCAAGATAACAAATTACTGTTTTAGCAACCAATGTCATTGATTCGCTCTGCACTCAGACATGCAGAAAATTAGCTGTCTGGCTAGGCTAAGCCCACATTTCCAGGAGAATTCAGACCAGTACCTTAGCTTTTGCCAGGGCAATTGTGGCTGGGCCGAGAAGTCATCTCTGGAACGGCACAAAGTCCATAGGATGACAGTGGTCCAATACAGGCTGCAGCTGGTCCAGGTGAGCTGCATGACAGCACAGAGCTTCAGTTCTGTGGGAGAGATTCACTCCTTCCCAAGGTTAGTCCTTGACTTTGCCCACTATTTGATTTTCCAGCTGAAGAGAGGCAGGCAGAAGAGCTAGAGACTGCAGAAAACAAACTGCCAGTGTCAGGGAGCTAAGTTAAAGTTCCCAAAAAATGTTCAAAAGTAAAGTGTCTGCAAACGTGTCTTTCCAAGAGTGGTCCTCATCCCTCTATATCCAGCATATAATTCTTCGTCCTGACTTCCTCATCACGGCACAGTGATTGGCTGGTCTCAGATCTTGTAAGTCATTTTCAGTGAATCATGTAACAGTTGTCAGGTTGTCCTTCTCCAAACAAAGGTTTATGGTAAGGAAAAGATGCTGGTATGCAAGTTCATACACTGTTGCAAATGTTAGGACCAGTAGCACAGTCTCTGGCCTCAGGAGCGAGTTCTCTTGCATGTAGTCATAAACAACAACTCTGTTGTATAGCACATAACTTTGCAGAATTGCTTGATCTGCAGGTTTAATGCTGAGAACATAGCAGCAAAGGAATCCATTGTGTTTGATTCAGGCTTTAGTTTCTGAGCAGGCCCCAGGCACCAGCCCTACAGGAAGGCTCGTATTTGACCTAATGATTCTAATTCATCCCTAAGTTGTTGAATCTTTTCTTTTAACAGATCCCTTTGTTTTGCTAAAGAATCAATCTCACCCATGGCAAATAAAGCATAATTACTCGCCTGTAACAGGTGTTCTTCAGGGACAGCAGAAATCAGTCCACACATATGGGTGATGTCGGCCTGAAATGTATGGCCAAAAGCAAGACAATGTTCAACCATTGGAGCTGTCTCGATACGTTGTCTCAAACGAGAGGCATGTTCACTTATCTGGATTTTAACCATCCGGGTCGTTCTGCCCACATATGCTAAAGGACATGGACAATAAATCAGGTACACCACAAAAGAGGATGTACAATCTGTTTCCCACCGTCTTTTGAAGTGCCGATCAGTACCCGGAAAAGTCCATTCAAGACCTGTGAAGGCTGAAGAACAATAGTTACAATTGCCACAAATACTATCACCATTGTGTGAAGAAGGAGGCAATGGGGATCTATCCACCAAAACTGCAGCATATGTGCATATGTGGGCAGAACGACCCGGATGGTTAAAATCCGGATAAGTGAACATGCCTCTCGTTTGAGACAACGTATCGAGACAGCTCCAATGGTTGAACATTGTCTTGCTTATGGCCATATGTTTCAGGATTTACGGTGGTCCGTCATTGATTACATCCCAATGGACCCTCGAGGTGGAGATCGTGTCAATAAATTACAAAGTTGTGAGCAACGTTGGATTTTCCAACTACGAACGGTACAACCTGATGGTCTTAACAGAGAAATTGATTGGCTTAGTATTCACTGATGTTACCTGATGATCACAGGGCCTCCCCTAGTTAGTGTGTTGTCCCTGTAGTTTCATTGGTAGCTTGCTGTGATTGACAGCGAAGTATAGCCATTCACTGAAGTTTCTGACCCTTTTGAGGAAGCAGCTGATTTCAGCATCTGATGGCGGTTTGTTTGAAGTATGGCAGCACTTGAAATAGGGTCATCGACCCGAAACGTGCACGTCGTGCCAGAGTTTTGAATTTCTTCTTCTACAATCCAGCTAGTGTCCAAGTTTGAATTTCGTTTTCTACAATCCAGCTAAGTAGCGGAGTTTTTTGTTTTTACAAATTTTGATTAAAATGGATGTGACTGTGTGGTGGACATAATACCATTATATGTTCCTTTCCTGTAACATCCGACAAAAAGAATTATTTTGCAAATTTTCACGGGGGTTATTTTGGTGATTTTTTTTTACATTCTTGATATTTATCACTGAATTGGGGGTTGTTTTGATAATAGTTAAAAAGATGGCAAAATGAACAAAATATAATAGGACTGCAATGTCAGTGGAGGAGGGAGGGTCGTGAGGATTGATTCCTGCTGTCCCTGAAGAACACCTGTTACAGGTGAGTAACTATGCTTTCTCCAGGAACAAGCAGGAAGTCAGTCCTCACATATGGGACTCCCTAGCTATAGGCTACCAAGAACCCATAGCTGAAAATAGGCTCCCTCCAGAAGAACCGCAGCAGCCATAATAGGAGTTCAACTGAGAATGTAACACTCCGGTAGCTTGACACCAAAGGGTTGGAGGGTAGGAGTTGCCTAGACCTCGAACATGTTATGGAGTACCGCCTGGCCGAAAGCACGGTCCCGTCGGGACTCTCTATCCAGGCAGTGATGGGCCGCAAAATTCTGACCCAAAGACCAGGTGGCGGCCTGGCAGATGTCTGCCAGCAGAACAGGACGGAAGTGAGCCACTGATGCCGCCTTAGTCCTGATCTGGTGGGCTGTGACTCGACCCTACAACGGAAGATTGGCCACCCTGTATGCCCAGGCAATACAGTCCGCTACCCAAGTGGAAAAGGTACGTTTGGAGACAGGCATCCCCAGCTTACTGGAGTCATAAGAGACGAACAGCTGAGAAGCCCTTCCATGTCCCCGCGTACGCTCCATGTAGAAGGCCAAGGACCTCTTACAGTCCAGGGTATACAGAACTGCTTCTGTTCGACTGGCATGCGGCCTCGGAAAGAAGGTCGGAAGTACCACCTCCTGGTTGAGGTGGAACGAAGAGACCACTTTCGGAAGGAACTTGGGGTGAGTGTGAAGCACCACCCTATTCCTATAGAACCGTGTTGTACGGTCTATCAGAAACCAGAGCCTGCAGATCACTCAATCATCTGGCCGACATGAGCGCCACCAAGAAAAGTACTTTCCAAGAGAGAAAGCGTAGATGGCAGGTAGCTATTGGCTCAAAAGGAGGGCGAGTAAGCCGCTCTAAGACCACATTCAAATCCCACTCGTTCGCCGGGGGGGGGGGGGGGGGGGGGGGGGGGGCGAACCGGGGGCTTCAGCAGAAGCAAACCTCTCAAGAACCTGGACACCAAAGGGTGTGCAGAAAGAGGTTGTTCTTCCACTGGAGAGTGGTGTGCTGACAAGGCACTAAGGTGGACTCGGACAGAGTTCGACTTGAGGCCGAAATCTGAGAGGTGAAGCAGGTACTGCAGCACCACTGGCACTTGGCAGGAGAAAGGGTTTTCGCTCTGCTTATCACACCACACCACAAACCTATGCCACTTAAACACATAGGTCTTCCTAGTCGATTGCCTTCTTGAGGCTAGCAGTACGTCTTCTACACTTTTAGGCAGCAGCCATGCCATCAGGTTGGGAGACCTGAGGTTGGGATGCAGGAGAGTGCCCCCCTCCTGCGACAGGAGGTTGGGATGCAATCCCAAAGGAATTGGGGCCTCTGCCGCCAGTTGAAGCAGCAGCGGAAACCATGGCTGCCTCGGCCATAGGGGGGCCTACCAGGATGACCGAAGCTTTGTCCTGCAGGATCTTGAACAGAGTCCTGGCCACCAGAGGCATGGGAGGAAACGCATACAGGAGGCCCACAGACCATGATATTAGAAAAGCATCTGCAGCCACCCTGCATGGGCGTGGCTGTCTGGAACAGAAGCAGGGCAACTGGTGATTCTGTGGGCTCGCAAACAGATCTATGGATGGTCATCACCAGCACTGAAATAGCTGCTGGGCTATGTTGGGATCCAGTTGCCATTCATGTGGTTGGAGAATTCTGCTTAGCTTGTCGGCTAAGAAGTTCTCCGGACCTGGCAAGTAGACTGCTTTGAGATGCATACCCTGCTTGACTGCAAAAGAGCACAGGTCCAGGGTCTCTTGACATAGGGCGCGAGACCCTGTGCCCCCCTGCTTGTTCACATAGAACATTGTCACCTGGTTGTCTGTCTGAATTAAGACAGGCTGGTGAGCCAGGGTTTGACAGAAAGTCCGTAGAGCTAGGCGGATAGCTTGAAGCTCTAGGAGGTTGATCTGTTGTGTGCTCTCCTGTGAAGACCACACACCCTGAGTGCACAATTCCTGGCAATGGGCCCCCCAGCCCAGCAAGGATGCATCTGTAGTCAGCAATCTCGTGTGCGGAGGAGGTTGAAATGGCACTCTCTCTAGTAGGTAGTGTGGTTGAAGCCACCAGGTCAACGACTGCACCAGCCGTTTGGACACCTTGATCCTGTCTCTGAGTTTGCCTGTGGCTTGTGTCCACTGGTCCCTGAGGCACCACTGAGCTGTTATCATGTGGAGGCGGGCATTAGGTGTCACATGCACCGTGGAGGCCATGTGACCGAGGAGCACAGAAAGTGTCTTGCTGAGATCTGGGATATGCAACTCACTTGCTGCACTAGGGCCAAAAGTCTCTGTGCCCTGTCTTCTGGTAGATAAGCCCTTGCTTGAAGGGTGTCCAGCCTTGCTCCTATGAACTCCAGCCCTTGAGTGGGAACCAGAATGGATTTCGTGTAGTTGATCACAAACCCTAAGTGTTGTAGCAACCGGATAGTGCGAGACGTGGCCTGTAGGGCTTCCAGGGCTGACTGGGCTCTGGATGAGCCAGTTGTCCAAGTAGGGGAAGATAAATACCCCTTGGTTTCTTAGGAAGGCCGCCGCCACCACCGCTAGGCACTTTGTGAACACCCTGGGCGCAGAGGCGAGGCCAAATGGAAGTACCTTGTACTGAAAGTGGTTTCCTCCCACCACAAATTGTAGATATTTTCTGTGGTATAGATGAATTAGGATGTGTGTGTAAGCATCCTTTAGGTCTAAGGAGCATAGCCAGTCTCCCTGGTGGAGATAAGGCAGCAATATTCCAAGGGAAAGCATCTTGAACTTTTCCCTCACCAGGAACTTGTTTAAGTTGCGCAGCTCGAGGCTGGGTCTTAGGCCTCCAGTTCTCTTTGGTATCAGGAAATATCTGGAGTAGAAGCCCTTTCCCTGCAGGTAGTGGGGCACCGGTTCTACTGCCTGATCCTCGAGGAGACCTGCTAACTCCTTCAAGAGGAGGTCCTTGTGAAGGGGGTCTGAGAAGCTCCCCTCGAAAGTAAGAGGGAGGTGCCTGGGTGAGATGTAGCCGATAGCCCATTTGGACTATCTGGAGAACCCAGACATCTGTTGTGATGGCTGGCCACCTGTGGGCATAACAGGGTCAGCCTTCCTCCTGTGCATGGCCTTACTTCTTTGGAGAGGGACTATGCTTTGGGAGTCAAAAGCCCCCCTCCAGGCTGGGCTGGAGCCTGGGGGATTTTTGCTTACGCGGGCCATGCCCTGTCCCTTGGCCTGTTGCCCCTGTTGGGGAGCTGGGGAGGCCTGATATGTGGGGTAGTTGCGGTAAGCAGTACCTTTCCTCGTGAAAAAGGGCTTCTTACACAAGCCCTTTTTCTTAGAAGGGGCAGAAGTCTTCTTTGAGAGCCGTGTCCTGGTCAGGTACTTGGACTCGATCTCAGCAGCCTTCTCTGTCATGGGTTTGCCAAGGAGGTTTTCACCCCGGCAAGGGACATCAACCAACTTGTCCTGTACCCATTGCTCCAGGTCTGACGACTGTAGCCATGCCTGGTGGTGTGCACTGATGCCAGTCGCAGCTACCCGGGCTGATGCCTCGAAGCCGTCATAGGCTGCTCAATTCATAAACTTTGAGCAGTCAAGGACCCCAGTGGACAAGGTCTTGAAGCGCTGCAAAGGTCCCTCGGAGAGACCAGCTGAGAACCCGGCAATCTCCTTTGCCAGGTCTCACAGGTACATGCCCATGTAAAGCTGGTATGCCTGGATTTGGCATGACAGCATTGAATCCTGGTAGCACTTCTTGCCGAGGGCATCCGTGTTGCAGGCCTCCCGGCCAGGAGGCACCGAGGAGTGCGTCTTCTGGCTCTTGAGCCTGCGCATGGCCGATTCCACAACCATGGAGTTGTGCGGCAGTTGTGCTTTTTGGAACCCAGGGCTCTTGTGAACTCGGTAAAGGGAATCGATTCACCTGCTGAGCACCGGCATCGAGGCCGGGGTTTCCCACATGTGGAGCATCAGCTGTTCCAGAATTGGAGGTACCAGTACAGTAAGGGCTTCCCGAGGGGGAAAGTCATACTGGAGGATCTCGAGCTCTTCGGCTCAAGGCTCCTTCTCGGCCTTCGCCGGGAATGACAAAGCCTTGGCCATGTCCCGGACGAAGTCCAAGAACAGAGTATCTTCCGGTGGGGACCTTCTCCGAGGTTCAGATTCCAGGAAGTTCGAGGGGACGTACTTGGTCCAATGGGTGTCCGGTGACTCATCTTCTGTCTCCCATTCTGACTCCTCCGAAGAGGAATCGAGCAGCTTCGGCCTCGACCGCCCCAACACCGGTGGAATGGGCGTCGACAACCTCAGTCCCTAACGGGAGGTCAAGGGGGACCTCGGCCGAGAATTGACTCGAGTTCTTAGGGTCTTGAGGATCGACATGGATGGACCGGTGAGACCGGCAATCAGCGCCCGCTGCTGGTCCATGAAAGCAGACATGCTGCACTCCAAGGCCACCATTCTGAGACCGAGCTCAGAAGGCTCCGGCAGCCCCCGGGTCGGGTCCCGATGCCATCGGGCTCCATGCCGGTTCTTCCAGAGGAGAGTCCACAACGAGGACTGTGGTTACCTGCCTTGGTGTCTCCGGTTCCTTACGAGGGAGTTTTACTGGGCGCTCCGACTCTGAGGATCTGGGGCGACGGTCAGGACTCTGCAACCTGGCCCGCGAGGAACCAGGCCGCTTGGAGCCATCCAACGACGCCGCCCTCACAGATTTTTTCTTCCTCCAGTGTTCCCGCGATAGAGACCCCCTTTCAGAGGACACACGACGCTGCTCAGGATCAGAGAGCTCCCGAGATGTCGAGGCCTCCGATGAGGTCCGGGTGGGTGCGGACTCAGGAAAAATCCTATCATGTTGTTGCTGCCTGCTCCTCAAGGCCTTGGAGGACATTTTCCTACACGGTCCACAGACTTTCGGGTCATGGTCAGGCCCGAGGCAACGGAGGCAGCAGTCGTGTGTGTCGGTGAGGGACAAACACCAATCACACTTCTTAAACCCGCTGACAGCCATTGGGGGAAAAAGGGCCCATGCGAGGTCAAAGGACCTGGCTGCCAGTGAAAGCTAGTCATGAAGGACAAAAACCGAAAATTTGGACCGGACTCGATACCAGTGTACCGAGCCAAAGGCAGGAAGGGGAACCGGTATCGAACCGGTCAGGCAAAAAATAATTTTTCTGACTTTTAAGCACTTTTTTCGCGAGAGAACTTGGATGATGTCCATTGGGCTATGCGGGAAAAAAGGAGATGACACCCTTGGGCGGGAAGGGGACCGTGCATGCATGATGCAATTCCCAAAGGCTTTCTTAGAAAGCTGGGGATTTGCTCCGCATGAGGGCTCCGTCGGCGCCGTCACCCATATGTGAGGACTGAGTTCCTGCTTGTTCCTGGAGAATGGTGTGACTAGTCAATGAGGTGACATTTCATCAAATCCTGCAGACGCATGGTAGATAGAGAAGGTCCATGGCATACAATACGATGCAGTTTACAAATCTGTCTTTGCTGATATAAGGAAACCAAGAATTGGATTGCCAAGAGAAGGGCAAAGACAGACACAATGACATGAGACAAAATCAGTCTGTAAAATGTCCACATCATGCGAATCAAAGTTGTAATCAGTGACATCAAAGCTCTCCTGGTCAATGGACAGTTCAACTGTGTAAGAGTAGATAGTTCAAGGCTTCAGTGAAGTTAATGTCATGGCCTCAACACACATCCAGCACCTGGATTTCAGTAGAAACAGCATCTGAATCTAAAGAAAACAGGACTACTCCACCAACAGTAACAATGGAGTGCTTAGGAACATCAATTAAGGCAACACTGTAGTGAAGAGGAACTTTATTAATGACATCATGTTTATTCTTGGTAACCAGAACTTCCTTTAGAGGGGTGCTGACTAGCCATAAATTATTTACAACAGCAACCCTTGTTTCAGAGAAATCATCATAGTCATAGTAACTATGCATTTTTCTTTCACATTTGCAGTAGTCAAACCACAAAGAGCTTCAGTAGTGTCCTGCAGGAAAGGTTTATGGTATATTTAATTTGATATATCGCATATCTATTAGCTATGCGGTTTACAATAATAAATAAAATACATTTAAAAGAACAACATGAAAGGAACGCCAAAATAAAATAGAAAAGATAATAAAAAGATTAATACAGAAAAACCCACAATACTGAGGTATCCTAAACAAATATGACTGTACTCAACCATAAACAGAGCTCCCTCAATCACTAATTTTCAAGGATTGCATCAAAAGCAGCCCTGAAAAGATAAGTCTTTAAGGATGATCTGAAATTCTTTAAATCCAGTGTAATGCGTAACGCAGAAGGAAGACTATTCCACTGCAAAGGAGCTATGGCAAAAAAAAGCAGAGCGCCTAATAGATTCATACTTAATAGCAGCCGGAGATGGTATCACTAGACGACTTTGTTGATGTTATTCAGTTGGTTACTTTATCATCTGTTTTTACATTTGCAGGTGTTATTCCGAAGTTGTTCCGGCTGCGTTCAGCCCCGTTGGTATTCAGTCTATCTTTGTATTATAGATGCTTTTTTATGAATGGAATGTTTGTGTGTGAGTATAATTGGGATGGCGTTGTATGCGGGTGGATGGTTATAGGTTTATGTAGGTTTATATAGTTTTTTAATAACTTGTCCCAGGGATAGGTTTGTGGTTGTTCATAGACTTTTGTAAGGATTTTGTGCATTTGGTTTGAGAGTTTGGAGGAGGCTTTGACTGGTGATGTGAGCGTCTATCAACACCCTATGGTGATTTTTCACTAAATGTGGGGTTGTGCCATCTGAGGTCATTTTGCCTGAGAATGAATTTTGGTATTAGTATTAATGTAATTTTTTGGAATATTGGAGTTTCATATTGAGAGCAGTTTTTTCTATTGTTGGTTATCCTTTTCTGCTCTTGGCGGCTGTTTTTTGTATTATCACTAGACAAAAACCATGTAATAACCGCAAAGGTATGTATAGCTGGAGCAGAGAGAGTTACTAGAGATGACAAATAATCCGGGGCTAAATCATGGATTGATTTAAATGTAATGAGCAGTAATTTGTAACAAAGTCGTTCAATTTATTGGAAGCCAGTGATGTTTTGCTAACAATGGTGTAATATGATCACAACGAATGAATGTCCTTGGTGTGTTGGCACATGCCTAAACTAGGTTCCAAATACTCTTGTGGTTCATCATGGTGATAAGCCAAGTACTCAGAAGTGCCAGTACACAGGTAAACGTTTTCCCGATCAGGTGCCAACATCCAACTACTTGTTTCAACTGGTACACCTTATCAGGCACAATAAAAGGCAAATTCAACAGAAAAGTAATTTCCATATTCTGTACAACTACGTATAGTGGAATAGCATTTCCCAGGTGGAGAGCAATCTGAACTTGAAGTGACTCTATGCTAGTTCTAGTTACGTTAGCAAAGGCTTCAGCAATAAGGTCTGCAGGTACCAGGTATGTAGGAATCTGTCTTTGCATCGAATTACTGATGCTGTTATCTAGTTCCCTAAACAAATCAAAGGTAAGTTGACGTACTAGTTGCATGAAAGTATGCTCTTCATTGACTATACTTTTAAGCACAGTTAATTCTGCTGTATTCTGGTTAATCAACTTGAATGAAGACTGACCACAGTTACAGTATTACGTATGGTCTTGCCATGGGCAATTAATTTACCTTGTTATGAATGGATCTGTGTTTTGATATTGTTCATATCAGCTTTTTAACTCTTGAATATTGCTCTGGAGTTTACTTACAGATACTGCATTCACTACAGACATTGTAGAAGCAAATAATGAGCCGAGAGCCGCAAATAATGCACCAACAGCAAATCCTACAAATCTTGTAGGTCTAATGTGTTCTTTTTGTATAGGCTGGATCATAACCTTCTGCAATTGGCTTAAAATATTATGTACATCAGCAGTGGCATAGTCCATGTGTGCTTTTAACCACTGTTGTGTGTTGGGTGTGTGTGGATCAGAAATATTGAAATGTTTCTGTAAAACATGTTGTGGATCCAGTGACACAGACTTTGTGTGTGACTATCTGGGACTGTGTGATCAGGAATCCAGGTGTATCCTGCAGCACGACATCAGAAGACAGGTCAGGCTCAATCAATTTGGCAACTTCGGATCCCACTGTTTGCAAAATCAGGAAGAGGACCTTCAAAGTTCGGTTCTCCATCTGTAAAACAAAACAGGCTATCCTGTTCTAGGTTAGTATTTGTTATTTCAACCAGTAAAAGATGGAATTATTTAGTAAATCCAGATCTTTGTGCAATTTCTGCATCTGTAAAGGTTCAAGAATTCCATTTTTCTTCTATAAGTGTCCTTTACTTATAGGCTCATAGAAAATCACTTGCGCCAAGAGGCTATCCTCTGTGTGGCTCCAAAATTCCATACTTCACTAAATCTACATGAGCTTAGTGTCTCATGCGACAGACTGAGCAACGACACAGTGCTAAATTAAGATCTCTTACAGAGAACAATTCGAAACAGAAATTAAAGAATCTTACTTCACTTCAAACTAGGTACAAAATGAAGTCAAGCCACCTCTGGAGGTTTGCCAGCTCTAGGAAATGACAAGTGAATTCATTTGTAAATGAGTACTTAGATTCCAAAATCTCTGCACCATTATAGAAAGCTGTATAGGAAATATTCACAAACAGCAAATGAATTAGACTGAACCCTTGTCAATGTTACTACCCCTGTCTCTGTAATGCCTTTTTTTGAGGCTGAGAGACTAGTAAACTTGGACAATCCATGTGGGATAAAGTTCCTCAGTCTATGGAATGAAAATCACGCTTGCACTCCATCTTAAGAGCACTTATAAATTCACTGTGGTCCAGATGTAACCACGAATAGAACTCAATGTCAGTTTCCTATAGGAACTAAACAAAACCTTTTATTTTTATGTGGTCAGATGACCACAGAAATGTACATTCTCTCTTTAGAATTCTTACATCTCTCTATGCACTCCCTTGGGAATGTCTTTAAAACAATTAAGATAAAAAAAAATGTTAGTTTTATTTTTTAACAAAGACATTTCTTCTCAGGAACCTATGAACAATGAAGAAAAAGACATGATTAGTTAAATCATGAACATTTTTACATCATTGGCAGTAGAGGAATATGACAAGTGTCAAAAGATCCCACACTTAAAGGAACTGAAATCAAATTCAGAATGTTGCATTCTTGATTGCAAGATTTCTCAGCAGAAAACTTAAAACCTGCATGCCCAGGACTTTTCCTAGTCTGTTTGAAATGTTTTAAATTTCTTTTGGGCATTCCTGTCTGTACAAGAACTTGGCTTTGTTGGCAGTGGGCCAAGAAGAAAAGTTTTAAACTTTGGCTTTTGACCACATTCTGGAACGGATCCTGGTACAAATTCAAGCTTTTCCTAATGTGCAGACAATGGTTCTGTGTCTTTTATAGAGAAGTTCCAGTCTGGGGAATTGGCCAGCTGAGCAGTTATCTGCTTTTTCTCTGTATATGAAAATCTCTCTCTCACAACAGTAAACTGGTTTGAAATTTCATTACTTTGGTTCATGTTAACAGGCAATGAAACATTGTGCTTTTTAGCAACCAACGTCATTGATTCATTCTGCACTCAGATGTACAGAAAATTAGCTGTCCGGCTAGGCTAGGCCCATATCCCCAGGAAAATTCAGACCACTACCTTAGTTTTTGCCAGGACGGTTATGGCTGGATCCGAGAAGTCGTCTCTGGAATGGCACAAAGTCCAAAGGATGGTAGTGGTCCAACGCAGGCTGCAGCCAGTCCAGACGAGCCACGTGATAGTACAGAGCTTTAGGTATGTGGGAGAAATTCACTCCTTCCTGAGGTTAGCCCTTGTCCACTATCTGATATTCCAGCTGGAGACAGGCAAGCAGTAGGGCTAGAGACTGTAGGAAGCAAACTGCCAATGTCAGGGAGCTAAGTTAAAGTTCCCAAAAAATGTTCAAAAGTAAAGTGTCTGCAAAAGATTTTCTCCAAGAGTGGTCCCTCTTCCCTCTATGTCCAGCGTATAATTCTTCGTCCTGACTTCCTCATCACGGCACAGTGATTGGTTGGTCTCAGTTCCTATATGTCAACAGTCCAGCGTATAATTCTTCGTCCTGACTTCCTCATCACGGCACAGTGATTGGTTGGTCTCAGTTCCTATATGTCAGCGAATCATGAAACAGTTGTCAGGTTGTCCTTCTCCAAACAAAGGTCCATGGTAAGGAAAAGATGCAGGTTCATACAATGTTGCAAATGCTAGGACCAGCAGCAGTCTCTGGCCTCAGGAGCATGTTCTCTTGCACGTAGTCAAACAATACCTCTGCTGTATAGTACATAACTCTGCAGAATTGCTTGATCTGCAGGTTTAATGCCGAGAACATTCTTGTTTGGTTCAGGCTTTAGTTTCTGAACAGGCCCCAAGTTTCAGGCTTTAATTTTCAGGTCCAGGCACCAGCCCTACAGCACTGTACCAATTCTTTAGAGGCATGGCATCTGATTAGCTGAAGCCCAAATGTTTGCTTTGGGCTCACTCTCGACCTGTAACTATAAAAAGGATGGGCTTAGCTATCCTTTCAACAAAGTCTGGAAGAAAAAGGCCTTGAATGGCAGCCTATCCTTGGGGCCTGCTGCAAGTACAGTCCTGAAGGGAGCATGAATGTTCTTTGGAACAGAACTCCTGAGAGGTATCAAGGGTCAAGGATTCAAATTCCAAGAACATTGGCTGAATGAAACCATATTGCAGGGATGGCCAGTCTATGGCGCACATGCCAAACATGGCGCATTGCATGATTTCAATGGCACAGTGGGAGTTAAGGGCCACTTGGAGCCAGACATTGTGCTAGCGCAGCAGTCGGCAGGTGAAATACATCAAAGAAAATTATGGCCTGATAACTGAACTGAGTACGAAAAATAACCGCAACAGTGCTACAATCCTAAGTGGGAAAACTAAAGGGAAGCTTAGACAGAAAAGGTTTGAAGAATCTTTTTTCAAAAGTTCTGAAGGACTACGCCCAATCTTAGCAGTTAGACAAAATGAGAGGAGGAGCTGCTGAGTTGATGTAGTATGAGAACTATCGTGCATGAGCAATGAAAGGCTATGCCAGAGGTCTAGAAAAGGGGCCTCAATGGTCCTTGAGGGCAAATCAGCCATGTTTTCAGGCTATCTTGAATGGATATGTAAGAACATAAGAACATAAGATATGCCATACTGGGTCAGACCAAGGTCCATCAAGCCCAGTATTCTGTTTCCAACAGTGGCCAATCTAGGTCATACGTACCTAGCAGTTTCCCCAAGGGACACAGGTTCCACAATGCTTGTATTGGTTCAAGCATTGATATCCTGGGTCCCTTCTTAATAATGGTTTATGGACCTTTCCTCCAGGAACTTGTCCAAACCTTTTTTAAACCCAGCTACACTAACAGCCTTTACTACATCCTCCGGTAACAAATTCCAGAGTTTGATTACACGTTGAGTGAAAAAATATTTTCTTTTATTAGTCTTAAATAGTTTACCCTGTAGCTTCATTGCATGTCCCCTAGTCTTTCTATATTCTGATAAGGTAAACAATCGATCTACGTTTACCCGTTCCACTCCGTTCATTAATTTATAGACTTCCATCATATCTCCCCTCAGCCGTCTCTTTTCCAGGTTAAAGAGCCCCAACCTTTTTAGCCTTTCTTCATAGGAGTAGCCTTCCATCCCCTTTACCATTTTGGTGGCTCTTCTCTGAACCTTTTCTAAAATTGCTATATCCTTTTTAAGATATGGCGACCAGAATTGCACACAATATTCAAGGTGCGGTCTCACCATGGAACGATATAAAGGCATTATAATATCTTTTGTTTTATTTTCCATTCCTTTCCTTATCATACCTAGCATTCTATTTGCTCTCTTGGCCGCCGCTGCACACTGGGCCGAGGGTTTTAACATGGTATCCACAAGGACGCCTAAATCTTTTTCTTGGGTGGTGGTTCCTAATGTGGAACCTTGCATCGTGTAACCATAGTTTGGGTTGTTCTTCCCTAGGTGCATAACCTTGCACTTCTCCACATTAAATTTCATCTGCCATTTTGATGCCCAGTCTTCCAATTTATCAAGATCCTCTTGCAATTTTCCACAATCCTCCTGGGTTTTAACAACTTTAAATAGTTTTGTGTCATCAGCAAATTTGATAACCTCACTCGTTATTCCACTTTCCAGGTCATTTATGAATATGTCAAAAAGCAGCGGACCCAGCACAGATCCCTGGGGTACACCACTATTCACCTTTCTCCATTGGGAAAATTGGCCATTTAGCCCTACCCTCTGCTTTCTATCTTTTAACCAGTTCCTGATCCACAGTAGTACACTGCCTCCTATCCCATGACTCTTTAGTTTTGCCAAAAGTCTCTCATGAGGGACCTTGTCAAAGGCTTTCTGAAAGTCCAGATACACAATATCAACCGACTTACCTTTGTCCACCTGTTTATTCACTCCTTCAAAAAAACATAACAGATTAGTAAGACAAGATCTTCCTTGTCTAAAGCCATGTTGGCTGTCTCCCATTAGGTCATGACTATCTATATGCTGAGTAATTTTATTCTTTATGATGGTTTCTACCATTTTTCCCGGTACTGATGTCAGGCTCACCGGTCTGTAGTTTCCCGGATCACCCCTCGAACCCTTTTTAAAAATTGGTGTTACATTGGCGATCCTCCAATCCTCAGGTATTAGAGATGATTTTAATGATAGTTCACAGATCACTGATAGCAGGTCTGCAATCTCAAATTTCAGTTCTTTCAACACCCTTGGATGTATACCATCCGGCCCAGGTGATTTGCTACTCTTCAGTTTATCTAATAGTTGTAGGACATCTTCCCGATGTATCGATATTTCCTTCAATTCTTCCACACCTTTAAATACCACTTCAGTCGTGGGTAACATCCCTACATCTTCCTCAGTAAAGACTGAAGCAAAGAATTCATTCAGTCTCTCCGCTATCGCCTTGTCGCCTCTTAGTGCTCCTTTAACCCCTTTATCATCTAATGGACCAACTGACTCTCTCACGGGTTTTTTGCTACGAATGTACTTGAAAAGGTCTTTATTTCGCGTTTTTGCTTCCGCAGCAAGCTTCTTCTCAAATTCTCTCTTTGCCTGCCTTATCAATGCCTTGCATTTGACTTGCCAGTGCTTGTGCTGTTTCCAGGTTTCATCATTTGGCTCTTTTTTCCATTTCTTGAAAGATGCTTTTTTGGCAACAACAGCCTCTCTGACCTCAGCTTTAAACCATGCTGGCAATTTTTTGGACTTCCTTCCACTTTTCTTAAAGCGTGGAATACAGCTGGTCTGGGCTTCCAAGATAGTATTTTTCAACACCCAAGCTTGATGTACGTCTTTAACCTTTGCAACTGCTCCTTTTAGTTTTTTCTTAACTGTTTTCCTCATTCTATCATAGTCTCCCTTTCGAAAGTTAAAGGGTAGTACTGTGGATTTCCTTACTATCCCTCCTCCACTAATTAAATCAAAGGCGATCATGCTATGATCACTATTGCCAAGTGGCCCCAACACCCTTATCTCTTGCACTACATCTGGTGTTCCACTAAGGACTAGGTCTAATATTGCTTCCCCTCTGGTCGGTTCATGAACCAGCTGCTCCAAGAAGCAGTCATTTATTTCATCTAGGAACTTTATCTCCCTAGCATGTCCTGTTGTGACACTGACCCAGTCGATGCCGGGGTAATTGAAATCACCCATTATTATTACTGCACTGTAACTTTTGCTAGCTTCCTTGATTTCTTTGAGCATTTCATCATCCATTTGTTCATTCTGGCCAGGCGGACGATAGTACACCCCCACTGCCATCGCCTTCCCCTTTTTACATGGAATTTCAATCCATAGAGATTCTACAGCAAATTTTGTTTCTTGCAAAACTTTAATCCTTTCTGACTCAATGCCCTCTCTAACATAGAGCGCAACCCCTCCACCAATTTGATCAGCTCTATCATTTCGATATAGAATTTGAAAAGCAATAGAGGCAATGAACATACATATCTATCTCAGATATATTCATTAGGGTTAACATGAAAACCGAACTGGTCTGTGGCTCTCAAGGACCAGAGTTTGAGAAGCCTGGTCTAGATGTTTGTCAGTTCAGTACAACATACATCATGCCGCTACTTTTGTGACTAAGGAGTATGTTTACTAATTAGCGGTAGCAGCTTCCGTGCGATATTGGGGCCGCAGCTCCGATATCGCAGGGAAGCCACTACCGCTGATTAGTAAACATACCCCTAAGATAAAACATTATCTTTAGAGAGACATATGTCTGAGAAAATAAGAATTTTCCCAAGAAAATATAAGAATGTTTAAACTATTTTAATTCACGGCAAAGGTTAACATTTCATTTAAAAATGCTACAACTTTTTGTAGCTCTTTGCTTGTTAAAATAGTTATGTATTATACATTTTGTATCTTATAATTTTAAAATTTTTTAAGTATATTGTGAAAATTTTAAGTTTTGTGCATATTTAGTCATTTAAAACTTTACACAAAAAAATAGGAAAATTTGCCTTAATTATAGCAGAATCTTGAAAAATCTACTGCAGAATTTACTTATAATCCATAGCAGAAAACCAGGTGTTTTAAACTGAATTATGTAATAGACAAGGTGAAATTAGGCCTTACCTGCTAATTCTCTTTCCTGGAATCCCTCCAGTCCAGATGAGTGGGCTATGCTCAGCCACCAGCAAGTGAAGACTGAGAACAAACTCAAGACTTTTCTCTTAAGCAGCCTGTGCTCCCCTGCAGAACAGATATGAACCCCACAAAGCAGCAGAACAGAGTCCCAGTACCCCATCATCTCCACCAGCCCTGCAAGAAGGCATGCACCACCACAGCACCGTGCACAGCTCTTACACAAATTCCCTCCTCTTTTTTTTGTTGGCCTTAAAACGAGCAAAGGCATAATATTCCCCTGCCCAAAGTACCAAGGTCCTCAATGGAGAGAGCAAGCAGTGCAACAGCACAGCAGAACCCCAAAGATCACCCCCAAAAAAAAGGCACAAGGAGAGAGCAGGCCTCACCAACTGGAATGAAATCACCTGTTCTAACAATCATCTTTTTTCAGAACAGACGCAAGACCGGCATAAAACAGCTAAGTCATGGATGGGTCCTGGGCTGGACTGGAGGGACTCCAAGAAAGAAAATTAGCAGGTAAGGCCTAATTTCCCCTTCCAGATCGTCCCTTCAGTCCAGTCCAGACATATGGGACGTAACAAAGCAGTACTATTACATGGTGGGAACCGAAACACCATCCCATAGCACGCACGCCCCAAACTGCACGTCCTGACGGCTTGCACATCCAGCTGGTAATGACGCACAAAGGAATGAAGTGACGACCATATCGCCGCCTTGCAAATGTCCTGAGGCGGGCAAGACTGATCTCTGCCCATGAAGCCGCTTGAGTCCTGGTAGAATGGACCTGTAAACTCTCCAGAGCAATGCACCCCTTCAGCAAAATATGTGGATTCAGTAGCCTCTCAAATTCACCGAGACATGGTCGCCTTAAAAGCAGTCTCACCTTTCTGAGGCTCACCAAAGAACACGAAGAGGTGCTCTGAACACTGAAACCTGTCCGTCACCTTCAAGTACCGCTTAAATGCCTGCGGACATCGAGCAAGCACAGCTCCTTGGATTTCGCTGAATTGGGAGCACTGGCAAAGACCAGTAATGTCACCACCTGATTGAGGTGAAACACCGAAACCAACTTCGGAAAAAAAAAAAAAAAAAAAGAGGTAATCAGGCAAAGAGTCACCCTTTCCTTGGTCATCACCAAATACGGCTCCCTGTACAACAGAGTCTGAAGCTCCAAGATATGATGCGCCAAATTGCCACCAGAAATAATACCTTTAGAGTCAAGAGAGCACAGAAAGGACCAACTCAGATCCCAAGATGGAACAAGGGGATGGCAAGGCAGCCTTAAATGCTTAACCCCTCAAAGAAAATGATGAGAGGCAAGAGACTAGAACATAAGAACATAAGATATGCCATACTGGGTCAGACCAAGGTCCATCAAGCCCAGTATTCTGTTTCCAACAGTGGCCAATCTAGGTCATATGTACCTAGCAGTTTTCCCAAAGGACACAGGTTCCACAATGCTTGTATTGGTTCAGCCCTGCACTCGACCCCGAAAACAAGCCAGAGCCATAGCCTGTACCTTCAGGGAGCCGAGGGCCAAACCCTTGTCAAGGCCATCCTGCAAGAAAGCCAAAATCTCCAGATGCGCGGTCCCTAAAAGCCACACACCTCGCGCTCCGCACCAGGCTTCAAAGATGCGCCAGACCCGCACATAGGCCAAGGTCATAGACCACTTCCGAGTTTGTAACAAAGGTATCAATCACCTGAGGAGAGTATCCCCTGATCTTCTCAAAAGCCAGGCCATAAGCGAGAGCCTATCCATGTATGACATCTGGACAGGACCCTTCATGAGAAGATCTGCCTCCCAAGGGAGAAGGAGAGGCTCCACCACCCAGAACTGCACCAGAGCTGCATCCCATGGCCACTTGGGCCGGTCTGGAGCCACCAGCACCACATGCCCTGCATGGGCCTCGAATCACTGCAGAATATGACCGATCAGCAGCCATGGGGGGACAGAGAAGCCCGTCACTGGACCAGGGCTGAACCAATGTATCGAGACCTTCCACCACATGATCTCGGCACCTGTTTATGAACTTAGATACCTTTGTGTTCATCACTGTCACCATTAAGTCCATCCTGGGAACGCCCCAGCGCCCCACAATCAATTGAAAGGTTGACTGTGGACAGGGACCACTCCCCTGAATCAACAGATGGTGGCTCAGATAATCCGCCTGCACATTTTCTTCCCTGGCAACATGTGCTGCCAACAGCGCAAGCAGATGAACCTCCACCCACTGAGGGAGCGGAATGGCCTCCACCGCCACCAGCAAGCTGAGTGCCATCCTGTTGCGGTTGATGTAGGCCACTTTCATTACATTGTCAGACACACAAAGAGTGGTGGATCCATGGAATAGTCTCCCAGTGGAGGTGGTAGATATGAGGACAGTATCTCAATTCAAAAAAGTATGGGACAAACAGAGGATCTCTAAAGGAAAAAAGGGGGCTGTTGTAGTTGTTGATATGGAAGGACAGACTAGATAGGCCATGTGGTCTTTTTCTGTTGTCATTTTTCTATGTTTCTAAAGTTGGCGAACCATGCAGGCAGTTGCTTCCCGATTCTTCTGCAAAGACTTTGCCCAGATCAGCCAATTGTCTAGATACAAATGCACCAGAACGCCCTGCCTTCACAAAGCCGCTGCTACCACCACCATCACCTTGGTGAAAACCTGCGGAGCAGTGGCAAGGTCAAATGGGAGTGCCTGAAACTGAAAATGCCCCTGTGGAGCCGCAAACGGCAGGAAGCCCTGATACTCTGGGCAGATGGGAATATGCAGATATGTCTTGGACAAGTCCAGGAAAGTTAAAAACGCCCCTTGTCAAACCACCACTGTGATGGAGCGCAAAGTTGCCATTGAAAATTGAGGCATGTGGAGGGCTCTGTTCACCCCCTTTGATATCCAAAATGGGCCGCCAAAGCCCTCCTTCTTGGGCACTATGAAGTAAATAGAATAACGTCCCACCCTCCATTCCTGTGGGGGCACCGGGCCATGGCTTGGAGCTGTAGAAAATGATCAAGTGTCAGCAAGACTGCCTGCGCCTTGGCTGTGACTCGACAAGGGAACACCACAAAGGCATCTGCAAGAGGCCTGGAAAATTCGAGAGCATACCTCTCACGGATGACCTCCAGGACCCAGGCATTCATGGTGATCTGGGCCCAGGCAGGATAAACAGACGCAGGCGGATGCCTATCGACTGCCACACCGCTGGGGCCTCCAAACTTTATTGGGAGGCGTGGGCTGCTCCAGGATCACCAGAGATCCTGCCATGACTGCCTCCATGAAAGGAGCTTCTCGGGAGAAACCTGGACTTCTGTGGATTCGCCCTGTGAGCTGGATAAATCTAACATGTGTCCTGGTCCCTAAAGGAGGATCCCTGCCCAATACCCCTGGGTTTATCCTCTGGATGCCGAGGCACCTTAGTGTCCCCCAGGTCCTCGCCACACAACAACCGCCCCAAAAAGGGACGTTTGCTCAACCGTATTTTAGAGGCCACAGGAAGAGATGATTAGCCATGATGGTGGCCATCAACTCAGCAGACATCTGCAGCAAATTGTAAAGCAGATCAGCCAATAAGACAGCACCAGATTCCAGATGGGCTGCCTCCTCACAGGTGGCCACCTCAGTCAGAGCCACTTCAGAGATCTTCTGTGACCAACACAAACAGGTCCGAGCCACATAAGAGCCACAAATGGCACCCTGCAGGGCTAAGGCCAAGATCTCAAAAGCCTGCTTAAGCAAGGCCTTCATCTGCCGATCCTGTCAGTCCTTCAAGGCCATGCCTCCTTCCACCAGGATGGTAGTCTTTCTTGTGACCGCAGTCACTAACAAGTCCACCTGGGGAAGATATAAGTGCGCAATCTCCTCAGGGGGATGTAGTAAAGCCTGACCACATTCCTACCAACCCGCAAACCCACATCAGGAACCTTCCATTCCTTGTCGATCATAGCCTTCACCACCTGGTGGACAGGAAAGGACCTAGACAGTTTGTGGATCCCTTCAAGCAGGGGATCCTCTGCCTGCTCTGACAACTCAATCCTCGGCTCCTGCGCAATCCTTAAGGCTGCTAGGATTTTAGCAATAAGAGCGGGCAGTTCATCCTGATGAAAAATCTGGACTGCCAACAAGTCCCTTCTGGCAGGGAGTTCCCCCTCTTCCAACTCCTCTGGATCTGGACCATCCAGAAGGCCCAAGGGACCTCAAAGACACCACCAACCACACCATAGTGTCATCCTCAAAATTGGATATCTCTCCCTGAGGGGCCGCTTCCCCATAGCCAAGACCCCTCACCACCCCTGTGAAGAGGGCACAATCAATAAGGGAACCCCCTTCACTAAGGCTATGCTGTAAAACAAAAGACTGATGCAGAAGACAGACAAATTCTGGGGGAAAAAAGCAATCTGTCCTCACTACTCCGCTGCCCCCCCCCCCCCAAGACCCCACAGAGGGTCTGGGACTACAGGCTGAAACACTGGGGCTCCCCTCTCTCTGGGGCCGACAACGGGGCAGCACTCAACATGGCAGCCATTCCTGCCAAAACCGCAGAGGTGCCAACCTCCCCCGCTGAACAATCGCAGATGGCTAGCCCCCTCCAGCTGCCTCCAAGGCTCCCAAATCTGCCAAGCATTCGGCAGCAGCTGCACCCCCTACTGGACGAAGCCAAGGCAAAGGCAGACATCAGAGAGCAGTGATTGGTGGCTGCTGCAGGCAGCGCACCTGCTGCATTCCGACTTGGCCATATGTGCATTGTAGCAGGAAAACTCCTGCATGGACTCACTACTCTACAGGCATCTAAGACCAGTTGAACCCAGGGGCCTGCTATGCTGCCTCTCTTTCTCCCTTCTGCTGAGCTTTTTTTTTTTTTTTTTTTTTTTTTAACTTTACCTAGCTGGCACAGTACTGGCTCTAATACTACTACTACTACTACTACTATTTAACATTTATATAACGCTACCTAGAACGCAGCGTTGTACAGACAATTAGAGAGTGATAGTCCCTGCTCATCAGAGCTTACAATCTAATTAAGACAATAGAATTACGCACAGAGTAGCAATCTAGCTAGGGCAAAACCAGGTTGGCTGTCTCCCATAACTACTACTAGTACTACTGTGCATCAACTACACACAGAGTATACATAAATACATACATTCCAAGCAGGCTGGGCACCATGGATTACATTCATCACATCAAGGGTTACATTAGAGGATGCTTACATGGTGATGTTTCTTGTGGTTCGGTTGCCTCAGATCAGGTCAGCTCTTAGTTGTTGGAGTGGGGAGGAGGAGGAGAACGCAACCATAAAAGTCTGCTGGTGTTTCATCACCATGCGGTAGATGCATGCCCTGCTGAGGTGGAATCAGGGTATCTCGGCTGCTCTTCGCGCTGGCGTCCGTGGGGGCGAGCCCCACCATCGTGCCACGCCTAAGAGCCACGCCAAAGGGCCCTCTGGCGAGGCCTTCAGGCGCGGGCCCGCCCGCCGGCTGCGTTTTTAAAAGTCCCGATTGGGCCTTGGTGGTGGGAGCGGGAGGGGCAAGCAGCTCCTGCCTCCACCCCGATGCTTGATCGGTGCCGCGTGGTGTCCTGGTGCCGAGAGACTGATGTTCCGGCCAGCTACGTTTTGTTTAAAAGTCCCGCTCGCTCTGGCGGCGCCCCGATTGGGCCTTGGTGGTGGGAGCGGGAGGGGCGAGCAGCTCCTGCCCTCCACCCCGATGCTCGATCGGTGCCGCGTGGTGTCCTGGTGCCGAGAGGCTCTACCTCTGGCTCCCTCCCTGAAGTTGGGGAGGAGGAAAAGAGTGAGCAGCCACCTTCTGCTAACCTAAAGGGTCCTGAGGAAAGGCTAGGGGAGAAGAGGGGGAGGGATCCAGCACCACCAGGTTCTGCACCCCAAAGATCTGCTGGCCCAGCATTAAAGAAAGTATCCAGCCAGCACAGGCTATGCTCATTCACCTACTGCAGACTGAGAAATACGGGCTCTGCAGGGCAGCACAGGCTGCTTAAAAGAAAAGTCTTGAGTTTGTTCTCAGTCTCCATCTGATGGTGGATAAGCATAATCCACACATCTGGACTGGACTGGAGGGACGATCTGGAAATCACAGCTTAGTAAAGCAGCAGTACTAGATAGAATCTGCCTCTACATATCAACCCTACTTGTTATTTCTTCTTTACTTTTGGTATTATACATTTTTAGCTCACAAACATTGATGCATTTAGTCACAAATTACTGTAAAAATGTGTAGACCTATTATTACGTCCCTATTAAATTAGACTCTTGGAAGGAGGAGGTTTTTATCAACTGTTCCAGATACACTTATGTTTTACATGCATCAGTGACATTCTGATAAGGATTAGCATAGCAGCAGCCCAGTTTACTCCAGATTCATAATTCTAGCCATAGCTGAGCAAGATGAATTTCCAGAAGCTTTAAACACAGAATGAAAACACTAGATCTTAATTTAAAAGGTAATGAAATTATTTCTTTGCTAATGCTGCTTTTTTGTGAAAAAACATTTCACTGATAGAAAGTTTAAAATACTGGAAGTAATCCTCTAGGACAGGGGTCACCAACCTCCAGAGGGCCGCGGGCCGCACAGCCGACAGACCCGCGGGCCGCACCCCCCCCCCCCCCGCGCGCGAAAAAAAAGAAACCTAAAAAAAACCTGCTCATACCTATATTTTATGTCAGCTCTCTCCCTTCTTCTGCAGCCGCGGCTCCCTGCCTCTTAGGGAACCGCGGCTGTGCTTGTAAAATCATCGCGGCTCCGTGCAGCATTGTCCCGCCTCTAAAGGAAGTGGTAAACAACTTCCTTTAGAGGCGGGACAATGCTGCACGGAGCCGCGATGATTTTACAAGCACAGCCGCGGTTCCCTAAGAGGCAGGGAGCCGCGGCTGCAGAAGAAGGGAGAGAGCTGACATGAAGGAATCCGTGAGTTTGCCTTGGCGGGCCGCACCGGGGTAGAGTCTCGCGGGCCGCATGGAAGGCCCTCGCGGGCCGCAGGTTGGTGACCCCTGCTCTAGGAGATAAAAGTGACAACTATGTTATATATAACACAATGAACTTCAGGCCACAAAAATATAAAATGGAAATTACACTTACCTGGTAATTGTTGTCCCTTGAGGAACTCCAGTTCAGTCCTCCACCTCTGGGTTGCGTACCTCCTCCTGCAGCTTGGAGACTGGGCATATCAGAATCGTGACATTACTGGATGTAGCCTGCTGGTCTCTCCCATCAGCCCCAGTGAACTATTGACAAAGCAGACTCAAAGGAGCAGCAAATAAGTAGCTATCATATGAATTCCAACTTTACACTCAACCTAAACTTATAACTGATAACTAACACCTCCTCCAACAAGAAGGAGACTGTTTCTTGCACCCCCCCCCCTCCCCGAGCCGAGCCCAAGAAAGGGAAGAGAAAGAGGGAACAGATAGAAAGCATCAGAGCGATCTTGAGGCTATTAAGATTCACCCACTCTTATAAACTGGTGTCCGTCTTGAATTGTAAAGAAATCTCTGGACTGATTAACCCCGGGCGGGAATGAGGACTGAACTGGAGTTCCTCAAGTAACAATTACCAGGTAAGTGTAATTTCCATATCGTTCCTCCAGTTCAGTCTTCCACCCCTGGGTTGTTATCAGAGCAGTAATCATTGGGAGGGACCTTTCAATTCGGATCGCAACACTGCTGACCCGAAACAGGCATCATTCGCTGCCAAAATGTCAAGACTGTAGTGTCTACTGAATGTGTGCAGAGATGACCAAGTGGCCGCCCTGCAGATTTCCACCGTCAGAACCAAATAATGTTCCGCCCATGACGTCGCTTGGGCTCTAGTAGAGTGAGCCCATGACCCCGCTGGCACCTGACGACCTTGTGAAATATATGCCGACGCAATAGCTTCCCAGGCCCATCTGGAAATAGACGCTTTAGCCGCCACTTCCCTTTTACGAGGAGCTCCAAATGGGACGAATAGCCATCCAGACTTGCGAAAGGACTCAGACCATTAAATATTGCCATAACACTCTATGTCTAAACGACGCAAACCATGATCTGAGACGCTCCCCTCTGCGGATCCTAATACGAGTAAAGAAACCGCTTGATTCAGGTGAAACGGAGAAACTACCTTGGGCAAGAACAACGGAACTGGCCGCAACACTACCTTTTCCCTAGAAAAACACAGAAATGGCTCTCGACAGGACAACGCCTGCAGCTCCGAAACACTCATTGCCGAGTAGATGGCCACCAAAAACAGTTTTTAAAGTCAAATCCTTAACCAAAGCCTGGTGTAAGGGTTCAAAGGGTTTCTTAGTTAACGCTCCCAACACCAAATTGAGATACCACGGCAGCACCAAGACTCTGCGAGCAGGCTGGAGTCTAGACACCGCTTTAAGAAAGCGAAGAACATCGCCGTGAGAACCCAGAACCCACTCCTTGAACTTTCCCTCTATAGCAAGACAGAGCAGTTAGCTGAACTCTTAAAGAACTGGCCGCCAGGTCCTTCTCAAAACCATCCTGTAGGAAACTTAACACGACGGGAACGGAAGCCGTAGCAGCACGAATCTGTCGTCAAGAACACCAGGCCTCAAATATACGCCATATATGCACATAAGCGAGGGATGTGGACTGCTTTCTGGCTCGCAGTAAGGTCATAATGACTGCTCCCAAGTAATCTTTCCTCCTTAACCTCACCCTTTCAATGGCCAAACCATAAGCGAGAACCGATCCACCTGAGGCATTTGAAGCGGACCCTGAAGTAATAGATCTTCCGTTATCGGCAATCTCCAAGGACCCCCCTCGAGCAGCCATACGAGATCGGCATACTACGGACGTCTCGGCCAATCCGGAGCCACCAACAGCACTATTCCTTGATGGACCTTGATGCGCTGAACCACTCGCCCTATGAGCGCCCACGGATGAAACACAGAGAAGACCCAATGATGGCCAATGTTGAATCAGAGCGTCGATCCACTCCAACATCCTCTCTCAACGTCTGCTGTAGAAACTATTCGTTTTTGCTGATTGAAAGGTCGCCATGAGGTCCATAATCAGTGGCCACCATCTGCGGACTATTTGGGCAAACACTTCCGGATAGAGCTCCCATTCTCCGGCATCCACCTGAACCCTGCTGAGGAAGTCCGCTGTCACATTGTCCTTTCCTGAAATGTGCGCTGCTGAGATCGCTTGTAGCCGGGGCTCCAACCACTCGAACAATGCCCCTGATTCCTCTTCCATGGCCACGCTTCCCATTCCGCCTTGCCGATTGATGTAGGCCACCGTCGCGGAATTGTCCGACAGCACTCATACCGCACAGCCCTTTAACGCAGCCTCGAACGACTGCAGCGCTAGAGTTTCTGCTTGCAGTTCGAGACAGTTGATCGACCATTGGCCCTCCTGATCTGTCCACGTGCCTTGCGCGTAGAGAAGTTTGCGCTGTGCCCCCCAACCTACGAGGCTCGCGTCTGTCACCAATGGGAGCCACTGCAGCTGTTCCAAGGGTAGCCCCGCCTCCAGATGTCCCGAGAAACCCACCACTGAAGGGACCTCCTGACCCGGAGCGGGCAGGGAAGACGCTTGTTTAGCGAATCGTTCTGATGTGACCAACGGCAAAGTAGCGCCCTCTGTAATGGCCGCATGCGACATCTGGCCCAGGGAACCACCTCCAGGGTCACCGCCATTGTTCCCAGCACTCGCAGGTAGTTCTATGCCGACAGTGCCGGGGTGGACACGAACTTGCATACCATCTGCCGAAGTGCTTGAGCTCGCCGCGCCGGCAAAAACACAGCTCCTTTTTGTGTGTCGAAGCACACCCCCAGGTATTCGAGAACCTGGGACGGGCCAACTGACTCTTGATCGGATTGACCACCCAGCCTAGACTTTAGAGAAACTTCACCAATTTGTTCATGACTTGGACGCTTTCTACCTTGGACTTTGCCCAAATCAGCCAATCGTCGAGATAGGGATGCACCAGAATGCCTTCCTTTCACAACGATGCGGCCACCACCACCATGATCTTGGTGAAAGTGCACGGGGCTGTTGCCAGACCGAAGGGCAAGGCTCGGAATTGGTAATGTCCCCCAGGAAAGGCAAACCTCAGGAACCTTTGATGAGCTGACCTGATGGGAATGTGTAGATACGCCTCCGTGAGATCGAGGGATGTCAAGAACTCCCCTTGGTGAACCGCCACAATGACCGAGCGCAAAGTTTCCATCTGAAAATGAGGCACTCGAAGACAGTGATTCACCCCTTTGAGGTCCAAGATAGGCCGGAGGGACCAGTCTTTCTTTGGCACCACAAAATAAATGGAGTATCGACATATGCCATAATCCACTGTCGGAAACGGCGTTACTGCTCCCATCTGTAAGAGTCGATCTAACGTTTGCCATACCGCTAGTGTTTTCTGTCGACCTTTGCAGGGTGAAAGCACGAATGAATCTAAGACTGGATGTAACAATTCTAGAGCATATCCTTCTTGAATTATCTCCAGCACCCATTGGTTGGAGGTTATTTGGGCCCAGGCAGGAAAGAACTCCCGAAGCCGCCCTCCTATCGGTTGGCTTCCCACCCGGACCGCCTCACTTCATTGCTGTTTTCAACCTGCCACTGCTGGGCAGCCGCGAAACCTCTACCTGCTCCGCGAAACCCACGAAACCCCTGGACTCTAGCAGCAACTTTCCTCTTTGGAAACCTCCTAGGCGAGAAGACCGAAATCTCATGAAAACTCTAAACTGGCCTCTAGAGGTTGTCATCGACTTCATAGTAACATAGTAAGTGACGGCAGATAAAGACCAGCATGGTCCATCTAGTCTGCCCAGCAAGATGGCAAGAGTAGGTGCACCTGTCGCTCTGTGCAGGCCACCCCTCCCCGTGTTTTTGTTTAGGGGTGAACCCACCACTCCATGTAGGACACCCTTATTTGTTGAGACGCTAGATAGTTCAGAAGTTAGATGGTACCGCTTATTTTGCTTTTATCCTGTTGCTGTAAAGGGATCCACTGTGTTTGTCCCATGCCGTTTTGAATTCCATCACCGTGTTTGCCCCCACCACTTCCATCGGGAGGGCATTCCAAGCATCCACCACCCTTTCAGTGAAGAAATATTTCCTGACATTGCCTTTCAATTTACCACCTTGCAGCTTCATGTTATGCCCTCTAGTTTTACAGCTTCCCCGTCTTTGGAAGAGGTTTGTTTGTTCATTTCTCTTTAAGTATTTAAAGGTCTGAATCATATCTCCCCTGTCCCTCCTCTCCTCCAAAGTGTACATATTTAGGTCTTCAAGTCTCTTCTCATAAGGCTTCTGACGCAGGCTCCAAATAATTTTGGTCGCCTTTCTCTGAACAGTTTCCAGTCTTTTTACATCTTTTGCAAGATATGGTCTCCAAAACTGAACACAGTATTCCAAATGAGGCCTCACCAGTGACTTGTACAGTGGCATAAGTACCTCTTCCTTTCTGCTGGTAATCCCTCTTTGTATGCAGCCCAACATCCTCCTGGCTTTTGCCACCGCCTTGTCGCACTGTTTTGCCACCTTGAGATCATCAGAGATAATCACACCAAGGTCTTTCTCCTGAACTGTGCATACCAACCTCTCACTCCCTATCGTGTACTTTTCCCATGGATTTCTGCTACCCAAGTGCATGACACTGCACTTTTTCACATTAAATCGTAGTTGCCAAGCATTAGACCAGTCTTCCAGCTTTTGTAGATCTTTCCTCATGTTAACCACTCCCTCGGGGGAGTCCACTCTGTTGCAAATTTTTGTGTCATCTGCAAAAAGACAGACTTTTCCATTCAGTCCTTCAGCAATATCACTCACAAATATATTGAACAGTGCTGGGCCCAGGACCGAACCCTGAGGCACCCCGCTAATCACCTTCCTCTCATCCGAGTGAGCTCCATGTACCATCACCTTCTGTTGTCTGTCAGTCAATCAATTTCTAATCCAGTTTACTATCTTGGGACCCATCCCCAAGCTACTGAATTTATTGACAAGCCTCCTATGAGGAACAGTATCAAAGGCTTTGCTGAAATCCAGATAGATGACATCTATTGCATGCCCCAGATCTAGTTCCTTGGTCACCCAATCAAAGAACTCAATCAGATTTGTTTGGCAAGACCGTCCTTCGGTAAAACCATGTTGCCTTGGATCTTGCAACCTGTTGGTTTTGAGAAAGTTCACTATTCGCTCTTTCAGGAGCGCCTCCATTACTTTTCCTGCCACCAAGGTAAGGCTCACGGGCCTGTAATTTGACACTTCTTCCCTGTCACCACTTTTGTGTAGAGGTACAACATTAGCCATTCTCCAGTCCTGAGGAACGACTCCCGTTTCCAAGGATCTGTTGAAGACATCCTTTAATGGTCCTGCAAGAACCTCTCTGAGCTCTTTCAGTATCCTGGGATGTATCCCATATGGTCCCATGGCTTTGTCCACTTTCAGTTTAGCAAGTTGTTCTAACACCTCATCTTCTGTGAATGGTGTGGTATCTACTTCATTCCTATTTTTATATTTGGGAGTCACAGCTGGTCCATCTCCAGGATCTTCTTTAGTAAAAACAGAGCAGAAGTATTTGTTCAGCAATTTTGCTTTTTCAGTGTCACTTTCCACGAGTCCTTTCCCAGCACTTCTGAGTGCTGCAATTCCAACTCTGATCTTCTTCCTTTCCTGAATATACCTGAAGAAAGCTTTGTCGCCACCTTTAACATCTTTAGCCATCTTTTCCTCTGCCTTTGATTTTGCTATCCTTATTTCTCTTTTTGACTCTTTGAGCTTGATCCTGTATTCATTTCTGTGTTCTTCTGTTTGCAAGCTTTTGAATTTTGCGAAAGCTGTATTTTTTGCCTTTATTTGAGCAGCCACCTCTTTGGAAAACCAAATATGTTTCCTTCTCCTCTTGTTTTTATTTATTTTTCTTACATATTTATCTGTTGCCCCTTTTATTGCCGCCTTTAGTTTAATCCATTGCAATTCCACTTCCCTTATCTCCTTCCACCCCGTCATCTCCTCCTTTAAGTACTCGGCCATTTTATTGAAGTTAGTGTTTTTGAAGTTTAGGACTTTCAGCTTGTTATGATTGGCCTGTACCATGGCTTTTATCTCAAACCACACCGTATGATGGTCGCTGTTGCTCACAGGGGCACTCACGCAGACATTCGACACGTTATCACTGTTGGTGAGCACTACATCCAGCGTTGAGCTTTCCCTGGTTGGTTCCATCACCATTTGTCTAAGTAATGCATCTTGGAGAGCATCCACAATTTTTTTTCTTCTTTCCAGATGTGCAGGAGTAAATCCAATCCACATCAGGTAGATTAAAGTCACCCAATATGATTGCTTCCCCCTTTGTTGCTATCTTGGCAATATCTATAATCAATTCGTTATCTCTCTCTTCAATTTGAGTCTGAGGTCTGTAGACTACGGCAATATGGATGACAGTGCCATCTCCTCTTTCCAATGCAATCCAGAGCGCTTCTTCTTTTCCCCATGTTCCCTGCATTTCAGTAGCTTTAATACTGCTTTTGACATACAAGGCTACTCCTCCTCCTTTTCCATTTTCTCTGTCTCTTCTGAATAGATTATAGCCAGCTATGGCTATATCCCAATCATGCGATTCATTAAACCATGTTTCTGTAATGGCCACGATGTCCAAACCCGTTTCCACCATTAGGGCTTCCAGGTCTGGAATTTGTTTGGCTAAGCTTCGAGCATTTGTGCTCATTGCTTTCCAGCATTTATCTGGCTTGTGTGTATTTTGCATTGATTTTATTCTGCCCACTTCTTCCCACTTGTTTTTGATGTGTGGTTTAAGAGTGTGGCTGTTTCTGATGTTGTTCTGCTTTTGCAGGGGGTGGCATGCAGATGTTGACCTTCCACATCCGTCACCCCCTTTTCCTAGTCTAAATGCATATCCACATACTGCCTGAATTTTTCACTTAGGTTTCTTTTCCCTGCAACAGAGAGATGTAGTCCATCAGCACAGTATAGTCTCTTGTTGGTCCATCTGTTGCCCCAGTTGCCAATAAATCTGAATCCTTCTTGTTTGCACCAGGTCTGGAGCCATGTATTAAAGCTGTTAATGCGATGCAGCCTTTTTGTCCCCTTACCAAGAACAAGTAGAACTTCTGAGAATGCAACAGTGTTAACAATGGGCTTGAGTTTCTCTCCCAGAGATTGGAAGTCCTTTTGGGCTGTAGAGGCACTGTTTCTAGCCAGGTCATTTGTGCCCAAGTGGATAACATCATCAGGTTTGGAGTGCTCACTTTCTGTGCTAAGTATTTCAACAACTTGGTTTGTATTCCTGCTGGCTGAAGAGCCTGGTAGGCAAATGACTATCTTCTCTCCTTTGAACTGTGTTCCCAAGTTGGTGCCTCTGATGATGGAATCTCCAAGTAGTAATAGTTTTCTGTTTGGTGAGGTTTTCTTCATATTTGGTGCTTTAGCAGGAGATTGGGCATTGTCTGACTCATTTAAGGGCCCTTCAGTTTCTTTGGATTGGGCATCCTCATTAGCCAAGGCAGAGAAGGCATTTTGCAGGGATATCTCTTGATGTGTAGGATGTCTCTGTGTTACAGGTCGCAATCTTCCGGAACCCACTGTGATCCATTTGTTCCTGGGGTGTTTGATTCTTTGTGGGAGCGGTGGTGGACTTTGTTCAGTTTGTATTCTAGAAGAGGTGCGCTTCATTGCAGCCAGTTCCTCCCTCAGTAGAGACACTTCTTTATGCATGGCTGCTAGGTCTTTCCTTAGTAGAGTCAGTTCTTCATGCATGGCAGCTGCCTTTAGGCATATAGGACAAGCACTTAGGCTCCAAATGATTCTTCTTTGAATGAAAGTACCACAGTTATTGCACTGAATACACGACATGTTGATTAAGCAGTCCCAGAAGAGGAAGAATAATAAGAAAAGTTGAAGATGTGGGCGTTACCCAAGTTAGGAATGACAGATGGCAAGTATGTGACCACTATATAGGCAATGTAGCCCCTGGGGTGGGTGGGGTGAGGGGTAGAGTGGGCGGGAACCTAAGTGTCTCTGGCCAGAAGGCTGTTCCTGAACAATGGGCACACAGCAAAGGAGTAGGTAAGGGAACCCACCAAGAAGGGCAAATAGATAGATAAATATGTGGAGACAAACAGAC
The DNA here is from genome assembly GCA_033557465.1 of Ichthyophis bannanicus. Classification (NCBI taxonomy): domain Eukaryota; kingdom Metazoa; phylum Chordata; class Amphibia; order Gymnophiona; family Ichthyophiidae; genus Ichthyophis; species Ichthyophis bannanicus. The sequence continues at coordinate 170,986,077 of CM066040.1, read as the reverse complement.
AGACAGATAGAACTCACAGTTTAGCAGCAAATTCAGCAAAAATCACTTTTTGGGAGAGCCCTGGAAAGCACTTCCCCTGCTTAGGCTTGTCTTCCGGAAGCCTACCGCCCTTGGACTCCCCCTACTCCTTAACCAATTTGTCCAAATCTTCCCCAAACAGGGAAGCTTACTGAGGCATGACTTAGACAAGCCGTCAGCTGCCCAATTCCTTAACCACAGGGACTGCCGGGCGACTACCAATGAAGCCATACTATTTGCCAACGCTCTGATCAAATCATACAGTAGTGTACATCTGCTAAACATGCTGACCCAGATTCGAGTCGTGTCACCTCCATCAAACCGTCCTGCTCCAGTTGATTAGACTGTCTTAAATGTTGGGACCAACGAAGATATGCTCTTGCCATCCAGGCCCCACAGAGGGAAGCTTGCAAGGATAAAGCATTAGCCTCAAAGGCTTGTTTCAATAAGCCATCCACTTTCCTGTCCTGTGCATCTTTCAAGGCCGTGCTACCTTCAACCGGAATAGTCGTCTTCTTTGTAACTGCTGACACAGCCGCATCTATTCGTGGTGAATGAAACTTCTTTGTCCTTGTCCGCTAAAGGGTAGAGCCTGTTCATTGTTCTTACCCCCTTTAGCCACGCTTCAGGCTGATCCCATTCGCCCTGGATCATCAGATCCACCACACGGTGAACTGGAAACACCACCTGGGATTGTCTTACCGCCTGAATGAGAGGTTCTTCGACCTCCTCCTCCTCCGCTGGCTGTGCCGTAGCGAGATTGAGCGTCTGAAGTGATTCTGTAATAAGGGCCATAAGTTTGTCCTTATGGAAAACCCTAATGATTGTCGCCTGATCCTCAGGCTCCGGTATTTCGCCCTCTTCCAGTTATTCCATTCCTGACTCGGGCTCTAACTCGGCCTCCTCTGTTTCCTGCCACTCCAACTCTGAAGTCAAAGGGACAAGTGGCCGAGCCCTTTTAGAAGGTCTTGGGGAAATGCTATTAGTCTCGTCTAACCTGGTCTATTGCTTCGCTGTCGCAAGCGGTAAGGGCTCAGGAACCTTCCCTTGCCGCTGCAAACGGAAGGCTTGATGCATGATTAAAACAAAGTCCAGACAGAAATCCCCGAGAGGTGATCCTGATAACAATATCAGTTGCGCACTGGGTTGGCTTGCTGGCATAACCGAGCAGGGCACTGACTGGGCCTCCATCAGAGATTCTCCGTTGCCTCCTGTAGAGAGACCTCACGATTCTGGGACTACTTTATCTTCCATTTGTTGTTCCACGCTGGTGGACACTGTGGCGCAGCCCCGGCAGATACATAAGAATATAAGATATGCCATACTGGGTCAGACCAAGGTCCATCAAGCCCAGTATCCTGTTTCCAACAGTGGCCAATCTAAGTCATACGTACCTAGCAGTATCCCCAAAAAGACACAGGTTCCACAATGGTTGTACTGGGTCAAGCATTGATATCCTGGGTCCCTTTTTAATAATGGTTTATGGACCTTTCCTCCAGGAACTTGTCCAAACCTTTTTTAAACCCAGCTACACTAACAGCTCTTACTACATCCTCCGGTAACAAATTCCAGAGTTTGATTACACGTTGAGTGAAAAAATATTTTCTCTTATTTGTCTTAAATAGTTTACTCTGTAGCTTCATTATATGTCCCCTAGTCTTTCTATATTCTGATATTGTAAACAATCGATCTACGTTTACCCGTTCTACTCCATTCATTAATTTATAGACCTCTATCATATCTCCCCTCAGCCATCTCTTTTCCAGGTTGAAGAGCCCTAACCTTTGTAGCCTCTCTTCATAGGAGTAGCCTTCCATCCCCTTTACCATTTTGGTGGCTCTTCTCTGTACCTTTTCTAATAATGCTATATCCTTTTTAAGATACGGCGACCAGAATTGCACACAATATTCAAGGTGCGGTCGTTCCATGGAACGATACAGAGGCATTATAATATTCTTCGTTTTATTTTCCATTCCTTTCCTTATGATACCTAGCATTCTATTTGCTTTCTTGGCCGCCGCTGCGCACTGGGCGGAGGGTTTTAACATGTTATCCACGACTCCTAAATCTTTTTCCTGGGTGGTGGTTCCCAATGTGGAACCTTGCATTGTGTAACCATAGTGTGGGTTGTTCTTTCCTAGGTGCATAACTTTGCACTTGTCCACATTAAATTTCATCTGCCATTTGGATGCCCAGTCTTCTAATTTATCCAGATCCTCCTGCAGTTTTCCACAGTCCTCTTGGGTTTTAATAACTTTAAACAGTTTTGTGTCGTCTGCAAATTTGATAACCTCACTAGTTATTCCCTTCTCCAGGTCATTTATGAATATGTCAAAAAGTAGCGGGCCCAGTACAGATCCCTGGGGTACTCCACTATTCACCTTTTTTCCATTGGGAAAATTGGCCATTTAGCCCTACCCTCTGCTTTCTATCTTTTAACCAGTTCCCGATCCACAATAGTACACTGCCTCCTATCCCATGACTTTTTACTTTTGCCAAAGGTCTCTGATGAGGGACCTTGTCAAAGGCTTTCTGAAAGTCCAGATACACTATATCAACTGACTCACCTTTGTCTACCTGTTTATTCACACCTTCAAAAAAAACATATCAGATTAGAAAGACAAGATCTTCCTTGTCTAAAGCCATGTTGGCTGTCTCCCACTAAGCCATGACTATCTACATGCTGTGTAATTTTGTTCTTTATGATGGTTTCTACCATTTTCCCCGGTACTGACGTTAGGCTCACCTGTCTGTAATTTCCCGGATCACCCCTGAAACCCTTTTTAAAAATTGGCGTTACACTGGCAACCCTCTAATTTTCAGGTATTACAGATGACTTTAATGAAAGTTCACAGATTACTAATAGCAGGTCTGAAATCTCATATTTCAGTTCTTTCAACACTCTTGGATGTATACCATCCGGTCCAGGTGATTTACTACTATTCAGTTTATCAAATAGTTGTAATACATTTTCCCGGTGTAGCGATATTTCTCTCAATTCCTCTGCAGTATCACCTTTAAATATCACTTCAGTCTTGGGTAACATCCCTACATCTTCCTCAGTAAAGACCGAAGCAAAGAATTCATTCAGTCTCTCCACTATAGCCTTGTCTCCTCTTACTACCCCCCCCTTTTACCCCTCTATCTTCTAATGGTCCAATTGACTCTCTCACAGGCCTTTTGCTACGAATGTACTTGAAAAAGTCTTTATTTCGTGTTTTTGCTTCCGCAGCAAGTTCCTTCTCAAATTCTCGCTTTGCCTGCCTTATCAATGCTTTGCATTTAACTTGCCAGTGCTTGTGCTGTTTCCAGTTTTCGTCGTTTGGCTTTTTTCCATTTCCTGAAAGATGCTTTTTTGGCAGCAACAGCCTCTCTGACCTCACCTTTAAACCATGCTGGCAGTTTTTTGGACTTCCTTCCGCTTTTCTTAATGCGTGGAATACAGCTGGTCTGGGCTTCCAGGATAGTATTTTTAAACACCCAAGCTTGACGTAAGTCTTTAACCTTTGCAACCACTCCTTTTAGTTTTTTCTTAACTATATTCCTCATTTTATCATAGTCTCCCCTTTCGAAAATTAAAAGGTAGTACTGTGGATTTCTTTACTATCCCTCCTCCACTAATTAAATCAAACACGATCATGCTATGATCACTATTGCCAAGTGGTCCCATCACCCTTATTTCTTGCAACAGATCTGGTGTTCCACTAAGGACTAGGTCCAGTATGGCTTTCCCTCTGGTCGGTTCATGAACCAGCTGCTCCAAGAAGCAGTCATTTATTTCATCTAGAAACTTTATCTCCCTAGCATGTCCTGCGGTGACACTGACCCAGTCGATACCGGGGTAACTGAAATCACCCATTACTACTACTCTGCTGTGACTTTTGTTAGCTTCCTTGATTTCTTTGAGTATTTCATCATCCATTTGTTCATTCTGGCCAGTCGGTCGATAGTACAACCCCACTGCCATCACCTTCCCCTTCATACATGGAATTTCAATCCATAGAGATTCTACAGCAAATTTTGTTTCCTGCAAAACTAATCCTTTCTGACTCAATGCCCTCTCTAACAGAGCGCAACCCCTCCACCAATTTGATCAGTTCTATTATTACGATATAGTTTGTATCCAGGTATCACAGTGTCCCACTGGTTATCCTCCTTCCACCATGTCTCTGAGATCGCAATCATATCTAACCTCTCATTTAGTGCTATATATTCTAACTCTCCCATCTTATTGTTTAGACTTCTAGCATTTGCATACAAGCATTTTAGAGACTGTATTTTATTATTATTAATCTGGCTATTGGTAGGCATGGGTAATTTGGAATCTTTACGCTCTGTCTGCACCATAACTCAAGGGCATTTGGGCTACTTTACTCTTTTTTGGAACCTCACTGCTTTTGGTAGTATCCTTCAAGGATACCTTCTTCCGAACCATGCGCTCTTGGGCGACTGTCAGCTTTCCCCTATTTTCTAGTTTAAAAGCTTCTCTACGGACAACACACTGCGGGCGAGCTGACATTAGTTATGACCCCCTCCGCAATTCCTTGTCAACAAGTCCGGGATATATAAATTAAGGATACTCCTTCCTAATTTCCTTGGGTATTTTCCCTTATTTATGTTATATTAACTAATTGTTTCCCCTTTTTTTTTGAAGTAGAAAAAAAATTGAAAACCAACAAATCAAAGGAACGTCAGGCAAATCACATCAAAGAACATAGAAACCCAATCAAAAGCTTCTAGCATTAACTAAACACAATAAACACCCAAAACACCTTGGATCGGGCCCGCTCCGTGCCGTGTCCTCCGGCGCGGGAACCGCAGCGGTTAGCCGCGCGCGGGTAGAAAGAAAATGACCGTGATCGTCTAATGGCTCCGTTTGGCGCCAAAACGTCTTGAAGTGCCCCAGACAGATTCAGTGTCCCGCTGTGTGACCCCCGAAGCTTTTTGCCACCGGATAGCTGAACAAAAACCACTGTCCTACCTTAGAGGCGCAGCCCTGCAAGCCAAGCTCTGCCGGCCAGAACTGCACTGCTCGACGTCCCGCAGGAAACAGACACCGGGGAACCCCACCAGTGTATTAGAGCGAGTGAGCACAGCAGAGCTCTCCCCTGTACAGCCCGGGGGAGAGATCTGAATTTGTTACTGTCCCGGTATGAAGGGAAAGAGAGAAAGAGAAAGTATAGGCTGCAGCTGGCTTGCTTACAATTTTTTTTTTTTTTAAGACAGCACCCAGGAAACCCAAATAAATTAATTTAAAGGGACCAAAATAAAATTTGTTAAAACGAAACCTTAACGACAACGCTCCTTATCTGTTCCTCAAGTGAGCCCAGCACCTAGGCTCACTATGTCCTCCTGCTGCATGGAGACTGGACACACTGGGGCTGATGGGAGAGACCAGCAGGCTACATCCAGTGATGTCACGATTCTGACATGCCCAGTCTCCAAGCTGCAGGAGGAGGTACACAACCCAGAGGTGGAGGACTGAACTGGAGGAACGATAAGTAACAGCATTGAAGAGTCAGTCAATTTCAATTAGCTATGAACTATATTAATGTTATGAATAACAGTCCTCATAGCATACTGCCTTCCTTTTATACACAGTGCTTAAAGGACATGATACATTTTTGTATAAACTAGTAAGACTCCTGAGAAAATTACTCTAAATTTCAAAGTACTATGCGGTAGCTAAATGTGCAAAAAGAATGATTGTACCTTCCCCTTCCCCCAAAACAGCCTGCTACAACCTGAAAGTCATACAGCACACACATTATGGCTAATGGCATGAGATGCTTCAGGTTCCAATGCAGATTTTATTGATCTCTCAGTACCAAACAAAAGTAAAACTAAGACTTCTGACATTTGAATTTTCAATATAACCATAAACTACAAGAGCCTATATCGGAGAAGTTACATATACACAAAGGAGTCAAATTAAGAAACATATGGAACTTCTGAGCAGTAATGTCAAGGAGTTCAGAACCAGAACATCCAGCTCTTCTTACTGATGCAGACATGTAGTGAATGGATTACTTCAATTGCAGATAAGATTTTGAGTGTGTGTTTTAGAAAGTTAACTGCATCATAAATACTTATGAAATTTGTGTGAATGGGCAGTAGCTATATTTGAAGCCATGAGTGGCATTACCACGCCTAAAATTTCATATCTATGCTAATTCAATTCCTTTGTTTGCAACCATTACTGTAAAAAGGGAAGGAAAAGTTTTACATATCTGCCTGGATGCCTCAAGATTTTTTTTTTTAGTCTAAAGCTGCTTAATTCAAGCAGTACAAAGAGAGCCAATTAAAGAAACAGGACTAAATTAAAAACATTAGTGAAAACTAGAAAAAGAGCAGAACATGCAAGTATAGGTTAGGGAGAAGGAAGGGGAACTTGGGCCCAGACTTCGGCCCCACCCCCCTCCTCATCCAGCATCCTGAGAGGTCTTCCTGCTTGCTCTCCAGACCACCTGCACTAGAAAGCCTTTGGGTGTCAGCACTGGACACAGGGCAACTATCAGCTCAAAGAAACAATGGGTGTATCCAAAGTTATGAGCAAACATTTAACCAAAGGTCTCAATCGCACAGGCCAAAAGATCATCTAGGCCAGGGGAGAGGGGCTTAACTGCACTGCTGCATTATTTCATGTATACCTTGCCACCTGCTGAAGGCAGACAATATGGCTTTGCTCAGTGCATGAGAGGATATACCAGTGATGACTTCACTGAAAGCTGTTCTAGTCGCCTCTACCTGCTGGCTGAAGAGCATAATCCACTCGTCTGGGCTGGTTTAGCAGGATAAGTAAACAATATTGTATATTACACTATTTCCAAGAACTAATACAACAACAAAGTAAATGAATAAGATGTGTTAAATTAACATTCTATATTCTAGACTACTAGCCAACTGACCAAGGGAATCAGATGAACAGAAAATGAAAGAATGTGACATATCAAAAAGTCTCTTGCAGATAAAATAATTTGGGAGAACATAAATAGGGATGATTTATCAAGTTGTGCCATGTATGAATGTGACCTTTTTCCATTTATTTGGCACCCTAACACATTTGTGCAATCAGATACTCTTTATATGCTGAACATCTTATTGTTTTATATTCAGCTGCAGGGTGAATGGTTGTAGTTTTTCATCTGCTGATGCTGCAAATACTTCTTCAGTAGAATGCAACACAGACTTCAATTTGCTTCTTACGCTTGAAGAAGATGTGAAATCAAAGATGCAATTGCTAACACAGATGATGCAATTAAAGATAATCTACACATTTCAAAACATGAAGGCACTTTGTTTCCTTCAGTAAGGGGATTCCCTCCTCCTCAACCACACTGAAAAACAGACTGAAGCCTACATTTGATGCTGCTGCAATGGTATTTACAATATCAAAAATGTAATGAATCAATGCTGACTCCTGGCGACCCAGCCCCTGAGCCTTTTTTTTCCCTTGCAGTGAGTTTACAGGCCCTGGTCTTCCAAGGTGGCACCCATTCAAGTAAGAGTCAGAGCTGACCATATCAGTAAATAAAAATCATGTTATGGAGTGGAAAAATCGTATCAAAAGGCAGGTACAAATTTAGATTGTAAGCTCTCCAGGGACAGAGAAATACCTACAGTACCGAAATGTACCTTGCCTGGAAAGGTAAGTGCTAAATACAAATAAATAAATAAATAAATAATTCTGGGACAAAAAGAGGAGGGGCATAAAAGGACTCACTGACCAGATTCTTTACGATGGTAAGTCAGCACAGCCTATACACAAAACAGGTTTATTTAAAAATGCTCTTTTCACCATGAGGATAAACAATAGTTTCCTCCTCTAAAATTACAAGAAAATATGGCAGAAAAGAGTAGTTAGTTACTCACCTGTAACAGGTGTTCTCCAGGAGCAGCAGGAATCAGTCCTCACATATGGGTGACGTCGGCGCCGATGGAGCCCCCGTGCGGAGCATTTCCCCAGCTTTCAAAAAAAACCTTTGGGAATGCAGCACGCATGCGCGGTCCCCTTCCCGCCCAAGGGTGCCATCTTGCTCAGTCTGATGACATAGCTAAAAGACAGCAAAAAAACAAAATAAATCATATGACCGCAACTCCAAGGGCAGGAGGGAGGGTTGTGAGGACTGATTCCTGCTGCTCCTGGAGAACACCTGTTACAGGTGAGTAACTACTCTTTCTCCAGGACCAAGCAGGAAGTCAGTCCTCACATATGGGACTCCCCAGCTTAAGGCTACCGGAGACCCGAAGCTGAAAAATGAGCTCCCTCTAGAGCCTCAGCATGCAAGAAAAGAATCTTCTCTGATAACGCCCCCGAACGGTAGCCCAACACCAGGGCCGGAGGGTAGGAGGTGCCTAAACCCCAAAGAGATTATGGAGTACCGCCTGCCCGAAAGCACTGTCCCTGCGGGACTCCCTCTCAAGGCAGTAGGGGGCCACAAAAGTCTGGCTTGAAGACCAAGTAGCGGCCCGGCAGATGTCTGCCAACGGAACAGAGCGGAGATGAGCCACTGACGCAGCCTTCGCCCTGACACAGTGAGCCGTAACTCGACCCTGCAAGGAGAGGCCGGCTGCCCTGTAAGTCCAGGCGATACAGTCGGCTACCCATATGGACAAAGTACGCTTGGAGACAGGTAACCCCAACTTATTGGGGTCAAAAGAGATGAAGAGCTGAACCGCCCTCCGGTGCTCCCGCGTACGGTCCAGGTAGAAGGACAACACCCTCCTACAGTCCAGGGTATGCAAGACCATCTTAGCCCAGCTGGCATGCGGCCTGGGAAAGAAAGTTGGAAGAACCACCTCTTGATTGAGGTGGAAGGAGACAACCTTTGGAAGGAACTTAGGGTGAGTCCGTAAGACTACTTTGTTCCTATAGAACCTAGTATATGGAGCATCTGATACCAGGGCCTGAAGTTCACTCACTCGCCTTGCTGAGGTAAGAGCCACGAGAAACAACGCTTTCCAGGAGAGAAAGCGCAAAGGGCAAGTAGCCATAGGCTCAAATGGTGGGCAAGTAAGCCGTTGCAAGACCACATTCAAATCCCATTCAGGGGCAGGTGGATGCACTGGAGGCTTAAGCAAAAGCAGGCCTCTGAGGAAGCGAGCCACCAAAGGATGGCTGGAGAGAGACTGACCCTCCACCGGTGAATGGTGTGCTGAAAGAGCACTAAGATGAACTCTAACAGAGTTGGACTTAAGGCCGAGGTTGGATAGGTGAAGCAAATATTGCAGCACCACTGGTACCTGGCATGAGAAAGGATGCGCGTTGTGTTGAATACACCAGGTAGAGAATCTACGCCACTTAAGGGCATAAGACTTTCGGGTGGACTGCCTCCGAGAGGCCAAGACCACGTCCTCCACTTCCCTAGGCAGTTGTAAGGGTGCTATTACTACCCTTTCAGCAGCCAGGCCATCAGATTGAGGGACTGGAGATTGGGGTGTAAAAGAGATCCCTGCTCCTGAGACAGGAGATCTGGTTGCATGCCCAGAGGAAGAGGAGCGTCCACCGCTAGTTGCAAAAGAAGTGGGAACCACGGCTGTCGGAACCATCTGGGGGCCACCAGGATGACCGAGGCCCTGTTCCGGACCACTTTGAACAGTGTCTGGGGCACTAGAGGCATGGGAGGAAAGGCATATAGGAGGCCTGTAGACCACGGAATGAGAAACGCATCTGCTGCTAATCTGAGAGGATGCGGTTGTTTGGAGCAGAACCTGGGTAGTTGACGGTTCAGAGGACTGGCAAAGAGATCTATGGTTGGAAGACCCATCTCAGGAAGATCTGTTGAACCACTAAAGGATTCAACTGCCATTCGTGCGGCTGCAGGATCCTGCTCAATCTGTCTCCAGGTAAAGCACAGTTACTTACCTGTAACAGGTGATCTCTGGGAACAGCAGGAATAAGTCTTCACATATGGGTACGTCGGTACCGACAGAGTCCGCGCGGGAACGCTTCCCAGCGTCCAATCAGAAAGCTTTTGGAAGCATCCCAACACGCCTGCGCGCTGCCTTCCCACCTTCCCAACTGCCTCTCCTCAGTTAAGTTTTACTGCTGAGACAAAAAAAGAGAGAGCGAAGCAAGGAAGGGAAAGATGGAGATAGAGAAAGGCAACTCCTAGGGGAGGTGGGTGAGTTGTGAAGACTTATTCCTGCTGTTCCCAGAGATCACCTGTTACAGGTAAGTAACTGTGCTATCTCCAGGAACAAGCAGGAATGAGTCTTCACATATGGGGACGCCTCAGTTCATATGCCCGGAGGGAGTCCTAGCATGTTGCAAGTCTAGAACGAGCCATGCTATACCTCAGGACCTCAGGCATCCTGGGGATGGAGGGTAGGAGTTGAATATAGAAAAGGAGCTGTAGAACAGCTGGCTAGAACAGGGCTTCAAAAGGGAAGACCCTGTATCGAGGGCATTTAGTAGTAAAATATTGTGATCTGGACCTCCCTTGTTGGTATTGCACAGGTGCACTGAGCTCCGTATGGATCTGATAAAAGAGTCAGTGAATATGCTCAAGGGGTACCTTACTGTAAAGTAGAGGTAACAAAGTAGACCAAAAACAAGTGGAGGCCAGAACCCTTCAGGGTTATTAAAAATAACCCCAGGAAAAAAAACTGGGATAGTATAAAAAGTAGAGCTTCAGCAGATACTATTGAATTAAAGCTTAAGCTGTTTTGGTCTAAGAGAAAAAATGAGTCTGTCCTAACTGGACTGGGGTTGGATCAGTCCATATAGGGAGAAAGGGTATGGAGACCCTTGTATCTGATAAAGTAAGAACAGACTCAGAAGCGCTAAGCTTTAGAGCAACTGAAGCTCTGCAATGTCTTTCCTAAATGGGGTCACTTAGGGAAGAGAAGGAACATGGAGAGCTTCAGGAGCACCTAAACCGAAAAGGTTAAGGTAAAGAAAAGGGTTATTAATTACCACAGGAAGTGGCTATAGGTGTAGCCCCCTAAATATGCCGGAACAGCATTGATAGGGGTAGTGCCCATCTGTCAAGACCCTATAGGAATGTAAGGATATCTGAACCTAACAGATAGATAGATAAGTGGATGGATACAGATCTATCTAAAAATATATCTCATATTCCTATAAATATAGATATGTATATATATACACCAAATATATATACACATATAGGGCATATATGCATATATCCATGAGAGAGAGAGATATATGGGCAGAAAACACACAGATATATACTATCTATATCTATATATCTAGAAGAATAGGACATGTCTCCAGGTATATGGATGGAGAGATGTTCAAAGATCCCCATCAACCTATAGGGAGAGGGAGATTCATCTGACAAGAAGGTTGACACCTACTTGAGTAGATAAACAGGAAAAAATCCTCTCCTCCTGGTTATGACTGACTGTTATAGTCAGAGGAAGGTTGTCCTTGACAAAGGGGTGGCTTAATTCTTTGTAGAATTTGAGCTGTTAAATAACCAGGATGGCCTACCTGAAGATGGCAGAGGATAACATTAGTCTGCAGACCAGAAGTCCAGATATCTCCAGAATTGTGGTATGGAGATTGGATAGAGAAGGCTACTAGAGGAAGATACCCTAGTGATTCGCCTATGAGGGCGAGATGGGTATTAGATGTCCTCTAGTTGCCAGAAAACCTTTATCCCTGATGGGAAAAATCCCAGGCAATATGGGCCAAGCCAGGGAGTTGGCCCCTCTTCTAAGCTTTCACGTAATGAAAAGCCTGAGGCTTATGCCTTAACAGAGATTTAAGATAAGATGGAAAGGGTAGAATACCTGCCAGGCATGAATATGACTGGGGGAAACCCTTGTAACCATCTGGGGCTATCTGCTAGGCAAGATATTGATGCTCTCTAGCAAGGGCCCATAGTGCAAAGCTACCCTGTAGAGTTGCAGAGAGCAAGCTGCAGGTTGGTTAGAAGAAAAAACTGGCTGTGGACAATCCCTGGTGAGGAATGTGGACAACCAGCAGGTAACCAACTATTCTGCCAAGGACAAAGAATAGAAGATAACCCAACCAAACTGAAACAGGGATTCCCAACGAGGTTGATCACCTGTTTGGGAGTTAGTACTGAGATTAGGAGGATTGCTAGCGGAGAGGAAGCCCTGGTTGTGTAGTGAACAAAACCTGTGGCGTAACCACTAGAAAGTTTCACATCTGCAGCAACTATGAGGGCAGCATAGGGAATTTCTTTCCCCTACTCTGTAGCTTGGGAAAAAGAAAACCCAATAGACATGGTAGGACTTCCTATTGTCTGAGGAGCTGCTCTAAGGTAACAAGAGGGAGAGAACTCCAGAAGGGAGAATCCCCCGGTAGAAGATGTAGAAAAGTCACTCTTACAAGCAAATGTTGTAGTAAGAGGGAGGTAAGATGGAGATTTCCTCCATAGTTGGTCTCCTGAAACTCTGACAGGTGAGATGATACATGCCAGTAGATGGAAACAACTGTCTATTGATAGTTGTCACCTCTCCCTCTCCTTCACGAGGAAGAGGAAAATTTGTTAAGTATGGGCATGATCATCATGAAGATTCTTAAGAAAAGAAGTCTCATGAAGAGATATCTAAGTAGGTTAGGATAAAATCCGTGCAGATACTTCGAGTGAAAAGAAGCAGACTGCCATCCCAACCCCCCAAACGAAGGGGCAATGATCTATTTAAAACCCTGCAACTGCTGGGTTTGTTGACCCCGTTGAGGTTGTGGATTGCTCAGACTAGAACAATGTTTCCCCTGTTTAGAGACATCTGAATGATGGGCAGATGATGGGTAAAACCTTCTCCCCTTAGGGGTTGAAATGTTGGTAGGACATTTCCTACCTACTGGGAAAGAAGGCGGCGCAGAGCAGCCTCTGGAAAAAGGAAAGTCAGTGGAAAACTGAGTAACCTGAAGTAAAGACTCCCTGTTGAAGAGATTCTCTCCAGTACAAGGAGTATTTCCCAGTCTTTCCTGTGCCCATTTGTCCAAGTCTGAGGCCTGAAGCCAGGCTCTACGTCGTGCCCCTATAGCTATAGCAGAAGTCCTGCTAACAGACTCAAAGGAGTCTAGGGTAGCACGAGTAAGGAACTTAGAGATATTCTGAATATGACTAACCAGTGAGGAATAGTCTGTACGCCTGGGCTCCTGAAGCAAAGGAGTCAAAAGATGTAATTGCTTTGTGATCTCCTCAAGAGATAGACCCATATAGAAAATATATGAGAGAATCCTTGCTGAAAGCATGGATGTCTGGAAGGTTTGACGTCCAAAGGCATCTAGTGTCTTAGACTCACGACCTGGCGGACAAGAAGAGTGCTTTTTAGTACTCTTCACTCGCCTCAATGCTGATTCCACTACAATGAAATGATGAGGAAGTTCAGTCCTTTGAAACCCTGGAGAGGGGGGCACCTGATATAGGAAATCAGTTGCTCTGGAAAGTGGGGGTACCTTTAAAGGAGATTCCCACATTCGTAGAAGGAGATCCTGCAAAGAATGATGCAAAGGAAGCATTATATTTTCCTTTGCTTTGTTAGGAACAGAGGTATTCTGTACTGCCTTGTGTAGGATCTTGTCCAGGGACAGGAATGGCAAGTGATTTTGCCATATCCAGGAGGAAAGTTTGGAAAGAAAGATCCCTGGAGGGAATTCCCCCTGAATAGACTAGATCTGATGAAGAACTAGCATTGGCACCAAGGGATCTATTCCAGCATATAGGAATAGAAAATCCTGAATGGTGCAGAATGGGATCCTTAGATAGTGGTTGCTGGTACTGCAGGACAGGACCAGCAACAGTCGGAAACATATCGTCCATGCTTGGAATCGATTCCAAACTCGGCATCGAGGGAAGCGATCCTGATGAGTGGAGCATGGAAGGTACCGACTGTAAAGGTACTGTGGATGTCGGTACCAGACTCGGTACCGAATCTGATGCCGGAGGAAGAAAACCAGCCGGTGGCAACTCTAACGGTATCGGTGGAACCGAGGGTTGCAAATCCGAGGTGTCGGTACCAAGGCGAGTCGGTATCCAGTCCTCCAGACTGGAGATCGATTCTAGACTCGGCATCGAAGGAAGTGAGTCTATCGATGCACGTCTGGAGGGTACCGACGTCGGAGCTTGTATCGGTGACGACACCGATACTGTAGAATCGATCTGAAGTGTATTCACCGGCCCCGTAGGTACCGGAGACGCCAGACGACGATCCTCGGTGAGGAATATTTCATCCAACACCGGTGCCAATGCCGGGGTATCGGTACCGCTTGAAACGGATGCCACCACCGGACATGGCTCAGGTATGTTCTGTGAGGAGTGAACCTCAGGAACAACCTGAAACCCCACACAGGCTTTGGAGACCGAAGACTCCCACCGGGGTTTTGAAACCAGTAGATTCTTGAGGGCAAGGCCGGAGGCATCTCTATGCTGTGAATGAGAGCTGCCGCTCGAGGTCTGGCTAGTCTTAACAGACTGTTTTTGGGTTACCTGATCCTGTGTAGAAGATATAGTCGGTGCCCTGAAGTTGGAAGGGGACCACGTGTCGAGGGGAACTCGATGTTGAAAACTGCTTCTCACAGCACTGGTGCCCGAAGGCTCCGGAGGACAATGGTCAGGACCCAAGCAGGTTAGACACCAATTGTGAGTGTCTAAAAATAAAGTTGTACCGCCACAGTTTGTACATTTCCTGGGGAAAATGGCTGGCGGTTCCATGAGGAAAAATGGAGAGGCCTAGAAGGCCTGAGAACCGTGAACACTAAGAAGAAATGTTATATTCCTTAAGGAAAATATTTTATAAGAAAATAAGAAAGAAACACCGGCGGCGTCGGGGAAGGCAGCCGCGACCACAAGAAAACTAAAAAATAAAAGAAGAATTTTCTGCGGTGACAGGAGAACATCCTGCCGGCTCCGCGGAAAAACGAAAACTGAGGAGAGCCAGTTGGGAAGGCGGGAAGGCAGCGCGCAGGTGTGTTGGGATGCTTCCAAAAGCTTTCTGATTGGACACTGGGAAGCGTTCCTGCGCGGACTCCGTCGGTACCGATGTACCCATATGTGAAGACTCATTCCTGCTTGTTCCTGGAAATTTCTCCTGGCCTGGGAGATAGACCGCTTTGAGAAGAATGCCGTGATTGATTTCCCAGGAGCACAGTTTCTGCGCTTCCTGACATAGAAGGCTGGACCCTGTGCCCCCTTGTTTGTTCACGTAGAACATAGCAACTTGATTGTCCGTCTGAACCAAGACAAACTGGTGAGAGAGGAGATGAGAGAAAGTTCTCAGGGCTAAGCGGATAGCTCAGTTCTAAGAGATTGATCTGCTGTGCGGCCTCCCAAGGCGACCACAGGCCTTGAGTACATGCTCCTTGGCAATGTGAACCCCAACCTTGAAGAGAAGCATCAGTTGTCAGCACTTGAGAGTGTGGAGGTGTCTGAAAAAACACTCCTTGCACCAGATTCGGAAGATGACGCCACCACTGTAGAGAAGACTCTAGAAGTGTAGACACCCTCACTCTGTCCGTGAGGTTCCCCGTGGCTTGATGCCACTGAGTCCTGAGGCCCCATTGAGCCGGCCTCATGTGTAGACGGGCATTTGGAGTCACAGGAATTGTCTGGCGGAGACCAGAGAATTGCTGTGGAACTGACTGGCCAGATCCATCAACCTGTGTGCCCTGTCCATGGGTATAAAGGCCTTTGCCTGAAGGGTGTCCAGTCTTGCTCCTATGAACTCCATGTTCTGTGAAGGGTGCAAAGTGGACTTTGCGAAGTTTATAACAAAGCCCAGATGCTGCAGTAGAGCGATAGTGCAGAGGGTGGCTTCATTGGCCTCCTGTGGGGATTGTCCCCTGATAAACCAGTCATCCAGGTATGGAAAAACGAAAAGGCCTTGAACCCTGAGGTAGGCCACTACTACCGCCAGGCACTTGGTGAATACCCTGGGGGCGGAGGTTAGGCCAAAAGGCAGTACTCTGTACTGGTAATGGTTTCCTCCCACTACAAATCTGAGATATTGTCTGTGGCCTGGATGAATGAGGATATGAGTATAAGCATCCTTTAGGTCTAAGGCGCATAGCCAATCTCCCTGCTGGAGGTAGGGCAGCAGGATTCCAAGGGTAAGCATCTTGAACTTTTCCCTCTCCAGGAACTTGTTTAGATTCCGCAAGTCTAGGATGGGTCTGAGGCCTCCTGTGTGTTTTGGTACCAGAAAGTACCTGGAATAAAAGCCTTGACCCCTCAGGTGGTGGGGCACCGGTTCCACTGCCTGTTCCTTTACAAGACTTGCTAACTCCTGCAGGAGTAAGTCCCTGTGCAGAGGAAGTCTTGGAGGTATCCCTTGTTATGGCTGGCCACCTGTGGGCGTACAGGGCCAGCCGGCCTCCTGTGCTGATAGGGACCAGCTGAGGAGGAGAGGCTATGCCACTGGAGTCAAAACCCCGCTCCCTGCTGTGCAGGAGCCAGTGGCTTGGGGGTTTTCTGCCTACGGGGCCCATGTCCCTGCCCCTTGGCCTGCTGACTCTGTTGGGGAGCTACAGAGGCCTGAAAATGAGGATACTGTTTATAGGCAGGGGACTTCCTCGGGTAAAAGGTCTTTTTCCCTGAGCCCTTCTTCTTCTGAGAAGGGGCAGAGGTTTTTCTGGACAGCCTTGTCCGGGTAAGAGTCTCCGTCTCGAGTTCTGCAGCCTTTTCAGCCATGGGCTTGCCAAAGAGGTTTTCACCTCGGCAGGGGACATCGACCAACTTGTCCTGCACCCATGGCTCGAGGTCCGATGACTATAGCCAGGCCTGACAGCGTGCACCGATGCCGGCCGTGGCTACTTGGGCCAAAGCCTCGAATCCATCATAGGCTGCTCGAGAGATAAACTTCGAGCACTCACGAATACCCGATGACAGAGCATTGAACCTCTGCAAAGGTTCCTCGGAGAGACCAGCAGAGAACCCGGCAATCTCCTTTGCCAAGTCTCGAAGGTACATGCCCATGTACAGCTGGTAGGTCTGGACATGGCAAGCAAGCATAGAGCCCTGGAAGCATTTCTTACCGAGGGCATCCAGGTTCCGGGCCTCCCGGCTGGGAGGCACCAAGGAGTGCATCTTCTGACTCTTCAGACGATGCATGGCCGATTCCACAACCATGGAATGGTGCGGTAATTGTGCTTTTTGGAACCCGGGGCTCTTGCAGACTCGATAGATGGAATCGACCCACTTGCTCAGAACCGGCGTCGAGGCCAGCGCCTCCCACATGCGGAAGAGCAGCCGTTCCAGCATCGGAGGAACCGGTACAGTAAAGGCCTCCTTTGGGAGAGTCATACTGTAGGACCTCGAGCTCCTCGGCTCGAGGCTCCTCCTCGGGATCCGCGGGGAAGGCCAAGGTCTTGGCCATATCCCGCACGAAGTCCGAGAACCGGGTATCCTCTGGTGGGGACCTTCTCTGAGGCACGGACTCCAGCGAGTCCGATGGGACACACCGAGTCCGAAAGGTGTCGGGTGACTCCTCATCCTCCGTTCCCCAGCCGGACCCCTCGGAGGAGGAATCAAGTGACTTCGGTCGGGCAGGCACCGATGCCATCCGCCCCGACGCCGAGGGTACCGGCATCGACGACCTCGGTCCCAAGCAGGAGGCCGAGGGAGACCTTGGCCGAGGATCGACTCGAGCGCGCATGGACTCGAGGATCGGCTCGGCCTCCGGGGTCGACTTGGACGTCGATGTCCCGGTGGTCGGGGCAGATGCACCGGTGAGACCGGCAATCAGTGCCAAGCTGCACTCCAAGGCCATCAACCTGAGTCCGAGCTCAGGAGACTCAGCAGCCCCCGACGCGGGCCCCGGTGTCAGGCCCAACATCGGCTCCCCTGGAGGAGAGTCCGAGGACTACAGTACTCATGTGACCCGGGGACTCCATCTCCACACGAGGTTGTTTTGCAGGCCTCTCTGACTCCGAAGAGCCGGGACGGCGCTCGGGGCTATGCGACTTGGCCCTGAAGGAGCCAAGTGCGTCCACCAACGCCGCCCTCGCGGGTATTTTCTTCTTGCGGTGCTCCCGCGAGGAAGACCCCCTCTCAGAGGAGCCTTGGCGCTGCTCGGGGCCGGAGTCCCGAGACGTCGAGGCTTCTGACGAAGTCCGGGCCCGTCCGGACGCGGAGTCAGAGAAGATTCTTTCCTTTTGGTGCTGCAGACTCAACGCCTTTGAGGACATTTTCCCACACGGCCCACAGATCATGATCGGGTCCGAGGCATCGGAGGCAGCAGTCATGTGTGTCGGTGAGAGACATAAGTTTTACACCGATCACACTTTTTAAACCCACTGGCAGCCATCGGGGGAAAAAGGGCCCCTGCGAGGTCAAAAGACAGGGCTGCCAGTGAAAACAGAAAAAACGGCGCGTGCGCTAGTCACTAAGGACAAAAAACGAAAAAAGAAGTCCGGGCTCGATACCGATGTATCGGTCCTACGTGGGAAAGGGAAACCGGCGTCGAACCGAAGAAAACGGGTCCACGCAGAACAAAATCAACTTTTTCCTCAGGTGAAAACGAAACACGTCCGTCGGGCTCCGCGGAAAAAAGAAGACTGAGCAAGATGGCACCCTTGGGCGGGAAGGGGACCACGCATGCGCGCTGCATTCCCAACGGCTTTCTTTGAAAGCTGGGGAAATGCTCCGCACGGGGGCTCCGTCGGCGCCGACGTCACCCATATGTGAGGACTGACTTCCTGCTTGGTCTTGGAGAATGTTCAGTTACAGGTGGGATTTGATAAGGTACTTGATTACCATGTTAGTCCACTTTAATGATAGTTAAATAAAAAGACAAAGGAAAATAAACAGATACCTTTTTATTGGACTAACTTAATACACTATTAAACTAGCTTTTTAATGTCAAAACCTTCTTCAGAGCAGACCAATGTGCCACCTCTGTCACCCTGTGACTGGGGAGCACTTCTCAGAATACAGTATTAATGATTTTATGGTGAGAGTCCTAAGAGGAAGATTCAAATCAGTCCAAGAACGTAAAAATTTTGAATTAATATAAGACACTTTCAATTGGACCAAATAGGACTTAATAAAGATATGAGCTTTGTGTCACGTTAAAAACTATAAATATTTACAGCCTGGTTATCTTCTGATCACCCATCCATCTCTTACTTCCCCCCCAACCTTCTCTCCCCAAGACTGTCAATGGAATGCTTTTGTGATTCACCTATAGTATTGTCATCTGTTGCTTATACCATCCAGACCTGAAGAAGGTTTTGACCTACGAAAGCTAGACTAATTTAACTATCAGTGGGATTTGAGAACTGCTAGTGAGATTAGACGTATCAGGGGTGTTTCTGCTAACAGAAATACTTCTCAAGTAAGGTCAAACGCATGGTCACAGAGCAGCCATCAAGTCAGCATCCAGTATAAGTCATTTAAGTATGGAGGAGTTTTCCCCCCAAATGTCATCATTTACTTCCAAGGAAATGCAATGCAATGTATACCATTGAGTTAATGCTGACTATTCGCGACACAGCCCCCTGGGGCTTTCTTGGCAAGGTGTTACTAGAAGTAGATTGCCAAGCCTGTCTTTTACACAGCGAGTTTACAGCCCCTCGTATTCTAAGGTGAAATAAGACTTACCTACTAATTGTTGTTCCTTGAGGAAGTCCAGTCCAGTCCCGCACCTCTGCGGTAGGGTACCTCTTCCAGCAGTTTGGGGACTGAGCATGTCATCTTTTGATAACAGTACTAATACCACAGGGACTGCCCACAAGCTCCAGTAACGTATTAACAAAGCAAACTCACAGGAGCAACAAATAAGTGTTCAAACTTGGAACAAACAAATGTATAGCTGAAAACTCTGAATCTTCCCTCCCTCTGGAGAAGAGATTCTCCCTCCCCTCAGAACATGAAGGCTTACCAGCAGCCACCCGGGCGACTGCAGCACTGAGCGTAAAGCAGAGAATCCTTTCGGCATGCTCGCAACACCATTCACCCCCTTACACCACCTGACCCCCTGGGCCCCTTCCTCACTCAAAGAAACCCGCTTTAGGCCCCGGTCACAGAAAACTGGCACTTGGGGATGGATCTGAAACTGGACTGAGTTCCTCAAGAAAAGCGTAGTTACTCACCTGTAACAGGTGTTTTCCAGGGACGGCAGGAATCAGTCCTCACATATGAGTGACGCTGGCACCGATGAAGCCCGCGCGGAGCATTTCCCCAGCTTTGAAAGAAAGCCTTTGGAAATGCTACCACGTATGTGTGGTCCCTTCCTGCTCAAGGGTGCCATCTTTTTCAGTCAGATGACATAGCTTAGGCAAAAGACAAAAAGGTAAAGGGGGCAACTCCTAGGGGAGGAGGGAGGGTTGTGAGGACTGATTCCTGCTTTCTATGGAGAACACCTGTTACAGGTGAGTAACTACGCTTTCTCCAGAAACAAGCAGTAAGTCAGTCCTCACATATGGGACTCCCTAGCTCCAGGCTGCCAGGGTTCGAACCATGACAGCAGCAGAAGCGATCCAGGGGAGGTCATGAGTTGCAGAAGGTGAGTCCCTACCAAGAGACACTGCAGAACCTAGCTTCCAGCATCACCAGAACTCCAGTAGCCTGAAAACTGAAGGGTTGGAGGGCAGGAGTTGCTTATACACTGAGAATGCTTCTGATCACTGCCTGGCCAAAGGCTCTGTCCCTGCGGGACTCACTCTCAAAGTAGTAGTGAGCTGCGAACATATGGACTGAAGAACACATGGTGGCCTTACAGATTTCTTGCACTGGTACTGCGCGTAGCTTGGTCACCGATGTGGCCATAGACCTTATGTGGTGAGTAGTGATCTGGAGCTCCAGAGAGAGGCCAGCTCGCTCATAAGTGAGAGGAATGCAGTCTGCCAGGTGGACATAGGAGGTACAGGTAGCCCCAGTCTGCTGGAGGTCATAGGAGATAGAAAGCTGAGGAGCTTTTCGATGAGCCTTGATTCTCTGTAGATAAAAGGACAGGATCCTCTTGCAATCCAGTGTATGCAAAACGACCTTCTCCCTGCTGGCGTGTAGCCATGGGAAGAAGACGGGGAGAACTACCTCATGACTGAGGTGAAAAGTCGCCACCACCTTTGGGTGGAATTTGGGGTGCATACGAAGCACCCCTCTGTTTCTATAGAACCTGGTATAGAGCAGGTCCGCCATCAGGGCCTCCAGCTCGCTTACTCTGCGAGTGGACATCAACGCCACCAAGAAGGCCACCTTCCAGGAGAGATGTTTCAGGTGGCAGGAGGCCAAAGGCTTGAAAGGCAGCCTAGTGAGCTGGGATAGCACCACATTGAGATCCCATTCTGCAGCTGGAGGGCGGGAGGGGGGGGGGGCTTTGATAGCAGGAGGACCCTGAGGAATCTGGAGACCAAAGGCTGGCCTGAGAGAGGTTTCCCCTCTATAGGGTGATGGTTAGCTGCTATGGCGCAGAGATGCATCCTCACTGAGTTAGATTTCAAGCTTGAGTGAGAGAGGTGCAGCAAGTACTGCAGCACGAGCTTTACTTGACAGGAGAACACGTTCTCATTCCTCTCTGCACACCAGACAGAAAACCTCCTCCACTTGAAGGCATAAGCCCTTCTGGTGGATGGCTTTCAGGAGGATCTCCTTGACCTCACCTGGGAGGTTGAAGGGGGCCATAGTTACCCTTTCAGCAGCCACGCTGTCAGCGTTAGGGGACCCCAGGTTGCGGTGAAGCAGGGAGCGCCCTTCCTGGGAAAGGAGATTTGGGTCACGGCCCAGAAGTACTGGGGCTGCCATGGACAGAGAGAGTAGCAGGGGGAACCAGGGCTGCTTGGGTCACCTGGGCACAATCAGGATTACTGAGGCAAATAACTATTTGTAAATCCTGTAAATAGATATATGTAAATAGTTTGAAATATGTAAATAGTTCGATTGTTATTTAACAAATTATTTACCATACTTAGTCCAATCATGTTTAATGTATTTAGCAAAATTGTACCTAGTTAATTAATGTTTCATGTAAAACAGACCTGTTAATCTGTTCATTCCTTGTTCATTGTAAACCGCACCTGATCTGTGGAAGGTAGCGGTATATAAGCAACTGTTAAATAAATAAAATAAATAAAATATTTGCTCTGGATCTTGAAAAGGCACTTGGCTATCAGAGGGGTTGCTGGGTATGTATAAAGCAGGCCCTGAGACCAGGAGATCAGGAACGCGTCTGCCACCTCAATCCTAGAGTGTGGCTGAGGAGAGGAGAATTTGAGCAACTGTGAATTGTCTGGGGCGGTGAACAGGTCCAGCCCGTGCCTTTCCCAGAGGTAGAAGAGCCTCCGGGTCACCTTTGCAGGTGCCACTCCTGAGGCCGAAGGACCCTGTTGAGGCTGTCTGCCGTCTTGGCCCGGTAGGTACACCGCCCGCAGAAGGATATGGTTGCGCACTGCAAAGGAGTGGAGGGCCATTCCCTCCCGGCAGAGGGAGTAAAAGCCTGTACCCCCCCCCTGTTTGTTCACATAGAACACAGCAATTTGGTTGTCTGTCTGTATGAGTACTGGAAGGCGGCCCAGGTGGTGGCTGAAGGCCTGAAGGACCAGGAAGATGGCCCTGAGTGCACTGGCCCTCACAATGTGCGCCCCAGCCCACAAGGGAGGCATCTGCTGTCAGGACACTATGAGGGGTCGGTGCCTGGAAGGGCATCCCTGCCCTGAGGTGATGCAGGGACTGCCACCAGATGAGGGAGGCCGCCAGCTGGTGGGTGACCTTCACTCTGTCCCTCAGCCTGCCTGATGCCTGCACCCACTGGCATGGAGGCACCACTGGGCTGCCCACATATGCAGGCGGGCCAGAGGCGTAATGTGAACTGTCGAGGCTATGTGGCCTAACAGGCAGAGGAGTAGGTGAGCTGGCACTGAACTGTAGCTCTGCACTTGCATCAGGCGGTGGGCTCTCTCCACAGGGAGAAAGGCCCTGACTTGCCGAGTGTCCAACTGGGCCCCTATGAATTCCAGATCTTGGAATGGGGAGAGGCTGGATTTGGGGTAGTTGATGAACCCCAGATGTTGCAGGGAGTGGATAGTGAGCCTTGTGGCCCGCCTGGCCTTGAGAGGTGTGCTGCCTCTGATGAGCCAGTCGTACTGGTGAGGGAAGACATGGGCCCCCTGGAGGTGCACGTGGGTGGCTACGACCACCAGGCATTTGGTAAAGACCCTTGGAGAGGAGGTGAGGCCGAACAGCAGCACCTTGTACTGGTAGTGCTGCCCCCCACCAATAATCTTAGGTAATGCCTGTGGGAGTGGTGGATCAGGATGTGGGTGTAAGCATACTCGAGATCCAAGGAGCAGAGGCAGTCTCCCTGGCAGAGGTAGGGCAGCAGTGTTCCAAGGGAGAGCATCTTGAACCTCTCCCACACCAGGAATGTGTTCAAGTTGCGCAGGTCCAGGATGGGCCAAAGGGCCCCTGGATTTTTTTTTGGGACAAGGAAGTACCTTGAGTAGAACCCTTTCCCCAGAGGTGATGGGGTAAAGGTTCCACTGCCCTGTCTCTGAGCAAGCCTGCGAGTTCTGTGGAAAGCAAGGCTTGGTGGAGGAGAGGATGAGGTGGCTCTCCTAGGAAGAAGTCTGGGGGTTCTGCTGCAGATGGAGGAAGTACCTCTCCTGCACCACCTACAGAACCCACTGGTCTGTGGTGATGCTGGCCCATCTGTGGGCGAGAGAGGCCAGTTGACCCTCTGTGTGTTGAGGTGGGGAGACCCATCCCAAGGAGTCAAAAGCTTCCCCCCCGGCTGGGTGGGAGCTGGTGTCTGGGGCTTGGGAGCCTTGGGCTTCCTAGGTCCATGCCCCTGGCCTTTTGGCTGTGAGGCCTGGTGAGACTGCCCCGAGAAAGGTTGGTAGTGACTGGCCTGAGAGTAGCCCTTTTTCCTCAGGAAAAGGGCTTTTTCCCCCAAGGATTTTTTTCCTGGGAAGGGTCGAGTTCTTTCTGGAATCCTCTGCCGGGTCACTACCTTGGCCTCAATCTCCGCAGCTTTGTCCGACATCGGTTTCCCGAACAGGTTCTCCCCGTTGCAGGGGACATACAGGAGCTTTTCCTATACCCGCTGCTCCAGGTCCAAGGTCTATAGCCATGCTTGGCGTCGGGTGCCGATGCCCAGGTCTGCAACCCTGGCCGCCGACTCAAACCTGTTGTAGGCGGCCCAGGAGAGGAACTTGGAACACTCCCAGATGCCTGCTGCTAGAAACCGGAACTGTTGCAGCGGTTCCCCAGCGAGGCCTGACGAGAACCCCGACGTTCCTCTTTCAGGCACTTAAGGTATATTCCAATGTCCAATTCGTATGCCTGTATGCGGCACCCGAGTATGGCGCCCTGATAGCACTTGTGCCCCATGGCATTGAGGGCCCGGGCTTCCTTAGCAGGAGGAACTGAGGAGTAAGTCTTTTGACTCTTCAGTTTTTGTATGGAAGACTCCACAACTATCGCGTTGTGGGGGAGTTGTGGCTTATGGAACCCAGGACCCTTCTGGATGCAATAGATGGCTTCCAGGTGCCGACTTACCGCTGGCATTGAGGCCAGGGACTCCCACATCCAGAGGAGCAATTTTTCGAGGATGGGTAGAACCAGTATTGTGAGAGTCTCCTTGGGAGGAGACACGTATTGTAGAATCTCAAGCTCCTTGGTGCGCGGGTCCTCCTCTGACTCCGTCTGGATCGAGAGAGCCCGGGCCATGCCATGAACAAAGTCATGAAAGGCCACGTCCTCAGATGGGGAGTGGCGCCGAGGCTCCGGAGACGACTGCTCAGAAGGGATGTCCCGGTGTCGAGAGGTTTCCGGGGAGGCCTTGTCCTCAGTCTCCCAGTCGGAGCCCAAGGGCGTTGAGGAGTCAGCCCTGGGGGCAGCTCTGAGGAACCGCCCCCCCCCCCCCCAGAGGACCTAGGGTCAGACTCCTGGAAACTCACCGGGGAGGACCGGAGCCCTGAGGAGCGTGATCGAGACCTCAAACGACACCGAAGACTTACCGGAAGCTGGTGGTGCTTGGTGCCAAGTTCGAAACCCGGAGGCTCCCCTGAGGTTGGGGGGCCTGGTGTAAGGGCCGAATATGCTGGGGGGCCCGACATCAACACCCGCTGCCAGGCCAAGATGGAAGAGAGGGTCTGCTCAATGGCTGCTATGCGAGACTCGAGGCCTGAAGGCTGTGCAGCACTCAACGTGGACACCTAGGGCCTTGGGTCTGATGCCGTCACTCCAGAGAGTGCATCCTCGAGGACGACTATAGGTTCACGGGTCCTGGCATGGTCTCCGCCAGCCAAGGACTCTTGTCTCGAGACTTTCTGAGGGCACTGCTCGGAGTCACCCGAATCCCGCCAAGGGACATTGCCAGGTTTGACTGGAGGCATCTCCTTTGGAACCTTCTTCTTTTTGGAAGGGTCTGGGGCTGCATTGGAGGAGCCGCTGCCACAGGACTCCAAGGATGTCCAGACCTCTCGCGAAGGGCCAACTTCGGGGTTCAGCGATGGGGAAGCTGGGGCAGAGTCAGACCTTGGAAATAGCTTCTCCTGCAACTCAAACTGCCTCCCCTATTGGTCTTACGGGTCAAGGCCTGGCACAGGTCACAGGTGGAGGTGTCGTGGTCCAGGCCCAGGCAGCGGATGCAGCAGTCATTAGCATCAGTGACTGAGATAGCCTGACTACAGTGGTTGCATTTCTTGAACCCACCGGGAATCATGGTGGGAGAACATCCGGCTGGGGTCGAGGATCCCCAGGCAAAAAAAAAAGCCTGATGGCCGGTCGAGGTGGAACCTTGAGGAACATGAGAAAAAGGAGAGCTGAGATTGGCACTGGTGGTGCCGCCTCGAGGCAGGAAGGGAACCAGTATGCAAACCGGACAAATGAAGGAATTAAATAACTTTTTCTGGGAGAGTGGGGGACCACGTCCGTTGGGCTCCGTGGAAAAAAGGAGACTGAACAAGATGGCACCCTTGGGCAGGAAGCTGCCCTGGACTCCAATCAGTTGCCTCCACAGTCTGATCCGGCACTGGCTCCCCCTTGTTGCTGTACCCATTATGACCAGCGGAGACAGGCTCTAGCCACCTAGGCCCTGCAAATGGAGGCCTGAAGCAAGAGGACATTGATATCGAAAGCCTGTTTTAAGAAGGTGTCCAACTTCTGATCCTGGACATCCTTGATCGCCACATTACCTTCTACCAGGATCGTCGTCGTCTTTGTAGCTGCGGAATCTGCCGTGCCCATCTTAGGGGGGCCGAAACAACTCGAAATCCTGATCGGACAGTGGATACAGGCGTGTCATAGTCCTTGCCCCCTTCAGGCTTTCCTCCGACAGACCCCACTCTTCCTGGATCATCTGCCACACAACTCGATGCACTGGAAAAACCTTCTGCGTCCTGTGTACCGCTTGTAGCAACGGATCCTCCAGTGACTCGTCTTCACCCAGAAGAGTGTGGACATATTCAGAGCCTTGAGAGATTCAGTGATGAGCGTTGGGAGCTCCTCGCAGCGGAATACCCATAAAATCCTCACCCACTCATCCTGCTCTGGGATCTCCCCTTCAAGATCCTTGTCTGCCTCCAGTTCCATGTCTAGGTACTCCTCCTCGGAACCTATGGACAATGAGGGAAGGGTTAGGACAGCCGTTATAGTTGGTGATTCGATCATTAGGCATGTAGATAGCTGGGTGGCTGGTGGACGTGAGGATCGCCTGGTAACATGCCTGCCTGGTGCGAAGGTAGCGGACCTCACGCGCCACCTAGATAAGGTCTTAGATAGTGCTCGGGAGGAGTCTGCTGTCTTGGTACATGTTGGTACCAATGACATAGGAAAATGTGGTAGGGAGGATCTGGAGGCAAAATTTAGGCTTTTAGGTAGGAAGTTGAAATCCAGAACGTCCATGGTAGCGTTCTCCAAAATGCTTCCTGTTCCACACGCAGGACCCAAAAGGCAGGCAGAGCTCCGGAGTTTCAATGCGTGGATGAGACAATGGTGCAGAGATGAGGGTTTTGGATTTGTTAGGAACTGGGGAACATTCTGGGGAAAGGAGGGGCTCTTCCGAAGGGATGGGCTTCACCTTAACCGGGATGGAACCAGGCTGCTGGCATTAACCTTTAAAAAGGAGATAGAGCAGCTTTTAAACTAGATATTAGGAGAAAGCCGACAGTCGCCCAAGAGCGGATGGTTCGGAAGAATGTATCCTTGAAGGATACTACCAAAAGCAGAGAGGTTCCACAAAAGAGTAAAGAAGCCCAAATGACCTCAAGTATGGAGCAAAAAGAGCTTAAAGATCCCAATTTACCCATGTCTAACAATAGCCAAATTAACATGAATAAAATACATTCTCTAAAATGATTGTATGCAAATGCTAGAAGTCTAAAAAATAAGATGGGAGAGTTAGAATATATAGCACTAAATGAGAGGTCAGATGTGATTGGAATATCAGAGACATGGTGGAAGGAGGACAACCAGTGGGACACTGATACCTGGGTACAAACTATATCGTAATGATACAGCTGATCAAATTGGTGGAGGGGTTGCGCTCTAGGTTAGAGAGGGCATTGAGTCAGAAAGGATTAAAGTTTTGCAGGAAACAAAATTTGCTGTAGAATCTCTATGGATTGAAATTCCATATCGACAGGGGAAGGCGATGGCAGTGGGGGTGTACTATCGACCGCCTAGCCAGAATGAACAAATGGATGATGAAATGCTCAAAGAAATCAAGGAAGCTAACAAAAGTTACAGCGCAGTAATAATAATGGGTGATTTCAATTACCCCGGTATCGACTGGGTCAGTGTCACGGCAGGACAGGCTAGGGAGATAAAGTTCCTAGATGACATAAATGACTGCTTCTTGGAGCAGCTGGTTCATGAACCGACCAGAGAGGAAGCCATATTAGACCTAGTCCTTAGTGGAACACCAGATCTAGTGCAAGGGTGTTGGGGCCACTTGGCAATAGTGATCATAGCATGATCGCCTTTGATTTAATTAGTGGAGGAGGGATAGTAAGGAAATCCACAGTACTACCTTTTAACTTTCGAAAGGGAGACTATGATAAAATGAGGAAAACAGTTAAGAAAAAACTAAAAGGAGCAGTTGCAAAGGTTAAAGACTTACATCAAGCTTGGGTGTTGTTGAAAAATACTATCTTGGAAGCCCAGACCAGCTGTATTCCACGCTTTAAGAAAAGTGGAAGGAAGTCCAAAAAACTGCCAGCATGGTTTAAAGGTGAGGTCAGAGAGGC
Organism: Ichthyophis bannanicus; assembly: GCA_033557465.1. NCBI lineage: Eukaryota > Metazoa > Chordata > Amphibia > Gymnophiona > Ichthyophiidae > Ichthyophis > Ichthyophis bannanicus. The sequence goes on along the minus strand of CM066040.1, from coordinate 170,957,933 downwards.
TGTTGCCAAAAAAGCATCTTTCAGGAAATGGAAAAAAAAGCCAAACGATGAAACCTGGAAACAGCACAAGCACTGGCAGGTCAAATGCATGGCATTGATAAAAAAGGCAAAGGCAGAATTTGAGAAGAAGCTTGCTGCGGAAGCAAAAACGCGAAATAAAGATTTTTTCAAGTACATTCTAAGCAAAAAATCTGTGAGAGAGTCAGTTGGACCATTAGATGATAGAGGAGTTAAAGGGGCACTAAGAGGCGACAAGGCGATAGCAGAGAGACTGAATGAATTCTTTGCTTCGGTCTTTACTGAGGAAGATGTAGGAATGTTACCCATGACTGAAGTGGTATTTAAAGGTGCGGAAGAATTGAAGGAAATATCGATACATCGGGAAGATGTATTACAGCTATTAGATAAACTGAAGAGTAGCAAATCACCTGGGCCGGATGGTATACATCCAAGGGTGTTGAAAGAACTGAAATATGAGATTGCAGACCTGCTATTAGTAATCTGTGAACTATCATTAAAATCATCTCTAATACCTGAAGATTGGCGGATCGCCAATGTAACACCAATTTTTAAAAAGGGTTTGACGGGTGATCCAGGAAACTACAGACCGGTGAGCCTCACGTCAGTACCGGGAAAAATGGTGGAAACCATCATAAGGAATAAAATTACTGAGCATGTAGATAGTCATGGCCTAATGGGAGACAGCCAACATGGCTTTAGACAAGGAAGATCTTGTCTTACTAATCTGTTATGTTTTTTTGAAAGTGTTAATAAACAGGTGGACAAAGGTAAGTCGGTTGATATAGTGTATCTGGACTTTCAGAAAGCCTTTGACAAGGTCCCTCATCAGAGACATTTGGCAAAACTAAAGAGTCATGGGATAGGAGGCAGTGTACTACTGTGGATCAGGAACTGGTTATAAAATAGAAAGCAGAGGGTTGGGCTAAATGGCCAATTTTCCCAATGGAGAAAGGTGAATAGTGGTGTACCCCAGGGATATGTGCTGGGTCCACTGCTTTTTGACATATTCATAAATGACCTGGAAAGTGGAATAACGAGCGAGGTTATCAAATTTGCGGATGACACAAACTATTTAAAGTTGTTAAAACCCAAGAGGATTGTGGAAAATTGCAAGAGGATCTTGATAAATTGGAAGACTGGGCATCAAAATGGCAGATGAAATTTAATGTGGACAAGTGCAAGGTTATGCACCTAGGGAACAACAACCCAAACTATTGTTACACGATGCAAGGTTCCACATTAGGAACCACCACCGAGGAAAAAGATTTAGGCGTCATTGTGGATAACATGTTAAAACCCTCGGCCCAGTTTGCAGCGGCAGCCAAGAGAGCAAATAGAATGCTAGGTATCAAAGAAAGGAATGGAAAATAAAACAAAAGATATTATAATGCCTCTATACCGTTCCATGGTGAGACTGCACCTTGAATATTGTGTGCAATTCTGGTCGCTGTATCTTAAAAAGGATATAGCGTTATTAGAAAAGGTTCAGAGAAGAGCCACCAAAATGGTAAAGGGGATGGAAGGATACTCCTATGAAGAAAGGCTAAAAAGGTTAGGGCTCTTTAACCTAGAAAAGAGACGGCTGAGGGGAGATATGATAGAAGTCTATAAATTAATGAACGGAGTGGAACGGGTAAACGTAGATCGACTGTTTACGTTATCAGAATATAAAAAGACTAGGGGACATGCAATGAAGTTACAGGGTAAACTATTTAAGACTAATAAAAGAAAATATTTTTTCACTCAACGTGTAATCAAACTCTGGAATTTGTTACCGGAGGATGTAGTAAAGGCTGTTAGTGTAGCTGGGTTTAAAAAAGGTTTGGACAAGTTCCTGGAGGGAAAGGTCCATAAACCATTATTAAGAAGGGACCCAGGATATCGATGCTTGACCTAGTACAAGCATTGCAGAACCTGTGTCTTTTGGGGGAACTGCTAGGTACGTATGACCTAGATTGGCCATTGTTGGAAACAGGATACTGGGCTTGATGGACCTTGGTCTGACCCAGTATGGCATATCTTATGTTCTTATGTAATGAAGACTGGCCCTGATTCTCCACCGCAGGCCTCGACCTCTTCGAGGGTACTGATCCTGGCTTGCCTATAGCAAGACCCCATGTCCTTTTGGCCTTGCTCTGAGACGCCAAGGGGCCAGTTGTTCCCTGCTGGAGCAGGCAGAAGGCCTGGAAGCAGGAGCACAAATTTGGGAGAGAACATACCTGGGACCCCTACCTCTCCCAGGGGCTTTGGGATGCTGATGGTCCTGGGGTGGTCAGAGGGCAGGGAGCTGTTTCCTGCGGTGGCACTACAGAGCCCACAACCTCCTGCGCCTCCCCAGATTAATTGCCCTCTCCTGGGTTACCCTCTAGGGTCTGTTCCGTGGAGGTGCCCTCTTGAGCACAACCCCTGCAAATGCCTGCCTCCGACTGCATCACGTCAGGTTCCACAAACGAGGCACTGCAATCTGGTTGGCATATTTGAGGCAAGCAGGGGTGCTTCTCAATCCCCCTGAAAGTTAAAGCTCCACCAGCTTGGATATCTAAAAGTCAATGGAGCTAAGAGAAATTGAAAGCTGAAACCGAAAACAGAAAGCCTGAACAAATCCTGCCCCTTGAAAGACTCAATCGAAATTGGAGCCCACATGTTGCGGGAGAGAGGAGAGAGCGCAAAAAACCCAAACATGCGGTGCTAGAGAAGGGAGAAGAACCACCCCTTTTTCTTCCCGCATTGCTCCAAACTATCCCCCACGCGGCCAGGCTGCTATTCAGGCAAAGAGGGCCTCTGCCTGCCCTTCCGGCAGACCCCCTCTGCCTTTAAACTTCACCCCTGTACCTTCGGTCCTGGGAAGCTCTCTGGTGTCGGCAAGGGTGTGCTGTTGCTGCTTCTACTCCTCCCCTTGTGCTCAGCTGGCAGTCACGGCTTTGTGCAAAGGAGGGGGGTCCTCCGGGGAAATCTGTCTCAGCCTGCCCTTCTGCCGACGCCTGGCAGCTCCTCACCCAAAGTAGAGTTCGGGAGCTGCCAAATCCCCAGGCCCTCAGGTACCCTTCTACACATACTCTCCACTACCGAGGAGGGTGGGGAGGGGGGCTTCTTTTTTTTTCCTTCTTGTTTTTAATTACCTTTGACTACCAGAATAGAACAAAAGCAGAAAGAGTAGTTACTCACCTGTAACAGGTGTTCTCCAGGAGCAGCAAGAATCAGTCCTCACATATGGGTGACGTCGGCGCCGATGGAGCCCTCGTGCGGAGCATTTCCCCAGCTTTCAAAGAAAGCCTTTGGGAATTACAGCGCGCATGCGCGGTCCCCTTCCCGCTCAAGGGTGCCATCTCGCTCAGTCTGATGACATAGCTAAAAGACAGCAAAAAAATTAGCAAAATAAATCATAGGACTGCAACTCCAAGGGGAGGAGGGAGGGTTGTGAGGACTGATTCCTGCTGCTCCTGGAGAACACCTGTTACAGGTGAGTAACTACTCTTTATCCAGGACCAAGCAGGATGTCAGTTCTCACATATGGGACTCCCCAGCTTAAGGCTACCGGAGACCTCAAGCCGAAAAAATGAGCTCCCTGTAGCTCGTCAGTACGTAAGGAAGGAATCTTCTCTGAGAACGCCCCCGACCGGTAGCCCAACACCAGGGCCGGAGGGTAGGAGCTGCCTAAACCCCAAAGAGATTATGGAGTACTGCCTGTCCGAAAGCACTGTCCCTGCGGGACTCCCTCTCAAGGCAGTAATGGGCCACAAAAGTCTGGCTTGAAGACCAAGTAGCGGCCCGGCAGATGTCTGCCAACGGAACAGAGCGGAGATGAGCCACTAACGCAGCCTTCGCCCTGACACGATGAGCCGTGACTCGACCCTCCAACAAGAGGCCGGCTGTCCCATAAGCCCAGGCGATACAGTCAGCAACCCATATGGACAAAGTACGCTTGGAGACAGGCAGCCCCAACTTATTGGGGTAAAAAGAATCGAATAGCTGAACAGCCCTCCGATGCTCCCGCGTATGGTCGAGGTAGAAGGATAACGCCCTCCTACAGTCCAGGGTATGCAGCACCATCTCAGCCCGGCTGGCATGCGGCCTGGGAAAGAAGGTCGGAAGAACCACCTCCTGATTGAGATGAAAAGGGGAGAAAACCTTAGGAAGAAACTTCGGGTGAGTCCGTAAGACTACCCTATTCCTGTAGAACCTAGTGTAAGGGGGGATCAGACACTAGTGCCTGAAGTTCACTCACTCGCCTAGCAGAGGTAAGAGCTACCAGAAACAAGGTTTTCCAGGAGAGAAAACGGGGAGGGCAGGTAGCCATAGGCTCAAATAGCGGACAAGTAATCCGCTGTAAGACCACATTCAGATCCCACTCAGGGGCTGGTGGACATAAAGGAGGCTTAAGCAGGAGGCGGCCTCTGAGAAAACGAGCCACCAAAAGGTGGTTGGGAAAGAGGCCTGCTGTCCACCGGCGAGAGGTGCGCTGAGAGAGCACTGAGGTGAACCCTGACAGAGTTGGACTTAAGGCCTAGATTGGAGAGGTAAAGCAAATATTGCAATACTACCACTACCAAGCACAAGAAGGGATTCTCGCTGTGCTGAGCACACCATGCGGAGAATCTACGCCACTTAAGAGCGTAGGATTTCCTGGTGGATTGCCGCCTAGAGGCTAAGACTACGTCTTCCACCTCTCTAGGCAGTAGTAGGGGAGTCAGGACTACCCTTTCAGCAGCCAGGCCATCAGATGAAGGGACTGGAGGATGGGGTGCAAGAGAGATCCCTGTTCCTGAGACAGGAGATCGTGTTGAAACCCCAGAGGAAGAGGAGTGTCCACCGCCAGTTGCAGCAGAAGTGGGAACCACGGTTGCCTCGGCCACCTGGGGGCTATCAGAATCATGGAAGCCCTGTCCTTGAGGACTTTGAACAGCGTTCGGGACACTAGTGGCGTGGGAGGAAACGCATATAGTAGGCCTTGGGACCACGGAATCAGAAACGCATCCGCTGCTACTCTGAGAGGATGCGGTTGTCTGGAACAGAATCTCGGGAGTTGTCTGTTCAGAGGACTGGTGAAAAGATCCATGGTGGGGAGGCCCCACCTGAGAAAGATCTGCTGAACCACCAACGGATTCAATCTCCATTCGTCTGGTTGCAGGATCCTGCTCAGTCTGTCCGCCAGGTAATTCTCTTGACCTGGGAGGTAGACCGCCTTGAGGAGGATTCCGTGATGACGGCCCAAGAGCACAGCCGTTGTGCCTCCTGACAGAGAAGGAAGGAGCCTGTGCCTCCTTGTTTGTTCACGTAGAACATGGCAACTTGATTGTCCGTCTGGAACAGTACAGACTGGTGAGATGTGAGGTGGGAGAAGGCTCTCAGAGTTAGGCGTATCGCCCGTAGCTCCAGGAAGTTTATCTGCTGAGCAGCCTCCCAAGGGGTCCAGAGACCCTGAGTACATGCCCCTTGGCAATGTGCTCCCCAACCTAGAAGAGAAGCATCTGTCGTCAGCACTTGAGAATGTGGAGGGGATTGAAAAACCACTCCGAGTACCAGATTTGGAAGATGAAGCCACCATTGCAGAGGAGACGAGCATGGCGGATATTCTTACTGAGTCTGCAAGGCTCCCTGTGGCTTGATGCCACTGAGTTCGAAGGCTCCATTGAGCAGGCCGCATGTGCAGGCGGGCATTGGTGGTTACATGAACCGTGGAAGCCATATGGCCGAGAAGTCTCAGGAATTGCCTGGCGGAGACCAGGGAATTGCTGCGAAACTGCCTGGCTAGGTCCATCAACCTGAGGGCTCTGTCCATGGGCAGAAAAGCCTTCGCCTGAAGAGTGTCCAGCCTTGCTCCTATGAATTCTAAGTTCTGGGACGGGAGCAAAGTGGACTTTGCAAAGTTTATGACAAACTCCAAGTGCTGAAGCAGAGCCACAGTGCGAAGGGTGGCTTGACTGGCCTCCTGGAAAGACTGGCCCCTTATGAGCCAGTCGTCCAGGTATGGAAACACAAAAAGACCCTGAAGCCTCAGGTAGGCCGCCACCACTGCCGGGCACTTGGTGAACACCCTGGGGGCGGAGGTTAGGCCAAAGGATAGTACTCTGTACTGGTAGTGGTTTCCCCCCACAACAAATCTGAGATATTGTCTGTGGTCTGGATGAATAAGGATGTGAGTATAAGCATCCTTTAGATCTAAGGAGCATAGCCAATCTCCCTGCTGGAGGTAGGGCAGCAGGATTCCAAGGGTAAGCATCTTGAACTTTTCCCTCTCCAGGAACTTGTTGAGGTTGCACAAGTCTAGGATGGGTCTGAGGCCTCCTGTTCTTTTTGGTACCAGAAAGTACCTGGAATAAAAGCCGTGACATCTCAGGTGGTGGGGCACCGGTTCCACAGCCTGTTCCTTTAGCAGACTTGCTAACTCCTGAAGGAGTAGGTCCCTGTGCAGAGGGAGTCTTGGAGGCTCCCCTGGAAAATAGGAGGGAGGTACCTGGTGAAAATTGAGAAGATAGCCCTTTTGGACTGTATGAAGCACTCAGGTATCTGATGTGACGGCTGACCACCTGTGGGCAAAGTGGGTCAGCCGGCCTCCTGTGCTGATTGTGAGCCAGCTGAGGAGAAGAGGCTATGCCTTCTGAGTCAAAAACCCCCACCCTGCTGAGCAGGGGCCGGTGTGGGTGGCTTGGGGGTCTTCTGCCTACGGGGCCCATGACCCTGCCCCTTGGCCTGCTGACCCTGTTGGGGAGCTGCAGAGGCCTGATAATGAGGGTATTGCTTATAGGCAGATGACTTCCTCGGGTAAAAAGTATTTTTTCCCGAGCCCCTCTTTTTCTGAGAAGGGGCAGAGGTTTTTCTGGACAGCCTAGTCCTGGTCAGAGTCTCGGTCTCGAGTTCTGCAGCCTTTTCAGCCATGGGCTTGCCAAAGAGGTTTTCACTTCGGCAGGGGACATCGACCAACTTGTCCTGTACCCATGGCTCAAGGTCGGATGACTGTAGCCAAGCCTGTCGGCGGGCACCGATGCCGGCCCCGGCTACTCGGGCCGAAGCCTCGAAGCCATCGTAGGCTGCTCGAGAGATAAACTTCGAGCACTCTCGAATACCGGTGGACAAGGCCTGGAACCTTTGCAAAGGTTCCTCGGAGAGACCAGCAGAGAACCCGGCAATCTCCTTTGCCAGGTCTCGGAGATACATGCCATGTAGAGCTGGTATGTCTGGACACGGCAAGCAAGCATAGAGCCCTGGAAGCACTTCTTACCGAGGGCATCCAGGTTCTGGGCCTCCCGGCTGGGAGGCACCGAGAAGTGCATCTTCTGACTTTTCAGTCGATGCATGGCCGATTCCACAACCATGGAGTGGTGCAGTAATTGTGCCTTTTGGAACCCGGGGCTCTTGCGGACTCGATAGATGGAATCGACCCGCTTGCTCAACACCGGCGTCGAGGCCGGGGTCTCCCACATGCGGAAGAGCAGCCACTCCAGCATCGGAGGAACCGGCACAGTAAAGGCCTCCTTCGGGGGAAAGTCATACTGGAGGGCCTCGAGCTCCTTGGCTCGAGGCTCCTCCTCGGGTTCCACGGGGAAGGCCAAGGCCTTGGCCATATCCCGCACGAAGTCCGAGAACCGGGTATCCTCCGGTGGGGATCGCCTCCGAAGTTCGGACTCCGGCGAGTCCGATGGGACACACCAAGTCCAATAGGTGTCGGGTGACTCTTCGTCCTCCGTCTCCCAGCCCGACTCCTCGGAGGAGGTGTCGAGTGGCTTCGGTCGGGCGGGCACCGATGCCCTCCGCCCCGACGCCGAGGGTACCGGTGTCGATGACCTCGGTCCCGAACGGGAGGCCGAGGGAGACCGTGGCCGAGGATTGACTCGAGCCCGCATGGACTCGAGGATCGGCTCGGCCTCCGGGGTCGACTTGGACGTCGATGTCCCGGTGGTCGGGGCAGATGCACCGGTGAGACCGGCGATCAATGCCCGCTGCTGTTCCATGAAGGCAGCGAGGCTGCTCTCCAAGGCCGTCAACCTGAATCCGAGCTCAGGAGACCCAGCAGCCCCCGACTCGGGCCCCGACAGCATCGGGCCCGACGTCGGCTCCCTTGGAGGAGAGTCCACGAGGACTACAGCACTCATGTGTCCAGGAGACTCCATCTCGATACGAGGTTGCTTGGCAGGCCTCTCCGACTCCGAAGACCCAGGACGGCTATCGGGGCTATGCGACCTGGCTCTCGAGGAACCAGGAGCGTCCACCGACGCCGCCCTCGCGGTTTTCTTCTTCCTGCGCTGTTCCCGTGAAGGAGACCCCCGCTCAGAGGAACCCCGACGCTGCTCGGGGCCGGAGTCCCGAGACGTCGAGGCCTCTGACGAGGTCCAGGCCCGTCCGGATGCGGAGTCAGAGAAGATCCTATCTTTCTGGTGCTGTCGACTCCTCAACGCCTTCGAGGACATTTTGCCACACGGACCACAGATCATCGGGTCATGATCGGGTCCAAGGCAGCGGAGGCAGCAGTCATGTGTGTCGGTAAGAGACATAAGTTTCTTACACCGATCACACTTTTTAAACCCGCTGGCAGTCATCGGGGGAAAAAGGGCCCCTGCGAGGTCAAAAGACAGGGCTGCCAGTGAAAAAAGAAAAAATGGCGTGAACGCTAGTCACGAAGGACAAAAACCGAAAAAGAGAGAGTGGGCTCGATACCGGCGTATCGGGCCCAGGCGGGAAAAGGATCCGAAAGAGAAGTACAAAAAACAGGGAAATCAACTTTTTCCTCGGCGAAACACGAACTACGTCCGTCGGGCTCCACGGAAAAAAGAAGACTGAGCAAGATGGCACCCTTGGCCGGGAAGGGGACCGTGCATGCGCGCTGCAATTCCCAAAGGCTTTCTTTGAAAGCTGGGGAAATGCTCTGCACGAGGGCTCCGTCGGCGCCGACGTCACCCATATGTGAGGACTGACTTCCTGCTTGGCATTGGAGAAAGAAATTACCCTAAACAAAACTAACATTAACTAAACTTCCTTAGTTGTCCCTTCAGTGAGTCCAGCACTCTGGCTCACCACCTCCTCCAGCTGTTTGGAGATTGAGCATACTGGAGCTTTTGGGCGGTCCCTGTGATATTAGTACTGCTGTCATCAAAAGATGAAATGGCTCAGTCTCCTCCGAGCTGCTGGAAGAGGTACACTACCCCAGAAGAGCGGGACTGGACTAGAGGGACAATAAGGAAGATGGTCTTCCATCCAAGTATTAGGCCTGATCCTGATTAGCTTCAAGGCACAGTGCTCTAAACCCATACAGAAGTACATGAGTTAACCATCTTCAGGAACTGGTTTACTACAAAGTGCATTTTTGCTTTGAGTTTGATTTAAGTAATGAGGACGTCTATTGGCTAGACAAAAGAAAACTTTCTAATCTGCTACAGGTCTATCAGCCTGCAGTCTATACCTAAGAAAAGTTTAATGAGCACCATGAAAAAAACCAAACAGATGTTAAGCTTTTTTCTAAAAAACTCTTCTGGCAAATGAAAATGAAAAGCATCTTACCTTTTCTAACTCGTTTGGTAGGTGTTCCGGTTCTTCTGAAATGCTGCATTTTGTCACTTGTTGCAATTTGCTCTGGAGAAACCACATGGCGGGCCTCATAGCTTAATCCTGCTCTGTGAAGATGTCCACGGACATGATTAGATAACCCAACACCTGTTTCAAATATTGCTGGACAGTAAGGGCAGGATTTTTTCTCAAGTGATAAATCAGTCCAATGAAAAACAGAGTTATGGTTTGGCACTGTAGTTTCTGCTTTTTCAAAATGTTCAGAACGATGTAATTCATGCAGAAATTTACTATTGTCAGCATCCTCATAATATTCAAAATAAAAATCATCTTTATGCTCATAATGGAGGTTGACCACTTCACTACCTGCTTCTTCATTATTTGTTTTCCCTTTGAAAAGGGGGTATCCATCTCCATGTGTTTGACTGATATCACTGTAATCATCATCTTCAGCCATCTGTGCTGTATAATCATCAAGTTCAACATTATCCCATGAGTATTCATCTTCCATTTCATAGTTGTCTTTTTTATCAGCAGGACCAAATTTCTGTAGAACAACAACAGTCATTTTATGCAGAAAATCTGGATAACAATCCAGATCATCTTCAGTTATTGACCTTTCATGCCTAGATTTCACCACTTTCTTTACAGCTACATGTCTAGGATCTTCAAACACATCTGACCTTTCTGCATCATCATCCTGAGAATCCATGATTAAGCAGTTACTTTGGGGACTCTCCGATGTTGAAAATAAATGTAAAGAACTTACAGAGCTGGTCTCCTGTTTTTTAAAATTCAACGGGTATTGGTTGTTTGATTTTTTAAACAAGCTGTAACGTTTACATTTTTGTCTATATAAATAGGTGCTGCTCATTTTAACATCTGATTTTCGTTTTGATGATTCCTGAAAAAGCCTTGGCTTTTGGCTGTTATTTTGAATCAAAATGGTCTTGCTTGGGGAACTATTTGGACTGCATACAAGTGATTGTGCAACAGTTTTTCTGGCTTTTTGTATCCTATTGGATTTCTTATGGAGCTTTGTAAGAATGGTAGATTGGGAGGCTGATCCAAATGGCTTTCTGATATCTTGTTTTAAAACAGAGTTTTTTGGAAATGCATATGATTCTTTCATGAACGGTTTCTTCCTACTACCAAAATCTAAAAGTTCATCTATCTCACTTTCTCTTTTTTCTAGCATAAACTGATCATCAAGTTGCTTTAGACATGATGCTGGATGTAAATATTCCATGTGCTTTTTTAGGATACTTCTAGCAGGAGTTGCAAAAGGACATATCTTGCACATGTATCCATCAGATCTTTTTGATGAAACTGAATATGGATCTTTTAAAGGATTCTTCTTCAGAGCTATTCTGTGGGACATTTCAGATTTAACAATTGAGCACTTTACTATTGCTCCATGAGAAATACTTCGATGGCACTCTAGTTCATTTTCCGTCACAGCCATGAAATTGCATTCCTCACAACAGTAGTATCTTTTATCTTTTTCATGGGTCTTAGCATGTTGGACAAATGTTTTAGGGCAATTAGTGCCAAACACACATTGTGGGCATTGTAATCGTGCATTCCTACCTTCATCCTGCAATTCTTTTAATTCACGTATTTCCTCCATCAGTTTCTGCCTCCTTTCTTGATGGATAATCATGTGTTTAAGAAGTGAATTACGATCTCGAAAAGTCCTTCCACATTCCCTACAAGCATATGGTCTTGGAACGTTGAGATGTCGAAAGTGACTATTCCCATCCAAGTGATACATCATATGTCTATGGAGATGTTTCTTTTCCCTGAAGTTCACATTACATTTTGTGCATGGGTAAAATGCTGGCTCTTGATCAGAACTGAAAGTTGATGGAGACTCTGAATCAATGTCTTCAGATTTACTAGGAAAAAATGCATCTGCATGAACAGGTGAAGCTTCATCGGAAAAGATGCTAGCTGGACTGTACATAAATTGATGAATGGCTTCTACTGTTTCAGTTGGAAGATTATCTTCTGATTCATCATCAGCTGGTTCAGATTTTATTTGTGTTAATGCATATTTCTGTGGCAATTGTATCTGTTCTTCACTCTGCTCCAATATATCATTTTGTGATTTTGCTTTCTTAGGAACATAATCTGAATCACTGTAATAATCCTCAGAATAACAACGGGTTATCTTGCTGACATCCATTTTACGTTTTCTTTTTTTCTCTACAGGTACAGTAGGGACTGGAGGCTTTTCTACTGGATTTTCGTCATTCATAAGAAACTGTATAAATTCTGTGTGGGGATCCCAAGTTGTATTGCCTGGTCCATAGTCATCAGTACCTAGAGAATTTCTATCCACTTTGACATGTTCTTCCTTTAAGGTTATATTTTTTGTGTCTTCACACACTTCTTGGTTTAAAGTGCTATCTGATTTTAAATTATTCCCTGTAGATTTCTGTGGCTCACCATCAACAAGTGAAGAAGAGGTAGATATTTTAATGGAATGGGTCATATTTTTGGCATGTGAAATATCTGGTACCAAAAATAAAACTTGGGGTTTACTTGACTTCTGTGTGTTAGGTATTTGAATATCATGTACAGCCTTCAAAGCTGAAGAATCTGTTTGCTGACCTAAAGGTTGTCCAGCAGTTAATGAACTACTTTTATTCATGATGGAAGCCTTAGTTAAGGTGGTGTTTGAAACTGGTCCATTAACAGCAGTTTCTTTAGGCAAGAGGTTTTCACTAGAAACAGTAGGAGCACCAGCATGCATAATAAGATCTGACTGGACTTCACTTAAGGCTTTTTCGGATGTGTCCTTTGAAAGATCTTCAGGCAGAGTCAGTGTACTGTTTTCATTAAATGACCTTGGACTCTCTTGTGGCTTCTTACGTACCACACTATTTTCAACAGGGAAATTGATGTCCTCTAGGCATCCTCCTTTAGCACCAATAATCTCAGCAGTGATATTAGGATCTTCCATATCGTAAGTCTTCTAGTTAACATCTACTGTAAGCAAAAAGAAAAAAAATTAAATGTTTATGTTTATTTGCTATATTGCCCTTCGTCAGTGACACCAAAGCGGTTGACAGTAAATTAATAAGATAAACAAAAAAATATATATATATAAGATAAAGTTACAATTTTAATTAGGGAGAGAGCTCCCAAAACAAAGATAGTAAAGACATTCATAGCATTCATACTCTGTTGCCAGTTACAGTCTCTACCAGAATCCAGCTCTATCTCCTTTGAGTAGATAAATGCTTGCTCAATGCAGTTTTGAATCTGGGAAATAAGGATTCCATTCTAATATCACAAATCTAGAGGAATTCCTTAATAGCACTCAGTCCTTTAACATGGATGCAATCAATCAAAGATTAATATCACAGATCTGAAAATATTTCATATATTTCATTTCCACAAAAATATCCTTAAGAATGAATCCACCCTAAAATCATCTTACTCATTAAATCCTAAACTAAACTGAGTCAGAACTGCCATTTAATATTATCTCAGACTATCAGAAAGTCATCTTTATATGTTGATATAACCTTATACAGAAAAATATACAGTACATTTCTGAGCAAGTTTGAAAAGATGGGTTAGTACTGTGAAATGTTTAAGAAATAGCCTCAAATGGCAAAGCAGTATAATACTAAGATGCAGAAATAACAACAAACATAGGATTGTCCCTTAATGCATGGTAGTAGACAAAAATTAGTGCAGGGGACGGGTCAGACTCATGCTGACTGATGGGGCATTCCCGGTATGTTCTCATGCAGTTAGCGCAGGTTGGAGGAATCTGCCGCACTGAAGTGGCAGTCACACCAATTAAAGTGATGGTAAATGTACCCACACTAACTACAACAATGGTTAGCATGAGCTAATGATGCCCATGTTAACTGTACGACGCAGTCAACACCCTCTTTCCAGCCTGATCCTGCCCAGTCTCTACCCCGACCCAAGGTATTAGCATGAGATTTTTATACGGTGACTCTTTTAGCATGCGGTAACCATTTCCTTCGTCCTGCATACGGCAACAGATACCACACTGTAGCAAACATGCCCCTTAACGAGGCTACTACCATGCAGTTAAACTCCACACAGCTCCTTTACCAGTTACAGCATGCAGTAATTGCAGTGTTAAACAGCTAATATGGAAGGGAGCATGGAATGGGCAGGGACTGCACCTTATTGTTAATGTAGAGGTTGCTACTGCATGTTAACATGGCAGATAATATAGAACAGTTAACACTCCCTTAACAGGTGTAGCTAACTGCATCCAATATTATTTCTGCAATTAATGTATATCATCAATTTCTCGAAGAACCACAAGAACCAAGATATAAACAAAGTAGCCCTTTATTGAATTCCAGCGACCCCGACATGGTCGTGTTTCGGCATGAGCCTTCATCAGGGATCGCTGGAATTCAATAAATGGCTATTTTATTCACGTCTCGCTTCTTGTGCTTCTTTGTCTTTTTGCAAGTACGGTATGTTCCTTACGGACCGATATCAATTTCTCTACATTAACTGCATGGCAAAATGCTGGAATATCCTCAACCATTAATGCAGAGGTTTTGCAGTTAGCACATGATAATTTTGGTAACTACTGTGCGGTAACTGCAAATTCCTAGTGCAGTGTAGCAAATGAGGCACTTGATGCATTTAATTACACAGAGAATATTATTTTTTCAGAACTACTCAACTCAGACCCTCAATTCTGGACCTTTTCAAATCCAGGCTGAAAACGCAACTCTTCAAAGCCGCTTTTGGATCCTGATTCGCTTAGATTCCTACATGTTTCCTTACCATTCCCCTAGATAAATCCTTGTCCTCAGCTGTTGTGTTGTCTTTCTTGACTAAAGCTCTAATGAGAAGGGACCACCTTTTACATGTGTCTATACATCGCAGTGCCTTTTAGAGCTATACAAATAAGTAGCAGTAGCAGTAGACCAAATTATACCGGACAGCAAAGTATGGTTAATTGAGAACTTAGCTATTAGAAAATATGTCACACTGTTACTGCACAATGGGCTTAACCTCAGAAAACATCTTAAGACATGAAACAGAAACATTCTTAAAAATAACTCTTGATCCATCCTCTCCAGCCAACTGGCGCCCCATCTCAAATCTTCCCTTTCTTTCAAAAATTCTTGAAAAACTGGTCTATGCACAACTTTCCTCCCACCTTGAAGCCTCCCTGATACTTCACCCTCGTCAATCTGGTTTTCGTCCCAACCACAGTACCGAATCTATTCTGCTTTCCCTTCTCAATGACTTGCATATTGCCCATGATTACGGCCTCATCTCTATCACTGTCTCTCTTGACTTATCTGCTGCTTTCGACCTTGTGGATCATCACACCCTTCTAGATCGTTTACATAACATTGGGCTCTCTGGTTCTGTTCTCTCCTGGTTTCGCTCCTATCTTTCTCATAGGTCCTTTTCCGTACCCTCGGGTCTCTCTTCCTCTCCCCGACCCCCCTCCCATGTGGTGTCCCCCAGGGCTCTGTCCTTGCCCCTCTTCTATTTAATGTCTTCATGGCTCCCCTTGCCCTTTTGGTCCATCAGCAGAGCATCACAGCCCATTACTATGCAGATGATATTCTTCTTCACCACACCGACCCCTCTGTCCCTGATCTCACCCCCCTCAATTCCTGTTTGGCTTCGGTGGCCACCTGGTTCTCTTCTAACTTCCTGCATGTGAACCCCTCTAAAACCTCTGCTATATGGTTTACTTTTGGTGCCCCAGCCCCCTCCATCGCCCCTCTTCTGTCCTCCTCCCCTCTTCCACTTGTTTCCTCCCTGCGCTACCTAGGGGTTGTCCTGGATTCTGCTTTATCATTCAAGGAACACCTTTCTTCTGTGGTAAAACGGTCCTTCTATACATTGCGACAACTTCGTGCAGTTTGCCCCTTTATTTCACCCACTTCTATGACCACACTGCTCTTATCTCTTGTGGTATCTCGTCTAGATTATTGTAATGTTGTTCTCGCCGGCCTTCCTCAAGTACAATTACAGCGACTGCAATTAGTTCATCACACAGCAGCACGTATTCTGATGCATGCCTCACGCTTCGATCATATCACCCCCATCCTAATTCACCTGCACTGGCTTCCACTTGTCTATCGTATTCATTTCAAAGTTCTCATCCATGTACATAAAACCATTCACACCGGTGTCCCTCTCTATCTTGCTGATCAGATTCACCTTCACTCTTCCCACCGTTCCCTTCGGTCAATCCATCTGAACTGTATGTCCCTTCCCTCTCCGTCGCAGGCTCATCTTGAATCTACACGTTCTTCTGCTTTTTTCTTCTTTGGCCCACGACTCTGGAACTCGCTTCCCCTTGCTCTCCGCCTCGAATCCTCTTATAAAACCTTCAAGTCCATGCTGAAGACCCACTTATTCTCCTCTGCTTTTCACCTCCTTCCCCCCCCCCCTTCTCCCCTATCTCCCCCACCTCACTGAATGTTGATGTTTCCAAACCTTCTGTTTCCTTGGCATTATTACCGCTATGTTTTTGTTGCTGTATTCTCTCTCTATACTGTTCTGTCTCTTTCTTTTCTTTTTACTATGGCATTCTTTTCCTTTTCTCAGCAGCCTTATTTTTGATATTGTGAACCACTCTGTGCCTTTTGGTGTGAGTGGTACATCAAATATGTTAATAAAGATAAAGATGAAGGCAGAAAAAGAACACATGGCTTATCTAATCTGCCCTTCCATATCAACTACTACAATAGTCCTCTTTTTTCATTTTCAGATCCTTTGTGTTTGTCCCATGCTTTTTTGAATTCAAATACTGTCCTCATCTCTACCACCTCCACTGGGAGATTATTCCATGCATCTACCACTCTTTCTGTAAGAAATATTTCTGTATATTACTCCTGTGTCTATACCCTTTCACTCTCATTCTATGCCCCCTCATAGCAGAGCTTGCTTTCAATCGAAAGAGGCTCTCCTCCTGTGCATTTATGCCTTGGAGGTATTTAAATGCCTCTATCATATCTCCTCTATCCCGCCTTTCCTCTAACGTATACATATTAAGATCCTTAAGTCTATCCTCATATGCTTTATAACGAAGACCACTAATCATTTTAGTAGCTACCCTCTGCGCCGACTCCAACCTGTTTAAATCCTTCTGAAGGTGTGGTCTCCAGATTTGCACACAATACTCCAAATGAGGTCGCACCAAAGACTTATACAGAGGCATTATCACCTCCTTTTTTCTGTTGGCCATTCCTCTCCCTGTGCACCCAAGCATCCTTCTAGCTTTTGCTGTTGCCTTTTCTATCTGTTTAATCACTTTAAGAACATAAGACACAATCACGCCCAGGTCCCGCTCTTCTTTTGTGGACAGAAGTACTTCACCCCATACACTGTACCACTCCCTTGGATTATTGCAGCCCAAATGCATGACCCTGCATTTTTTAGCATTAAACTCAGCTGCGAAATTCTTGACCATTCTTCAGGCTTAGCTAGATCCCTCCTCATGTTATTTACTTCTTCCTGGATGTCTACTCTATTGCAGATTTTGGTATCATCTGCAAAGAGGCAAACCTTACCCGACAGCCCTTCAGCAATATCACTAACAAAGATGTTTAAAAAAACCCAAAACAGACCACTGGTAACCTCCTCCTCCTCAGAGTGAGCGTAGATACTCAACCGTAACAGGTGTTCTCCGGGGTTAGCAGGAATCAGTCCTCTCATATGGGTGACATCAGCATCGACTGAGTCCTCGCGGAAGCATCCCCCCAGCTTTCAAAGAAAGCCTTTGGGAGATGCTACCACACATGCATGGTCCCCTTCCCGCCCAAGGGTGCCATCTTGTTCAGTCAGATGACATAGCTAAAAGACAGCAAAATAAAATAAAAGATGGCAAAGGAGCAACTCCAAGGGGAGGAGGGAGGGTTTGTGAGAACTGATTCCTGCTGTCCCTGGAGAATACCTGTTACAAGTGAGTAACTACGCTTTCTCCAGGAACAAACAAGGAAGTCAGTCCTCACATATGGGACTCCTCAGCTACAGGCTACCGAAAGCCCATAGCGAAAAAAACACGGTCGCCCTCAAGGGGAGCTGTCAGCAGCAGCAATTAAGTCCGTAGCTACAGACTACAGTAGGAACCCTGTGTCCGATGGAAACCAGCATTCCGGTAGCCTATACACAGAAGGGTCGGAGGGTAGGATTGCTTAAACCCCAAAAAGATTACTGAGCATGGCCTGGCCGAAGGCACTCTGTTAGAACTCCGTTTCCAGGCAGTAGTGGGCTGCGAAGGAATGGACTAAAGACCAGGTGGCAGCCTGGCAGATTTCAACCATCAGGACGAAGCGCAGGTTTGTCACCAAGGCCGCCAGGGCCCTGAAATGGTGTGCCATGACTTGTCCTCCCAGCGGGAGCCCCGTTTCCTCATAGGTGAGGGTGATACAGTCCGCCACCCAGGTAGACAGTGTACGTTTGGTCACTGTTTCTTCCCAGTCTACTGGGGTCTTACGAGACAAAATGCTGAGCAGCTTTGCGGCGGCCCTGAGTATGTTAGATGTAGAAGGACAAGGCCCTCTTGCAGTCTAGGGTGTGGAGGACGGTCTCCTCCCTACTGGAGCAAGGTCTTGGGAAGAAGGTGGGAAGTACCACCTCCTGATTGAGGTGGAAGGACGATACCACCTTTGGAAGGAATTTAGGGTGTGTGTGGAGCACCACCCTGTTCTCGTAGAACCTGGTATATGGCGCCTCCACCACTAAGGCCTGAAGCTCGTTAACCCTGCAAGCGGAGGTGAGTGCAACCAGGAACGCCACCTTCCACGAGAGGTATCGCAGGTGGCAAGTAGCCAGAGGCTCAAAGGCGAGTGATCTGCCCCAATACCACATTGAGGTCCCACTTTGTCACCGGAGGGCAAACCGGGATCTTTGAAGAGCAGACCCAGGGGTTTGTCATCCACTGGATGATGGTGTGCTACCAGGGCACCGAGGTGCACCCTGATGGAGTTCGATTTAAGTCTGGGTTGCGAGAGGTGGAGAAGGTACTGTAGCACCAGTCCCATCACGCAGGAGAATGGGTTGGTCCAGTGCTCTACACACCAAGTTGAAAACTTGTGCCATTTGAAGGTGTATGCTTTCCGTGGAAGCCTTACGAGAGGCCCAGCAGGATCTCCTCTACCTCATCCAAGAGGCTGAAAGGGGCTAGGGTCATCCTTTCAGCAGTCACGCTGTCAGCGACAGGGACCCCAAGTTGGGGTGCAGAAGAGAGCCCCCCTCCTCCTGGGATAAGAGCCTTGGAGAGTTGCCCAACAGGATGGGAGTCTCCACCGATAGCCAGGAGGAGTAGCAGGAACAATAGTTGCCTGGGCCATCGAGTGGCTATCAGGATGAGCGAGGCTTTGTCGCGGAGTGTCCTGATCTGAACAATGTCTTAGCAATTAGTGGTGTGGGTGGGAAGGCATAAATGAAGCCTTTTGACCACGAGACGAGGAACAGATCTACTGCCATCCTGGAGGGGTGGGCCTGCCAGGAGCAGAAGCGGGGCAACTGGTAGTTGTACAGACTGCAAACAGGTCTCTCTCGGGTTCCCCCAAAAACTGAAAGAACCGGTCGGCCACACTGAGGTCCAGCTGCCACTCATGCGGATGGTGGACCCTGCTCAGTATGTCAGCCAGTTAGTTGTTCTGGCCTGGCAGGTATACTGCCCGCAGGAGTATACCCTGCCAGACTGCGTAGGAGCAGAGGACCACTGCCTCTCAGCAGAGGGCACGAGTCCCCGTGCCCCCTTTTTGATCACATAGAACATTGCCACCTGGTTGTCCGTCTTGACCAACACCGGCTGGTGCCATAGGTGGTGACAAAGGCTCAGAGAGCTAAGTATATGACCTGTAGTTCCGGAAGGTTGATCTGCTGATTGCTCTCATCCTGCAACCAGTTGCCCTGGGTGCAGTTCCTCGCAATGGGCTCCCCAGCTGAGCAAGGAGGCGTCTGTGTAAGGACCCTTAAGGGGCTCAGGGCTTGAAAAGGCATCCCAGCCTTGAGGTTTTGGGGAGTCTGCCACCAGGTCGGGGAGTCCGCCAACTGGCAGGTCACTGAGACTTTGTCCCAGAGGCGTGGCCCTAATGTGGAGGCGGGTATCTGGGGTGACGTAGACCATGGAGGCCATATGCCTGAGTAGGCGCAGGAGCCGCCGAGTGGGTACTGAGGGGCGGTGCTCTATGTCCAGGGCAAGGGTCCTGAGATGGTCGACTTGATCTCCAGGCAGGAAGGCCTTTGCCTGGAGGGTGTCCAGTCTTGCCCCTATGAACTCACTTGGGGTAGTTTATCACAAACCGCAAGTGTTGCAGGACCTGGATGGTGAGTGCAGTTACCTGTTGCACCTCTGAGGCCATGTCTCCTTTTCTATGCCAGATGTCCAGGTAGGGGAAGACAAAGACCCCCTGGAGGCAGAGGAAGGCGGCCATGACTGCCAGGCATTTTGTGAAGACCCTTGGGGCAGAGGCCAAGCTGAAAGGCAGCACCTTGTATTGGTAGTAGCCCCCCATCCCCCACCATGAACTGCAGGTACTGCCTGTGGTTGGGATGAATGAGGATGTAGGTATAAGCATCCTTCAGATCCAAGGAGCGTAGCCAATCTCCTTGCTGGAGGTAAAGCAGCAATGTTCCAAAGGAGAGCATCTTGAACTTCTCCCTCACCAGGAACTTGTTCAGGTTGCTGCAGGCTGAGGATGGGCCTTAGGCCTCCAGTTCTTTTTGGCACGAGAAGTACCTGGAGTAGAACCTCTTGCCCTTGAGATGGTGGGGTACTGGTTCCTTAGCCTTGTCCTCGAGAAGACGGCGAGCTCCTTCAGTAGAAGGTCCCGGTGAAGGGGAGACCCGAGGGGCTCTCCCGGAAAGTAAGAGGGAGGTGTATAAGTAAGATGGACGACTTAGCCCTCCCTGACTACTCGAAATGTCCAGGAATCGGTGGTGATAGTTAGCCACCTTTGGGAATAGTGGATCAGATGTCCCCCTGTAGACTGCTGACCTCCTTGGGGTGGAGGAGGCTATGCTCAATGAGTCAAAAACTCCGCCGCTGGCTGGGCCGGAGCCAACAATCGGAGGTACCGGGACCATAAGGGTTTCCTTCGGGGTGCCTCGTATTGGAGAATCTCCAGTTCCTCAGTTCGCGGGTCCTCTTCAGCTTCATTCTCAATAGCAAGAGCCTTGGCCATGTCCCTCACAAAATCGAGGAACAACATGTCCTCGGGAGGGGAATGGCATCGGGTCGCCAGGGGAGATGAGTCTGAGGGCACATCATGGTGGTGCATTGTGTCCAGGGACGCCAAGTCCTCGGTCTCCCATTCGGACTTGAAATCACAGTACGATTCAGATGCTGCATGATCACCTTAGTTGAGGACTGTTCTTTGCAGTGCATGACCTCCAGGGGATTGTTGATCCAAGCTGTGGGTGCTCACTGGGGAGGACCGGTGTCCCAAGGAAAGGGACCAGGACCTTGATAAGGGCAGAAAGCTCTCTTGAGGCCGATGTCGCTCGAGGACTGGTTCGACATCTGGGGAAGTCCTCGAAGTAGAGGGAGCCATACAAACGGCCTGCTGCATGGCCACTAGGACAGATATACTGCTTTCTAGGGCTGCCATTCTGGTCTCCATGCCAGTTGGCTACGCAGCCTTCGACAGGGCACAGAGGACCTCGGGCCCAGCATTGGTACTGTCGAGGGAGAGTCCTCGATGAGATGGCATCGGAGGTCCGAGTATGGTCGGCAGGAGCTGACCACTTCTTGCGGGGCATCTTGGTGGGCCACTCCTACCCCGACTCCCTGGACTCACACGCCTGGGGTTGCAGGACCTGGGGTGGGATTTCACTTTCTTCCCGGATCCATCCTCTGAGGCAGCTTTTGAGTATTTTTATTTCTTATGCTCCACCTCTGGGGACGTTTGCTCGGAAGAACCGCGGCCAGGGGACTCCAAAGAGGCTCTGGTTTCACGGGGCACCAAGGTATCGGAGGGGGCCCTGGAGTGTGGGGTCACCGGAGGCCCTGGGACGGACGTCTGGAAGAACTTTTCCTGCTGCTGATGGCAGCTCTTTAAGGCCCTTGAGGGTCATGGTTCTGCAGAGCTCGCAGTAGGAGTCGTCATGCTCCGGACTAAGGCATCGAAGGCAGCAGTCGTGTGGGTCGGTGAGTGACATTTTGCCACACTGGTCACACTTTTTGAAGCCACTGGAGGCCATTGGAAAAAGGGGGTCCCCGTCTCCAGGTGGGGGTCTGAGGCCTTTGGTTGAAAAACGGCGTGAAAGCCTGTTGAGGGAACCTCGATGGAAAATTAAGGAAAAAATTAACGGATCCGAGGAGCGACCCCAAGATGAGTTGGTTCGTGGGCAGGAAGGAACCAGTATGCAAAATGGACAAAACTTGAGAATAAAATCAGACTTTTTCTGGAGGAAATTGGACAGCGTGCAAAGAGCTCCGTGGAAAAAAGGAGACTGAGGCAAGATGGCACCCTTGGGCAGGAAGTGAACCACGCATGCATGGTGCATCTCCCAAAGGTTTTCTTTGAAAGCTGGGGAGATGCTTCTGCGCAGGCTCCATCGGTGCTGACGTCACCCATATGTGAGGACCGAGTTCCTGCTTGTTCCCGGAGAAAGAGTAGTTACTTACCTGTAAGAGGTGATCTCCGAGAACAGCAGGAATTTACTCTTCACATATGGGTGATATCGGCACCAATAGAGCCCATGTGGGAACGCTCCCCAGCATCCAATAGGAAAGCTTTTGGGAGCATCCTACTGCGCCAAAGTAGCTGCCTTCCCACCTCTCCCACCTTAGTTGTTTGTAACCAAAAGAAAAGGAGAACAAAAGAAAACCTACAACTCCTAAGGGAGGAGAGTGGGTTGTAAAGACTAAATTCCTTCTGTTCCTGGAGATCACTTGCTACAGGTGAATAACTACGCTATCTCCAGGAACAAGCAGGAATGTAGTCTTCACATATGGGACTCCCCAGCTCCCAGAGAAATGACCTCAGAACTGATCAAAGTTTCCCTCAGGGTAGGCCTCAAGAGGTCATGAATACTCTATAGATGTCTGGTATTGTTAAAGTCCAGGACGGAGGGTAGTAGTTGCCCCTAAGGTGAAAAAGGTGCTGGAGAACAGGTTGACCAAATATGGCATCCCGGCAGGAGCCCTTGTCTAAACAGTAATGAACAGCAAAAGTATGGACAGAAAACCAAGTTGCTACCTTGCAGATCTCATTAATAGCCACCAAGTGTAGATTTGCCATCGAGGTGGCCATGGCCCAAACATTATGAGCCGTGATGTGTCCCTTTAATGAGAGTCCTGCTCCGTCATAAGCAAATGAGATGCAATCTGCTATCCATCTGGAGAGGGTACGTTTAGATACTGGCAGATACAGGTGACTAGGATCAAAGGAGATAAACAACTGCGAGGCTTTACGGTGACTGAGTCCTCTGGAGATAAAAAGCCAAGACACGCTTGCAAGCAAGCGTATGTAGGGTTGCTTCCGCTCTAGACGCATGGTCCCTCATCAGAGACTTTTGGCAAAACTAAAGTCATGGGATAGGAGGCAGTGTACTATTGTGGATCAGGAACTGGTTAAAAGATAGAAAGCAGAGGGTAGGGCTAAATGGCCAATTTTCCCAATGGAGAAAGGTGAATAGTGGTGTACCCCAGGGATCTGTGCTGGGTCCGCTGCTTTTTGACATATTCATAAATGACCTGGAAAGTGGAATAACGAGCGAGGTTATCAAATTTGCAGATGACACAAAACTATTTAAAGTTGTTAAAACCCAAGAGGATTGTGAAAAATTGCAAGAGGATCTTGATAAATTGGAAGACTGGGCATCAAAATGGCAGATGAAATTTAATGTGGAGAAGTGCAAGGTTATGCACCTAGGGAAGAACAACCCAAACTATGGTTACACGATGCAAGGTTCCACATTAGGAACCACCACCCAGGAAAAAGATGTAGGCGTCATTGTGGATACCATGTTAAATCCCTCGGCCCAGTGTGCAGCGGCGGCCAAGAGAGCAAATAGAATGCTAGGTATGATAAGGAAAGGAATGGAAAATAAACAAAAGATATTATAATGCCTCTATATCGTTCCATGGTGAGACCGCACCTTGAATATTGTGTGCAATTCTGGTCGCCGTATCTTAAAAAGGATATAGCGATTTTAGAAAAGGTACAGAGAAGAGCCACCAAAATGGTAAAGGGGATGGAAGGATACTCCTATGAAGAAAGGCTAAAATGTTAGGGCTCTTTAACCTGGAAAAGAGACGGCTGAGGGGAGATATGATAGAAGTCTATAAATTAATGAACGGAGTGGAACGGGTAAACGTAGATCAATTGTTTACCTTATCAGAATATAGAAAGACTAGGGGACATACAATGAAGCTACAGGGTAAGCACAGTTACTTACCTCTAACAGGTGATCTCTGGGAACAGCAGGAATTAGTCTTCACATATGGGTACGTCGGTACCGACGGAGCCTGCACGGGAATGCTGCCCAGCTTCCAATCAGAAAGCTTTTGGCAGCATCCCTCGCGCCTGCGCAGTGACTTCCCGCCTTCTCTACAGCCTCTCTTCAGTTGAGTTTCAGAGCTGAGACAAAGGCGAGGAGAGAAAAGGAAGAAGATAAAAAAGATGCAACTCCTAGGGGAGGTGGGAGGGGTGTGAAGACTAATTCCTGCTGTTCCCAGAGATCACCTGTTACAGGTAAGTAACTGTGCTATCTCCAGGAACAAGCAGGAATGAGTCTTCACATATGGGGACTCCCTAGCTGGAGATGCCAGGGGGAGATCCCATAAAAATGCAAGTGCCTGGATCAGGGGTGCATTTTGACTCCAGGAATCCCCGGCATCCAATGTGGGATGGAGGGTAGGAGTTGACAATAAAGGAGCTGTGAGGAAAGAAACAGCATAGCCAAGGACTAGAGGGTTTTACAAATACAGGAGTCCTTGGTAGATATGATGAGTAGCATTAAAACACATTTAATGTACACTTAAAATATGCAGCTTACCTACTGTATTGTAGGAAGTAGAAAGCATGATGGAGTCTACTGGATAAGTAGTGGCGGAATCTTCAAGGTGACCTTTCAGTAGTGAGGATGAAGGTCCAGACCTGGAGGTAGTAGATGATCCAGGTGTCAACTGGGTAGGATTTGACGTCAGGTCTTCAATGGAAAGCTTTATGGGAAAAGCTGAAAACTCCTTTAGGCATAAGGTCATTAACATTGAGGACTAAAGGAAGAAGACTGACAGAGTTGGACAACTAGCCCAGTCCTGGCGGGAAGAGGGGAACTGGAAAAAAACCCTATTCCCATGGAAAACAGTTGTGTACTCAAGAGAAAGAGGTACACTGTTTTTCCTAGCTGGCGAGAGATAGGAAAAATATTGAAGCTTGATGCTTCATGGACTTAAAGGAAAAATGGAGATTAGTACCAAAGTGGTTATTGGTGCCTAACAGTTTCTGCATCGTAAGATGGCATGGGACGTAGGGCGACAGACTGTCTAAAACCTCTAGGAGGTAAAACATGTAGTATAGACAGTAAGGGTGATAGTGTGTAAGACAGATCAACCCTTAAGAGGCCCCCTATCAAACACATATATATATAGGGATATATACATATGGCTGGAAAATATATGTCTATATTTATATATATATATATATATATATATATACACATATATATATATATATATATGCATATGTTCAGATGTGTATATTAGGATATGGGTGGTGAAATATATCAAATATATATATAGATATGATATACCTGAAGATATGTAAATTTGTGGGGCTTGATTTAGCACCACCGGAGCAATGATATAGGTATGTAGACATATATGGAGATGCTACCTACAAGACAACAGGTTGAAGATACATGTCTACCACCCAGCCCCATAATTGTATATGGGGAATATAAAAGAAAAAGATTCTGTGCTCTACAAGAGCGTGAACCCACTTGGGATATGAATAGAGAATCTATTTTCATGGATTAAGGGATGCAGAAAGGCAATCTAACCAGATAACCGTGATGTTCGCGTGAGAACAGATGAACATATGAAACAGAATACTGGGCTTGATGGACCTTGGTCTGACCCAGTATGGCATATCTTATGTTCTTATGTGATCTAGGAAAGAAAACAGGAAGGTAAACTGACTGGTTCAAATGGAAAGGAGATACCACCTTTGTCATAAAACGCAGGTGAGTCCTAAGGACGACCTTGTCATGGTGGAACCAGGTATAATATGGGTCTGCCACCAGTGCCTGTAGCTCACTGATGTGCCTAGCTGAAGTGAGGGCAATATGGAAGATGACTTTCCGTGAAAGATACTTTAGTGGGGTCGTAGCCAAGGGTTCAAAGGGCAGCTTTAAAAGTTGTGCTAGAACTACATTGAGATCCCAAGCTACCGGAAGTGATTTGATGGGAGACTTGGTTAGCAAAATAACTCTTATAAAGCACGCTACCAGCAGTTGTGAGGAGATGGGCTGCCCCTCCAAGGGATGATGGGAGGCGACAATTGCGCTTAGGTGAATCCTCACAGAGTTAGTCTTGAGACCAATTGAGGAGAGGTGGAGGAGGTATTGAAGGAGTGACTCCACAGGAGCAGAGAAGTGATTGAGATCCCTTTGTAAATATCAGATAGAGAACGCCACTTAAAAGTGTATAAACATCTGGTAGATGGTTTCCTAGAAGCTAACAGGATCTTTATCTCCTATGTGAGGTCAAAGTCCTGAAATGCTATGCTTTCAGGAATCAAGCTGTGAGATGCAGCGACTGCGGATTGGGATGGTGCTGCATCACTTCATCCTGGGAGAAGAGATCGGGCACAGATCCGAGATGTAGAGGTTATGTCTGAGCATAAGAACATAAGATATGCCATACTGGGTCAGACCAAGGTCCATCAAGCCCAGTATTCTGTTTCCAACAGTGGCCAATCTAGGTCACATGTATCTAGCAGTTTCCCCAAGAGACACAAGTTCCACAATGCTTGTACTGGGTCAAGCATTGATATCTTCGGTCACTTCTTAATAATGGTTTATGGACCTTTCCTCCAGGAACTTGTCCAAACCTTTTTTAAACCCAGCTACACTAACAGCCTTTACTACATCCTCCGGTAACAAATTCCAGAGTTTGATTACACGTTGAGTGAAAAAATATTTTCTTTTATTAGTCTTAAATAGTTTACCCTGTAGCTTCATTGCATGTCCCCTAGTCTTTCTATATTCTGATAAGGTAAACAATCAATCTACGTGTACCCGTTCTACTCCATTCATTAATTTATAGACTTCTATCATATCTCCCCTCAGCCGTCTCTTTTCCAGGTTAAAGAACCCTAACCTTTTTAGCCTTTCTTCATAGGGGTATTCTTCCATCCCCTTTACCATTTTGGTGGCTCTTCTCTGAACCTTTTCTAATAACGCTATATCCTTTTTAAGATAGGGCGATGAGAACTGCACACAATATTCAAGGTGCGGTCTCACCATGGAACGATATAGAGGCATTATAATATCCTTTGTTTTATTTTCCATTCCTTTCCTAATGATACCTACATAGAAATTACATTTACCTGGTAATTGATGTTCCTGGAGGAACTCCAGTTTAGTCCACACTTCTGGGTAGTGTACCTCCTCCTGCAGCTTGGAGACTGGGCGTGTCCAAAAACGTGACATCACTGGATGTAGTCTGCTGACATCTCCCATCAGTCCCAGTGAACTACTGACAAAGCACACTTAAAGGAGCAACAAATAAGTAGCCAACCTTAAACAATGAATTGCATGCAAAAAACTGACCTCAAACTACTACTATATACAAATTAATTTCTCGTCTGGCAGCCAGGCCTCATTCCTCGTGCCAGCTCCTTCCACCTCATCCAAAGCGCCAGATTAGCAAGGACAAGAACAGGCAGAGAAAGTAGTGAAATAAGCATACCTACCGGTCATCGCATCCCTTCTCCGACCGAACCTGAAATGCTACCGTACTATCCTGGGTGGGAATGAGGACTAAACTGGAGTTCCTCCAGGAACATCAATTATCAGGTAAGTGTAATTTCTATTTCTTTATCATTCCTCCAGTTTAGTCCACACTTCTGGAATGTAACAGAGCAGTACTCATTGGGAGGGACCTTTCCAACCGGCATGTAACACCACCGACCCAAACACAGCATCCTTCGCTGAGAACACATTGGGACGGTAGTGCTTACTGAAAGTGTGAAGAGACGACCAAGTAGCCGCCCTACAAATTTCCACTGGCGGAACCAAACTGTGCTCCGTCCATGAAGCCGCTTGCACTCTAGTAGAATGCACCCGTAATCCAGTTGGGACCTGTCGCCCCAACAACAGATAGGCCGAAGCAATCGCTTCTCAAATCCACCTAGAAATAGAAGCTTTTGCGGCTGCTCCGCCCTTATGGGAACCCCCGAACAAAACAAACAGACGGTCCGACTTACGATAGGACTCTGACACCTTTAAATACTGTTGTAGTACTCGCCGTACGTCCAAACGACAAAGTCCCCGGTCCACTTTATCGACCTCTAATGACCAGAGCAAGGGCAGAGTAACCATTTGATTTAAATGAAACGGAGAAACCACCTTAGGCAAAAAGGAAGGAACAGGCCGAAGAACCACCTTTTCCCTAGAAAAGGACAAAAACGGCTCCCTGCAAGATGACGCTTGCAACTCAGAAATACGCCTTGCTGGACAAATGGCCACCAAAAATACTGTCTTCAGAGTCAAATCCTTCACTGATGCCCGCTGTAACAGTTCGAAAGGCTCCTTAGCCAGCGCTCCCAGAACCAAATTAAGATCCCACGGAAGAACCACGACTCTACGAGAAGGGCGCAGCCTGGAAACTGCCTTCAGAAATAGCAATACGTTCACATGAGCGCTGAGCGCTACTCCTTGAACTCTGCATCTATAGCAAGCCAGCGCCGCTAACTGCACTCTCAAGGAACTGGCTGCAAGACCCTTCTCAAAGCCCTCTTGCAGAAAACTTAAGACGATCAGCATGGACACCTTCACTGCCCGCACCTGCCTCCTGAACACCAATCCTCAAAAATACGCCAGAGACGTAGACTGCTTTCAAGCTTTAAGTAAAGTCGCGATAACTGCTCCAGAGTAGCCTTTTTTCCTTAGCTTAGCCCTTTCAATCCACCTGAGGCATCCTCAGAGGCCCTTGAAGCAACAGACTCTCCGACGTCGGTAACCTCCACAGCTCCCCGTCGAGAAGACGCATGAGATCGGCGTACCATGGGCGTCTTGGCCAATCCGGAGCCACCAGAAACACTCTCCCCCGATGCGTCTCTATACTCTGAACCACTCGGCCAATCAGTGCCCACAGGGGAAACACGTAGAGAAGACCAGACACCGGCCACCTCTGAATCAGTGCGTTGATCCCCTCTGACATCCGCTCTCGCCGTCTGCTGAAAAACGGACTCACCTTTGCCGACTGAAACGTCGCCATGAGGTCCATGATTGGCAGCCCCCATCTCTGCACCAGTTGCGCAAACACTTCTGGATGTAACTCCCATTCCCTGGGGATCCACGTGCACCCTGCTGAGGAAGTCCGCCGTCACGTTGTCCTTCCCAGCAATGTGTGCTGCAGAGATTGCCGACAGACGAGGTTCTACCCAAGAAAACAGTGCTTCCGCTTCTTCCTCCATTGCCGAACTTCCGGTACCGCCCTGCCGATTGATGTACGCCACCGTAGCGGAGTTGTCAGAGAACATGCGTACCGCTCGACCACTTACCGTCGCCTCGAATGCTCGCAGCACCAGTGCCACCGCTCTGAGCTCTAACCTGTTGATGGACCATGCGCTCTCCTGAAATGACCACCGGCCATGTGCGAAGAGCTCTCCAGCCCGCGAGGCTTGCGTCCGTTAACACCGGTAGCCACTCCGGTTGCTCCAGGAACATCCCGACCAAGAACGAACTCGGAATCAGCCACCACACCTCAGTGCCTGCTTGACCCAGAGAGGACAGGTTAGGAGTCTGCTCAGCGAATCAGACTGATGAGACCATCGGTGCAGTAGCGCCCGTTGCAACAGCCACATATGAAACCTGGCCCAAGGCACCGCTTCCAATGTTGCCGCCATCGTGCCCAGCACCCTGAGGTAACTCCATGCCGAAGGTGCCAGCGTGGCTCTGAATCGACGTACCACCTGCCGGAGAATTTGAACTCGACGATCAGGAAGAAAACCGCACCCCGCTGGATGTCGAAGCGCACCCGCAGATATTCGAGTTCCTGGGACGGGTTTAGGCGACTCTTGGATGAATTGACCACCCAACCGAGTCCCTCCAAGAACTTCACTACTTGGTTCGCAACCTGTATACTTTTGGCCTTGGATTTTGCTCGAATCAACCAGTCGTCGAGATAGGGATGAACCAGAATACCTTCTTTTCACAACGCTGTGGCTACCACCACCATGATCTTGGTGAAAGTGCGTGGTACCGTTGCCAGACCGAAGGGCAACGCCTGAAACGGATAGTGTCCCCACGGCAGAGCGAAACGCAGAAATGTTTGATGACCCACTCTGATCGGAATGTGCAAATACGTCTCCGTCAGATCGAGGGACATCAAGAACTCCCCTTGACGCACTGCCAGAATGACGGACCGCAAGGTTTCCATCCTGAAATGCGGCACCCGGAGACAACAGTTTATGCCTTTTAGGTCCAATATAGGGCAAAGAGATCTGTCCTTCTTTGGAACCACGAAATATATGGAATATCGACCCCTGCCATAGTCTTCCCTGGGAACGGGGATGACCGCTCCAATCTGCAATAGCCGATCTAAAGTGCCGCGAACTGCAAGGACCTTCTGTTGTACCCTGCAGAGAGATATCACAAATGACTCGCGAACTGGTCTTGCAAACTCCAGGGCATAGCCCACGCGAATTAATTCCTTTTCTTTTCTTTTCCCTGTGGAAAGGATCCTTAACCAGCCAGCAACCTTAATTAACCAACAGGGCTCCCAGGCCTTAGGGACTCAAGTGAGAGATCCAATCAATACCTTAACCAGCCTTCAGAATAATAGCAACTCCCCCCCCTTAATTCAAACAGATACAAATACCAGGAAACCAATTCAAACTAAAACTAAACAAAGAGGGAGAGAGAGAAACAGGGCTGAAGAACCCATTTAGTATGATCCCCGGTACAGCAGCGCACCACGCGGCGACCATGCTGCCAAAATGGCCGCCGCTGACTGAGGAATAGAAAAGGGCGCGAAAAACCTGCCGAGAAGCCCGCGGTCTCTTTTCCGCCATCTGCGCCGATTGCCTGCTCCCCACACACCGTACCTGTTTGCATTATAATATCTTTTGTTTTATTTTCCATTCCTTTCCTTAAGACACCTAGCATTCTATTTGCTCTCTTGGCCACCGCTGCACACTGGGCCGAGGGTTTTAACATGTTATCCACAATGACGCCTAAATCTTTTTCCTGGGTGGTGGTTCCTAATGTGGAACATTGCATCGTATAACCACAGTTTGGGTTGTTCTTCCCTAGGTGCATAACCATGCACTTGTCCACATGAAATTTCATCTGCCATTTGGATAACCAGTCTTCCAATTTATCAAGATCCTCTTGCAATTTTCCACAATCCTCTTGGGTTTTTAACAACTTTAAATATTTTTGTGTCATCTGCAAATTTGACAACCTCACTCGTTATTCCCT
The DNA here is from genome assembly GCA_033557465.1 of Ichthyophis bannanicus. NCBI lineage: Eukaryota > Metazoa > Chordata > Amphibia > Gymnophiona > Ichthyophiidae > Ichthyophis > Ichthyophis bannanicus. The sequence goes on along the minus strand of CM066040.1, from coordinate 170,926,763 downwards.
TTTCCAGGTCATTTATGAATATGTCAAAAAGCAGCGGAACCAGCACAGATCCCTGGGGTATACCACTCTTCACCTTTCTCCAGTGGGAAAATTGGCCATTTAGCCCTACCCTCTGCTTTCTATCTTTTAACCAGTTCCTGATCCCCAATAGTACACTGCCTCTTATCCCATGACTCTTTAGTTTTGCCAAAAGTCTCTGATGAGGGACCTTGTCAAAGGCTTTCTGAAAGTCCAGATACACTATATCAACCGACTCACCTTTGTCTACCTGTTTATTTACACCTTCAAAAAAACATAACAGATTAGTAAGACAAGATCTTCCTTGTCTAAAGCCATGTTGGCTGTCTCCCACTAAGCCATGACTATCTACATGTTCAGCAATTTTGTTCTTTATGATGGTTTCTACCATTTTTCCCAGTACTGACGTCAGGCTCACCGGTCTGTAGTTTCCCGGATTGCCCCTGGAACCCTTTTAAAAAATTGGTGTTACGATCGCCATCCTCCAATCTTCAGGTATTACAGACAATTTTAATGATAGTTCACAGATTACTAATAGCAGGTCTGCAATCTCATATTTCAGTTCCTTCAACACCCTCGAACGTATATCATCCGGCACAGGTGATTTGCTAATCTTCAGTTTATCTAATAGTTGTAATACATCTTCCCGATGTATCGATATTTCCTTCAATTCTTCCGCACCTTTAAATACCACTTGTCATGGGTAACATCCCTACATCTTCCTCAGTAAATACCGAAGCAAATAATTCATTCAGTCTCTCCGCTATTGCCTTGTCACCTCTTAGTGCCCCTTTAACCCCTCTATCATCTAATGGACCAACTGACTCTCCCACAGGTTTTTTGCTACGAATGTACTTGAAAAGTCTTTATTACGCGTTTTTGCTTCCGCAGCAAGCTTCTTCTCAAATTCTCCCTTTGCCTGCCTTACATTTAACTTGCCAGTGCTTTTGCTGTTTCCAGGTTTTGTCGTTTGGCTCTTTTTTCCATTTCCTGAAAGATGCTTTTTTGGCAACAGCCTCTCTGACCTCACCTTTAAACCATGCTGGCAGATTTTTGGACTTCCTTCCACTTTCCTTAAAGCGTGGAAGACAGCTGGTCTGGGCTTCCAAGATAGTATTTTTCAACAACACCCAAGCTTGATGTAAGTCTTTAATCTTTGTAACTGCTCCTTTTATTTTTTTCTTAACTATTTTCCTCATTTAATCATAGTCTCCCTTACGAAAGTTAAAAGGTAGTACTGTGGATTTCCTTACTATCCCTCCTCCACTAATTAAATCAAACACAATCATGCTATGATCACTATTGCCAAATGGCCCCCACACCCTTATCTCTTGCACCAGATCTGGTGTTCCACTAAGGACTAGGTCCAATATGGCTTCCCCTCTGGTCGGTTCATGAACCAGCTGCTCCAAGAAGCAGTCATTTATTTAATCTAGGAACTTTATCTCCCTCGCATGTCCTGCTGTGACACTGACCCAGTCGATATTGAGGTAATTGAAACCACCCATTACTGTGCTGTAACCTTTGTTAGCTTCCTTGATTTCTTTGAGCATTTCATCATCCATTTGTTCATTCTGGCCAGGCGGTCGGTATTTGATGAGCAATGGCGAAGACCCCTTGCAGAGGGGTCATGGCCATTTGATTGTCCATCTGAACCAGGACCCTGTGGGATCCTAGGTGATGTTGGAAAACTCTGAGGGCGTTTGAGATAGCATGAAGTTCCAGTAGATTGATTTGGAGCTTCGAAATGGACCCCCCACTACAGTTTGGCGGCATCCGTTGTTAGGGTGCATCTGAAAAGGTGACCCGATGAGATTTTCTGGAGAACACCACCATCGGAGGGCTGTAGTGAGAGGGGCAGATGGCCCGAGGCTTGCTTCCATTGGGAGGCAAGAGTCCACTGGGCAGTGCGCATATGTAGACGGACATGTGGTACCACATACACTGTTGAGGCCGTATGCCAGAGAATTTTCAGCATTTCCCGAGAAGTCAGATGGCCTCTGAGCTGTACCTGGGATGCCTGCTCCAATGAATTCTAGTTTTTGAGTTGGAACGAGATGGGATTTTGGAAGATTTATGACAAATCCTAGGTGTTGCAGAACCTGCATGGTACGATGCAAAGACAGCCGAACCTCCTGAGAGATATCTGCCTTTATGAGCCAGTCAAGTAAGGGAAGACAAATATCCCTAGAGATCTTAGATATGTGGCAATGACCGACCTGCACTTTGTGAACTTGGGGCAGTCTGAAGGGAAGGATTCTGTATGAATAATGTTTTCCCTGAAAAATGAAGTGTAGATATTTCCTGTGTCCTGGATGGATGAGGATGTGTGTGTACGCTTCCTTTAGATCTAGAGAATAGAGCCAGTCCTAACTCTGGAAGTAGAGAAGAGTAGTCCCTAGAGAGACCATATTGAACTTCTTGTGGACCAGAAATTTGTTTAGGTTTTCAAGGTCCAGGATGGGCCTGTACCCTCCACTCTTTTTTGGTATGAGAAAGTATGGACAGTAGAAACCCATTACCTGCTGAGGTGTGGGGACCTCCTCTATGGCACCCTGTGATAGAGGAGAAGACACCTCCTGCAGTAGGAGAGCAGTGAGAGGGAGATGAATATGATATTCCCCTACTAGGGCATAATGACAGAGTCTGCCTGCTATGTGAAGTGGGTGGGGGTCCTCCAGAGGCAGGGTGGCTATGTTCTCTAGGAAAAAGTCAAAAACCAGGCGCAGACTGTGGCTGCGGAGCTGGCTGTACCTTAGGTACCTACGGCTTCTTCTGTTCTTTGGGAAGCTGTTGCCTCTTGAGGACCATGAGCCTGATATTGAGTGGCAGGAGTATAAGAAGAGTAAAACTTCTTTTTCTTATTAAAGAAGGTTTTCTTTGCAGCTGTTGGCTGTAACCCTAGACAGCATATTCAGAGTGGTATTCTCTGACTCCAACTGAGAATATTTATCCTGCCAGTCCTTGCCAAAAAGGTTTTCACCTGTGCAGGGAATATTGCCCAGTTTATCTTGAACCCACTACTCAAGATCTGAGCCTTGCAGCCATGCAATCCTGCGTATACCGATGCAGATTGCCGTGGCTCTGATAGTGCACTCAAATGCATTGAAAGTTGCTCCGTTAAACTTTCAAACATTTTGGACATGCTTAACTAGAGCAAGATAATCACCCCTCTTATCCAGGAGAAGAGTGCCCATGGCCTTAAGGTCACTGGTGACCTCCTTGAGGAACATACCCATGTTAGAGTATTATAGGAGTTAATCCTGGCTGAAAGCATGGAAGCCTGGAAACATCGACGTTCAAATGCATCGAGGGTTCTCAATTCTCTACCCGGAGGGTTAGGAGAATGTGTCTTAATTTGATGCATCGCAAATTGCACCACCATCGAATGGTGGGGAAGTTGTGCCTTTTGGAAGCCGGGATAGTCATGTACTCTGTACATGATATCGAGGCGTCGAGTATGCAGTGAGATCATGAGGGGAGACTCCCACATCTGGAGCATGAGATCATGGAGAATGTGGTGAATTGGAAGGGTGGCTGCCTCTTTAGGAGCTGTTGGGTATTGGAGGATCTCCAATTCCTCAGCCCTAGGCTCTTTCTTGGATGTTGTTGTTATGGAGAGACCCCCTAGCTAGGTTTTGAATAAACTCTTGGAAAGACATGTCCTCGGGAGGGGACATGCGCCGTTACAGTGAAGGAGACTCTTCAGTCCTCGGGCATCAAGTGATTTGTCATTGGAAACTTCCGATTCGGAGGACTCAAAGTATCGGTGGGTCCGGTGCGCCTGCTCTGCTAGGTGCCGATACTGGTTGATGTCAGTATCGGGTCGAGGGATCTGATTGGATGAGGCCTTGGTACCAGGAATGGACTCGAGGGTAGGCATGAAAGAAAGGAAGAATCAGAGAACCAGCAACGAGAGACGGTTCCAGCTTCGATGGGAAGGCAGACGCTAACCACAAAAAAGGAATTAAAGAATTTTCTGTGGTGACAGGATTTGCTTCCTGCTGGCTCCACGGAAAATGAAGAACTGAGGTGGGAGAGTTCGGAAGGTTGGAAGGCAGCTAAGCAAGCACAGTGGGATGCTCCCAAAAGCTTTCCTATTTAACACTGAGGAGCATTCCCATGCAGGCTTCGCCAGTACAGACGTCACCCATATGTGAAGACTACATCCCTGCTTGCTCCTGGAGATAAGAAATTAGCAACAGATAAACAGGACAATTTTTATTTATTTACTTTTAGGAAGGAAATACCAAGTAGTAGAAAGATCTCAGAAATGCCGCTAGATACCAAATATTAAATGTTTATAATGGAAACCTGAGCTGTATGTTTCTAAATGCCTATGAATCTGTCCGGCTTATATTTAGGCTTCTATTCTTAGGCATTTAAAATTATAAACTTAGGTGTTTATTTCCAAGCTAAGTGCTTTTTGAGGGGGGGGGGAAACATTGGAGTTTATCAGCGTTTTCATATGACAGATATTGCTGGATATCTTCTCTGATGGAATCAAATAGGTATATTTGCATCACTTAAGGAGGACTCAGTGCAGAAAAGGTACAAAACACTGCATGGAGGATACAAAAGATGATGGGGGGGGGGGGGTGAGAGCTTTGGAAGAATTAGTACTTTTCCAGTGTTTATCCAACAAACACCTATTTTAATTTTTTTTGCATTTGAAGTGTTTTATCAGTGTTAATCAACTTAAAACGGAAATCAGAAGCCTTACTTATGTTCAAGCTGGTATGTAAAACCATTACTAAGTGCGGATGATCACTTCAGGAGCTGCCAACTTGACTGATGTACTTTAACAGAGCTGATTCTGAGGCCAGACTTCAAAAAGATGATGCATAAATTGTTTTGGGTGCATCAAAATAAGAGCTCTAGGATTTTGTCCTCATAGCCAGTGGCAAACCATTTCCATTTAAACCCATATGATTTTCTGGTCAAATTTATTTCTAGAAATCAGAAAGACCAAAATATTTCTTTGGAAAATCCAAAGGAAGGAATCAATTTCATTCTCAACATCCAAACTCAGTTCTGAAAGAGTATGGAGACAGGATCTGCTACTGCTAGGAAAGAATCTGCACATGGGGAAAGGAATATTTGGGTTAAGATATAGCTTACCAGCAAAACATTATTGGTTATGCAAAACTTCAATTCCTTGCCTTACTGGACACACACTATATTAAGAAAGGTGTCCCTGAGGTGCCACTTGTACAACATTTCAAAAACAATCATTGTTTGAGGAAATGACGTTTTGCATGCTATGATGCTTCCAGTATCATGGCAGGGGGTGATCTACATACAACTTTGTTAGAGGAGGAACAAAAAAAAGATCTTTTCATTAACCCTTTCCATTTAGCTGTCCCATCCCATTCCAATTGTCTGTCCCAGCCTGTGGGACATATGAATAACATGCTAGTTTATGGTTTGTATGTCTTAACCAAAATACAATATGACTGCTTATTGTAGAATATGTACATCATATTGGTTGTAATTTGGTCAGTTTCTTGTTAAAATTTATTCCGATCTGGCAAAAGCGACAAACATTATCTGAGTGGAAAGGGTTAAATACTATATATTCCTCTAGTTTAAATCATAAGACTGCTTTTTTTGTTGCAGCTGTTATTTTTTTTTAAAAAAGGAGCATCTTTGTGTGCGCTTTTTTTTTCGTTTTATTTATTTATTTTATCAGACTTTATTTTTCAATGTTTTTCAGTTTTACTTTTTATCTTTTCTTTTTTTAATGGGGGCTATTTTATTCAAGCAGCACAAGAGAGTCAATTAAATAAGACTGACTTGAAAACATTAGCAAAACCTAGAAAGAGCAAAACATGCAGACAGGGCAGTGAAATGGAAGGGGGACCTGGGCCCAGACATACCGATCCTTTTCAGGATCCCTATGGAGTCCTCTTGATCATTCTCTGGCCCACCAGCATTAGAAACTCGTGGGTAACAGTGCCAGACAGACACAGGGCAACTGTCGGCTTGAGGAGACAATGGGCATACCCAAGCTCTGAGCAAATGTTGGGCCAAGGGTCTCAATCACATTGGCCTCAAAGACCATGATTTGGGCCAGGGAAGACAGGCCTATCTGCACTGCTGCACCAATCTGTACACCTTATTTATTTATTTACATTTTCTTATATACCGCGCTATTTTCCATCAGTGCGGTTTACATGGAACATTTTACATACACATTTCAAAAGACTTGATTTGTGTTTACAAATAACAGGAATAGGAACTTGGAAAGAAACAGGGGTAACTATTTACATCTGTACAATGCGAATTGATTGGACATTTGCGTAGATTTGCCTAGCTGGATGGTGAGTGATCAGTGGTGCTGTCATCCGGGTAATGTAAGAGGAAGAGGTAATGTTTCATGGCTTTTCTGAACTGGGTTAGATTGGTGATATCATGGATACTGTGTGGAAGGGTGTTCCAGCATTTAGGTGCAGCGAGCTTAAAAGCCCTGTTCGTTGTGCTTTGGCAACACTTGGTCGTTTCTTTTGGGACTACTAGTTTATTAGCGGCATGAGATCTTCTAGATCTATTAGGGGGGGGTTATCAGTATGAGATCGGATAAGGAAGATGGAGCGAGTCCGTTTATGATCTTGAAGGTCATTAGTATGGTCTTGAATGTGATTCTGCCTTTTATAGGGAGCCAGTGTAATTGTTTCAGGATGGGTGTCATGTGTTCCCTCATGGCAGCGCCCTGGAGAACTCGTGCTGCTGAGTTCATTGCTAGCTATAATGGAAGCAAAGTGGATTGTGGTAGACCATGGAGTATTGCGTTGGCATAGTCGATATGTGGTAAGACCAGAGGATGATACACTGTCTGGAAGTCATCTGGTTCAAGTAGGGAGCGTAGGTGTCTGAGGGATCGGATTTTATGGTATACAGCTCTTGCTACATTGCTTATATGGGTCTTCATGTGTAGTCGCTGGTCAAGTGTGACTCCCAGGTATCTGATGGAGGGTTTCGTCAGACGTTCTGCATCTTGGACCTTCAAGTAAGGAGGAGTGATGAAATTTGGGTTCCTTGTGATGAAAAGGACTTTGGTATTCTTATGCTGTATCCAAAGATTTTGCGTTTGGAGCCAGCTGGATACTGCATCGAAACAGTCTGTCAGTGGGGAAAGGTCAGGGTTCTCAGTAGTGAATGGCATATATAGGAGAACATCGTCAGCGTACAACAGACAGCTCACCTTGAAGGACCGGGTGATCTCGCAGATAGGTTACATATATATATTAAACATGAGTGCAGAGAGAGATGATCCTTGCGGGACCCCTTGACTCTGGTGGAAAGGTTCTGATGTTGTTTCTCCTGATCTTATGTGTTGCCATCTATCGGAGAGATACGACTTGCACCATTTAAGTGAAAAGTCACATATCCCCTTCTCCTGGAGGCAGTGTAGGAGGAGATCATGGCAGACTGAGTCGAACGCGGCTGCGATGTCTAAGAAGATGAGCACAAATCCCTGGCATATGTTATCAATTCCTGTTGTTATGGTACTGAAGAGGAGAGTCTCCATGCCGTGAGCAGCTCTAAAACCGTGCTGACATGAATCAAGTGGGGCAGAAGCATCAATATGTTCCTGGATTTGTGTTTGAACTTCTTTTTCGATGATTTTCGCCAAGAGTGGGATGCTTGATATCGGCCTATATGAGTCTGGCTTCTTAGGGTCAAGCTTACTGTTCTTTAGTAGTGGCCTGATAGAGGTATGTTTGAGGGATTGGGGAAAGGTTCCATTTGTGAAGGAGCAGTCCATTAGCTTGGATAGAAAAGGGCTGACAGTCGATCGTAGCTCTTTTATCCAGAACACCGGGCAAGGGTCGGTTTGTGCAGGGGTTGTGTTGATTTCGGCGATTATATCTTCAATTTGTTTTTTAGATGGCTTGGAAAAAATGGACAGTGGTGCTAGTGATCCTGGTTTGATTGGAGTGTTGGGAGCAGTGAACTTATTGGTCTGGCACAGCTTCGTTTGTAAGAGGTCAGAGAAGACTTGAGGATGGATCAGGCTAGGTTTCTCAGGTGCTGGCTCTTTTGTTAGGTTCTTTACCAGGGTGAATAGGTCGTGTGGTTTGTTTAGGGACCGCTTTAGTGTGTCTGTGTGGAATCTTTTTATGCTCTCGGATATCGCTTGGCGGTGTTTTTCCAGCTGCACATTGTATGCTTTTAGATCATCCGTGGAGTGGGTTCTGCGCCAAAGTCTTTCCATTTTTCTTAGGCAGGTTAATGACGCTCTAAGCTCAGCGGAGTACCAGGCTGCAGAGGTTCTTTTCTTAGTTGGATTGTTTGATGGTGGTTGCAGAGCAATAGCAGTGAACCTTTCATTCCAGGCAGATACCAGCTCATCAGGGTCGATCGATGTCAAGTCGAGGAGTGAGCGAGTTTGGTCGAGGATCGCGTCTTTGTCAAAGGCATGGAACTTACGTGGTGCTGCTTTTGTGGTATTGTTGGACTTATCGGCATTGTTCTGGGGTTTGTTTTGCAGTAATATTTGAAAAATGATTAATCTGTGGTCGGACCAGGGGACTGCAGTGTTGGAGAGTATAATAGTGTCTATTGTGTTGCCTGTATTCTGTGGGGCAAAGACAAGGTCCAGTGTACCACCTTTCACATGGGTGGGCTCGTGGATCAGCTGTATGTATCCTAATTCCTCGAGGGCATCGAGGAAAGCTGAGGCTTGTGCCTCTGGCAAGGATGGTAAATTGAAGTCTCCTATAACCCAGATTGGTGTGTTTGGGTGTTGTGAGTTGCGAGATCAATTGTAGTTGCAAGGGAGTCGGGATCAGTAGATGGGGCCCTGTATATTAGGTTGATGGAGCAGTGTTTGTTGGTAATTGTGATTGCATCTATGGATGGTGTGTTGGTTGCATGGCTCAGGTGGAAATGGAGGTCAGTTTTGGTGATAGCGAGTACACCTCCACCTCGTTTACTGCTCCTGTGGCATGTGTGTATTGAAAAGTTGTTAGGTAGTAGCTGATTGAGGACGACGTTATCATCATCAGAGAGCCATGTTTCGGTTATGAAGAGTATGTCTAGGCGATGGAGGGAAATCATGTCATGTATGACTGGCCATTTCTTTCGTATAGATCGTGCATTTATGAGGACACAATTTATATTTTGCGGGTGAGTGGGTATTTCTTTTTTAGCTTTCGTGTTGTGTTGCAGTACTATATGTAGTAGGTAGGGTTGACGAGGGTGCGCCTCGCCATCGGATGAGTGGTAGGGTGTGCTTGCCCCCTCCTCCTGTGGTTTTGAAGGATGGGTATTTGGTTGTGGCTTGTGGAAAATTCTTTGGTATTACCCAGCCAGCAGGCTACGAGGTATAGTGTTACTATGTAAAGGCATGAGAGGTCCATGTTGTGTCGCTGCTATGTATTAGTAGGGTCACTACCTTTCTGCGTTAGCTTAATTGTGGGCTAGGGGTTAGGTAATGTAAGTTGATTGCCAGGCTGGCAGTATGGGATGCAGTGTTAAAGTAGCTGGTGATGTACGGAATATACTAGGAGTAGGGCACTAATATAGGCAATACCATGAATATATGCAATAATATAGACAATACCATGAGTACATGCACTATCCGCAAAATAGGTGAAGCATGAATATATGCAGTGCAGTAATACAAGCAGTGTCGTAATATAAGTGGAAAGTACGGAATATATTAGTGGCAATGTACGGAATATACTAGGACACCTGCTGGCTTCTCTCAGTGCTGCAGCAGAGGATATACTAGTGATGACATCAAAAAGCTGTTCTATAGTCTGCTTCCATCTGCTAGCTGGGAAGCATAACACACTCATCTAGACTGGTCTAGCAGGATGGTAAGCAATCACTTGAGTTGTATTTTTTTTTTATTCACCATTTTTTGGAGGTATTCCCCTACCATTTTTTTAAAGATGGTTTTGATTGATTTTGATGGTTATTTCTTTTATTTTAAGTTCAATCCTGACTCGTCTGTCAATCATTCCCACCGTAGGATTTTTTTTTAGCATTTAAAGGCTGCACTACCTTTCACATAAAGAACCATTCTGTTATGTTGCTGTATATTTTGAAGTTACTTTCAGCCAAGGAAAGAATTTCCTGGGTTTCTTTTTGTCCCTCTGATTTATTGGCAGGCTGTGTACCCCCCTGTGTTTTATTTGCAATAAATCTTAAAACCCCTATAGTTTTACTGGGTCCATTTATCAGCCCTTGTCTGCTGGAATGAAATAAAGGCCCTTAAGTATATTTATGTTTTTTGGACCTCATTTTATTGTTTTCTTAATCTTTTTCCATTGACTTTAAGGATCTTTATAAAAAGTTCTTTATTTTCTGGTGTCAGCTCAGTTTAGTGGACACGGCAGAATCCATGGCTCTCTTATATAGTTCTCTCAGATGCACATATTAAATGGCTTGTGTATTTCTTGTCTTTTAACTCTGGAAAGTGTTTGTATTTTTGACTTCTAGTCCTGTGGCAATCTTTGGGCTAGGGTCACCCCTAAAGTCTTGGAGGTTTGTGTTCTTTTAAGTTTCTTTGTTTTTATTCCCTTTTATATTAACTTCCCTTCTCCTTTCCTTAGGTTCCTCCATCACTTGAGGTGCTTTGAATTGTATCATTTCGTCTGTCCTTTTACCATGCATCAACACTTTCATATAAGTACCCTGAGGCAGGCTTATCGCCAGAACATGTTGGGCAATTCAGCCATATATGGACACTAATCATTTTAGTTGATGTGGTTTACGAGATGGTTTATGTTTTAAGTGAGTTTCGTGTAAAGGAAGTTTGTCACTTATTAAATCCATGGAATTATATTATATTGTCTATTCAATATATACATTTTGGTTATCGGCTCTTTTATTGAATTGTTCATTATTGCAGTGAATATTGCCTTTCCTTTTGCTGCATTGTAAGGCAAAACTTCTAGTTCTTCATTCTGCACTTGTCATATCATGACCTCAATGTTTTTTTGGTATATGTTAGTGTTTATATAGCTTTCAGTGGATGAGCTGTGCTATTTTATAGTGCCTTTCTGCAGATACCAACATGTCTCATCCAACCACAAGTTCATTAATTGTTTAATTATGTAGATTAGGGGACTGTAGAATCTATGTCATTTGACATCCCATGGACTAATATGAAAAAAAAGCAGTCTTTAAACTAAATTAGGAAGGCGGTGAAAAAGGTGAACTGCAAGAAAATACCAGCACAGCATCTTTTTCTTTTTTTTTATTCGTAATATTGGTAACTAAGTTTCATTCTGCTTAAGGCAGTGTCCTTAAATTCCTTAAAATGTTAACCTTTGCAGCTTTAGAGATTGAGATTAGGAATTTAGGGGGCCCTTTTACTAACAAGTGCTAGGGTGTTGCACCTAATACACCAAAAGTGCTGAAACTGTGGCGTGTTAGGTGCAACACCACTGTGTTAACTGCCAGGGGTGTGGAAAGCATTTCTCCGGCAGTTAATGCGGAGCTCTGTCCCTTAACACAGGACACAGTAGCGTGGGTACACTTAACTCCACTTACTGAGGTGGCGTTAAGTGATCTGCACTAATGCAGTTAGCATGGGATGTGAACCCAGTGCTAACTGCACAGAGCACACCATGCCCACTCTCCAGCCCCACCCGCCCACTTGGGAATCTAACGCGGACTACACAGTTAGCCGCCCAGTGCCGGAGCCAGCTCCACCTCCGGGACACAGTAGACAAATGTACCAGGTCATATACAGCATCAGAACAGAAGGCCGCAGCAGACTCCAAAAAAGGGGTAGTATCACCCAGCAGAAAAGACTGAATCCACTGAAATAGAGCTGGAGAAGTCAGGCTCACACATACTGACAACTGAAGGACAGCAGCCATCATGGCGAACTAGCTCTTCAACAAGGCATCCACCTTTAGGTCTAGAGGATCCTTTAAGCAGCCTTCCACAGGGATGGCCTGCTTAGTAACTGCTATGACATATGCATCCATTTTGGGAATATCAAACCACACTATGCACTCCTTCAGGAGAGCATACATCTTCTTACAGACACACTTAACCCCCCCCCCCCCAAGGCGGGGAACAGGGAGAATCCCACTCTGACTGGATCATATCCTTGATCACCTCTGGAAACAGGATGATGATAGTGGATTTCTGCACCCCTTGCTGAAGCGGGTGCACCTTCAGCTTCTACTCCATCCCTGGAGCATCTGCCAAGTTCAAGGCGGATGAAACCCTGGCAATCAGCGCCGCCAGCTCCTCCTTCCAGAAAAGGTGCATCATCCCAGCCTTATCACAGTCCTCTGAAGGCGAGAGCACTTCCTCACCACATCAGAGCCCAGCACCGAGACATCTGAATCCAAGTCACAGTCCAAATCTCAGACTGGTCTGAGATGATCCCCATCTCCAGGGGACGCCCTTGCTGGGAACACTTAGCCAAAGGCAGTTGAACAGGGCTAGCACTCTCAGCCTGCCCCCCATGAAATTGCATCCAGGGGCTCCCAGAGGCCATAGGGTCTGAATTTCCATGCCATAAGGACCAATCCTTTTGTAAAAAGGAAAAGAATGCTAGGGAAGACAATTTGGCGCCCGGAAGCTCACCTCTCAGAAACGACTCCCCAACACCAGGGGGCATTGATGCCGCAGATCTCCTAGAGAATGAAAAGTGGCTCATGGCCCAGTCACCAGACCTCCAGTTACCCACAGCGCCATCTGCCACCTCCTGCCCTGAGACAGGCAAAACCGGACTAACTGCATCCCCCAACTGAGATGGGGGGGGAGGGGGAGCCCTCCAGGGATGACTCAGAGGCTGCCATACAGGAAGAGCAGAGTCCAGAATCCAGAGGTAAGGCCCCCTCGCTTTCCACAGGTCAAACAATGTTTCCTGGAAAAAGAGAGTTAAAGCAAGTATCATAAGAGCATGTGCTAAGCCCGTGAATGACAGCCTGCAGCACACAATAATTGCACATTTACTGCAGCACACATTAACTGCACTTTTTAAAGCAATGCATATTACAGGCACTAGGGAAGGAACACATATTGGAGCCACTTGGGCAGAATATGCATTAGGACCATGTGACCGTCAGGTGCACAATAGGTAAACACACCAATAACGCATGCAGAAAATGGCAGGAAACACCCACACCGTGCCAACGCTCGCAAGCGGTCCACCCCAAATTCTGTCCCAGGAAGATGGAATTAGAGCCCCCCCAACAAGGACAGTGATAAGGTCAAGCCTTGGTACTCGCCCCCCCCCCCCCCCGAGAGCCCCATGCCGAAAACTTGTACCAGGCTCAGCTCTATTCCATCGGAACTGTTGCTCTGGCATTGCAGCACTGCGTTTAAGGTGGCTAACAGGCAGATCCCTTTGACAGCCTTCTGCAATCTTCAGGCAAAAGCAGGGGGGAAACAGAGGAGGAGGGAGGGGGTGTTGAGGTTGTATGCGGCAGTTGTACTCTTCCAGATCCAAATCCTTCCAATTTCTGGTTGCTCAACAGGCTCTTATGCAGGATAAGAGCATGGAGCTGAACCAATTTTCCCTCCTCACATGGCTACCGAAAAGACCGCAGTCTAGTGGAGCTTCTCATATCACACTCTAGTGAGAAATCAGCCCGCAGGCTGTCATTCACGAGCATTTTAAATCAATCTTTTCCTCTCCTTGCAGCCTTGGGCAAGTCACCTAACCCTCCATTGCCTCAGAAGTTATCAATGTCCCTGTTTAATGTACATTACCAAGTTTAAGTTACAATGTAAACCGCTTTGACTAAAATGATAAAACGGTATAAAAGAAAACCCTGTTAAATAAATAATTCAGAATTTTCTTTGAAAATCAGGGAGGACCTCAGCCCTGAGGACTGGGACTGATGTCGAGGAACATCGTAGCCAATGGAACTCGAGAATCGGCTCGACGTCTGGGGAAGTCCTCAAGGTTGAGGGTCTGATAGTTAGGAGTGATAATATGGAGGAACTGGGCATCAGAGCCCGCTGCTAGGCCATGAAGGCAGACAAACTGCATTTTAAAGCCGCTATCCTGGTCTTGAGGTCAGATGGCACTGCAGCCTTTGATGCAGGCAGAGAGGGGCACTGGCTCCAGCTCCATTGAGGGGGAGTCTGAGGCCGGTCACTGGATGCAGACTACTCCCATCGAGCATTTTGGTCAGCTGCTCCTTCCCCGTGGACTCGCGACAGGGGATGTGGGTCTGGGGCCTGTGGGACTTACCCACTTTCTCAGACTCGTCAGTCGACATGGTCTTCGAGAGTTTCTGGTTCTTCTTGGACTCTTCCTCCAGGGTGTTCCAGTTGGAGGACTTGTGGCCTCGGGGCTCCGAGGCAGCATGGTCTCCCGGGGTTACAGGTTTCCAGAGTGGGCCCTTGCAGCGAGGTGTCACCAGAGACTCCGGTGCAGAGTCCATCTTATGAAAGAAGAACTCTTGCTGCTGCTGACGGCTCTTTATGGCCTTGGTGGTCAGCTTCTTGCAGAGACCACAGTCGAAGGGGTCATGGTCCGGCCCGAGACAGTGGAGGCAGTAGTCATGTGAATTGGTGTGCGACATGGTATGGCGCACCGGTCACAATGTTTAAAACCACTGGCAGAGGCCATAGTGGGGAAGATGGCTCCAGAAGATTAAAAGCCTCAGGCCCAGCCAGGAAAAAAGGCACGAAGCCATGACAGTCGAGAAAAACCTCGAAAAAGGACAGAACGAACCAGAGACACGATGCCTAGGCAAGCATTCTCAGGGGCGGGAAAGGGAACCAGCATGCGACCGGAGAAAAGAGAACCCCCCCCCCCCCAAAACACTTTTTCTGGAGAAAACAGACACACGTCCGATGGGCTCTGTGGAAAAAGGAGACTGAGGCAAGATGTACCCTTGGGGTGGGAAGGGGACCACGCATGCATGGTGCATCTCCCAAAGACTTCCTTTGAAAGTTGGGGAGAAGTTGCTGCGTGGGCTCTGTTGATGCCGATGTCACCCATATGTGAGGGCTGACCTCCTACTTGTTCCTGGAGGATACAATGAGAATAATATGCCGCCTTCTTATCTAAAACATACAATACTCAGCAAGAATTGCAGTTAATCCAATCTTAATACCTCAGGCGATAATTACACCATCTATGCTCAGCACATCTTAACCCCTGTTTCCTTATCTTTACAGTCTCATCAAACCATGGCGCTATGTACATGCATTCTGCACCTATTAAGGATCACGTAACTCTTAGAAGTGTTGTGAATCGGACCCGAGCAGGGACAGGCGGGACAGTGTTTATGTAGCTAGGTCTCTGAGGCAGGTCTAGATACAGCCATAGGCCTGCTTTGGACCCTTGACCACTGTTAGGCCAACAGAAGAATCAAGGGAAAAGGATGAATTGCTGACAATAGCATGAGAAAATCCTGAGAGTGAAATGAAATGTTACTAATCCTGTGTGCTTTGTTAAGGAAACCAGATAACACAAAATGAAACAAGAAAGAGACATGAGGGGGAACCAGGGAGTGAGATGTAGCTAGGTACTGGCCTTGAGAAGGAGATATGTCTTCATGCTAACTTGAACCTTGGGAAAGTGAAATTATGCCAATCCTATGCTGAAAAAGTATCTTTAGGACCCCAGCTGCAAAGAAAGAACTAACCATTATTATTCTGCTAACCTTTCAGAAAAAACTGTATAAAAAAACAGACTGGGATAAAGGAGAAACCGGGGAGTTTATTGAGCCCTGCTACGGAGGTGACAGTGTGCTGAATTGCCCCATTAACCTTTCTCTTCTGTCTATTCCTATACAGTAGCTACCTTGTACTTGTAAGTAGAATTTGTGTATGAAGAATTTATGCTGAGAAAAGGATCCAGGCTCTTATGGCCCAGTAGGCCCCCTACAGAAGCAATTCCGGCAACTACATTATTCCAATCAGCAACCAACCTACCAGGATCCCTAACACACACCTCAGACATCAATGGACGAATATGCTCCAAAAATAGTAATTACACTTACCTGGTAATTGTAGTTCCTTGAGAGACGACAGCTTAGTCCTCGACGTATGGGTAGTGCACCTCCTCCTGCAGCATGAAGACTGGACCAATCAGATTTCAGCTCCACTGGAACAAGCATACCCTGCAACTCAGGAACTCCAGTGAACTACTGACAAAGCAAACTCCAACACGTAGCTAACCTTAAAGAAGATCCCTTTCACAGGAAATATAGTCCTTAATAGTAACAATTTTTTTTTTTGTTTTTTGTTTTGTAGCCAAAAGCCACGACTAACAGGAACGGAAAGTCCCGCCCCTGCCACTGCAGAAATGTATAGGTAAAAAAGAAGGAAAGAAAGCAAAAGGAAACGCACTCACCTGGGAATACGAACCTCTTAACCCAAGGCGTGCCGTGCTAAAAGAAAGAAAACAGGGAGAGGCAGGAGGACTAAGCTGTCGTCTCTCAAGGAACTACAATTACCAGGTAAGTGTAATTACTATTTCCTTATCGTTCCTCCAGCTTAGTCCTCGACGTATGGGATGTATCAAAGCAGCCTAACGGGTGGGATTTTGCCAGCCGGCACGCAGAACCGCGGAACCAAAACCGGCATCGCTCGCCGCCAAGACATCAAGGCGATAATGTTTACTGAAAGTATGCAACGACGACCACGTGGCCGCTTTACAGATATCTACCGGCGAAACCAAACTGAATTCCGCCCAGGACGCCGCTTGAGCTCTCGTAGAATGAGCACGCAAGCCAGCCGGCGGAGCCCGACCGTGTAAAAGATAAGCTGAACCAATCGCCTCTTTAATCCACCTAGCAATAGAAGACTTCGCTGCCGCTTCCCCTTTGCGAGGACCGCCAAACAGCACAAACAAGTGGTCTGATTTCCGAAAATCACTGGTAACTCTTAAATAGCGTCGCAAAACCCTCTTGAGGTCCAACCGACTCAGTCCGCGATCAGAAGCAGGCCCTTCGGACCCCGAAAAAACCGGAAGAGAAACAACCTGGTTCAAGTGAAAAGGAGAAGTCACCTTCGGTAAGAAGGAAGGCACCGGCCGCAGAACCACTTTGTGAGCCGAGAAAGACAGAAAAAGCTCCCTGCAAGAAAGAGCCTGAAGCTCGGAAATACGGCGTGCCGAACAAATCGCCACCAGAAACACCGTCTTAAGAGTCAAATCCTTTACCGAACTACTAGAAAGCGGCTCAAAAGGAGCTGCACTGAGAGCACGCAGCACCAAATTAAGATCCCAAGAGGGTACCGATACTCTACGGGCTGGCCGTAACCTAGAAACAGCTCGCAAAAAACGAACATCATCAGGATGAGCCCCTAAAGACACGCCCTGAACTTTGCCGCGATAACAAGACAGTGCCGCCAATTGGACCCGCAAAGAACTGGCGGCCAGACCTTTAGTGAAACCGTCTTGTAAAAAATCCAGTATCAACGGAAGAGAGGCCGTAGCCGCTCGAATCTGATTCCTAGAACACCAGTCCTCAAAAATACGCCAAACCCGAACATAGGCCAGCGAAGTGGATCGTTTGCGCGCCTGTAACAGAGTCGCCACCACCGACCGGGAGTAGCCGCGTTTTCTTAGCCGAGCCCTTTCAATAGCCAGGCCGTAAGAGAGAATCTCTCCACTTGCGGCATGCAGAGGGGACCCTGACACAACAGGTCCGGAAACAAGGGAAGTTTCCAGGGAGGCCCGTCTACCAAGCGCATCAGATCGGCATACCAAGGACGACGAGGCCAATCCGGCGCTATCAATAGCACCCGACCCCGGTGAGCTTCGATACGTTGAATAACGCGCCCCAGCAGGGGCCACGGAGGAAACACGTAGAGAAGGCCCGTGGAGGGCCAAATCTGCAACAGAGCATCCAGACCTTCGGACATCGGCTCTCGCCGCCGACTGTAGAACCGAGCTGCCTTTGCTGAACGGAACGTGGCCATCAGATCCATGACAGGTTCGCCCCAACGCTGAACCAGCTGTGCGAATACCCTGGGATGGAGCTCCCATTCGCCGGGATCCACCTGAACTCTGCTGAGGAAGTCCGCCGTCACATTGTCTTTCCCGGCGATATGCGCCGCGGAGATGGCTGGCAGCCGAGGCTCTACCCACTCGAACAGCGTCCGAGTCTCCGCCTCCAGACCGACGCTTCCGGTTCCTCCCTGCCGGTTGATGTAGGCCACGGCCGTTGCATTGTCGGAGAGAACCCGAACCGCTCGAGACGATATCCGGGTTTCGAAGTGTTGCAATGCCAATCGAGCGGCCCAAAGCTCCAATCGGTTGATCGACCAGGCACTCTCTTCCGGAGACCATAGACCCTGAACGAACTGGCCCTCGCAGTGAGCGCCCCAGCCCGTCAGGCAGGCATCCGTCAAGAGTGGAACCCAGTCCGGTTGCTCCAATGGCATCCCCACTCGCAGAGTGAGTGGACTCAACCACCAACTTAGATCCCTCCGAACCGCCATCGGGCAAGGTAGACGTTTGCTCAGAGGATCGGACTGGTTGGACCAGCGACGGAGCAAGGCCCGCTGGAGGGAACGCATGTGAAAGCGCGCCCAAGGCACCACCTCTAGGGAGGACGCCATCGTCCCCAGCAACTGCAGGTAGAGCCAGGCCGACGGGGCTTGAGAACTGCGGAACCTCCGCACCAGAGACTGAAGAGTCAAAATCCTGCGTTCGGGCAGAGAAACCAACCCCCGGCACGTTTCGAATTGTACCCCCAAATATTCGAGAAGCTACGTCGGGACCACATGACTCTTGAGTGGGTTGACCACCCATCCGAGAGACTGCAAGAGCGTGACGACTTTCTCCGTCGCTGCCAAGCTTTCTGCGCGAGATTTCCCACGAATCAACCAGTCGTCCAGATAGGGATGAACCAGCACCCCGTCTTTGCGGAGGGCCGCAGCAACCACCACCATGATTTTGGTGAATACGCGAGGTGCGGTCGCCAGACCGAAAGGCAAAGCTTGAAACTGGAAATGACCCCACGGCAGCGCGAAGCGTAGATACCTCTGCTGGTCTTCCCGAATAGGGATATGGAGATAAGCCTCCGTGAGGTCGAGAGACGTGAGAAATTCGCCTCGGCGAACGGCAACTATGACAGATCGTAGAGTTTCCATCCGAAAGTGGGGAACCCTCAGACAACGATTCACTCCTTTGAGATCCAAGATGGGACGAAGATCGCCCCCCTTCTTTGGCACCACGAAATAGATGGAATACCTTCCCAGACTGTATTCCGCTTGCGGTACGGGAATGACCGCTCCCAGCTGAAGAAGACGATCGAGCGTTTGGCGGACCTGAAGGGTCTTTCGAACCCCCCGGCAGGGGGACGCCACAAAGGAATCGAGCACGGGACGGGCCAAATCGAGAACATACCCGTCCCGTATAATGTCTAGAACCCACTGATCGGAAGTAATATGGGTCCAAGTGGAGAGGAAACGTCGAAGACGCCCTCCGATCACCGGCAGCTCCACCTGGACCCGCTGCCCTTCATTGGGGCTTGCGAGGGGCCGGGGAACTAACCGCAGAGAACCCTCGACTGGCTCTTCGAAAGCCGCGAAAACTCGACGCCCGGGAACTATATCTACCCCGCTGGAAGCTCCCATAACGGGGCGACCGGAACCTACGAAAGTCCAGAAACTGTCCCCTAGCGACCGGAAGCGACCTACCCCGCTTGGGTCTGTCTTCCGGTAAGCGACCGCCTTTGGAGTCTCCCAGATCTTTGACCAACTTATCCAAATCCTCACCAAAGAGCAGTTTACCCTTAAAAGGCAATTTGCCCAACCGCGATTTGGAAGATCCATCGGCCGCCCAATTTTTTAACCAAAGGGCTCTACGTGACGCCACTACGGATGCCATGCTGTTGGAGAGAGCTCTGATGAGATCATACTGGACATCCGCCAAATACGCCGTTCCGGATTCCAAGCGGTGAATCTCCGTCAGCATGTCGGTATCCAAGGAAGAAGCGTGCTGAAACCGCTGAACCCAGCGTAAACAGGCACGGGCCACCCAAGCTCCACAAACAGAAGCCTGTAAAGCAATCGCGTCCGCCTCAAAGGCTTGCTTCAACAGCCCGTCCATTTTCCGGTCCTGCGGCTCCCGTAAAGCCGCACTCCCTTCCACCGGAATGGTGGTCTTCTTTGTCACCGCGGACACGGCCGCGTCGACCTTGGGAGATCTAAAACGCTCCAGATCCGTTTCCGACAAAGGATAAAGACGACGCATGATCTTAACTCTCTTGAGACCAGACTCAGGAGTGTCCCACTCGGCCTGAATCATCTGGTCAAGAACCTTGTGAATGGGAAAAACCACATTAGTTTGTCGTACCGCTTGAATAATGGGATCTGTTCCGTCCGCCTCCTCCGCCTTAGCAGTAGGGGCCAGTCCTAGCGTCTGAAGTGCTTCCGAAACAAGAGCTGGAAGCTCTTCACGTCTGAACACCCGAATAATCTTTGCTTGATCCTCCGGTTCCGGAAGCTCGCCTTCCTCCAAGCCGTCTGCATCCACCTCCGGGTCGAACTCGGGATCATCCCCTTCAGGCCAGTCCGTCTCCGCAGAACAAGGGTCGTGCAACCGCGGACGCTTAGGTGCTCTGCTCTCGGTCAACGGAGGCTCTCCCGGAGAGGACTGGACCGACACCCCCTGCGGTGGGAGTGGCGCCGCTCCCATAACCTGGCGCCTATGGCAAAACGCCTGGTGCAGGAGCAAAACAAAATCGGGAGAAAAATCCTCCAAGGGCAATGACTCCCCGAGACCTAACTGCGCCACAGGCGCCGAACCACTGTTAGAAGAAAGCCCCGCGGGTCCTTCTAGCGGCGATTCTAAATCCCCTGATGTGGTACCAGACTGCGCCGTTGCAGGCAAAGAACTTTCCAGGCGCTGTTCCATGCTGCAAGACAGCAAGGCACAGCGTGGACACACTCCGGTCTCTGCGTCGGCGCCCCGCCGAGATCCACAAATGAGACAAAGAGATCCTGTTGACATGGGGACCCTAGCGCTTCGAGAAGCTAGCCGGCAGTGGGCAAAATGGCAGGGGAAAAGTCAGCTCACTGACTCAGAAGAACCATGCGGGAACTGGTCAGCAGCGAACAACGGAAAGCCTGTGCAGGCAAGGTGGAAAAGTTTCCCCTTCGCTTGGTGACAATCAGCTGATGCCTGCTTCTTTTTTTTTTTTTTTTTTAACTCACCCAAGGGCACCGGAGGCTTTCCAACCGAGCAAAACCACCAAAAGCAAAGAAACAACAACCGCCCCGCAAGAGAAGGGAAAGCACTCGCGAAGCGCCCCCCCCCCCCCTCCGAAGCCACGGGAACGCTGAAGGACAAGGTCAAAAGAAATCAAAAGGAAGGAAATAAATTAAGCTTAATTAAAACAAATTAAACTAAAGTAAAGTAAATTAAACCAAAAAGAACGAAAGAAACAATAAGACTATCGCGGGACACCCCAAAGAGAAAAACCGCGAGTCGGGAAAAGATGGCCGCGGCAGGCAGGCAATTTTTGGCGTGCTTTTGTATTCCTTCTCGTCGAGGAAAACAGCCCGAGTAAAACACCGCTGCGGCCGAGATCGCGCCCCCCTGAAACCGGAGACACTGGGGATCCCCCCGTACCAACATGAACCGCGTGGAGAGCCCCCCCGAACAGCTGGGGAAATTCACGAACTCGGCTCAGAAGCCATCCCGATTCCCCACAGCTGTCAGCACTCACCGGCACTAATGCAGCAGTTCCCTCAAACCTCCGGAGAGAAGCTGCAGTACAGCCGCCGCTGGAGCTCTGCCCCGAAGATTCCTGGGCCAGAGATCCACTTTCCCCAAACAAGAAAATTGAAAATACAGACACGGCAAGGGCTGAGCAATAGAGGGACCTTCCTCAGGCTTCCCCCCCCCCCTCCCCCCCACTGAGTGCCGGGATAACAAAAGGCAAATTTAAAGGGACAGCATACTAACGTGAAACAAATGAAAATAAGCCCTAATAGGACTCAAATAAATTTTAAAAGGTTAGCTAAAGACAAATTCAACTATCTGATCAACTAGTGAGCCCAGTTAGGCTCACTAACGTCCTCCTGCTGCATGAAGACTGGACACACTGGAGTTCCTGAGTTGCAGGGTATGCTGGTTCCAGTGGAGCTGAAATCTGATTGGTCCAGTCTTCATGCTGCAGGAGGAGGTGCACTACCCATACGTCGAGGACTAAGCTGGAGGAACGATAAGGAAAAGGTTTCCTTATTAAAAGGACCATAATGACATTGATAATTATCAGTATTACAAAAGGTGTAAAGTCTCAAAGGAACAATCAAACACAAATATCATAAGCATGTGATCCGACCAAGGTGCAGGCAAAACTTGCAGGCTATTTACAGTAAATGCATAATCAATAGAAGGCGCATAAATCAAATCTAGGATAGATGGCAACCCTCCCCTTCTCTTCCGCTCGCTGGAGATCGGATCCCCATGGTCAGAACAGTAGGGGAAACAGGCTGCTTGTGGAGATCCGAAAGCTGGCCAGGGCCTGCAATTACAAAACAAACAAAAAAACTTAAGACAGGAAGTGTGTGTGGGGGTGGGGGGGGGGGGGGTGAACTTAAATCTTAAAAGGGCCAGAAATTTTTTTAAAAAAAGGAAAAAAAAGAAAGGAGAGAGGATGGAGAAATCCATGGTAGGAAGATAGGAGTACTAAGGAAGAGGGGGAGGGGGATGGGAGAATCTGGAAGGAGAACAGAGAAAGGTTAAAGGAATGAATGCATGGGGATTAAAAGGCACAATGGCTATTTACCTAAAAGTGCATTCCCCTGCCCCAAGAACACACATACACACAAGCACACCACACAGGCACCCCCACCTCCATAGAGACACACACCCCAGCTCTATATTACATACACACGTCCACCCAGGAACCTCACCTTTGCACTGCACAACACAGCAAATCTCCAGCTCTGCAGCATACACACACATGCACTGCAGCCCTGCACACCACCCACACAAAGGCACCCACCACTGTTGCACCACACCTCCACTTGCTATTTGAAGCTATAGCTGTTGTTAGCTAAAGATGATGCATAGTGTAGGAACTCTGGCATTAGTCTCACAAGACCTGAGAATATGAGACCAGCGTGAGAGAACCAGAGGGGCCCTCACAACAAGGTTACAAGTGCTGGCTCCTAAGATTTTGGTCTGGCTCCTAAATCATCACAAACTGCAAAGCCAGACTTAACATTTCAATCTCACTCTATCCAGACTACATTTTCATAAATACCTATATGAAAGGATGTGAGGTCTTGCCATTGCGCGTACTTTTCTTCATGGAGTAATTTTATTAAAACCATTTAAGTGCGCATTCTGCGACATAGGCACGAACAATCCTTTATAAAATTATCCCCTTAAAAGTCTTATTAGATGTAGGTTATCAAAAGCCAATAGTATAATTCCATACAGCTATTCTTATATTATGCTGTTACTAAGTGCCATTGAGTTGATGACTATATGAACTGTGTTTTTTCAGTCACTCTCTAGGGCATTTAGATACTGTCTTTCATTACTGAGATGACCCACAGACTCTCCAATGGCTCTTCATGCATATTTTCGCCCAACAATTAACTGGTTAGACACCTTCTATTGTTCTTCTGAAGATGACCATACTGGGAACAACCCTGGATCAACCAACTGCTGAAAACCTCATTTGTTATCCTTAAATTGGGTTATAAGGTATAGCTAAAACATAGATTAGATATATCCTCATTCTTCTGAGGCATTTTCTACTCTTAAGCATAATGACTGATTCCAAGTCAAAATGGTACGCAGCAGGAAAATGTGCATATGTATCCATTTTTTTCTAGATTTTCAGTTTAAATAGCATGCTATTTACAAAAGAACACTTTATCCAAGGACATTTTCTCCCCCTTATGTTTTTCTCTCTCTGCTTATATTTTCTTATATCCATTAACAGTAATGGATGGTCCCATCTTTGAGTCCTTCCTTCATGTAAAGATCCACATTCTATCCCCCTGCCCCCATTAAATACCACTACTGAAATGCACAGCAGGTCATTACCATTGCTGAGGTTACCTTTAAAGTACACAACTCTTATCTTAAGTCAATAAAAATCTACTGGACCACATCTTGATAGTTAATGAAGTATGGTTAACAGTAGGTTGATAAGATGCAGTGAAAGTGCTAGCAGAAAGAAAACAAGTTCTGTACAGAATGGGCACCATTATTGCTTTTTAGAGATGCCTTAAGTTCTCTCAAAAGACAATAAAAGTCACTATTCTAAACTTACATTTACCAAATCTAAAATCAAATCATTTTAGATACTTTAATATTTGTAAATTACTTTTGATATGTGTCCCAGTTTATTATAATGAAAGGTAGACAAATGTATGCTCAGTCAATTTAAGATCTTATATTAGCTTTTCTCAACAGGAAGCAACATTGCTAACGAAGTGGTAAATTCAGTGTTAATGAGTGGCTTCACTGTTACCACCTCAGAGGTAAAACCTTCTATGTTCTACCCATCTGTTCTGGTGTTAGGGGTTCAGAGGAAGAACAGACGCTTCCCATTTAAAGCGACTTCCCTGGTACCCCTTAAAGAACAGTATGGCAAGCTAAGATAAACATATCTTCTTTGAAACTACCATCTTCATTATTAAAGGACTGGGTGCATGAAAATCTTCTACAACTTTACATCTGAAGATATGTTCTAGTATAACCTATACAAAGTGCAGAATGTAGGACAAGATACATTATTCACACTGCAAATTCTAAGACAATTTATTTTAAATGAAAATATTTATTAAAAATGATTACCATATGCAACAAAGCCTGCAGTTATTACTATACATTATACATTTTCTAGCTAAAATTTACAAGTCAATATGCTTTAATTTGCTAAGCACAACAACCAGTTTCTATCCTAACTGTAAACTTTTATTAAATCTCTCGAATTACAGAGACTATAATGAATTCTGTAGCCATTACTGCCTTTAGCCACATAGAACAAGCATTAAAAAAAGAAGCACAAAAGGTCAGATCTGTCATCAAGATGACTGATCATCACTTAAATGCCTCAAGCTAGCTTTATTGTCTCAGAAATCTCAAACATCAGTATTTTTGCAAACTATCAGCACTTGCTATAGCACCCTTACCACACTACATCTTGAGGTTACTACAGAAGAAATGAGGTGATAATTGCATATTAACATAATTATTCTGTAATCCCTCTGAGCAAACTTCCTGGGTCACTCAGTAACCCAGATTATACACAACCTTCCTATCATCAAATCTATGCCGTCCACTTTCTGTTCACTAATTATTCTTGTTGAAGGAAAATGTATTTAATTCTATTCTTTTATGTACATTATTAATTGTATTTATTTCACATAGGTTAACATCTGTGTGTAATGCCACCTTTAACCATGCAACACAGTTTTTCCACAAAATTGTAATACTGCATGCATTCAATGTGAGCTCATTAAAATTATGCTGAACACCTAAATATACACAACTCATGTATCACCACTATTGGCTTTCACAACTTAATCTAACAAACCATTTTGTCATC
The DNA here is from genome assembly GCA_033557465.1 of Ichthyophis bannanicus. Lineage (NCBI taxonomy): Eukaryota > Metazoa > Chordata > Amphibia > Gymnophiona > Ichthyophiidae > Ichthyophis > Ichthyophis bannanicus. The sequence continues at coordinate 170,901,273 of CM066040.1, read as the reverse complement.
TTCTTACAACATTCAGTCAAAAAATTCTGCTTTGCCATTTAGTTTATGCTAATTGTGGATGTATCCATTAGGACAATACTTGTATTTCTTGGCAAGAAAATGGTGTTAAGAATACAACTGAAAGATTTAAGAGCACCTAATTTAAACGGCATTTTAGAAGTAATTATTATCAATACATATACAAAAACATTTTCGGCTCAAGTTTTAAAGCATAAGCTCTTACATGTCCAGTAAAGCCGTTAGAACATGCAGAATTTCAGGCAAGACCAGACGATCATTCACAAGGCACATGCTTTCACCTTACATTTAAGGAGAAATTTCACATACCTGATAATTTTCCTTCCTTGAATCCTGCTAGACCAATCCAGATAAGTAGGTTATACTCCCTAGCCAGGTGAAAACAGACTTGAGCAACATTTTGTAATGTCATCACTAGGTATATCTGGCTGATGCAGCAATGAGAGAAGCCAGTATGACTGAAAAAAACTATTTGTTTCAAAGTTTTTCTGAATAGCCAACAATCCAACGCTGAAACAGTTATCTCGAACAAGTAATTTTCTCTCTTACCACAATGAATACAGAGTCAGAAAATTGTACTGACAATGCACTAAATGGCAGCCTGGCTCCCAAAACTGCAAAGAGTATCTTCCGGTGTGAGTCCTGGACTGGCCTAGCAAGACTCAAGGAAAAAAATGATCAGATATGTAAAATTTCCCCTTCCTTATCAACCTCCTAGACCTGTACAGATGTATTGGATGTACCCAAGTAGTCAGAACCCAGAGTGGGAGGAAGACAACCCCATGGACAGAACTGCTCTGCCATAGTCAACATCTCTTCCAGCATCCACATACAAGCTGTAATGCTTCACAAAGGTGTTCAGAGAAGACCAGGTAAGATGCCTTATAGATGATTTCTGGAGACATAAAGGCAGACTCCACTCAGGATGAAATATGTGCCCTAGTAGAGAAAGCGTAGTTACTCACCTGTAAGAGGTGATCTCCGGGAACAGCAGGAATTTAGTCTTCACATATGGGTATCATCGGTACCGACGGAGCCTGCGCGGGAACGCTCCTCAGCGTCCAATAGGAACACTTTTGGGAGCATCCCTCAGCACATGCATGCTGCCTTCCCAACTGTCCCTCTTCAGTTAAGTTTGTAGCTGAGTGAAAGAATAGAGGCAGAGAGGAAAGAGGGAAAGAGACAAAGAGATAGAGAGACAACTCCTAGGGGAGGTGGGTGGGTTGTGAAGACTAAATTCCTGCTATTCCCGGAGATCACCTGTTACAGGTGAGTAACTACGCTATCTCCAGGAACAAGCAGGAATGTAGTCTTTACATATGGGGGAACTCCCTAGCTGAAGATGCCAGGGAGATAGCCCCAGGAAGGTGCCACCCTAGAAAGGTGGGAATCCTTCCTCCCATGGAACTCTGGCACTCCACCAGGGTTGGTGGGTAGGAGTTGAATTAGGTCTGAAAGAGATTTTGAAGAACAGCTTGGCCAAAGAAGGCATCCCGATGGGAGGCTTTATCCAGGCAGTAGTGGGCTGTGAAGGTGTGTACCAAAGCCCAGGTGGCTGCTCGACAAATGTCATCGATAGACAAAGAGTGGAGATTAGCCATGGAAGGTGCCATGGATCACATTATGAGCTGTGACATGGCCTTGAAGAGGAAGACCCTTACTCTCATAAGCAAAGGATATGCATTGGGCAATACATTTAGATAAAGTTCTTTTGGAGACTGGAAGTCCCAAATGACTAGGGTCAAAAGCTATAAAACGCTGTGAGGACTTTCTATGTTGCTGTGTTCTCTGTAGGTTTCACAATCCAAAGTATGAAGGTTTCTTTCTGCATTAGAGGTGTGAGGCCTCAGAAAAAATACAGGAAGATAAATTGATTGATTTAAATGAAAAGGCGAAACCACCTTTGGCATAAAGTGTGGATGAGTTCTAAGAACAACCTTATCATGATGAAACCTAGTATAAGGAGGATCAGCCACTAAAGCTTGCAGTTCACTAATGTGACATTCAGAGGTGATTGCAATTAGGAAGATGACCTTCCAGGTCAAAAACCTAAGGGTTGTAGTGGCTAAAGGCTCAAAAGGCGGCTTCATGAGCTGCCCGAGAACTAGATTTAGATCCCATGCCACCGGTGGTGGCTTAATGGGAGGTTTGGTTAACAGAAGACCTCTCATAAATCTGGATATGACTGGATGAGAGGAAATTGGTTGTCCATTCAGAGGCTTATAAGAAGCTGCAATTGCACTAAGATGGACTCTTACCAAATTGGTCTTTAGACCAGAATTCGATAAGTGAAGGAGATACTCTAGTATCAATTCTAAAGGTATGACAAGGGGGTTTAATCCCTTCTTGGAGCACCATATAGTAAAACGTTTCCACTTGAAGGCATAAGATCTTCTTGTGGAAAGTTTCCTAGAAGCCTGAAGGATCTCCTTTACCTGTTGGGACAGGTTGAAATCCTGGAGGTCTAAGCCTTCAGCAACCAGGCCGTGAGATACAGGGACTGGGGATTCGGGTGCCATAGCGTCCCATCCTCTTGGGAAAGGAGATCTGGAGCATGCCCTAACTCCAGAGGTGCAGCTTGAGAGAGATGTAGAAGCAGGGGATACCACGCTTGGCATGGCCATCGTGGCGCTATGAGAATCATGCGACCCCTGTCTCTCTGAAGCTTGAGGAGTGTTTTGGGGATGAGGGAAATGAATGGGAAGGCATAAAGGAAGTCCTGACCCCAGTGAAGGAGGAAGGCATCCCTTGCCTGACAATTGTGAGCCGGAATTCTGGAACAGAACCGGGGAAGTTTGGCATTCAGTGGACTTGCAAAGAGGTCTATGTCTGGAGTGTCCCAGAGATGAAATATCTTTGCCACCTGGTCTAGGTGGAGAGACCACGCGTGAGGCAGCAGTACTCGACTGAGTTTGTCTGCCCAAAGGTTTTGAATACCTGGAAGATATACCACTAGAAGGTGAATTCGATACTCTCTGGCGAGGGCCCACAGTCATAAAGCTTTGTTGCATAACAGAGAGCCTGTCCCGCCCTGCTTGTTCACATAGAACATGGCTACTTGATTGTCCGTCTGGACTAGGACTGTCTTGTAGCTGAGCTGGGCATGGAATACTCGAAGAGCTAAATAGATTGCTCTTAATTCCAGGAGGTTTATGTGTAGATCAGCCTCCTGAGGAGTCCAGGTGCCCTGGGTAGGGAGATGATTCAGGTGTGCTCCCCAACCCACCTGTGATGCATCTGTTGTTAGGGTGGCCTGAAAGAGCAGTTGATGAAAAGGAGATCCTACTGTCAGATTTTCTAGTGATTGCCACCATTGGAGGGACAAAATTAGACGTTGAGAGTTTATTATTTTGTCTGATAAATGACCTGCGTCCTGTGTCCACTGTGTGGAGAGGGTCCACTGAGCTGCTCGCATGTGGAGGCGAGCATATGGAACTACATGAACTGTGGATGCCATATGTCCCAGCAACTGTAGTAGCTCTCAAGCAGTTAGGGAGGATTTCCCCGCTGCTTGAGAAGCTAGTTGCATTATGCGAAGACACCAGGCCTTTGGAAGGAAAGCCTTTGCCTGTCTGGTATCTAGACAGGCCCCATGAATTCCAGGCATTGGGAAGGAACAAGTTGGGATTTTGGGAAGTTTATTTCCAACCCCAAGTATTGGAGAATTCGCATTGTGCGAGACAGTGCAGTGCCGGCCTCTGCAACTGTAGGGGCTCGAATGAGCCAGTCGTCTAAGTAAGGGAAGACGAATATCCCCAGGCTTCGCAGAAATGCAGCTACTACTGCCATGCATTTCGTGAATACCCTTGGTGCTGAAGCCAGACCAAAGGGAAGAACCCTGTACTGGAAATGTCTTCCCCTGAAAAGGAATCACAAGAATTTCCTGTGATCTGGATGGATCAGAATGTGAGTGTATGCATCCTTTAAGTCTAGAGAGCAAAGCCAATCCTGGGCTTTGAAGGTATGGCAGAAGAGGTCCTAGAGAAATCATTTTGAACTTCTCTCGAAACAGGTATTTGTTCAGTTCTCTGAGGTCTAAAATGGGTCTGTGTCCCCCTGTTTTCTTTGGAATAAGAAAATAGGAGGAGTAGAACCCTGCACCCTTTTGAAGAATGGGTACCTCCTCTATTGCCCCTTGGGCAAGAAGTGTTGAGACCTGTCACGCCCATAGCCCCTTACATGTGTATGGCGGGGCGTGCTTGTTAGATACAGTTCCCCAATTAAGCAATGTTCCAGACTGGCTATCTTGCAAAGGATTATGGTACTGGTAGTCCAGTCATGCGGTGCTTGCCTTTGAGGTAAATAAAGACAATGTAGTTGGCTCGAGTGTAAGGCAGTAACAGAATATTTATTTATGAGGTAAATCCAGATGCACACAGATTCTACTTGGTAACACCTTAGGATGTATTCTCCAGGATTTTATATTCAAAATAATAATACAATTGAAAGGTAAAGCAAGTAGCTTGTAAAGTCCATTAACAGAAAATCTCTCTCTCAGCCACTGCTGACAAAGCTGCTCAGCCGTGCTGCCTTAAAAGAAACCAAAAAGTAAAAGCTTCTTCTCCAAACACAGCTTCTCTTTTCACATTTTAAAGCACTTTTGTATCCAATGTGTGCATAGCCTGAGCTGTGTGCTGCTCTGATTCCAACTGGCTAACAAGCTCCAATCAACAGCTCTCTTCCTTCTCTGCACAAGTATTTACACAAACTTCTAGTGCCGGTTACTAGAACGTTTCCCTTTTGATGTTTGATCCCACTTTCAGGATTTCACTGTGCTAGCAACCTTGCATAAAGAACAGTCCATGAGATTATAGTCCTCCTCTGTAATTATAGCTTGTTCTTCTATTTGCATAGGTTCTATATCAGGAACTTGATCAGAGGGCTTTATTAACTGCCCTTCATTAGGACAGAAACTGTCTCTAAACACTTTGCCTTGCTTTAGGTTAGACAAACGTTCATAGTTCATACCTGGGTTAAAGCTGGCATTAGGCTGTCCTCTCAAATATTCTGGCCAGTATGCATTGGAGCTTTTATATCCTGTCCTCCAGTCTATATTCCTGGACCTCAGGGCATCTGTTCCATACCTCTTATTAGGGCTCCCAGCTGAAGTTCTCCAAGCCTTTGGATTTCCTCAATCCCTTGAAGCTGGCTTCTCCCAGGAATCTCTCCAAGAACCTGAACCTCTCAGAGCTCCTCTTTCCTTGCTCTCACGCTTGCCTTCAAGCCTCCTCTCAGGATTGCCTCCTCGCTCTCCTCGTCTTCCAGGCAAAAGCTTTTCTTGTCTTCTCCTCTCTGCATATTCTGTTCTAGTTTTAAAGTTCCCAGTTTCCAACCCCTCCCTTGCAGTCCCCAGGTGTTGGTGGTCAAACTCCCTCCTGGCAGCTGAATAATTAGGAGTGACATAAGGGTTTCTCAATCTGGGCTTATACTCCTGCACCTCATCTCCACTAGAGGCTCTCTGCAGGCCACTGCAGCCTGGAATAACCTGTCTTTTAGGTTAATATGCAGTTTTACTCCTGTGACCTGCCAAAACAGGTCCCTTGATTAGGGTAAATTCCCTTCCTTTGACACTATTCTCTGGGGTCTGGGCAGCTTCCTCATCACAGACCTTGTGATCTAGCAGATCATCTGCAGAGGTTTGAGAATTGAATTACTTTAGTATTGTAAGAGGGGGCATGCTGTGAAAATGAAGCTTGTATCCTTCTCCTACAATGGACAAAGTCCAATCTTCTGCTGTTATCTGATGCCATCTGTTGGCAAAGTGCCTGGGATATTGGGGGGTTGGGGACCCCTCAGAGGCAGGAAGGCTAAGCTCTCTAGGAAGGAGTCAAAGCCCTTGAGGGGGCTGAAACTGCGGAGCTGGTTGGGCTCTCGGGCCTTTTGGCTTCTTTTGCTGTCTAGTTTGTCCCTTTTGGGCAACCTGACCTTGAGTCTGACTCTGCTGGGTATAGGAAGGATAAAATTTCCTCTTTTTGCTGAGAGAGTTTTTTTTTCTATAAGGCTTCTTTTTGGCTGGAGTGGCTGTAGATTTTGACAATCTATCTAGAGTAGTATTGTCAGCATCTAACTCGTTAGCCTTTTCCTGCCAGTTCTTGCCAAAGAGATTCTCTCCCATGCAAGGAATGTTGCCTAACTTGTCCTGCACCCAAGTCTCCAAGTCTGATGCCTGAAGCCAGGCAATCCGTCTTGCGCCAATGGCAATAGCAGAGTTCTGCTGATGCATTCAAAACAGTCAAAGGCTGCACGATTTACAAACTTGGAGACATCTTGAGCATGCTTAACTAGAGCAAGAAAATCTTGTCTCTTGTCATTTGGGAGAAATGGGCTCATAAGATCCAAGTCTCCTGTAAGTTCCTTGAGGAACATTCCCATATATAGTATATATGAACTGATCCTAGCTGAAAGCATGGAAGCCTGAAAGGTTTGGCGCCGAAAAGCATCCAGAGTCCTGCATTCACGACCTGAGGGATTGGATGCATGCCTCTTTGCACTTTTCATCCTATGCATGGCTAACTCCACCACCATTGAATGGTGTGGCAGCTGAGCCTTTTGAAATCCAGGACATGGCGGAACTCGATACATAGTATCAAGCCTCCTAGAATGAGGAGATGTAGTCAGAGGTGTCTCCCACATTCTGAGCATCAAGTTATGCAGAATTTCATGGATGGGCAGAGTGGCTGCCTCCTTTGGAGCTTTAGGATACTGGAGAATTTCCAATTCCTTTGCTCTGGGTTCCTCTTCAGGAGCCACCGTGATTGAAAGGCCCTTGGCCATATCACGAATAAAATCCTGAAACGACATGTCCTCTGGAGGTGACATTCTGCGTTGGGGAGAAGAGGGATCTTCTGGGAGAAACCCTCTAGTACCAACAGATTTGTAGGAGTCTTCAGAATCGGAGGATTCAAAGTATTCCTGACCACGATGCTCATGCAAAGCACGGTCCCGGAATCGATCGAAGTCGGTACCGAGTTGATCCGGTACCGATCTGTCGATTCCAGCCAAAGATGGCGTGGGAAGAATTCCCACCGGGGCCGGTACCGGTGTCTGCACCAGTGTAGGTACCAGCATCGGTACCCGTTGGACCAACGGTACCACAGCTGAGAGAAGAGCTGCAATGCTGCGTTCGATAGCGAGGAACCTCTGGTCTATCGACGCTGCCGATGCCTGGGTGTCGGTACCGGTGAAAACGACCGGGACCCCTGAGCATGGCACAGGTAGTTCTTGCAAGGTCAAGGCCTCGAGAACATCCTGGAGCTCCACTGATGCTTTGGAAGCCAAAGCCTCCCGCTGGGGCTGTTTTGCCGGTGTGGTTCCCTCAAGGGCAATGCCAATGGCCTCTCGATGCTTAGCAGGAGAGCTACCCTTTGAGGACCGGCTTTTATGTTTAGTTACCTGAGATCCATGGGAGGAAGAGGAGGCCCTTGAAGATGTTGATGCAATGGATCTGGCATCCAAAGAAAAGAGGGTACCGAGCTTTGCAGCCCGGTTCTGCCTTCCTCTTTTAGTCATCCCCACACAGGAGAGACATTCAGATGGAGAATGTTCAGGCCCTAAACATTTAAGACACCAATCATGGGTGTCAGTGATGGAAATGGTACCACCACACTTAGTACATTTTTTAAAACCACTAGTTGGTTTTTCCATGTTTTAGGAATATGGGGCCTAGCGCCCAACATGGCGCCTAGCACCAAAAAAGAAACGTTTCTGAAGAGAAACAGTTCAAAGTTTAAGTTTTTGGGTTTTGTTTTGTTTTTTTGAAAAAGAAAAGAACCGGCGGTACCGGTAAGCGTCGTGTGGAGGCAAACGCGACCACAAGAAAACAATTTTAAAGATGGAATTTTTCTGCGGTGACAGGGTATGGATCCCGTCGGCTCCGCGGAAAACGAAGAACTGAAGAGGGACAGTTGGAAAGGCGGGAAGGCAGCGCGCATGTGCTGAGGGATGCTTCCAAAAGTGTTCCTATTGGACGCTGGGGAGCGTTCTCGCGCAGGCTTCGTCGGTACTGATACCCATATGTGAAGACTACATTCCTGCTTCTTCCTGGAGATAGCTCTAACCCCCTCTAGCACATGATTATTGGTTAGAAGATAATTTGAAACAATGACCTCCTTAATCCAGCAGGCAATGGAGGGACTTGGCCGCTGCCTGTCCTTTCCCCAGACTGCTGAAGATGACAAAAAGATAATATGACTGACAGAAAGGATTACTAATTTCCAAGCCCTCAGCTCATCCATGAGATGCAGTGAGGTATCCTTTCGAAGATGATACTCCAAGGAGGGCAGAACGACAGTCTGCTTAAGATGACACCACCTTTGGGAGAAAGGACAACACAGTCTCCAAGAAGACAGAAGCCATGGTGAAGACAAAGAAAGACTCCCTGCAGGACAAGGCTCTGCAGCTCTAATTCTCGTCTGATAGACACTATAGCCACCAAGAAAATTACTGTAAAAGGTGAAATCTTTGAGTGAGGCATTGCAAATGGGCTCAAAAGGAGGCCCTTTCAGAGCCTTCAACATCAAAGAGACTCCACTGAAGAACTACCACTCCCTTGAGGAAGGGAAACATGAGGTTATGCTGCAGAAGACATCGCTTGAATGCAACCACTGTAGTACGCTAGGGCTGCCATCTGAATCTTCAGGGAGTTTAGGGCCAAATTCTGGCCCAGACCAGACTGTAAAAATGACAAAACAGAAACTATGTCCACCTTCCTCACCTCTAGGAGCCAAGACGGACACCACCTCTCAAAAACCCTCCAGGCTCTCACGTAAGGTAATGATGTAGAAGTCTTCTGGGCCTTAAGCAAGGTATCCACTACTGCACTAGAGTAGCTCTTCTTGGGCAGCCTATGCCTCTTAAGGGCCAAGCCATAAGCGAGAAGGGAATGTGATCCGCTATAACTAGGGACCCTTGCCGCAGGAGGCCCCACTAGAGGAAGCAAGAAGGGGAACTCTGCCAACCGGTTCAAAAGATCTGTCCGCCAAAGCATGAGAGGCCCGTTCATGGCCACTACAATCATCAAGCTTGGATGTGTCCAAATTTTGTGCAGAAGACCATTTGCCAAGACCTCGGAAGACAGACATACAGAAGTCCTCTCTTGGATCTACTCTTGAAATAAGGCATCCAAGAGGAACCTTCCTGCAGCTGAAAAGTTCTTTGAGTTGCCATTCTTTTGAGCAGCCATCAAGACAAATACTAGAAGGCCCTACCCTCTGCATTATGAGGTTGAATGTGCGAGGGCTTAACTCTCACTTGCTGAGATCCACAGTGTACTGACTCAAAGTCGGTCTACATGGTGCCTGTGCTTGCAAGGTGTGACAGAGCAACCTGATGTATTTCTGCCCGACACAACTCTGCCACATCAAGAGCCACTCTGGGGCAATTTCCCTAGCACTGTGAGTTCTGCCTTGTTTAATAGACTTGTACCACCACTGTGGCATTGTCAAAGAAACACAAACTACTTTTTCCCACCAGGAGAGGCTTGAAAGGCACAGAAGCAGAGAAAGCGTAGTTACTCACCTGTAACAGGTGATTTCCGGGAACAGCAGGAATTAAGTCTTCACATATGGGTATCGTCGGCACCGACGGAGCCCATGCGGGAACGTTCCCCAGCGTCCTATAGGAAAGCTTCTGGGAGCATCCCACTGTGCCTGCGCTGCTGCCTTCCAGCCTTTCCAACTCTCCCTCTTCAGTTGGGTTTGTAGCTGAGACAAAAGGAGAGAAGGAAAGAAAGAGATAGAGATACAACTCCCAGGGAGGGTGGGGGGTTGCTAAGACTCAATTCCTGCTGTTCCTGGAGATCATCTGTTACAGGTGAGTAACTACGCTATCTCCACTAACAAGCAGGAATGTAGTCTTCACATATGGGGACTCCCAAGCTTAGAGATGCCAAGGAGATGACCCCATAGAGCAGCTAAACCCAGGCTTGGGTGGGTCATGCCTCCTCCTAAGGATCTCTGGTATCGAAACCTGGGATGGGGGTAGGAGTTGTTCTAAGTCTGAAAGAGATGCTGGAGAACAGCCTGGCCAAATGAGGCATTCCGACGGGAGTCCTTGTCTAAGCAGTAATGGGCCGCAAAGGTGTGGACCGAGGACCAAGTTGCTGCTTTGCAGATGTCACTGATGGACACCGAGCGAAGGTTGGCCATAGAGGCAGCCATTGCTCTAACATTGTTAGCTTTGACATGACTTTCGAAAGAAAGTCCTTTACTCTCATAGGTAAAGGATATGCAGTCTGCAATCCACCTGGAGTGTGTTCTCTTGGAGACTGGTAAGCCCAGGTGGCTGGAATCAAAGGTAACAAAAAGCTGTGAAGCCTTTCTATGCTGCCTAGTTCTCTGAAGGTAAAAAGCTAAAGCTCTTTTACAGTCTAGAGTGTGAAGATTCCTTTCTGCACTAGAGGCATGAGGCCTAGGTAAGAAGACAGGAAGATAAACCGACTGGTTTAAATGAAAAGGCGAAATCACCTTTGGCATCAAGTGAGGATGCGTCCTAAGGACTACTTTATCATGGTGGAACCTTGTGTAAGGAGGATCAGCCACTAAAACTTGTAGCTCACTGATGTGTCTTGCAGAAGTGAGGGCAATTAGGAAGATTACCTTCCATGAAAGAAGCTTCAGGGATGTAGTGGCAAAGGGCTTGAAGGGCAGCTTCATGAGCTGTCCGAGGACACGATTTAAGTCCCATGCCATGGGTGGTGGCTTAATGGGAGGTTTAGTTAAGTGTAGACCCCTCATAAACCACGCTACAAGCGGCTGAGAGGAGATAGGTTGACCATCAAAGGGTTTGTGGAAAGCCACAATGGCACTAAGGTGGACTCTTGCTGAATTAGTCTTGAGACCAGAAGATGCAAGATGGAGGAGATACTCCAGTAACGCCTCTACAGGAACTGAAAAAGGATTAAGTTCCTTCTTTGAACACCAGATAGAGAACCTTTTCCACTTAAAAACATAAGCCCGCCTTGTGGAAGGTTTCCTCGAGGCCAAAAGGATATCCTTAACCTGTTGAGAGAGGTTGACATCCTGGAATTCTAAGCTCTCAGCAACCATTGCCATCAGGTGTAAAGACTGAGGATTCGGGTGAAAGAGCGTCCCTTCATCCTGAGATAGAAGATCTGGGGCACATCCCAAGTCCAGAGGCCTGGCTTGACAGAGACGTAGAAGCAGTGGATACCACGTCTGTCGTGGCCAGCGTGGGGCTATGAGGATCATATGGCACCTGTCTCTCTGGAATTTGAACAGTCTTGGGAATGAAGGGAATGAGTGGGTAGGCATACAGGAAGTCCTGAACCCAGTGGAGATGGAAAGCATCCCTTGCCTGACTGTTCCGAGCCGGAATTCTGGAACAGAATCGAGGAAGTTTGGCATTCTGAGGACCTGCAAATAGGTCTATATCTGGGGTTTCCCCAGATTCAAAAGATTCGAGCAATCTGTTCTGAATGAAGAGACCACTCGTGTGGCAGCAGCACTCGACTGAGTTTGTCTGACAGAAGATTCTGTGTGCCTGGGAGATACACAGCCAGTAGGTGAATCTGAAGGCCTCTTGCAAAGTACCAGAGGTGTAGAGCTTTGTTGCACAACACCTGAGAGCCTGTTCCACCCTGCTTGTTCACACAGAACATGGCTACCTGATTGTCTGTCTGGACAAGAACTGTCTTGTAGCGTAGATGGTTCTGAAAAACTCGAAGAGCGTAGAAAATGGCTCTGAGTTCCAGTAGATTTATGTGAAGACAAGTCTCCTGTTGGGTCCAGAGACCTTGAGTGTCCGTATGAGCCCCCCAACCTGACTTGGACGCATGCGTCGTTAAGGTAGCTTGGTGCAGTGACTGCTGAAAAGGTGACTCTAAGAGAAGGCTTTCTAGTGTCTGCCACCACTGAAAGGGACGAGATGAGGCGTGCAGAGTTTCTGATCTTGTCCCCCAGACGACCTGATGCCTGCGTCCACTGAGAGGCTAGGGTCCACTGGGCTGTTCGCATGTGTAGACGAGCATAGGGGACCACATGTACAATGGACGCCATATGCCCCAGCAACTGAAGCATTTCTCGAGCAGTCAGGAATGTTTTCATAGCTGCTTGAGAAGCCAGTTGAACTATTCGAGCACAACGGAGTTGTGGCAGGAAAGCCCTTGACTGCCGTGTGTCTAGAAGAGCCTCTATAAATTCTAGAGACTGAGAAAGGGTGAGATGGGTTTTTAAGAGATTTATGACCAATCCCAAATATTGCAGGATTTGCATCATGCAGGAAAGAGCGGAGCTGGCTTCTGGAGCTGTTGGTGCTTGGATCAGCCAGTCGTCTAAGTAGGGGAAGACGAATATCCCTAGAGTCCTTAGAAATGCTGCTAATACCGCTATGAATTTTGTGAAGACTCTTGGGGCGGAAGCCAGGTGAAAGGGTAGAACACTGTACTGGTAATGTCTTCCCTGAAAGTGGAATCGAAGAAACCTCTTGTGTTCTGTATGAATAAGGATGTGTGTATAGGCGTCTTTTAGGTCTAGAGAACATAGCCAATCCTGACTCCGAACGTAAGGGAGAAGTGCTCCGAGAGAGATCATTTTGAATTTTTCTCGGAAGAGATACTTGTTTAACTCTCTGAGGTTCAGTATGGGCCTGTACCCTCCTGTTTTCTTTGGAATAAGGAAGAAGGGGGAGTAAAAGTCCAGACTTTGTTGAGAAAGAGGTACCTCCTCTATTGCTCCCTGAGCAAGGAGTGAGGTGACCTCTTGACACAAGAGAGTGGTGAGGGGGGCCAAGAACTGAACTCTCCTGGAGTGGAGAGAGGGGGCAGACTGTGGAAGTGGGATTTGTACCCCTCTGTCACTATGGAGAGAGTCCAATGCTCTGATATCTGCTGCCATCTCTTGGCAAAGTAACAGTCTGCCTGGAATGTTGAGAGGCTCTGGCATTTCTAGAGGAAGGATGACTAGGTTCTCTAGGAAGGAGTCAAAGACCTTGCAGAGGCTGTGTCCGCTGAGCTGGTTGAGCTCTGGGGACTTGAGCCTTTCTTTGTTTTTCAGCTGCTGCTGCTGCCCCTTCTGGGGAGCATGGATTGGACAGTGGACAGTTTGGGTGTAAGGAGGATATAATTTATTTTTCTTGTTGAAAAAGGGTTTCTTAACTGTCTTTTTCTTAGCTGGGTTGGCAGTGGTCCTGAATAGTCTATTTAAGGTAGTGTTCTTGGACTCAAGCTGAGAAGCTTTATCCTGCCAGTCCTTGCCAAAGAGGTTTTCCACTGTGCAAGGAATATCCCCCAGCTTATCTTGCACCCACTGCTCTAAGTCAGATGCCTGTAACCAAGAAATCCGACGTGCACCAATAGAAATAGCAGAGGTCCTGCTAATGCATTCGAAACAATCAAAGTTTGCCCTGTTCATGAACTCCGAAATATTTTGGACATGCTTAACAAGAGTAAGGAAATCGGCCCTCTTGTCATCGGGGAGTAGAGGAGCCATGAGTTCCAAATCCTTAGTAACCTCTCGAAGAAACATATCCATGTAGAGTATGTAAGAAATTATTCTGGCCAAGAGCATAGAGGCCTGAAAACATCAACGACCAAAGGTATTGAGAGTCCTTGCCTCACGGCCCGGAGGATTAGAGGAATGTGTCTTGGCACTTTTGATCCGGGCGCATCGCTGATTCCACAACCATGGAATGGTGTGGTAACTGCGTTTTTTGGAACCTGGGACACTGTGGTACCCGATACATTGTATCGAGTCTTCGAGAATGTGGAGACACCGTTAAGGGTGCTTCCCACATTCTAAGCATGAGATCATGCAAAATCTGGTGTATGGGAAGGGTTGTAGCCTCCTTAAGGGCTGCCGGATAGCTTAGTTACTCACCTGTAACAGGTGTTCTCCAGGAGCAGCAGGAATCAGTCCTCACTTATGGGTGACGTCGACGCCGACGGAGCCCTCGCGGAGCAATTTTCCCCAGCTTTCAAAGAAAGCCTTTGGGAATTGCAGCGCGCATGCGCGGTCGTCTTCCCGCCCGAGGGTGCCATCTTAGCCAGTCAGATGACATAGCTAAAAAAGACAGCATAAAAATTTGCAAAAAGAACATAAGCAGACGATTGCAACTCCAAGGGGAGGAGGGAGGGTAGTGAGGACTGATTCCTGCTGCTCCTGGAGAACACCTGTTACAGGTGAGTAACTACGCTTTCTCCAGGACCAAGCAGGAAGTCAGTCCTCACTTATGGGACTCCCAAGCTCAAGGCTACCGGAGACCCTAAGCACAAAAATGAGCTCCCTCTAGCTCAGCAGCACAGAAGGACAGAATCTTCGCTGAATTATCACCCACCGGTAGCCCACATCCGGGATGGAGGGTAGGAGTTGCTCAGACCTCAAAGAGATTACGGAGGACTGCCTGTCCGAAAGCACTGTCCCTGCGGGACTCCCTCTCGAGACAGTAATGGACCGCAAAAGTCTGGCTCGAAGACCAAGTAGCGGCCCGGCAGATGTCTGCCAGCGGAACAGAGCGGAGGTAAGCCACTGACGTAGCCTTTGCCCGAACGCAATGAGCCGTGACTCGACTTTCCAAGGAGAGTCCGGCTGCCCCATAAGCCCAAGAGATACAGTCCGCCACCCAGATGGACAGAGTACGCTTGGAGACCGGGAGCCCCAATTTATTGGGGTCAAAAGACACAAAAAGCTGAGCAGCTTTACGGTGCTCCCGCGTACGGTCAAGGTAGAAGTTCAAAGCCCTTCTACAGTCCAGGGTATGGAGGACCGTTTCAGCTCGGCTGGAGTGTGGTCTGGGAAAGAAGGTTGGAAGTACCACCTCCTGATTGATGTGAAAAGGGGAGACCACTTTTGGAAGAAATTTTGGGTGAGTCCGTAGGACTACCCTATTTTTGTAGAACCGAGTGTAAGGGGGATCAGACACGAGGGCCTGCAATTCACTTACGCGTCTAGCGGAAGTGAGGGCTATCAAGAACAGTGTTTTCCAAGACAGAAAACGGAGAGAACAGGTAGCCATAGGTTCAAAAGGCGGACAGGTGATCCGCTGCAAAACCACATTCAGGTCCCAGTCAGGTGCTGGCGGGCGCAGAGGTGGTTTAAGTAGAAGGAGACCTCGGAGAAACCTCGCTACGAGAGGGTCGCTGGAGAGAGGTCTACCGTCCACCGGCACATGATGTGCCGAAAGAGCACTGAGGTGAACATTGACGGAGTTGGACTTAAGTCCCAGATTAGAGAGGTGTAGCAAGTATTGCAAGATCACCGACACCGGGCAGGAGAAGGGATCCTGAGACTGTTGGGTACACCAGACGGCAAAGCGACGCCATTTAAGGGCGTAGCATTTGCGGGTAGAAGGCCGTCGCGAAGCCAAGACGACCTCCTCCACCTCTGCCGGCAGAAGAAGGGGAGCAAGGACTACCCTCTCAGCAGCCAGGCCATGAGGTTGAGAGACCTGAGGTTGGGGTGTAGTAGAGACCCCTGATCCTGAGTGAGGAGATCCGGTTGCACCCCCAGAGGGAATGGATCCTCCACCGCTAATTGCAGTAGAAGCGGAAACCACGGCTGTCTGGGCCAGCGAGGGGCCACCAGGATCATGAAGGCCTTGTCTCGGAGAACCTTGAAAAGAGTCCGAGAGACTAGCGGGATGGGAGGGAAAGCGTACAGAAGGCTCCCCGACCATGAAATTAGAAAAGCGTCCGCCGCCACCCGAAGGGGGTGTGGCTGACGAGAGCAGAAGCGAGGAAGCTGCCGGTTGTGAGGACTGGCAAAGAGATCCACCGTGGGGAGGCCCCACTTTAGGAAGAGCTTCTGGACTACCAAGGGATCCAGACGCCACTCGTGCGGCTGGAGGACCCTGCTGAGTTTGTCCGCCAGGCAATTCTCTTGGCCCGGGAGATAAACCGCCTTGAGGAGAATGCCGCGACTGACGGCCCAAGAGCAGAGCTTCTGTGCCTCCCTGCAAAGGAGGAAGGAGCCCGTGCCCCCCTGCTTGTTCACGTAGAACATGGCAATTTGATTGTCCGTCTGGACAAGGACGGACTGGTGGGAAGTCAGGTGGGAGAACGCCTTGAGAGCCAGGCGGATCGCCCTGAGCTCCAGGAAGTTGATCTGCTGAGCCGACTCCCACGTGGTCCAGAGGCCCTGAGTACGTGCCCCTTGGCAATGTGCTCCCCAGCCCAGGAGGGACGCATCCGTGGTCAGCACCCGGGTCGGCTGAGGTGGCTGGAAAGGCATTCCGAATATCAGGTTCGGCTGCCGAAGCCACCACCGGAGAGACGAGATCAGCGGTTCGGAGACGCGCACTAGGTCCGCTAGGCCGCCTGTGGCTTGCCGCCACTGCTGGCGGAGACACCATTGGGCAGGCCGCATATTCAGGCGGGCATTGGGGGTCACATGGACGGTGGAAGCCATATGGCCGAGCAGTCTCAGGAAGCGCCTGGCGGAAACCAGGGGCTGGCTGCGAAAGCGGTCGGCTAGGTCCATGAGCCGTCGAGCCCTGTCGAGCGGTAGGTATGCTCGCGCCTGAGGAGTGTGCAGCCTTGCGCCGATGAACTCGAGATCCTGTGAGGGGAGCAAAGTGGACTTTGCGAAGTTTATAACAAAGCCCAAGTGTTGTAGAAGAGTCACCGTGCGGCGCGTGGCGTTGGTGACCTCTCGAGCGGACGCTGCTCTGATGAGCCAGTCGTCGAGGTACGGAAAGACATAGAGGCCGTGAAGCCGGAGATGGGCCGCCACCACCGCGAGACATTTCGTGAAGACTCGCGGCGCGGAGGACAGGCCAAAGGGCAGTACTCTGTACTGGTAATGATTTCCTGCCACCACAAACCTTAGGTATTGGCGGTGGCTTGGGTGGATGAGGATGTGCGTGTAGGCATCCTTTAGATCCAAGGAGCATAGCCAATCTCCCTGCTGGAGGTAGGGCAGAAGGATTCCAAGGGTAAGCATTTTGAACTTCTCCCGCACAAGGAACTTGTTGAGGTTGCGCAAGTCCAGGATGGGTCTGAGGCCCCCTGTTCTCTTTGGTATTAGAAAATACCTGGAATAAAAGCCTTGACCTCTCAGGTGGTGTGGCACCGGTTCCACCGCCTGTTCCTGTAGAAGACCTGCTAACTCCTGAAGGAGTAATTCCCTGTGCAGAGGGGGTCGTGGAGGTTCTCCCGGAAAATAGGAGGGAGGGACCTGGTGGAAGTGGAGAAGATAGCCTTCCCGCACGACTTGAAGCACCCAGGCATCTGTGGTGATGCTGGACCACCTGTGGGCGAAGTGAACCAGCCGGCCTCCGGTGCTGGGAGGAACCAGCGGGGGGGGAGAGGCTATGCATTGTGAGTCAAAAGCCCCCACCCTGCTGAGCAGGGGCTGGTGGTGCAGGCTTGGGGGCTTGCTGCCTACGGGACCCGTTACCCCATCCCTTAACCTGCTGGCCCTGTTGGGGAGCTGCAGGGGCCTGATAATGGGGGTATTGTTTGTAGGCAGCCGCCTTCCTCAGGTAAAAGGACTTTTTCCCCGAGCCCTTCTTTTTCTGGGAAGGGGCGGAGGTCTTCCTAGAAAGCCTGGTCCTGGTGAGAGTCTCAGTCTCAATTTGCGCAGCCTTTTCCGCCATGGGCTTGCCAAAGAGGTTTTCGCCTCGGCAGGGGACATCGACCAACTTGTCCTGCACCCAGGGCTCAAGGTCTGACGACTGAAGCCAAGCCTGTCGGCGGGCACCGATGCCGGCTGCGGCCACTCGAGCCGATGCTTCAAAGCCATCATAGGCTGCCCGGGACATGAACTTTGAGCATTCCCGAATGCCAGTGGACAAGGCCAGGAACCTCCGCAAGGGTTCCTCGGACAAACCAGCGGAGAATCCGGCTAGTTCTTTAGCCAGATCCCGGAGATACATGCCCATGTATAGCTGGTAAGTCTGGACACGACATGCGAGCATAGAGCCCTGGAAACACTTCTTACCAAGGCCATCCAGGTTACGGGCCTCCCTGCCAGGAGGCACCGAGGAGTGCATCTTCTGGCTCTTAAGACGATGCATGGCCGATTCCACTACCATGGAATGGTGTGGTAGCTGTGCCTTTTGAAAGCCAGGGCTCTTGCGGACTCGATAGATAGAATCGACCCGCTTGCTCAGGACCGGCGAGGAGGCCGGACTCTCCCACATGCGGAAGAGTAGTCGTTCCAGCATAGGAGGAACCGGTACAGTAAAGTGTTCCCTCGCGGGAGAGTCATACTGGAGGGCGTCGAGCTCTTCGGCTCGAGGCTCCTCCTCGGGATCCGCAGGGAAGGCCAAAGCCTTGGCCATATCCCTAACGAAGTCCGAGAACCGGGCATCCTCCGGGGGGGACTGCTTCCGAGGCTCGGACTCCGGTGAGTCCGAGGGGACACACCGAGTCCGGAAAGAATCAGGCGACTCTTCCTCCTCAGACTCCCAGACCGACTCCGACGAGGACTCGGTGGGGTCGGCCCGGGCAGGGCGCGGCGTCTGCCGCCCCGACACCGAGGGAGTCGGCGTCGGCGACCTCGGTCCCGAACGGGAGGCCGAGGGTGACCTCGACCGAGGATCGACTCGAGTTCTCATCGACTCGAGGATCGGCTCGGTCTCCGGGGTCGACTTGGACGTCGACGTCCCGGCGGTCGGGGCAGCGGCGCCAGCGAGGCCAGCGAGCAGTGCCCTCTGCTGGTCCATGAAGGCAGACAGTCTGCTCTCCAAGGCCGTCAACCTGAGTCCGAGCTCAGGTGACCCAGCAGTCCCCGACTCGGGCCCCGACGGCGTCGGGCCCGACGTCGGCAGTCGCGGAGGCGAGTCCAGAAGGACCACAGGACTTACCCGAGCAGGCGTCTCCGACTCCAGGCGAGGTCGCTTCGTGAGGTGTTCCTTCTCCAAGGACCCGGGGCAGCTGTCGGGGCTATGCGACCTGGCCCTCGTGGAACCAGGAGCGTCCACCGACGCCGCCCTCGCGGGTTTCACCTTCCGACGATGGTCCCCGGAGGGAGAACCCCGGTCGGAGGAACTCCGGCGACGGTCCGAGCTGGAGCCTTTTGACGCGGAGGCCTCCGACGAGGTCCGGGTACGGCTGGGGTCAGCGAAGATTCGATCACGCTGATGCCGCCGACTTCTCAACGCTTTTGAGGACATTTTGCCGCAGGGCCCACAGATCAGTTCCTCATGATCCGGGCCCAGGCAGCGGAGGCAAAAGTCGTGTGTGTCAGTTAGTGACATATTTCGGTCACACTGACCACACCGCTTAAACCCACTGGCAGCCATCGGGGGAAAAAGGGCCCCTGCGAGGTCAAAGGACCGGGCTGCCAGGGAAAAATCGAAAACGAAAGCTGACAAAGTCAGAAAAACCAAAAAAAGGTAAGAGGACTCGTGACCGGCGTCGCGAGTCCGGGCGGGAAAAAGATCGGCGTCGAACCGAAGGAAATAAGAATAAAATAATGAAGAAAATCGACTTTTTCGCGGGGACAAGACGGGGACGTCTGTAGGGCTCCGCGGAAAAAAGAAGACTGGCTAAGATGGCACCCTCGGGCGGGAAGACGACCGCGCATGCGCGCTGCAATTCCCAAAGGCTTTCTTTGAAAGCTGGGGAAAATTGCTCCGCGAGGGCTCCATCGGCGCCGACGTCACCCATAAGTGAGGACTGACTTCCTGCTTGGTCCTGGAGAAACTGAAGAATTTCAAGTTCTTCAGCTCTCGGTTCCTTCTCGGGGGTCATGGTGATCGAGAGGCCCCGAGCCACATCCCGGATAAAGTCTTGAAAAGACATGTCCTCCAGAGGAGACATCCGCCATTGCGGCGAAGGAGAGGGATCCTCTGGAAGAACTACTCCGGTATCGATGGATTCATCAGAATCATCGGACTAGGAAGACTCAAAGTATCGACGAACTGGGTGCTCTCACACTGCCTGTCGACGGTAACGATCAAAGTCGGCATTGGAATGCCTCGATACCGGACCCTCTATGCCAGACACCGATTCTAGGACCGGCATGGGTGATAGCATGGAGAGCGGCGCAATGGTAGATGCAGATACATCCGGTACTGGTACCGATGGCTGCGGGACAGATTGTAGCGGCTTTATCTGTACAGAGGCTGCTAACAAGGTCACAAGACTGCACTCAATGGCTAGAATGCGTTGATCCATGGAGCCTGCCGATGTCTGGGAGTCGGTACCGGTGGAGCAGGCCATGACCCCAGAACATGGCACCAAGAGCTCTCCAGAGGTGGACGCCTCGGGAACATCTTGGGACCCTGTTAATGCTTTGGAGGCAAGGACCACCTGCTGGGGTTGTTTGGCCGGTATATTCTCCTCAAGGGCAATGCTAGAAGCATCTCGATGCTTAGGAGATCTACCCTTTGAGGACCGACCAGTCTTCGAAGAAGACCTGGGTTTGGTTACCTGAGATCCATGGGAGGAAGATGAAGCCCTGGACAACGTTGATGCATCAGACACTGCATTCGAAGCAAAAAGGGTGCCGAGTTTTGGAGCTCTATTTTGCAGGCCCCTCTTAGTCATCTTTCTGCAGAGGAGACACTCAGATGGAGAATGGTCTGGGCCCAAACATTTAAAACACCAGTCACGGGTGTCGGTGGGAGAAATGATACCGCCACATTTTGAACATTTTTTGAAACCACTAGTTGGTTTCTCCATTTTAAAAGAAAACAGGGCGTAGTGCCCACAATGGCGCCGAAGCACCAAGAGGGGACAGACCCTCAAAAAAAGCATTTTTTTTTTTTTAGAAGAAAGTAAAGACGACACCGGTGGTACCGGTGTAGGCTTCGACGGGAAGGCAGATGCGACCACAAAAAAGAAAATTTTCTGCGGTGACAGGAGTTGCTGCCTGTTGGCTCCGCGGAAAACAAAAAACTGAAGAGGGAGAGTTGGAATGGCGGGAAGGCAGCAGAGCAGGCACAATGGGATACTCCCGAAAGCTTTCCTATAGGACACTGTGGAGCGTTCCCGCGTGGGCTCCGTCGGTGCCGATGATACCCATATGTGAAGACTACATTCCTGCTTGTTCCTGGAGATACAGCTGATGTTGCTCCCCGATGGGAATTATGCCTCAGAAACATCCAGGGAGACAAGGAACTCTCCCCCTGCCTCACAAACATAATGACTAACCTGACTGTCTCCATGTGGAAAAGTGGGGACTCTGATCTTGGCACCAATTGCCTTCAGGTCCAGAATAGGTGGTCAGAAGGTTCCCTTCCTTTCCTAGGCACCACAAAGTAGATGGAATAGAAACATGACAGCAGAAAAAGACCATATGGCCTAACCAGTCTGCCCTTCCATACCAACTACTATAGACCCTTTTCTTTCTTTAGATATCTTCTGCATTTGTCCCATGCTTTCTTGAATGAAATTCAGATACTGTCCTGCTCTCCACCTACCTCTAATGGGAGACTATCCCATGCATCTACCACCCTTTCCCTAAAAAAATATTTCCACATATTACTGAGTCTACCCCATTTCACCTTATGCCCCCTTGTTGCAGAACTTTATTTCAATTGAAAGAGACTCTCCTCCTGTGCATTTATGCCACGGAGGTCTTTAAAGTTCTCTATCGTATCTTCTCTCTCCTGCCTTTCATCTAAAGCATACATATTGAGATCTTTAGGT
This sequence comes from Ichthyophis bannanicus, assembly GCA_033557465.1. NCBI lineage: Eukaryota > Metazoa > Chordata > Amphibia > Gymnophiona > Ichthyophiidae > Ichthyophis > Ichthyophis bannanicus. The sequence goes on along the minus strand of CM066040.1, from coordinate 170,879,705 downwards.
CTGTGCCCATATTTCTTATGACAAAGCCCACTGACCATTTTGGTAGCCACTCTCTCCACCAACTCCATCCTGCTTATATCCTTTTGAAGGTGTGATCTCCAGAATTGCACACAATATTCCAAATGAGGTCTCGCCAAAGACTTATACAGAGGCACTATCACGACCTTCTTCCTGCTGGCTGTTCCCTCTTCCTGTGCACCCAAGCATCCTTCTACTTTTTGCCCTTGTCTTTGCCACCTGTTTAGTCACCTTAAGATCATCAGAAACAAATCACTCTCAGGGTCCCACTCTTCTTTTGTGTACTGCTCCCTTGGATTTTTGCATCCCAAATGCATGACCCTGCATTTTTTAGCATTAAATCTCAGCTGCCAAATTCTCGACCAGTCTTCATGCTTTGTTAGATCCTTCCTCGTGTTATGTACTCCTTCCCGAGTGTCTACTCTACTGCAGATTTTGGTATTATCTGCAAAGAAGCAAACCTTACCTGATAGCCCTTTAGCAATATCACTAAAAAAGTGTTAAGAATGGGTGGATGAAGGGGGTCTCTCCTTTTATGTCTTTCTTTCTTTCTCCTTCTCTCTCTGGTCCTTTGTGGGGGGGGGATTAGGGGAGGGGAGGGGAGGGATGGGTATGGTTAGGTTGCTGTTGACTTGATGATGTTTCTTTTAGTTTATGTTTTTCAAAAATTGAAAGTGTTGCTTGGTGACCCTGTCTGCATATACTATTGGTCAGGGCATCGTATAATGGTATTTACGATGCCCTGGTCCTGGCTTGTTTGTATTGTTGTACCAATGCAATAAACATACAATTACAAAAAAAAAAAAAAAAAAAAAAAGAATCAGATCAAGGACAGATTTCTGTGGCACACCACTGGTAACATCCTTCTCCTCAGCGTACCGTTTGTCACCTCTCAGTCAACCAATTTCTAATCCAGTCAGTCACTTTCAGGAGCATTCCTAGTGTGCTCAATTTATTTATAAGTCACCTATGTGGAACAGTGTCAAAATCATTATTGAAATCTAAGTACACCACATCTAGAGCTCTCCCTCGGTCCAACTCTCTGGTCACCCAGTCAAAGAAAGCGTAGTTACTCACCTGTAACAGGTGATCTCCAGGAACAGCAGGAATTTAGTCTTCACATATGGGTGACATCGGTACCGACAAAGCCTGCGTGGGAACGTTCCCCAGCATCCAATAGGAAAGCTTTTGGCAGCATCCCACTGTGACTCTCCCTCTTCAGTTGAGTTTGTAGCTGAGATAAAGAATAGAGAGAGAGAGAGAGAGAGAGAGAGAGAGAAACTCTACAACTACTAGGGGAGGAGGGAGGGTTGTGAAGACTAAATTCCTGCTGTTCTCGGAGATCACCTGTTACAGGTGAGTAACTATGCTATCTCCAGGAACAAGCAGGAATATAATCCACATATGGGCTCCCTAGTTCCCAGATGCCAGAGAAAGGTCCCCAGAATTGGTAAATTTGCCTCAGAGCAGGCCTCAAGAGGGCATGGATCTTTAATGGACATCTGGCATCGAAATTCCGAGACAGAGGGAAGGAGTTGACGTAAGTCTGAAAGAGATGTTGGAGTACAGCCTGACCAAACATGGCATCACGGTGGGAGTTCTTGTCCAAACAATAATGTGCAGCAAAGGTATGAATCGAAGACCAGGTGGCTGCTTTGCAGATTTCGCCAATGGCTACAGAACTTAGGTTTGCTGTCGAAGCAGCCATGGCACGAACATTATCGGCAGTGACATGACCTTCAAGGGATAGTTCTGCTTTAGCATAAGCAAATGAGATGCAATCTGCTATCCATTTAGATAGAGTACGTTTGGATACCGGCAACCCCAAGTGACTGGGATCAAAGGAAATGAACAACAGAGCTCTTACAGTGCTCAGGTGTCCTGTGAAGATAGATTGTCAAGGCATGCTTGCATCGATGTCTTTAGACACAATATATCAGGTCCGTTTTCAGAGTGTGAATCAACTCAATTATAATCAGTACACTCAAAAAAAAATCACCATAAGCAGTTATAAATGTCCTCTTTCTTGTAACTATGCTATAGACAAAGCAAACCAGCCATTGTACTAGAAAGGTCTCAGACTCATAGACGCTGAACCAAAACTGATGAGTTCAAGCGTCACTTTTGCATCAATGACCTTGTTATGTTTTCAAAGGCTATAAATTATGTGTAAAACAAGGAGCTTTATTACTATGAATGGTACTATAACAGAAAAACTGGGCTTATCTTAGTTTCTTGTTGCAATAACAAAAACTCATTCTCCCCAACGCCAACATGGAGCGCCACCTTCGTGTTTCACTACGCATTTCTTCAGGTGTTTAGCGATTAAGACACCAAGTTAAATCCTTCAAGCTCTGTGCATATATCTATACCAAAACGAAATCAGAATTATTAAATAATCTGTGCTAACAGGAACATACTGCCCTCAATCCTATTAACTTATACTATATCCATGCTTACTAACCTCATTTTTGTTCAAAACAAGAAGAAAAATGCTGCCCACGTTCCTGCATCAAAACTCAACGGCTCTCCCGCTCCTCCAGGGTTTCCATTGACTGAAAATGCCGCGCATGCGGACGTGGGCTCTACTCTAAATTTTAAAAGGCTAGGAAAGCCTCATCAGTTTTGGTTCAGCGTCTATGAGTCTGAGACCTTTCTAGTACAATGGCTGGTTTGAAGGCATGCTTGCAGTCAAGAGTATGGAGGGTTGCCTCTGCCCTAGGGGAATGAGGTCTAGGGAGGAAGGCAGGCAGGTAGACAGACTGATTCAAATGGAAAGGAGACAACACCTTGGGCATGAACTGGGGATCAGTCCTAAGGACCACCTTATCATGGTGGAAGCAGGTATAAGGTGGGTCAGCCACCAACGCTTGGAGCTCACTGATGCATCTAGCTAAAGTGAGAGCAACAAAGAAGATGACTTTCCAAGAAAGCACAGTTACTTACCTATAACAGGTGATCTCTGAGAACAGCAGGAATAAGTCTTCACATACGGGTATCGTCGGTACTGACGGAGCCTGCGCTGGAACGCTCCCCAGCGTCCAGAAAGCAAGCTTTTGGGAGCATCCCACAGCGCCTGCGCGCTGCCTTCCTGCCTTTCCTAACCGCCTCTCTCCAGTTGGAGTTTTAAGCTGAGACAAAGAGAGAGAGAGAGGAAAGGAAAGATAGAGAGATACAACTCCTAGGGGAGGTGGGTGGGTTGTGAAGACTTATTCCTGCTGTTCCCAGAGATCACCTGTTACAGTTAAGTAACTGTGCTATCTCCAGGAACAAGCAGGAATGAGTCTTCACATATGGGGACTCCCCAGCTAGAGATGCCAGGGAGAGCTCCAAGGTTGTGCGTCCCTGAGAAAGGCTCTACCTCCCCCCATGGATCTCGGGCATCCAACCAAGGATGGGGGGGGTAGGAGTTGATTAGGTATGGAACAGATGTTTAAGAACAGCCTGACCAAACAAGGCATCCCGGCGGGAGTCCTTGTCCAAGCAGTAATGGGCTGTAAAGGTATGAACCGAGGCCCAGGTGGCCGCTCGACAGATTTGGTCGATGGACACAGAGTTTAGATGAGCCATAGAGGCTGCCATGGCCCTCACATTGTGAGCTGTGACATGGCCCTCCAGAGAAAGGTTCTTACTCTGGTAGGCGAAGGAAATACACTGAGCAATCCAATTGGACAGAGTTCTCTTAGAGACTGGAAGTCCTAAATGAGAGGGATCAAAAGCAACAAATAGTTGAGAGGACTTTCTATGTTGCTGTGTCCTTTGTAAGTAAAAAGCAAGTGCTCTCTTACAATCCAGGGTATGAAGATTCCTCTCTGCACTTGATGCATGAGGTCTGGGGAAAAAAAACAGGTAAATACACCTCCTGGTTCAGATGAAAAGGTGAGACCACTTTAGGCATAAAGTGTGGATTAGTCCTGAGGACTACCTTGTCATGATGGAACCTTGTATAAGGAGGATTAGCCACCAAGGCTTGCAGCTCACTGATACGGCAAGCTGAGGTGACTTCAATGAGAAAAATAACCTTCCAGGAAAGGAATTTCAAGGAGGTAGTGGCTAAGGGTTCAAAGGGTGGCTTCATGAGCTGGCCAAGAACCAAATTCAAATCCCATGCCACTGGAGGCGGTCTAATGGGAGGTTTAGTTAAAAGAAGGCCTCTCATGAATCTTGCAATAAGAGGATGAGAGGAAATAGGATGTCCATTGAGAGGCTTAAGGGATGCTGCAATAGCACTCAAATGGACTCTTACTGAATTCGTTTTAAGGCCTGCATGGGATAAATGCAGTAAATACTCTAGTAAAGAATTCAGAGGTATTGCAAGAGGATTAAGACCCTTCTCTGCAGACCAAATGGTAAACCTTTTCCATTTAAAAGCATAGGAACGTCTAGTGGAAGGCTTTCTGGAAGCATGAAGGATATCCTTCACCTGCTGAGAAAGATGCAAATCTTGAAGGTCTAGGCCTTCAGCAACCAGGCCCTGAGATGAAGAGACTGGGGATTTGGGTGCCACAACGTTCCCTCCTCCTGGGACAGGAGGTCTGGAGCAGATCCCAAGTTCAGGGAGGGAGCTTGAGAGAGATGAAGAAGTAGAGGGTACCACACTTGGCGTGGCCAACGTGGAGCTATGAGGATCATAGACCCCTTGTCTCTCTGAAGCTTGAACAGTGTCTTGGAAATTAGGGGAATGGGTGGAAAGGCATAGAGGAAGTCTTGCCCCCAATGGAGGAGGAAGGCATCCCTGGCCTGAACTCCCTGACACGGAATCCTGGAACAGAACCGGGGAAGTGTGGCATTCCAAGGACTTGCAAACAGGTCTATGTCCGGGGTTCCCCAAATTCGAAAGATCCTGGCTATGTGGTCCCCATGGAGGGACCATTCGTGTGGAAGCAGAACGCGACTGAGTCTGTCTGCCCAAGAGTTTTGAACCCCTGGAAGATACACTGCCATGAGATGAATTTGATGCTCTTTGGCGAAGGCCCACAATCTCAAAGCTTCGTTACAAAGCGACAGAGAGCCAGTCCCGCCCTGCTTGTTCACGTAGAACATGGCTACTTGGTTGTCCGTGTAGATGAGGACTGTCTTGTAGCTGAGCAGGGTGTGGAAGACTCAGAGCTAGAAAAATTGCTCTGAGCTCCAAGAGGTTGATATGTAGAGATGTCTCCTGTGGAGACCAGATGCCCTGGGTGGAGAGATCTTGTAGATGAGCTCCCCAACCCCTTGGAGAGGCATCTGTTGTAAGGGTTGCTTGGGGTAGCAAATGTTGAAAGGGGGACCCCAGCAACAGATTCTGAGTGGACTTCCACCACTGGAGAGACCAAAAGAGGCGACTGGAGGTTGCTATTTTGTCTGACAGGCACCCTGATGCCTGGGTCCATTGGGTGGACAGAGTCCACTGAGCTGCTCGCATGTGAAGGCGAGCGTAAGGAACCACATGCACAGTGGATGCCATGTGGCCTAACAGTTGTAACATCTCTCGAGCAGTTAAATGGGACTTTAACTGAACTTGTGAGGCTAACTGCACCAATCGGAGGCAACGGGCTTGGGGAAGATAGGCCCTTGCAGTTGTGGTATCCAGCAAGGCCCCTATGAACTCTAATGACTGAGTAGGGGTGAGATGTGATTTTGGGATGTTTATTACAAGTCCCAGATACTGAAGGATACGGCTTGGGCAGGTTAGAGAAGTCTGGGCCTCTGACTGGGATGGAGCTCGGATGAGCCAGTCATCCAGATATGGGAATACGAATATCCCTAGAGTGCGTAGAAATGCAGCTACTACTGCCATGCAATTTGTGAACACCCTTGGTGCAGAGGCCAGACCGAAAGGAAGCACTCTGTATTGATAGTGCTTCCCTTGATAAAGGAACCGAAGGAACCTTCTGTGTGTTGGATGGATGAGGACATGGGTGTACACATCCTTGAGGTCTAGAGAGCAAAGACAATCCTGACTCGGAAGGTATGGAAGGAGAGTACCGAGAGAAATCATCTTGAATTTCTCCCTGCATAGAAACTTGTTCAATTCTCTGAGATCTAATATGGGTCTGTAGCCCCCTGTTTTCTTTGGTATAAGAAAGTAGGGGGAGTAGAACCATGAGCCCTGTTGAAGAAGGGGTACTTCTTCTACTGCCCCTTGGGCAAGAAGGGTAGTAATCTCCTGACCCAGAAGGTCGAGGAGAGATGTCTGAGAATTGAACTGTCTCACCATGGTGTGAGGAGGAAGGTTTAAGAAATGAAGCTTGTACCCCTCCCTTATGATGGAGAGGGTCCATTGCTCTGCTGTGATTTGTTCCCATCTGGGAGCAAAGTAAGCCAATCTTCCTGGAATGGTGAGAGGCTCTGGACATTCTAGAGCCAGAAAGGCTAAGCTCTCTAGTTGTAAGTCAAAGGCCCTGAGGAGGCTGAGGTTGTTGTGCCGTAGCAGTCCTAGCAGCCTTAGGCTTGGCCTGTTTCGGTTGTTGCTGTCTCTTTGTAGCAAAACGACCTGCAGTAGATGACGGCTGACCATAAGCAGAATAATATTTCCCTTTTTTGGGAAAAAATCCCTGTTTGAACAACCTTTTCTTAAAAGGAGCAGAAGTAGACTTTGAAAGTCTATCTACAGCAGAATTTTCAGCATCCATTTGGGTGGCCTTTGCTTGCCAATCTTTGCCAAAAAGGTTTTCACCTGTACAAGGAAGGTTTCCTAGTCCATCTTGAACCCAAGGTTCCAAATCAGAAACTTGTAACCAAGCAACTCTGCGTGCACCTATGGCAATGGCCGAGGCTCTGCTGGCACCTTCAAAAGAGTCAAAGGCTGCACGGTTGGAAAACTTGGAAATATCCTGGGCATGTTTTGAGCCAGGTGAGGAACTCCTCCCTTTTATCTTCTGAAATAAAAGGAGACAAAGTTTGCAGGTGATCTGTAACTTCTTTTAGAAACATCCCCATATAGAGACTATAGGAGTTGATTCTGGCAACAAGCATACTGGCCTGGAAAATTCTCCTGCCAAAGGCATCTAAGGTTCTGCACTCTCTTCCTGGAGGAGCAGAAGAGTGCCTTTTTGTACTCTATCTTCTTCATAGCAGACTCCACCACAATGGAGTGGTGAGGAAGCTGAGTCTTATGAAAGCCAGGACAAGGAGGAACACGATACATGGTGTCCAACCTACGAGAATGAGGGGAAGTGGTGAGAGGAGTCTCCCATATGCCCAACATGTGATCATAAAAAATCTCATGTATTGGTAAAGTGGCTGCCTCTTTAGGAGCTTTAGGATATTGTAAAATATCTAATTTTTTGGCTCTAGGCTCTGTCTCAGGGGCCATTGAGATGGAAAGGCCCCTGGCCACTTCCCTGATGAAGTCTTGAAAAGACAAGTCTTCTGGAGGAGACATTCTCCTTTTTGGAGAAGAGGGCTCCTGAGGACGAATCACCGATGCTTTGACAGACCTCTGATTCATCAGAGTCTTCAGAGGAATCGAAGTATCGCCTGTCTGGATGCTCCTGCAGAGCCCGATACGCGTACCAGGTGGTATCGACATCGGGAGTGATCGGTACCGATGGGCATCACAGAACAGTGTACCGCTGCAGTCGACACCAAAGCGGACGTCGATGCAATCGGTACCGGCACCAGAACCGATGTCGGTACCGGTGCCGGAGTCGGTACCGGCAACGGAGTTTGTTGCGGTACCGAAGGCGTCACAGCTTGTATGAATGCCATGATGGCACGCTGCATGGTCAGGATATTCTGATCCATTGACACAACCAATGTCTGGATGTCGGTACCAGTGGGAACCACCGGTACCCCAGAACATGGCAACAGGTAATCGGTCGAGGCCGAGCCATCGATGTCAACATGTGACCCCATAGATAAAGCTTTGGAAGCCGGAGCCTCCCGCCGGGGTAATTTTGCCAGTGCGGATTCCTCGAGGGCAAGCCCGGAGGCATCTCGATACTTGGAGGGAGATTTACCCTTCGAGGACCGGCTGGGTTTAAGTTTGGTTACCTGAGATCCATGTGAGGAAGAAGCAGCCCTGGTAGACGTCGATGCAACCGAAGCTGCATCAGAGGGAAACAGGGTACTGAGCTTAGCTGCTCGATTCTGTAGACCTCTTTTAGACATCATGGAGCAGGACTCACAATCCGCAATGGAGTGGTCAGGACCTAAACATTTTAGACACCATTCATGGGTGTCAGTGACAGAAATAGTGCCGCTGCACTTCAGGCACTTTTTAAACCCAGAGGCGGGCTTTTCCATGAGGAAAAATGTCCTAGGCCTAAGGCCAAAAAAGAAAATGCACTGAAGTGAGAAAAAACAGTAAGTTTTTTTCTTTTAGAATAAAGAAAGAAAAGACTGGCGGTACCGGTCCAGCGTCGAGAAGGCAGACGCGCGACCAAAGAAATAAAATATAATAAAGAAATTCTTCAGCGGTGACAGGAACACGACCTGCTGGCTCCGCGGAAAAGAAGAACTGGAGAGAGGCGGCTAGGAAAGGTGGGAAGGCAGCGCGCAGGCGCTGTGGGATGCTCCCAAAAGCTTTCCTTTTGGACGCTGGGGAGCGTTCCCGCGCAGGCTCCGTCGGTACCGACGATACCCATATGTGAAGACTCATTCCTGCTTGTTCCTGGAGATATTCCAGAAAGGAGTCACGAAGAGGTATTGCCAACTCCAGCGCATTACCCTGACTGAGGGTCTCAGGGACCCATTCATCTGACCTGATATGAGTCTGCTCTGAGACACAGCCAGAGCAGTCCCCCAACCAGTTGCCCCTCAGAAGGGACCAATTGGATATTACTGAGTGGTCTACTGGCCCCAATGGAGCTTTAGTGGAGTCTCAAGCATACTGAGAGCCCCAAAAGGATTGCCCTTCATTGGACTGATATCCATAGGGTGAATGAGCCCTACCTAGACTCCTAGCAGTCTAAGGACATCTCCAGGCTGCATGCATGGCCCTATGAGAGACATTCCTGGTATTTCTAGGCCTATTTTCCAAGAGTCTCTGTGGGCGAGTCTCCCCAAGGTCTATCACCAACGTCTCCAGGCCCACCCCAAAGAGTAACCTGCCCTTAGTTTACTCAGCTCAGCTTGGAGACAGCATCCGCCAAACAATTGCTGAGCCAGATCTACTGACTAGCTACCACCATTGCTGCCATGGACTTGGAAGAGATTTTGATCAAGTCATAGAGAGCAACCGCCACATACGTAGCCCATGAATCCAAATCACACAGCCCCTGGGCTGTCCAGCAGCTGCTGGACTCAGCATAAGAGTGTTTGGCCACCAAACCTACACATTGCTGCTTGATAGCCTAAGACAGTGGGCTGCAAAAGCATTTTTAAGAAGGGCCACTACCCTACTATTGTGAGACCCCTTGATTGTGGTGCCCCCCTTCACTAGGACAGTCATGCGCTTTGCCATAGCAGTGACTAGGGCTTTCACCAAAAGGAGACCGAAGGGTTGATTCAGCTCACCTTGGGGCAGAAGGTACAACCAATAAAGGATTTTTGGGGCCTCTGAGGCCTAGCTCAGAAGTCTCCCACTGAGAGACTATGAGCTGCTGCACAAATTCCAGAAGAAAAGCTAGGATGACACCACCATCTGAAATGGGGTCCACTGTCAAAGCCTGTACCAGGAGCTGGCTCTGCAACATGCAAGGCTCCCATAGCATCTTGAATAAGAGAGGAAGGTCTCCTAGTAAAAAAGTTGGCTCACAGAAGGATCCTCACCTTCCCAAAAGGGAATTACTCTTTCTTCCTGGACTCCTTTTCAGTAAAAAGGAATGCCTCTTCTACATCCTGAGCAACCTCCACAGGGGATAAGACTGAGTTGCCAGAGAAAAAGGCAGGCGAAAGGTTGTGCTAAACCCCCTAGCCCAGAAAGATAGAGGGCCTGAGGGTCCCAGACCCCTGTAAGGGAAAGCCTGAGCCACTGACCCCTTCAGAGGGGGCTGCCATATAGTTGGCAAGGAATGAGAACAGCCCATGAGCTGTTTCTGCAGCTGCTGCGCAAGCCATTAGAAAGAAGGGGTCCCAGAGGCCCATGGGGTGGCAGATGCAAGCATCCCATCATGCTCCTCCCCTTCAGCAGGAACCATGCTACCATATAAAAGATCACAGAGCCTGCCAATGGGTAAAAAGACTGGGTGGAGGGAGGATCGCCATTCAAGGCAAACATAGCACAGGGTCTTCAACATTCCACAAAAATAAGCCCAAGGTAATCCTATAATACCTGGGCTTAAAAATTGCAGCCACAGGAAACAAAAAATCAAAGGAGCACAGGATCTCAGGCTGCATCAAGCTGCAATTAAGCACAGCAATGACTTGAAGAAAAAAAAACTATGAAAAAATAAATCATCATAAGAACATAAGATATGCCATACTGGTTCAGACCAAGGTCATCAAGCCCAATATCCTGTTTCCAACAGCAGCCAATCTAGGTCACAAGTACCTAGCAGTTTCCCCAAAAGACATAGGTTCCACAATACTTGTATTGGGTCAAGCAGTGGATAATCTGGGTCCCCTTTAATAATGGTTTATGGACCTTTCCCCTCCAGGAGCTTATTCAAACTTTTTTAAAACCTGGCTACATTAACAGCTTTTACTACTTCCTCCGGTAACGAATTCCAGAGTTTGATTACACGTTGAGTGAAAAACTATTTTCTCTTACTAGTCTTAAATAGGCTACCCTATAGCTTTCATTGCATGTCCCCTAGTCTTTCTACATTTTGATGGCATAAAACAATCGATCTACGTTTACCTGTTCCACTCCATTCATTAATTTATAGACCTCTATCATATCTCCCCTCAGCCGTCTCTTTTCCAGGTTGAAGAGCCTTAAACCTTTTAGACTCTCTTCATAGGAGTATCCTTCCATCCCCTTTACCATTTTGGTGGCTCTTCTCTGTACCTTTTCTAATAACACTATATCCTTTTTAAGATACAGCGACTAGAATTGTACACAATATTCAAGGTGTGGTCGCACCATGGAACGATATAGAGGCATTATATCATCCTTTGTTTTATTCTCTATTCCTTTACTTATGATACCTAGCATTCTATTTGCTTTCTTGGCCGCTGCTGCACACTGGGCGGAGGGTTTTAACATGTTATCCACGACGATGCCTAAATCTTTTTCTTGGGTGATGGTTCCTAATGTGGAAACTTGCATCGTGTAACCATAGTTTGGGTTTTTCTTTCCTAGGTGCATAAACTTTGCACTTGTCCACATTAAATTTCACAAAACATGATAATTACACTTACCTGGTAATTGTAGTTCCTGAAGGGACTCCAGTTTAGTCCTCCACCTCTGGACTGTGTACCTCCTCCTGCAGCTTGGAGACTGGACATGTCAAAATCATGACATCACTGGATGTACTCTGTTGGCCTCTCCCATCAGCCCCAGTGAACTATTGACAAAGCACACTAAAAGGAACAACAAATAAGTAGCTAGCATATTAAAACAATTTTTTAAAATAATTTAAACTTTATAGTGAAAGTGAACTTATAACTCGTAACTGTGCAACATAGGTTCCCCCCCCCCAACAAGGAGGAAACAGCCTTGCACAGCTCCCTTCCATCCGCTATAGAATAAGACAGAACGAAGAGTAAGAATAGGCAGAGACAGATAGACAAGATCAGAGCTATAAGCAAAAGAAACCATTAATAAAGATAAACCTTACCGGTAGATTCACCCTTCTCCCAACTGAGCCTTTACTGCCAACAATACAAACCCCGGGCGGGAACGAGGACTAAACTGGAGCCCCTTCAGGAATTACAATTACCAGGTAAGTGTAATTATCATTTCCTTATCAGTCCTCCAGTTTAGTCCTCCACCTCTGGGATGTAACAGAGCAGTAATCATTGGGAGGGACCTTTCCAGCCGGCTCGCCACACAGCCGACCCGGAGCAGGCATCCTTTGCTGCCAGAAACTCTAGGCGGTAGTGCCCACTGACGGCATGAAGAGACGACCAGGTGGCCACTCTACAAATCTCCCCTGGTGGAATCAAACAGTGACCCGCCCATGAAGTCGCTTGCGCTCTGGTAGAATGAGCCCATAAGCCCATCGGAACTGTACGACCTTGCAACAGGAATGCCAATGCAATCGTCTCCTTAATCCAGCATGAAATGGACGCCTTCGCCGCTGCTTCCCCTTTGGGGGGACTTCCAAACACCACAAAAAGGACGGTCTGACTTGCGGAAGGTTTCCGAAACTTTCAAGTAATGCCGCAGCACGCGTTCTATGTCCAACCGGCGTAAATTACGATCAGAAGCATCCCCTTCCAGGACTCCGAGAACTGGAAGAGAAACCATTTGGTTCAGGAGAAAATCAGATACCACCTATGGTAAGAACTACGGGACTGGTCGCAAAACCATCTTCTCTCTAGAAAAGGACAAAAACAGCTCTCTACCTGACAACTCATGTAACTCCGGAACTCACCATGCCGAACAGATGGCTATCAAACACACAGTCTTTAATGTCAAATCCTTAACCGACGCCTGGTGTAAAGAATCAAAAGGCTCTTTAGTTAACGCCTCTAAGATCAAATTGAGATCCTGCGGTGGCACCAGAAGTCTCCTTGAGTACCGCAGTCTGGTTACAGCTTTAAGGAAACGCAAAACATCGGTATGAGCACCTAGAATAATCCGCCGCACTTTGCCTCTATAGCAGGAAACAGCCGCCAATCGGACCTTTAAGGAACTGGCCGCTAGTCCCTTATCAAACCCGTCTTGCAGAAAACCTAAAACCAAGGGAACCGACACCGTTGTCGCCCGAACTTGCTGCTGTGCACACCAGTCCCCAAAAAATGCACCAAACACGGACCTATGCAATAGACGCAGACTGTTTCCTGGCTCTCAACAAGGTGGCGATGACTGCCGCAGAATAACCCTTCTTCAGCCCCGCCCTGTCAATGGCCAAACCGTAAGTGGGAACCGATCCACCTGAGGCATTCGCAGCAGACCTTGCCGCAGCAGAACGTTCGCTACCGTCAACCTCCAGGAACGCCTGTCGAGCAAGCGAATGAGATCGGCCTAGTATGGCCGTCTTGGCCAGTCGGGTGCTACCAATAGTACCCTTCCCCAATGAGCTTCGATACGCTGAATTACTCACCCTATGAGTGCCCACAGGGGGAAGATAAAGCTTTAACTGGGAGCTTACTGAAACGCGACTTGGACGAACCATCGGCCACCCCATTCCTCAACCAGAGAGTTCTCCAGGCGGCAACCAAGGAAGCCATACTATTAGCTAGTGCTCGAATTAAATCATAATGCCCATCTGCTAAATAAATCAAGCCAGACTCTAGGCGATCCAACTCCCTGACCTCTTCCTGCTCCAGGCGAGTAGACTGCCGTAAGCACTGCGACCATCTGAGGCATGCTCTCGCCCCCCAGGATCCACAAATGGAAGCCTGTCAGGACAGAGCGTCATCCCCAAATGATTGTTTCAAGAAACCATCTACTCTCCTATCTTGCGCCTCCTTCAAAGCCGCGCTATCTTCCACCGGTAAAGTGGTTTTTTTTTTTAAACTGCTGACACTGCCGCATCAACCCATGGCGAGCGGAACCTCTCTTTGCCCTTGTCCGCCAAAGGATATAGCCTGTGCATGGTCCTAATGCCTCTCAGGCCCGCTTCCGGCTGATCGCACTCCTCCTGGATCATCTGGTCCACCACTTGGTGCACGGGAAACACTACCTGCGCTTGACTCACCACTTGCATTATAGGGTCTTCCACCTCTTCGTCTTCCGACAGCTGTGCAGTAGCGAGATTGAGCGCCTGAAGGGATTCCATGATAAGAGCCGTCAGATCCTCCTTCCGGAATACCCGAATGATTTTAGCCTGATCCTCCAGCTCTGGAATTTCCCATACCTCGAACTCGTCCACTGCTTCAGGCCCTGTCTCAGCATCTTCTGTCTATTGCCACTCATAACCATCAGGTGAAAGGTCGTCCCCTACCCCGGACTGCTGCCCCTGGCTAGGTAGAGGTACCATCTCCGACCTCTCTTCCTAACGCCGCATACAAAACGCCTGATGCATAAGCAATACAAAGTCCGGGCAAAAGTCTCCGAGCTGAGACTCAGACGCCAAGACCACTAGCGCCCCTGATGGGCCCACTACAACCTCCTGGCTAGACTCCTGCGCCGTGGTTCTCAATGCCTTATCCTCAGCCCCCGCTGAAGACTCCTCGGAGTCTTGAATCACCTTGACTTCCATCTGCTGCTCTACGCTGTTCGACCCTGAAGCGCAGCCCCTGCAGACCCCGGAGTCCTCGACCATACCCCTACAGGTGCAGCAGACCACACACTGAGGGCGCAGTGCCCTAGGTCAGACACTAAGAAAATGAGTTTATTTTTTTTTTCCAAAACCCAAGTTTCTAACAATCCCAATTAAATCAAATCAGATCATCTAAAACTACCTTAACTGCTCCTATTGCTTTACCAGAAGCTACCTGCACCAGCTTCACCAAGCTTCCTTTAGCCACTTATGCTGAAGGAATTAGCGTTGCAGGATGCGTCCTGCACTCACTGCCAGGCTTCTGCGTCTGCCAGGGTGCTGAATAGAGAAATAGCAAGTAGAGTCCCTGGAAAGCCAACAGTGCCTTGTCCCTGGGGTTCAGAACGCAAAAGGCCATAGAAGAAATAAACGGTGTTAGCTAAAAATGAACAAGGACTAATATCCAATACACCATTGTAACGAAGAATATCCCTCTCAAAATACTTTTTTTTTTTTTTGAAAATCTCACCCACGTCCGTGGGACCAAGCCTTCAAACACAGCCCCCTCACTGTGCCCAAACCATAAAATGAGAAATGAAATCAAGAAAACCAAAATAAAAAATAAAAAGAAATCCTTCTTTAAGGGCCTGAACCATATTAGGGAGCTGCCACTGGACGCGGCCTACCCACGCTACAGAAAACATGTGGGAAAAATCCTGCGCACCTCAACTGCCGCATCTGATAGCGGCCAGCGTGGCACGACCACGGCCCCCCGGTCTTACTCCTGTCAGTTGCGTGTACAAGCACCAACAGGCTCTGCCATTCTGATCAGCGCCCTCCGGCCTGTTAAGGCCGCGGACCGATTCACCACAAAGACCTTCGCCAGCGATTTGTCCTGCACTCCCCTCCCAGCCTGATCGGAGGGGAGCTGTTCAGGAGAGCAGACGGTCTGCCGACCAGCCCGAGCCTCGCGCTGTGCGGCCGAAGGACACCCCTGCGGTCAGGAAGCCCTCTCCGCGCTGAAAGTAGCAGCACGGATAGAAGACCCATCTGTCCCACATCCGAGAAAGAAATTGCTCGGGGCACGTTCCTGGAGGCAGGCGCATCCCGGTGAAGCACGCTGAGGCTAAAAAGGCCATTTCGCTTGTCTCGCTGTTTTTTTTTTCTTCAAAACCCAACAAAGGGAGACCAAACAAAAAAGTACACAGAAAGGACAAGGTCCCCCCCCCCACCCGAAAATGGCACAGGAACCCTCACAGCTGACTTTGCTCAGCCGCTTTCAGTCCCCCGATGAACAAAAACGTGAGAAAAACAAAGGAGTCAGGAGAGAAGCACTGCGCTCTCCCAGGGCAAGGGCTGAAGCCTTCAGCAGCTCGTGCCCCAAAGCGCAACCGTCGGCCACGTGGTGCATATGCAGCTACCTAAAATGGCCGCCGATTAAGCCCCCGCGAAATGGTGCCAAACCAGCCAATCTACAACCCCCGACTAGCTGGCGGCACTCTGATCCCAGTGCGAACTCCTGCACCACATCAAGGTCTCCTACCCCTTTCAGTAGCGCAGCAACGCCGCTCTGCGCCTGCTGCCTCAATCAGCGATCTCCAGCCTGCACGGTCCCGCTCGGTACAGTAACAAGCGGAAAGCCGCAGGCGAGATGACTCTTCTCTGCGCTTCTTCCCCGCACTTGCGCTGCCTCCAAGAGAGACTTGAAGGGAGGGCTGCCTATCGCCGAGCTCTCTTCCGTACAGGCAAGGAGGAGAGATCGGACAGCCTATCCTTCACAGAAAAAATACAGGAGAAGATGAGGCAGAGGGGGACAAGTGCAACAAAGCTATGCCGACTGATTTTTATTTTTTTTTTTAAAGGACTCCTTTTTGAGAAACCAACAAGACCTCAACCAGCAAATTACTTCGAAATGAATACCGAAATTAAACATAACTTAAGTTAAATAAATTGAGTGGCAGTCATTTACAAGGTACTCACTGTCCTTCAGCGTATACTGCAAAAAATGCACCGCTTTCCCACACGGCCTGATAAGCGCGGGAAGCATGCCCCACGCAAAGACCGGCTGGGCCTGCTTCCCTCGCTGCACTGCGCTCCTGCTCCAAAGCCTCCTGATGCAATGGCGCTCCGCGGGAGAAAATAACTGACCTGATCACCTCCAATCGCTGGCCCTGCTCTCCGCATCGCTGCCTTCAGCTAAGTGCTCTAAGCAAATGCAGAGAGGGCTTCCTGGATGCCGGTTTACTGCCCCGAAGTCTGCCAGCAGTACCAGGGCACTCAGAGCAATCTGTGCTGCTACTGCACAACTCCCCTCCGTCCCCTCTAGGAGGGGAGAGCAGCTCCACAATCGGGCCGATTTTGGAAGTGAAGGAGAAGCACCAGCGGTTCCTTCCCCCTTCAATTAACACTACGTCCTCCTGCTGCACGGAGACTGGACACACTGGGGCTGATGGGAGAGGCCAGCAGAGTACATCCAGTGATGTCATGATTTTGACATGTCCAGTCTCCAAGCTGCAGGAGGAGGTACACAACCCAGAGTTGGAGGACTAAACTGGAGGACCGATAAGGAACTGAAGTAACTGTGGCAAAAAAGGAATCCCCAAAACCCATTGGGTTGGGCCAGACCCAGCCACCCCCACATCCATGCTGGCACAAATGACACTGCTAGGTATCCCTCCAAGTGTATCAAGTGTGACTTCATGGCTCTGGGAGAGAGGGTGAAGCAGATAGACATGCAGGTGGTGTTCTCTCTGATCCTCCCTGTTGAGGGTAAAGGCTGAGAAATAAATGCATGGCTGCATGGATGGTGTCATCAAGAGCGTTTTGGTTTCCTGGACCAGGGGATGATTTTCCAAGGGCTGCTGAGCAGAGATGGTAGCCATCTATCCCAGAAAGGTCAAAGTGTCTTCTGCGGCAGACTAACATACTGAAGATGTCTTTAAACTATATTCGTTGGGGAAGGGTGAAGAATGTCCCCAAGTAAGTAGAAGCCCTCAGGTAAATAAAGCATTTAATACCTCTATAGAAACGAGTAAAAGAGCAACATCCAGAAGAAAACAGTGTACATTAATGCCTGTAGTATGGGAAATAAGATCCCAGATGTGGAAACTTAAATGGAAGAGGCTGACTTGAATTTAGTGGCGGTTACGGAGACATGGCTCATGGACATCTATGACTGGGATGTTTATTATATTGGGCTGTAATTTATTCAAGGACAGGGTAGGAAGAAGGGGAGGAGGAATGTCATTATATATAAATACAACCTATGGGGTCTACTCAATTGAACGTTTTTACTACAGTTCCAGTTGATCGTTCAATTTCAAATGCAATGCAAGTTAGAAGAATGTTTTAAAGCACTTCAAGAGGTCTCAAAATCAATTGCCAATTTTTTATACTCATTTTCCATCTTCTTTAGATTAAAAATTTTTTTCAACTCCACCAATCCCAGTGCTCAAAAATTTCATATTATAAAAAAGTAACATCTTTATTAGAGGATCCGCTCGTTTAAAATGAAAATAGGGGTGAAGATTTTAAAGAAAGTCCTCTAATAAAGATGTTACTTTTTTATAATATGAAATTTTTGAGCACTGGGATTGGTGGAGTTGAAAAAAATTTTTAATCTAAAGAAGATGGAAAATGAGTATAAAAAATTGGCAATTGATTTTGAGACCTCTTGAAGTGCTTTAAAACATTCTTCTAACTTGCATTGCATTTGAAATTGAACGATCAACTGGAACTGTATTATATATAAATAATCATATTAAAGCTACAGAATTACAGGGCTTACAAGGGTAGGAGGCGGCGCTGTGGGTTAAACTAGAAAGAGGATATGGGGAATCCGTTTTCAGTGGTGTGATATATAGATCTCCTTCACAGGCAGAAGTGGGCAGAGATTTAATTGAGGACATTTGAGCATTGTCATGAAAGCAAAAGTGCTATCGATAGGCGATTTCAAAATGCTGGGTGTTGAATGACGCATCCCTGCTGCGGGGTCATTTAGAAGTAAGGAGATCTTGGATTCTCTACAGAGAGAATTATTCCAGCAATTGGTAACAGAACCCACACGTGAAGGGGCCATACTGGACCTGGCGCTTACCAATGGTGAAAGTTTTTCTGATGTTATAGTGGGAAATCATCTTGTATCCAGTGATCACCAGATCACCAGCATTAGGACTAGGGTTGATATTCAAAAGTGAAGGTTCTAGACTAGAAAAACTAACTTTGCCAAGTTGGGACAATACCTCGAGGAGTCATTAGCAGGATGGGAACAGCTGGGGGATGTAGAAAAGCAACGGGCAAAACAAAGTAGATATAAAGGTAACAAAACGTTTTGCTAGTAAAGTAAATAAATACAAAAGGAAAAGGGGCCGCTATAGTTCTCGGAAGAAGCGCTGAAGAAATGAAGAAAAAAAGGGTCACCTTCATAAAATACAAGAGATCACAGAAAAAGGAAGACAAACATCAATAGCTGGAAAAATTTAGAGAAGCTAGGAATGTGGCCAGGAAAGCAAAGATACAAATAGAAGAAAAAATAGCCAATACAGTAAAATAGGAGGGGGGGGGGGGGGAGGTGAGCAAAACATTTTTCAGATGTGTTAGCGAGAGAAGGAAGTGCAAATGTGGTATTGTCAGACTCAAGGGTGTAGAAGCTGATGAGGATAAAGCAAAATTGCTTAACAAATGTTCTTTGTTTTGTGTTAACAGATGAAGAGCCAGGAGCAGGACCTCAGAAAACATCCATACATAGGAACAGTAAAGGGGGATCTTAAACTATTTTCAGAAGACTGTTCACAAGGAATTAGCTAAACTAAAAGTTGACAAAGCAATGGGGATGGATGGGATACATACCAGAGTATTGAAAGAACTTGGGGAAGTTCTAGCGACTCCATTGTCTGACCTTTTCAGTGCTTCTTTAGAGTGCCCCCAGAGGGCTGAAGAAAAGTCATGTGGTCCCTTACAGAACTACAGGAAACTCCGCTAAAACAGAGGATAGTGAGGTTTCTGGAGTCCAATGGATTGCAGGATCCAAGGCAGCATGGTTTTACTAGGGGCAGATCTTGTCAGACAAATCTAATTAATTTCTTTGATTAGGTGATGAGAGAGTTCGACCAAGAGAGCCCTAGATGTGGCGTACTTAGATTGCAATAAAATCTTTGACACTGTTACGCACAGAAAAACTAATAAATAAATTGAGTACAACAGGAATAGACCCTAAAGTGACTGACTGGGTTAGAAATTGATTGAGTGGGATGCAACAAAGGGTACAGGTAAATGAAGCTTCCTCTGAAAAGAAGGATGTAACCAGTGGTGTGCCACAGGTATCTGTCCTTGGTCCGATTCTTTAACATTTTTGTTAGTGATATTGCGGAAGGGCTGCTGAGTAATGTTTGCCTTTTTGCAGATGATACCAAAATCTGCAATAGAGTAGATACCCAGGAAAGCATAGTTACTCACCTGTAACAGGTGATCTGCGGGAACAGCAGGAATTTAGTCTTCACATATGGGTATTGTCGGTACCGACGGAGCCTGTGCAGGAACGCTCCCCAGCGTCCAATAGGAATGCTTTTGGGAGCATCCCTCAGCACATGCACACTGCCTTCCCGCCTTTCAAACTGTCCCTCTCAGTTAAGTTTGTAGCTGAGTGAAAGGATAGAGGGATAGAGGAAAGAGACAGAGAGATAGAGAGACAACTCCTAGGGGAGGTGGGTGGGTTGTGAAGACTAAATTCCTGCTGTTCCCGGAGATCACCTGTTACAGGTGAGTAACTACACTATCTCCAGGAACAAGCAGGAATGTAGTCTTCACATATGGGGACTCCCTAGCTGAAGATGCCAGGGAGATAGCCCCAGGAAGCTGCCACCTATAGTAAGGTGGGCTATGCTTCCTCCCATGGATCTCTGGCATCCCACCAGGGTTGGTGGGTAGGAGTTGAATTAGGTCTGAAAGAGATTTTGAAGAATAGCTTGGCCAAAAAAGGCATCCCAACAGGAGACTTTATCTAGGCAGTAGTGGGCTGTAAAGGTGTGTACCGAAGCCCAGGTGGCTGCTCGACAAATGTCACCAGTAGACACAGAGTGAAGGTTAGCCATAGAGGCTGACATGGCTCTCACATTATGAGCTGTGAACATGGCCTTGAAGAGGAAGACTCTTACTCTCATAAGCAAAGGATATGCATTGTGCAATCCATTTGGACAGAGTTCTTTTGGAGACCGGAAGTCCCAAATGACTAGAATCAAAAGCAATAAAAAGTTGAGAAGACCTATGTTGCTGTGTTCTTTGTAGGTAAAAAGCCAAGGCTCTTTTACAATCCAAAGTATGAAGGTTTCTTTCTGCATTAGAGGCAAGAATATAGGAAGATAAATTGATTGATTTAAATGAAAAGGCGAAACCACCTTTGGCATAAAGTGTGGATGAGTTCTGAAACAACCTTATCATGGTGAAATCTAATATAAGGAGGATCAGCCACTAAAGCTTGCAATTCAGTAATGCGACGTGCAGAGGTGATTGCAATTAGGAAGATGACCTTCCAGGACAAAAGCTTTAGGGTTGTAGTGGCTAAAGGTTCAAAGGGCAGTTTCATGAGCTGCCCGAGAACTAGGTTTAAATCCCATGCCACCAGTGGTGGCCTGATGGGAGGCTTTGTTAATAGAAGACCTCTCATAAATCTTGATATGAGTGGATGAGAGGAAATTGGTTGTCCATTTAGAGGTTTATAGGAAGCTGCAATTGCACCAAGATGGACTCTTACTGAATTGGTCTTTAGACCAGAATTTGATAACTGAAGTAGATACTCTAGTATCGATTCCAAAGGTATCATAAGGGGGTTTAAACCCCTCTGTGAACACCATATAGTAAAACATTTCCACTTGAAAGCGTAAGAGCGTCTTGTGGAAGGTTTTCTAGAAGCCTGAAGGATATCTTTTACCTGTTGGGAAAGGTTGATATCCTGAAGGTCTAAGCTTTCAGCAACCAGGCCCTGAGATACTGGTACTGGGGATTTGGGTGCCATAGCATCCCGTTCTCTTGGGAGAGAAGATATGGAGCACACCCTATCTCCAGAGGTGCAGCTTGAGAGAGATGTAGAAGCAGGGGATACCACGCCTGGCCTGGCCACCGTGGCGCTATGAGGATCATAGGACCCCTGTCTCTCTGAAGCTTGAAGAGTGTTTTTGGGGATGAGGGGAATGGGTGGGAAGGCACAAAGGAAGTTGTGACCCCAGTGAAGGAGGAAGGAGTCCCTTGTCTGGCAATTTTGATACGGAATTCTGGAACAGAACCAGGGAAGTTTGGCATTCAGTGGACTTGCAAATAGGTCTATGTTTGGGGTTCCCCAGATCTGAAATATCTTGGCCACCTGGTCTAGGTGGAGAGACCATTCGTGAGGCAGCAGTACTCCGCTGAGTTTGTCTGCCCAAAGGTTTTGAATGCCTGGAAGATATACCACGAGAAGGTGAATTTGATGCTCTCTGGCGAGGGCCCATAGTTGTAAAGCTTCGTTGCATAACGACAGAGAGCCTGTTCCGCCCTGCTTGTTCACGTAGAACATAGCTACTTGATTGTCTGTTTGGACTAGGACTGTCTTGTAGTTGAGCTGGGCAAGGAATACTCAAAGAGCTAGATAGATTGCTCTGAGTTCCAAGAGGTTTACGTGAAGACAAGCCTCCTGTGGAGTCCAGGTACCCTGGGTAGAGAGATGATGCAGGTATGCTCCCCATCCCACCTGTGATGCATCCTGTTAGGGTGGCCTGGAATAGGGGTTACTGGAAAGGAGACTCCACTAGAAGATTTTCCAGCGATTGCCACCATTGGAGGGACAAAATCAGTCATTTTGAGTTTGATATCTTGTCCGACAGATGTCCTGTGTCCACTGTGTGGATAGGGTCCACTGGGCTGCTTGCGTATGAAGACGAGCATAGGGAACCACATGAACTGTGGATTCCATATGTCCCAATAGTTGTAGTAGTTCTCGAGCAGTTAGGGAGGAGTTCACCACTGCTTGAGAAGCTAGCTGCACTACGCGAAGACAGCGGGGTTGTGGGAGAAAAGCCCTTGACTGTCTGGTATCTAAACGAGCTCCAGAGACTGAGACGGAGCAAGTTGGGATTTTGGGAGGTTTATGACCAATCCCAAGTATTGAAGGATTTGCATTGTGCGAGACAGTGCAGAAATGGCCTCTGGAACCGTGGGGGCTCGAATGAGCCAGTCGTCTAAGCAAGGGAAGACGAATATCCCTAGGGTTCGCAGAAATGCAGCTATTACTGCCATGCATTTCGTGAATACTCTTGGTGCCGAAGCCAGACCAAAGGGAAGAACTCTGTGGTGGAAATGTTTTCCCCTGAAAAGGAATCGTAAGAATTTCCTGTGATCTGGATAGATCAGAATGAGAGTATATGCACCCTTTAGATCTAGAGAACAAAGCCAGTATTGACTTTGAAGGTATGGCAGAAGAGTTCCCAGAGAAATCATTTTGAACTTTTCACAGAACAGATATTTGTTCATTTCTCTGAGGTCTAGAATGGGTCTGTGTCCTCCTGTTTTCTTTGGAATAAGAAAATAGGGGGAGTAGAACCCTGTACCCTGTTGAAGAATGGGCACCTCCTCTATTGCTCCTTGAGCAAGGAGTGTTGAGACTTCTCGATCCAGTAGATTGTCTGTAGAGGTTTGGGAATTGAACTGTCTTACGATTGTAGGAGGGGGTATACTGTGAAAATGAAGCTTGTACCCTTCTCCCACAATGGGCAGAGCCCAATTTTCTGTTATTTGGTGACATCTGTTGGCAAAATGACAGAACCCACCTGGAATGTTTAGGGATTCTGGACCTTTCGGAGGCAGGAAGGCTAAGTTCTCTATGAAGGAGTCAAAGCCCTTGAGGGGGCTGGGCCTGTGGAGCTGGTTGAGCTCTAAGGCCTTTTGGCTTCTTTTGTTGTCTGGATTGTTGTTGTTGACCTTTCTGGGCAACTTGACCCTGAGCGTGCCCCTGCTGGGTATAGGATGGTTAAAACTTCCTCTTTTTGCTGAAAAAGGTTTTTTTATAGGGTTTCTTTTTGGCTGGAGTGGCTGTAGATTTTGACAATCTATCTAAAGTGATTTTGTCAGCATCTATCTCATTAGCCTTTTCCTGCCAATTCTTGCCAAAGAGGTTTTCTCCTGTGCAAGGGATGTTTCCTAATTTATCCTCCCGCCGTCGCCGTCCCGCTGCAGGAGCTCTCCCAGGGGGGATTGAGCTGCTGGGACCAACGCTCCGCCTCCCCCACCTCAGGCCGAGCTGCTCAATTGGGGCAGTCGGCTGGATTTAAAGGAAAGCACCGTCGGGCGCAGGACCTCCTCCCGCTGTCGCCGTCCCGCTGCAGGAGCTCTCCCAGGGGGGACTGAGCTGCCGTGACCAACGCTCTGCCTCCCCCACCTCAGGCCGAGCTGCCCAATCGGGGCAGTCGGCTGGATTTAAAGGAAAGCACCGTCGGGCGCAGGACCTCCTCCCACCGTCGCCGTCCCACTGCAGGAGCTCTCCCAGGGGGGATTGAGCTGCCGGGACCAACGCTCCGCCTCCCCCACCTCAGGCCAAGCTGCCCAATCGGGGCAGTCGGCTGGATTTAAAAGAAAGCGCCATTGGGCGCACCCGCACCGGCGGGACCGCGCCTGAGGGCCTCGCCAGAGAGCCCTTAGGCGGGGACCTCCAAGAAGGACTCCCACTAAGAACCTCCAGAAATCAGGCCTGCGATCAGAAGTAGCCCAAGGCGTTGCCACTACTTCCAGACACAGCCAAACCTCAACGGAGCACAACCTTCTGCAGCTAAGTAGGTACACTAGAACACTATTATATAAAGTGCAAGAAGCTAGACACCGACCATACCTAAGAGAACTAATACAGAACTTAACCGCCTCAACCATACATGATACCCACATATGATTATACAAGTGGTGCCTATGCATGCCTATATTACCTACCTGAGATACCATGCCTGTAAGGTTACTGCGCTTGCCCACAAGGATACTGCACCTGCCTGTGATTTGTGCCACCTGTGATACTGTGCTTTTAGTAGTTGCATACCTGCCTCACACTGTGCCGGCCTGTAATACTGTACCTGCCTGTGATACCGTGCCTATCAGCTGCGTACCGGGGTCACCTGCTGCGATACAAAGGGCTTTGCTGTTTGTAGCTGCATATCTGTATAATAGCCTGTGATAGCGCAACACTAACTGCCTACTCACTTGCCAACCCACAAGATTCCCTTGCCCACATACAGCAGTGTAGATACCGAGAATGGCTCCCACCCTCATTGCCATAGTTAGCTGTTACCTCCTCTCGGGATGGCTCGATAACACGAAAGCCTTAGTGTCCCTACCCACAACCACATATCAATCCTGCAAAGACATGGGAGGAAATGGGCAAGTGCCCCCCATCACAAGACAATGGGAGCTGCTCATACACCCCACCCCCACTTACTACACATCGCACTTCAACACACCAAGAAAGCCAAACAGGAGGAACGACCTCGTCTCAGAGATCTAAAATGTGCCCTCATAAATGCGCGCTCAATACTCAAGAAATGGCCGGTTATCGCGGACATGATATCCCTCCACGACCTCGACATACTCTATCACTGAGACATGGCTATCCAGTGACGACTCTGTCCTCCTCAACCAACTCTTACCCACCAGCTTCTCAATACACACCTGCCATAGAGCTAGCAAAAGGGGTGGTGGAGTACTAATCCTTACTAAAACAGATCTCCAATTCCATCTGAGCAGAGCCACTAGCACAACCCACCTCGATACAGTCACCATAGCCAACAAGTACAGCTTCATCAACCTACTGTACAGAGTCCCACCAACCTCCCCTGAGGAGCTATCAACAATAATCGACATTGCCTGCAATGCCCCAAACCCACGCACCCCAAGCAGGTTACTAGGTGACTTCCATCTACCAGCCTTGCAGGACACTCAAGCCGCAGCCTTCCTTGAAGCCCTAAAGGAACTTGGATACAAGCAACTAGTAAATGAGCCCACTCACGTGAAGGGAAACATATTGGACCTGGTATTTGCCCCACCAACAGCATTTGACGCCGCCTACGTCCCTATGCTGTCCACCACCGCAGTACCATGGTCCGACCACAAACTAATCAAATTCCAAATTCCCGTGTCCGATTGATGCCAGAGGAGCCCCAGAAGCTTGAGCAGCACCACCAGGACACCCCCATGAAGTTTCCAACCTTTCGACAAGGAAATTATCCTGAGTAAAACCCGACCGCTCCTCGCCTTGACATCACCCAGCATCGACGAGCTGATCACCAGCTGGAATAACAGCCTTAGTACCATTGCACAATGCCCACCACCAAACAAACCACCAAGGAAACAGGCCACCGCATCCTGGTACTCCACTGAGCTGCATACATCTCTTCTCTACCTAAGGAAGCTGGAAAGACGATGGCGGCGATCACGATCTTCGGAAGACCAGAGAACATATAACCTTCACCTGACAAAACACTGCGAAACAATAACAGAGAAAATGAGGCAATCCCACACCAATACTCTAAAACGATCGCTAAGCAAACCACATGACTTGTTCAATCTCGTCAAGAACCTAACAAAAGAACCAGGTCCCGATCAAACACATGGGATCCACCCTCAAGAATTCGCAGACTTCCTGCAATCAAAACTATGCCAGACCAATAAGTCCACAGCACCCACCACCGCGCAGGAGCCAACCTACCCAACACTATAAACCACCTTCTCTACCCCGTCCAAGAAGCACATTGAAGACACCATTGCCACGATCAACACCTCCACGGCACAAACCGACCCCTGTCCTGCCTTCTGGATAAAGGAACTACGTACCTAATTTAGCCCATTCATAGCCAGACTCATGGACCCACCTTTTACAACAGGCTCGTTCCCCCAAAGCCTCAAACACACGTCCATCAGACCTCTGCTGAAAAACAAGCAGCTCGACCCCCAGAGGCTGACTCATACAGACCCATATCTAGCATACCTCTACTAGCCAAGATAATTGAAAAAGTCCAATGCCAAACACAACTCCACATCAATGACACCGCCCCACTGGACCCCAGGGAATCCCATGGTGTGGAAACACTCCTCATCACCCTCTTCAGTAACATAATTGCTGGAATCGATAACACCCGTCGTGGGTTTGTCCTCATTTTCATGGATATAGCCACTGCATTTGACTCAGTAAGCCATGAACCTCTCCTGAGGTGACTTGAAGAGAAGGGTATTTGTGACACAGCACTAAACTGCTGCAAATCATACCTGTCCAACAGATGGCAGCACGTATGAGCTGGGTCCGCAACATCGGAACTGTTCCACCAGAAACAGGGCGTACCGCAGGGTTCCTCACTCTCCGCCCTGATGTTCAACATATACATGCAGCCCATCTGTAACCTCATCTGTTCATTCAATGTTGACTGCTTGATATATGCTGACGAAGTGCTACTCTATATGCCTTTCTCAAACGACCAGCTTGACCTCTCTCTACTGACAGACTGCTTTGACGCAGTGGCCAATTGGCTCCAGACCCAAAACCTCCGAATACAGCACAAAGTTCTTCATCACGAGGAACCAGAAATTCTCCCCTCCAACCTACCTAAAGGTCAAGGAAGTGGAGCTGCAAACCAATTCCACAATCCGATACCTTGGAGTCACATTAAACCAACGCCTGGACATGAGGGCGCACATAAGCAACACGTAAGAGCAGTCTACCATAAGATCCAGACACTCAGACACTTACGCTCCCTGCTAGAACCAGACGACTTCCGGACAACCTTTCAAGTACTGGTTATCCCACATTTCGATTACGCCAATGCAATTCTACAAGGGCTCCCACATTCCACCCTGGGTCCGCTCCAGCTCGCAATGAATACCGTGGCTAGAGGTCTATATGGTGCCTCCAGGCGTGACCATGTGACACCCATCCTGAAACAGCTCCACTGGCTCCCTATTCACGGTAGAATTTCCTTCAAGACCCTACTTGTGACCTTCAAGGCCATCAACGGGCTCTCCTCCGCCTCACTCTCAGAGCTTATCCACCCTACTCCCCCCAACAGAGCCAGAAGATCTGCAGCAATCAACACACTAGTAAT
The DNA here is from genome assembly GCA_033557465.1 of Ichthyophis bannanicus. NCBI lineage: Eukaryota > Metazoa > Chordata > Amphibia > Gymnophiona > Ichthyophiidae > Ichthyophis > Ichthyophis bannanicus. The sequence goes on along the minus strand of CM066040.1, from coordinate 170,852,410 downwards.
ACCGAAAGCAGTAACACAATGCATCCAGGCAACAGCAAACAGGGCATTTAGGTTCTGCACATCCAGATGCTGGAAAGCCCTTCTACCTAGCATCCGGGCAATCCCTGACCTAACACAATTTAGGAAGGCTTTGAAGCACCATATCTTCCTCAAACACTACCCGGACGATTGCGCACCATTAACCGCTCTCCCTTCTAGTTCCAATGCACTATGAATGCTCTTTGATGTGATGCCTATATGTAAATAGTTTCCCCAGTTTTACCCAAGTTTAAGCACGTGTTCTTTGTAAATGCGGAGCAGATTCCGGCACCGTATAAGCTTTCTGTTGTCATGTAAACCGCACTGATGTTGAATAGCGCGGTATAAAAGAGACTGTAAATAAATAAAATCCTGTACCCAAATCTCCATGTCTGATGCCTGAAGCCAGGCAATCCGACGTGCACCAATGGCAATAGCAGAGGTTCTGCTGATGCATTCAAAACAGTCAAAGGCTGCACGATTTACAAACTTGGAGACGTCTTGAGCATGCTTGACAAAAGTAAGGAAGTCTTGTTGTTTGTCATCAGGGAGAAGGGGGCTCAGAAGCTCCAAATCTCCTGTGACCTCTTTGAGGAACATTCCCATATATAAAATATATGAGCTGATCCTAGCTGAAAGCCTGAAATGTTCGCCGCCCAAAAGTGTCAAGAGTCCTGCATTCACCACTTGGAGGATTGGATTCATGTATTTTTTGCACTTTTCATCCTACGCATGGCTGACTCCACTGCCATTGAATGGTGTGGCAGCTGAGTCTTTTGAAAACCAGGACATGGTGGGACTCGATACATGGTATCGAGTCTCCTAGAATGAGGAGATGTGGTCAAAGGTGTCTCCCACATTCTGAGCATCAAATCATGAAGAATTTCATGAATGGGCAAAGTGGCTGCCTCCTTGGGAGCCTTAGGGTATTGGAGAATTTCCAATTCCTTTGCTCTAGGCTCTTTTTCAGGAGCTACCATGATTGAAAGGCCTCGGGCCACATCACAAATAAAATCCTGAAAAGACATGTCTTCCGGAGGAGACATTCTGCGTTGGGGAGAAGAGGAGTCTTCCGGGAGAAACACTCTGATACCGGCAGAATCAGAGTCATCAGAATCGGAGGATTCGAAGTATTTCTGATCCCGATGTTCATGCAAAGCACGGTTTCAGTATCGATTGAAGTCAGTACAGAGTTGGTCCGGTACAGATCTGTTGATGCCAGAAAAAGTCGGCATGGGAAGAATTCCCACCAGTGCCGGTACCGTCGGTGCTGGTACCGGTATCTGTATCGGTGCTGGTACCGGCATCGGTACCGGTATCTGTATCGGTGCTGGTACCGGCATCGGTACCGGTATCTGTATCGGTGCTGGTACCAGCATTGGTACCAGTGTCGGTACCGGTGCCTGTTGAACCCCCGGTATCAACGGTACCGCAGCTGTAAGGAGAGCTGAAAGACTATGTTCGATAGCGAGGAATCTCTGGTCTATCGACGCTGCCGATGCCTGGGTATCGGTACCGGGGAAAAGCGGCCGGAACCCCTGAGCATGGCACCAGTAGTTCTGCCGAGGTCGAGGCCTTGAGAACATCTTGGAACCCCGTTGATGCTTTGGAGGCCAAAGCCTCCCGCCGGGGCTGTTTTGCCAGTGTAGTTTCTTCAGGGGCAATGCCAATGGCCTCTCGATGCTTTGAAGGAGAGCTACCCTTTGAGGACCGGCTCTTATGTTTAGTTACTTGAGATCCATGGGAGGAAGACAAGACTCTTGACGTCGATGCAATGGACCTGGCATCCGAAAAAAAGAGGGTACCGAGCTTTGCAGCTCAGTTCTGTCTTCCTCTTTTAGTCATCCCCATACAAGAGACACTCAGATGGAGAATGGTCAGGGCCTAAACATTTAAGACACCAGTCATGGGTGTCAGTGACGGACATGGTACTGCCACACTTAGTACATTTTTTAAAACCACTAGCTGGTTTTTCCATATTCTAGGAAAAATGGGGCCTAATGCCCAAAATGGCACCTAGCACAAAAAAGAAAAAGTTTCTGAAGAGAAACAGTTCAGAAAGTATAAATATATATATATTTTTTTTTTTAGAAAAGAAGAAAAAAGAACCAGCGGTACCGGTAGGTGTCGTGTGGAGGCAGACGTGACCACAAGAAAGCAAGTTTAAAGAAGAAATTTTCTGCGGTGACAGGGTATGTGTCCTGTCGGCTCCGCAGAAAACGAAGAACTGAAGAGGGACAGTTGGAAAGGCGGGAAGGCAGCGCACATGTGCTGAGGGATGCTCCCAAAAGCGTTCCTATTGGACGCTGTGGAGCATTCCTGCGCAGGCTCCGTCGGTACCGACGATACTCATATGTGAAGACTACATTCCTGATTGTTCCTGGAGATGGAGTATATAACATGAGGAGGGATCTAGATAATCTTTAAGAATGGTCGAGAATTTGGCAGCTGAGATTTAACACTAAAAAATGCAGGGTCATGCATTTAGAAACACAAAAACATGACGACAGAAAAAGACCACATGGCCTATATAGTCTGTCCTTCCATATCAACAACTACAAAAGTCCCCTTTTTACCTTTAGAGATCCTCTGTTTGTCTCACGCTTCTTTGAATTCAGATACTGTCCTCATCTCTACCACCTCCACTGGGAGACTATTCCATGGATCCACCACTTTTTCCATAAAGAAATATTTCCGCATATCACTCCTGAATCTATCCCCTTTCACCCTCATCCCATGTCCCCTTGTAGCAGAGCTTGCTTTCAATCGAAAGAGGCTTACCTCCTGTACATTTATGCCATGGAGATATTTAAATGTCTCTATCATATCACCTCCATCCCGCCTTTCCTCTAAGGTGTAAATATTAAGATCCTTAAGTCTGTCCTTGTATGCTTTATAATGAAGACCACTAACCATTATAGTAGCCACCCTCTGTACTGACTTCATCCTGTTTATATCCTTTTGAAGGTGCGGTCTCCAGAATTGCACACAATACTCCAAATGAAGTCACACCAAAGACTTATACAGAGGCACTATCACCTCCTTTCTTCTGCTGGCCATTCCTCTCCCTATGCACCCAAGCATTCTTCTAGCTTTTGCTGTCGCCTTTTCTACTTGTTTAGCTACTTTAAGATCATCAGACACAATCACGCCTAGGTCCCGCTCTTCTTTAGAGGACAAAAGAACTTCACTCCCTATACTATATTGCTCCCTTGGATTGCTGCAGCCCAAATGCATGACCTTGCATTTTTTAATATTAAATCTCAGCTGCCAAGTTCTAGACCATTCAGCTTAGCTAGATCCCTCCTCATGTTATCTACACCTTCATGGGTGTCTACTCTATTGCAGATTTTGGTATCATCCGCTAAGAGGCAAATCATACCTGACAGCCCTTCTGCTATATTACTAACAAAGATGTTAAAAAGAATTGGACCAAGGACAGATCTCTGTGGCATACCACTGGTAACCTCCTTCTCCTCAGAGTGAGCTCCATTTACCTGTACCCTTTGACGCCTCCCACTCAATCAATTTCTAACCCAAGCAGTAAATTTAGGGTCCCTCCCTAGGGTGCTCAGCTGGTTTATAATTCGCCTGTGAGGAATGGTGTCAAAGGCTTTACTGAAATCGAAATACACCACATCTAGGGCTCTCCCTCGGTCAAACTCCCTGGTCACTCAAAGAAATCAGATTTGTCTGACAAACCTGCCTCTGGTGAATCCATGCTGCCTCGGATCCTGTAATCCGCTGGACTCCAGAAACCTCACTATTTTCCCTTTCAGCAGCGCTTCCAATAATTTTATCACCACCAAAGTTAAACTAACCGGCCTGTAGTTTCAACCACATCCTTACTTCCGCTTTGGTGTAAAGGGACCACATGTGCCTTTCTCCAGTCCTTTGGTACCACTCTCGACTCCAACGAGGCAATGAAAAGGTCAGTCAGTGGAGCTGCTAGAATATCCCCAAGTTCCCTCAGTATTCTAGGGTGTATCCCATCCAGTCCCATTGCTTTGTCTATTTTAAGTTTAGCTAGTTTCTCACAAACACAGTCTTCTGAAAATTGTTCAAGATGCCCTTCGCTTCTGTTCCTGTTTGTGGATGTTTTCTGAGCTCCTGCTCCTGGTTCTTCATCTGTGAACACAGAACAGAAATATTTGTTAAGCAATTCTGCTTTATCCTCATCAGCTTCTACATATTCCTCCCCTTCACCCTTGAGTCTGACAATACCACTTTTGCCCTTCCTCTTCTCACTAACATATCTGAAAAATGTCTTATCCACCCATTTTATTGCATTGGCTATTTCCTCCTCTTTTTGAATCTTTGCTTTCCTGACTACTTTGCTAGCTTCTTTAAATTTTTCCAAATATAGATGCCTGTGTTCCTCTCTCTGTGTGATCTCTTGTATTTCATGAAGTCCTCCCTCTTTTTCTTCACATTTTCAGCTATTTCTTTCGAAAACCAAAGTGGTCTCCTTTTCCTTTTTTTTTTTAAATTTCTTTATTTACATTTTCAAACAAATTACAACAAAACCAAAACCAAAAATTATAATTAAAGTGATATTTCTCTTTAAACATGGAGTGGAGGAGTAGCCTAGTGGTTAGAACACTGGCTTGGTAACCAAGCAACCAGGGTTCAATTCCCACTAGCACTCCTTGTGGCCTTGGGCAAGTCACTTAACCCTCCATTGCCTCGGAAGAAAGGCCTGGCAATCTACTTCCGGTGACACTGCCAAGAAAACCCAGGAGCTTCTGGGTCGCCAGGAGTCAGGACTGACTCGAAGGCACACATTGCATTGCATTTTCTCTTTAAACATAGGAGCAAAAAGCAAGGCCTTAACAGCCTACCCCAACCTTAACCCTCCCTTCACCATGCAAAAAAACTTATGAAGATAAGCACAAAAAGGGGCCTACAAGTGCTATGACTCCACAATTAGCTCTCCACCACGTGAAAACATGATGGCTTGACTAATTACCCCTTAATTTACACCATATCTTGCTTTTGAGATGTAAGTATTCAGGGGTTTCCACTTGAGGAAGGTGGAAGGTGGAAGAGTTGTGCTATAACGTGGCATTTGTTCGTATTTGCAGCATAAGCACAGACGGTTCCACCATTCGTGCCAGCTAAGCTCTGCTGTATGTTTCCAGTTTGCAATAACGAGATGCAAAGCCACTCCCATCATGAGGTCAAATAGAAAATGACAATCCCTCTGTAACGACGAGATGCCAATTGTTGACTGAAAAATAACAGACCAGGAGAGAGTGGCCCTGAATCCCAAGATCTCTTGGATTTGGTTCCAGATCGAATTCCAACAGGACTGAATATCAGGGCAGCCATATACCACGTCTTAAAGTGCCAACATCACTCTAACAAGACCAACATTCATTTCCAACTGTTTTATCCCACTTAGCAACCTTTATCGGGGTAAAGTGAGCTCTGTGCGTGAAAAAATATAAAGCTTGTGAAATAGAGGCAGACTGAGATACTCTATCTTGCTCCAGAATTTCACCCATGATTCCGGAGAAGGAGTCTCCCCTGTGTCATGTTCTCATATCCGTTGAACACCAATGGACTGTGGGGTGGGATTCTGAACGACCAATTTATAATAGTAAGAAGCCACCCCAGAAGCCATTTGGGCCGAACCTATAATATTCAACAACCCTCATTTTTCAGGTAAAGATTTAATATCAATAGGGGATTTCTCTATAAAATGTCTCAGCTGAATCCACTGGAAATATAAGGATTTAGGCAAGTCAAACTCGCGCTGTAGACAAGCAAAAGGCTTCCACTTGGCATCTAATACCAGTTGGCCTATGGCCCAAATACCCCTACTGAACCACTGTTGCCATGCAAACTGACTCTGATGAATTTTTAAGAATGGACTGTGCCAAATGGAGATTAGTTTCGATAAGCATTCCTCCTTAGGAATTGCCCTCGCTAGCTGCTGAAAGGTCCTTTGAGTGTCTGCTATTACCCTGTGAGACTTCAACCTCTCAGAAGACACCATGCCAGGGAGGAGATTCAAGGGGAACGGAGCACTTAATCTCTGTTCCAGGTCGAGCCATACTGGACATTTTCCCCCAGCGCCCTCCACCCATTTTGAATATTGTTTTAGTAGAAAAGCACAATGGTAGGCCTGAAAATCAGGAAAATTCACCCCTTCCTCTTTTTTAGACTTAAGCTTCCTAAGAGCAATTCTAGGCGGTTTATTTTTCCATAAGAATTGGACAAGTCCTTTCAACTTGACGATGTATTACTTGTAAGAAAGACTGGTAACATTTATAACACATAGTTCACTTTAGAAGCGATAGTCATTTTTGTTGCCTCAAGATGACCCCACCAAGAAAGATAGACCAGCGACCACTTCACAGTCATATTACGAACCGCAGAAAGGAGCTCCCTTTCATTGAACAGTAAAGTTTCACTAAGTGGATAACAATAGTGAACTCCCAAGTATTTCACCATTTTAGGCTCCCACACAAAGGGAAAATCTTCCAAATCCGACCTACAAACCCTTGAATTTAAAGGGAACGCTACAGATTTTGACCAATTAATTTTATAGCCTGATAATCCCGAGTATTGATCTATCAACTCTAGAATAGCCGGTATAGAGCTGGGCGTGGTAAACAGCAGTAAATCATCAGCGTACGCAGAAAGTTTAATTTCATGTTAGCTATGGACACACCTTTAACTGCAAGGCTTTGTTTTAACAATAGGGCCAAAGGTTCCAAGGTCAGAATGAAAAGGATGGGTGAAAGGGGGCAACCCTGACAGGTGCCACGCCCCAAAAGAAAATCTCTAGACTGAGTCGCATTCACAGAAATATTAGTACTTGGTCCCGCATACATAAGTTTGACTAATTTACAGAAACGCTCATCAAACCCAAACCACTTCAAAACTGCAAACAAGAAAGGCCACTCCAGTCGATCAAACACTTTTTCTGCATCTAACGATAATCCCACAAGTTGGCCATCTATCTTCTGCACCTTCCAGAACATGACAAAGCACTCTAGCATTGTCGGCTGTGGAGAGTTCCTCAGTGAAGCCACATTGGTCCGGATGAATCAAAGAAGGGATCAATTTGGAGAGACGACCAGCTAAAAAGGCCGCAAAAATTTTATAATCTGCATTTACTAATGAAATTGGGCAGTAGTTACTAACCAACTGAGGGTCCCTCCCAGGTTTTTCAAGAACAACAATGTTTGCAGAGGTGAATGCTCCAGTCTGGACCTCCGCTTCCAAAAGAAGCCTATAATATTGTTGAAGATATATATGGGCCTAAGATTTTGGAAAAGGTTTTATAAACTTCAACTGGAAGGTCATCTGGACCAGTAGCCTTACCCACTTACATAGAGTTAATAGCCTGAATAATTTCCATGACCGTGATCTGTTTATCTGGTCCTGCCGCTATATCCTGCTCTAACATCGGCCTCTGTGTACTGGCCAGTAAAGAGTAGTTACTCACCTGTAACAGGTGTTCTCCAGGAGCAGCAGGAATCAGTCCTCATATATGGGTGACGTCGGCGCCGACGGAGCCCTCGCGGAGCAATTTTCCCCAGCTTTCAAAGAAAGCCTTTGGGAATTGCAGTGTGCATGCGCGGTCCCCCTCCCGCCCAAGGGTGCCATCTTGCTCAGTCTGATGACATAGCTAAAAGACAGCAAAAAATTAGCAAAAAACGAAATGATAGGACTGCAACTCCAAGGGGAGGAGGGAGGGTTGTGAGGACTGATTCCTGCTGCTCCTGGAGAACACCTGTTACAGGTGAGTAACTACTCTTTCTCCAGGACCAAGCAGGAAGTCAGTCCTCACATATGGGACTCCCAAGCTTAAGGCTACCAGAGACCCTATGCACAAAAAAGGAGCTCCCTCAAGCTCAGCAGCACAGAAGGAAGGAATCTTCTCTGAGTACGCCTCCAACCGGTAGCCCAACATCCGGGACGGAGGGCAGGAGTTGCCTATACCTCAAAGAGATTACGGAGGACTGCCTGTCCGAAAGCACTGTCCCTGCGGGACTCCCTCTCCAGGCAGTAATGGGCTGCAAAAGTCTGGCTTGAAGACCAAGTAGCGGCCCGGCAGATGTCTGCCAATGGAACAGAGCGGAGGTAAGCCACTGACGCAGCCTTCGCCCTAACACGATGAGCCGTGACTCGACTTTCCAAGGAGAGGCCGGCTGCCTCATAAGCCCAAGCGATACAGTCAGCAATCCAGATGGACAGAGTACGCTTGGAGACAGGGAGCCCCAACTTATTGGGGTCATAAGACACGAAGAGCTGAACAGCCCTTCGGTGCTCCCGCGTACGGTCAAGGTAGAAGGTTAACGCCCTCCTACAGTCCAGAGTATGCAGGACCATTTCAGCTCGGCTGGAGTGTGGCCTGGGAAAGAAGGTCGGAAGTACCACCTCCTGGTTGATGTGAAAAGGGGAAACCACTTTAGGAAGAAACTTAGGGTGAGTCCGTAGGACTACCCTATTCTTGTAGAACCTAGTGTAAGGAGGATCAGATACTAGGGCCTGTAGCTCACTAACGCGTCTAGCAGAAGTGAGGGCTACCAAGAATAAGGTTTTCCAAGAAAGAAAACGAAGATGACAGGTAGCCATAGGTTCAAAAGGCGGACAGGTAATCCGCTGCAAAACCACATTCAGATCCCAGTCAGGGGCTGGTGGGTGCAAAGGTGGTTTAAGGAGAAGGAGGCCTCTGAGAAAACGAGCCACTAGAGGGTGGCTGGAAAGAGGTCTGCCATCCACCGGCATGTGATGCGCAGAAAGAGCACTGAGGTGGACCCTGACCGAGTTGGACTTAAGTCCAAGATCGGAGAGGCAAAGCAAGTACTGCAAGACCACTGACACCGAACAGGAGAAGGGATCTTGAGACTGCTGAGCACACCAGACGGAGAACCGTCGCCACTTAAGAGCGTAGGACTTCCGGGTGGAGGGTCGCCTGGAGGCCAAGACGACTTCCTCCACATCTGAAGGCAGCAGGAGGGAAGCAAGGACTACCCTTTCAGCAGCCAGGCCATCAGATGAAGGGACCGGAGGTTGGGGTGCAGGAGAGTCCCCTGATCCTGTGACAGGAGATCGGGTTGAAACCCCAGAGGAAGAGGAGTGTCCACCGCCAGCTGCATCAGAAGCAGGAACCAAGGTTGTCTCGGCCACCGGGGAGCCACTAGGATTATCGAGGCTTTGTCTCTGAGAACTTTGAAGAGTGTCCAAGACACCAGCGGCATGGGAGGAAAGGCATACAAGAGGCCATGGAATCAGAAAAGCATCCGCCGCTACTCTGAGAGGATGCGGTTGTCGAGAGCAGAATCTGGGAAGTTGCCGGTTCAGAGGACTGGCAAACAGATCCATGTTGGGGAGGCCCCACTTGAGAAAGATCCGCTGAACCACCAATGGATCCAATCTCCACTCGTGTGGTTGGAGGATCCTGCTTAGCTTGTCTGCCAGGTAATTTTCCTGACCTGGGAGATAGACAGCTTTGAGGAGGATGTCGTGGTGGACGGCCCAAGAGCACAGTTTTTGTGCCTCCTGACAGAGAAGGAAGGAGCCTGTTCCGCCTTGTTTGTTCACGTAGAACATTGCAACTTGATTGTCCGTCTGGACCAGCACAGACTGGTGAGAAGTGAGGTGGGAGAAGGCTCAGAGCTAGGCGGATGGCTCTGAGCTCCAGGAAGTTTATCTGCTGAGCAGACTCCCAAGGAGTCCAGAGACCTTGAGTACATGTCCCTTGGCAATGTGCTCCCCAACCCAGGAGAGAAGCATCGGTCGTTAGGACCTGAGAAGGCGGAGGAGGCTGAAAAGCCATTCCTAGCACTAGGTTTGGCAGATGAAGCCACCACTGCAGAGAAGAGACCAGCGGGTCGGAGATCTGTACGGAGTCCGCTAGGCTCCCAGTGGCCTGATGCCATTATGTGCGAAGACACCATTGAGCAGGCCGCATGTTCAGGCGGGCATTGGGGGTCACATGGACTGTGGAAGCCATACGGCCGAGCAGTCTCAGAAATTGCCTGGCAGAGACCAGGGAATTGCTGTGAAAGCGGCTGGCAAGATCCATGAGCCTGTTTGCCCTGTCGAGAGGCAGAAAAGCTCGCGCCTGAAGCGTGTTTAATCTTGCGCCGATGAACTCGAGATCCTGAGAGGGGAGCAAAGTGGACTTTGCGAAGTTTATGACAAAGCCCAAGTGCTGGAGCAGAGCCACAGTGCAGTGCGTGGCGTGAGTGGCCTCTTGGGAAAACTGTGCTCTGATGAGCCAGTCGTCCAGGTATGGAAATACAAAGAGGCCTTGAAGTCTTAGATAAGCCGCCACCACTGCCAGACATTTGGTGAATACCCTTGGTGCGGAGGATAGGCCAAAGGGTAGTACTCTGTACTGGTAATGATTGCCCCCCACAACAAACCTGAGATATTGTCTGTGGCTGAGGTGGATGAGGATGTGAGCACTGTTCCCTCTAAGCTGTGCGCGTGTACACACCTTGCCGAGCGAGCGCACATACTTTACAACAGAGTGCACAAAAATTACGGCTCTGATTCTGATAGAAAACACAGACGTCTTAAAATTTAAAAGTTATGATTGTAATTACTAGAAATTTCACGCTTCATTTAGTAATCGTCTATTTTCATTTAATTTGATTAAAATCAATGTGGTGTACATACTGTATTCTGACGTGTAGTCAAATTTTAAAGTATATAACTCTGAGTGTCATTATGTGGCGCACAAAAATTTAACCTTCCTTCAAAAGCTGCACACAGCTGATATTTTATGCGCACACAGCCTACAGAAAATTAGAGGGAACATTGGATGTGAGTGTAGGCATCCTTTAGATCCAAGGAGCATAGCCAGTCTCCCTGCTGGAGGTAGGGCAGCAGGATTCCAAGGGTAAGCATCTTGAACTTTTCCTTTGCGAGGAACTTGAGGTTCCACAAGTACAGGATGGGTCTGAGGCCTCCTGTTCTTTTTGGTATCAGAAAGTACCTGGAGTAAAAGCCTTGACCTCTCAGGTGGTGGGGCACCGGTTCCACAGCCTGTTCCTGAAGAAGACTTGCTAACTCCTGAAGGAGTAAGTCCCTGTGCAGAGGGAGTCTGAGAGGCTCCCCTGGAAAGTAGGAGGGAGGTACCTGGTGGAAGTGCAGAAGATAGCCTTCTTGGACTATGTGAAGCACCCAGGTATCTGTAGTGATGTTGGACCACCTGTGGGCAAAGTGGACCAGCCGGCCTCCTGTGCTGAGAAAAACCAGCTGAGGGGGAGAGGCTATGCTGATGAAGTCAAAACCCCCCACCCTGCTGAGCAGGGGCCGGTGGTGCAGGCTTGGGGGCTTGCTGCCTACGGGACCCATTACCCCGTCCCTTGGCTTGCTTACCCTGTTGGGGAGCTGCTGAGGCCTGATAATGAGGGTAGTGTTGATAGGCAGCCGCCTTCCTCGGGTAAAAGGGCTTTTTCCCCGAGCCCTTCTTCTCCTGAGAAGGGGCAGAGGTCCTCCTTGAGAGCCGAGTCCTGGTGAGAGTCTTGGTCTCGATCTGTGCAGCCTTCTCATCCATGGGTTTGCCAAAGAGGTTTTCACCTCTGCAGGGGACATCGACCAACTTGTCCTGCACCCATGGCTCGAGGTCGGATGACTGAAGCCAAGCCTGTCGGCGGCCACCGATGCCGGCGGCGGCTACTCGAGCCGATGCTTCAAAGCCATCGTAGGCTGCTCGAAAGATAAACTTTGAGCACTCCCGAATACCAGTTGACAAGGCTTGGAACCTCTGCAAAGGTTCTTCGGAGAGACCAGCAGAGAACCCGGCTATTTCTTTAGCCAGGTCTCGGAGATACATGCCCATGTAGAGCTGGTAGGTCTGGACTCGACAAGCAAGCATAGAGCCCTGGAAACACTTCCTACCGAGGGCATCCAGGCTTCGAGCCTCCGACCGGGAGGCACCGAGGAGTGCATTTTCTGACTCTTAAGTCTATGCATGGCCGATTCCACCACCATGGAATGGTGCGGTAGTTGTGCCTTTTGGAACCCGGGGCTCTTGCTGACTCGATAAATGGAATCGACCCGCTTGCTTAACACCAGCGACGACGCCGGGCTCTCCCACATGCGGAAGAGAAGTCGTTCCAGCATCGGAGGAACCGGTACAATAAAGGCCTCCTTTGGGGGAGAGTCATACTGGAGGGCATCGAGCTCTTCGACTCGAGGCTCCTCCTCGGGATCCGCGGGGAAGGCCAAGGCCTTGGCCATATCCCGCACGAAGTCCGAGAACCGGGTATCCTCCGGGGGGGGACCGTCTCCGAGGTTCGGACTCGGGGGAGTCCGATGGGACACACCGAGTCCGAAAAGAACCAGGTGACTCTTCTTCCTCGGATTCCCAGGCTGACTCCTCGGAGGAGTCGTCAAGCGGCTCCGGTCAGGCGGGCATCGATGCCGTCCGCCCCGACGCCGAGGGAGTCGGCGTCGACGACCTCGGTCCCGAACGGGAGGCCGAAGGAGACCGTGACCGAGGATCGACTCGAGCCCTCATGGACTCGAGGATCGACTCGGTCTCCGGGGTCGACTTGGACGTCCCGGTGGTCAGGGCAGAAGCACAGGCGAGGCCAGTGATCAATGCCCGCTGCTGGTCCATGAAGGCAGTCAGACTGCTCTCCAAGGCCGTCAACCTGAGTCCGAGCTCAGGAGACCCAGCAGCCCCCGACTCGGGCCCCGACGGTGTCGGGTCCAACGTCGGCTCCTTCAGAGGCGAGTCCACGAGGACTACAGTACTCACGTGAGCGGGCGAGTCCATCTCGAGACGAGGATGTTTGGAAGGCCTCTCCATCTCCGAGGACCCGGGACGGCTATCGGGGCTATGCGACCTGGCCCTCGAGGAACCAGGAGCGTCCACCGATCCCGCCCTCACGGGTTTCTTCTTCCGATGATGCTCCCGGGTAGGAGACCCCCTTTCAGAGGAACTTCGACGATGCTCAGGACCAGAGTCCCGAGACGTCGAAGCCTCTGACGAGGTCCGGGCCCGGCCGGAGTCAGAGAAGATACGCTCCCGCTGATGCTGCCGACTCCTCAACGCTTTTGAGGACATCTTGCCACACGGACCACAAATCATCGGGTCATGATCGGGTCCGAGGCAGCGGAGGCAGTAGTCGTGTGTGTCGGTAAGAGACATGAGCTTCTTACACCGATCACACTTCTTAAACCCGCTGGCAGCCATCGGGGGAAAAAGGGCCCCGGCGAGGTCAAAAGACAGGGCTGCCAGTGAAAAAGAAAAAAAGGCGCGAAATCTGTCACGAAGGACAAAAAAACCGAAAAATAAAGAACGGACTCGCAACCGGCGTCGCGGGTCCGGGCGGGAAAAGAACCGGAGTCGAACCGAGAAAAAAGACAAATAAAATCAACTTTTCTAGCGGGGAAGTACAAACAACGTCTATAGGGCTCCGCGGAAAAAAGAAGACTGAGCAAGATGGCACCCTTGGGCGGGAAGGGGACCGTGCTGCAATTCCCAAAGGTTTTCTTTGAAAGCTGGGGAAAATTGCTCCGCGAGGGCTCCGTCGGCGCCGACGTCACCCATATGTGAGGACTGATTTCCTGCTTGGTCCTGGAGAATCTATCAAAATCCTCCTCAGAGAAATCTATTTCTGGGGAGTATAACTGAGCATAAAATTGGCAAAAGGCCTCTGCAATATCAGAGTCCTTGAAAATCAATTGTTGCACCTGAGGATCTCTCAAAGCAGTGATGCAATAAGCTTCCTTATGGCCTTTTAACGAAGTAGCTAGTAACCATCCGGCCCTGTTCCCTTCCAAGTAGTACCGCCCTTTCTGCACTTGAATATTCTGTGAAGCTTCAGTAGTCAAAATCGAGTTATATCTAAATCTAAGACGCTGTAACCGTATCAGAATGTTAGGATCAGTTCTCTGACTTTTGATGCGTTCTCCCGCTTTAATCTGCTTGTCTAAAACTTCAAGTTCTGCTTTACGCTGTTTGGCCTGCCATATAGCAAAATTGGTAATGGTGGCCCGCATATTGGAGTGGAGTAGCCGCCTAGTGATTAGAGCAACTGCCTAATACCCAGAAGATCAATGATTCAATTCCCAGTGGTACTCCTTGTGACCTTGGGCAAGTCACTTCACCCTCCATTGCCTCAGAAAAATCCAAGCTATCATTGTCCTTGTTTAATGTAAATTACCAAGTTGAAGTTATAATGTAAACCGCTTTGATTGAAATGATAAAGCGGTATAAAAAACCTGTTAAATAAATAAACATTAGCTTTGAATCCTTCCCACCACACCCAACCCGAGGTATCTTGAGGTAAATTAAACTGAAAATACTCCTCTATAGTCAACAGGATGGTTTCTCAAAATTCCTGGCTGCCGAGAAGAGTTCTGTCAAAATGCCAGCGTGAATGAGAGGGGCTGCTCATTGAGTCAAATAGGTTAACTGAGATTGCAGAATGATCAGAGATATGAGCCACATGTATATTGGACTTACTAATTCTAGAGCATTGTCCTTTGGAGACTAGGAAATAGTCCAAGCGTGATACAGAGTTATGAAGAGGAGAGAAGAACGTGTATTCTTTGTCCATAGGATGTTGCAACTGCCATATGTCTATCAGTCCCAATTCTTGCATTAGAGACAAAAGAACAGAGTGAGCTTTGGGGACCTTATTAGTTCTCAATGGACTCCTGTCTACCAAGGGGTTTAATACGAGGTTGAAGTCTCCCCCCACAATGGTTGGATATCTGGACACCTGGGGGGGCTATAACTCCTCAAAACCTAGCGGGTGAGCCCAAAATGGACAAGACAGGCACGGAGGGAATAACTATCTAGTTTACTTCAACTCCTCTGCCGCTTAAAGCAACTTAAACCACACATTACCCATGCCAGAAGCAAGAACAGTGTCCCCAAACAGAAAGCGCCAAAACATTATAGCAAAACTGCCCCCACCAAAACAACTTATGATCACAAAAAGCCACATGTATATAGGCAAGGGCCGTCCCGCTCCTCCAAGCCTCGCTGCCCTCCCAACCACAACAGACACCACAAACACAAAACACAAAAGAGAGAAACAGAGTAAGACATTTTGACCAGGGCAATACCCTGGAGTTCCTCCAAGAGAGTCACATTGAATGGCACATTGAATGTCAACTCTGCATGAATGAGTCGCTACTTCACGACCTCAGACCAGTCAAAACACCCAAATAAGAAAGCGTTTAAGAACTTTTGCAAGCCACTGATTGCAAAGCAAGCTTTCACCGAATCAACACCAACTCCTTGTCCTCCAGGAACATGTGCAACTCCCCTGGATCATCAAAAGTTCTAGTCTGGTTGTGCAGCGTGACTCTCATGCCCGAATCGGGCCTGTAGCTGCATCAAGCATAGACATAGCGCCAAAAAACTCTCTGATCCACTGTCACCTTCACGAAGTCAGGGAAGAATAGGAGTTTGTGCCCCTGATATTCCAAGGGAGAGTGTGCTCTGGCTGCTTCCATTATTTGTGTTACTTATTGAAAGCACAAAACTTTTAGGAAGATAGGACGTGGACACTTGTCTGCAACCACGGACTGAGTAGGTACTCGGTGGGCGCGGTCGATCTCAAAAGCATGGTGAACTTCACTTTCAACACACCCAGGATCATTGACTGCAAAAAAGCTATCATGTCAGGACCCTCGGCTCCCTCGGGAACACAAAATTCTTATGTTGTTCCTTTGAGTGCGATTGTTACCATCTTCCAACTCTCTTTGCAGTGACCGTATCAACTTTGCTTGCTTCTCAACGGCCCTGAACCGCTCCCCATGCGTTGCCACCACACTCTCCACCTTCTCCAATCTCACCGAAATTGACTAAAGTATTTTTCAAGGCGCTGATATCCTCCTGCATTGTACACAACGAGTCTCCATTAGTTTTGACCAAGTCCTTAACAGCGCAAATCTCAGCAAGAAGTTCCTGCAAGGCTTCAGGACAGTCTCTGATGACTGCCATCTTGTGAGGTGTGAGAGAGGCTCCATTTTGGTTCTCTTTGTGCTGGCGTTTTGAGGTATTTGGTAATCCAGACGCGTCGGCTTGGGGCCCGACATATCCAAGATCGAATGATAGAGTAGGTAAGATCTACTAAGTTAAAGACTGCAGAAGTCAGGATTCTTGACCATTGTCCTCCGGAGCATAGCTCTTACACGTCCATCTTGTCCGAAGCTAGGCTCCGCCCCCTCCTTTTCCTTTATTTACCATTTTAACAAAAAGGGGATATTTTAAGGGCAATCAACCTTTCAGTTTTGCCCACTGTCTTTCTACAACCCCCAGATGTTCCCATCCAGCTAATGACTCCCTAAGGTATTGGCCCATTTTGGCAAAGTTAGTTTTCTTAAAGTTTAAGACGCTTTTGAATGGATTTTAACAGCCCTAGTCCTAATACTGAACCACACCATCTGGTGATCACTGGATGCAAAATGATCTCCCACTATAACATCAGAAACACTTTCACCATTGGTAAGAACCAAGTCCAAAATGGCCCCCCTCACGTGTGGGTTCTGTTACCAGTTGCCTGAATAGTTCTGCCTGTACAAAATCCAGGATCTCCTTTCTTCTAGTAGTTGGTATGGAAGGGCAGAATGGATAAGCTATATGGTCTTTTTCTGCAGTCAGGTTTTTATATTTCACTTCCAGGTTCAATTCCATAGACATGGAGGTATTCCGAGACCCGTGGAACTGATGGAACACAAAAATGCCCCGAGTTCACTCTGAAGCTTGAGGATCATCTCTGTCTTGAGGATATTTGAAAGGCTCTTCTTGTGATAGTTGAAACCCAACCCAGTCTTTCCCATCACCAGGCTTGTCTCGTTTCTGGACTTCTCCAGCGAGACAGGATCAGATGTCCAGGGATATGAAAACCATGATTTTCTGCTTACACAAGAAAACACTGCTACCAGTACCTACTACCTTGGAAAGGGACAAGGTGTTGTCTCTAGGCCAAAGGGCAAGGCTTGGAACTGGAAAGGATGTCCCAGAATAGAGAAGCAGACAAATCACTGGTGCTGCTTCCACCTGGGAAGCAGATACACTCTGGCAAAGTCTAGGATGGCAAAGAAACCCCCAGCTGGAGCGAGGTAATGACAGACCCTATGGCCCTCATAAAGAAACGAAGGACGCCATCTCCGACAATGATCGCCTTTAGGCCGGAAAGACCCTCTCCTCCCTGGGCACTAGTATGCAGGTCTAATAACATCACTGGCCCCACTGCAGAGGGCACAGGACAAATGTCCTGAAACTGCAAGAGGTACTGAAGAGTTTCCTTGAATGTCATCCGCATGAGTGGAAAGCCGCAGGTAACTCTACAAAGCATCCCTTATACACAATGCTGTAATTCAAATATTCCACCTGATAATTCCCAGGCTTGCCTGAACCAGTGACCTTAGGGCAGACATCTTGCAAGACAGATGGAGCTAAAAACATCCTTGTAGAGTGGAGTAGCAGCACTGGCTTGGGAACAAAAAGACCAGGGTTCGATTCCCACTCACACTCCTTGTGGCCTTGGGCAAGTCACTTAATCCTCCATTGTCTCAGAAAAATCCAAGTTATCAATGTCCCTGTTTAATGTACATTACCAAGTTTAAGTTACAATGTAAACTGCTTTGATTGAAATGATAAAGAAGTATAAAAAAAACCCTGTTAAATAAATAAAATAAAATCTCCACCCTTGATAGAAGACGCCAAGGACCACTGGTCTGATGTGGTAAGGATATCCCAGGCGAGAAAAAGCTATACCCCAAGCAGCAGGGCTTTCGGAGGACTGCCGGAACCTATCGAGAGGAGGAGGAGGGGAATCACTGTGCCCCACTGGAACCATGGTGGAGAGCTGAACACACTGAGCTCTGAAAGGACTGTCTCATCTTAAGCTGAGATCCAAAGGATCACCAGACCCTATCCAAGCCCTTAGTAGTACCAGGTGTCTCTTGGCTCTTTGCACAGCCCTGAAGAGGTACGCCTAGTACCTCTAGGCCTATCCTTCGGCAAACTATGTGAACGAGCCCCTAAAAGGACATCACCATTTCCATAGGCCTATCCCCGAAGAGCAACCAGCCTTTAAGGGCTATCATCTGGCCAATACTACTGCCATCATGGACTTGGAGGAGACTTTTTAAAACAATTTTTTTAAATATTTCTGTAATTTTACCTATCATTCATAAAAAATACAAGATGTCGTAAAACCTCTAGTCCACATCACGGGGAACAAAGATATACAAATGAGAAAAAAAGAAAACGTAATATGTAAATTACTTGTAGTAAATGATTAGGATCGCCAAACAATAAAATTATGACCCACCTAGACTAGGTAAGTCTGACAATAAGGGGTCTATTTTCTAAAGTAAGACTCAATCATCAAACAAAGGTCATTTTTCAGAGTGAAAATATTAAAATCAGAAAAAACACTCTATATAAAACAAAACACTGGGATAAGTGCTTAAAAGCCCCAAAAACCGTGCATAGAGAAAGAAAGGTCTCAGAACCAACGGGCTTCTTTCAGAAAGCCGGCCTTCAGAAAAACCTCTGTATGCCGCTGCCCTTGTACATCAATGACCATTCCTACTCCTACTTTGATTTCATACTTTTCAAGTGATAAACAAGTCAAGAATGTCTTAAACTTAACTTGAGCAGCCAGGGAAACAGCCTCCTACTGATCTGCTATGCCCCAATGCCAATTTCAAGGCGCCCATAAAGCGTTTCGCTAAACAGCTGCTTCAGGGGGATTCAAACTCTGCCACAAGAAAAACAAACACAAACTTGTCAGTAACTCCCTCTCAGCCAAATTCCCAGCAAAGCACACTATTACATGAAAATTATTGTACTTGAATACCAGTACATACCCACATATACATTCAAGACAGATCCTTCTTCACCACAGTCCTCAAGCAGAACAAATGCTGTACGTGCAGTTAAAACACCACCACTCTTTTTAAATGCTCAAAAACAACCAATCACAAACCAGCTCATCAGTCCTTCCTACCTAGCAACTCATGACAGAACACCAATAACAGCCAACCAATCACAAAATCTCCCTATTACTTAACAACATACACCCCAGTCTATCTGCGAATTTAAACCACCAGTGGTTACTGTCTGCAGATGAAAAATCCATTGTTCACAAAAAAATCAGAGCCTGCTCCCTAGTTCGTCCCTTATTATCCTTGGTTACATAATCAATACAGAAACAACTTAAATCACTAAAAACATGCCCTTCCGGAAGGCAATGCTGCACTAAAGGAGCTTCCATCACTTTACAATTTAGCCTACTCCTATGTACATATATCCGTATGCGGAAAGGCCTTATAGCCTTCCCTATGTATAACAAACCACAAGGACAAAAAATGTCATACACCACAAAAGAAGAATCACATGAAGTCTCCCTCCGAAAAGTATAAGTCCTCCCGTGATATGCAAACTTTACAGTATCACGGGAGATTAGACAAATGGAACAATTTCCACATTTTTTATGGCCACCCTCACCTTCAATAGAAATCAATGGATGCAAACAAGCAGGACTTAACTGCTCCTTCAAATTCTGATCCCGCCTCCAGACACACCTAGCCTGTTTACCAGACAAACCCAGGATAGCCCTTAAAACATTAGCATGTTTCCTAATAATCCGCTGGATGCGTGTACTAAGAGGGGAAGTAGTAGAAATACAATTAACCCATTCCTCCTCCCGTACAACACTCACTTTCTGCCGTGGACTTAACAGCAGGACTCTATTATTAAAAAGAGCCCGGCGATATGCCTGATGAATTACACTATCAGGATACCCTCTATTCCTGAAATCCATCAAAGATCTAGATTTACCCTTAAAATCCACAACATCTGAACAATTTCTGCGGAATCTAATGAATTGGGAAAAAGGGAACACATCACGCAAACGGAATGGATGTGCACTAGAATAATGAAGGAAGGTGTTTCTATTTATCTGTCATCTTATGATATACAGAAGTCACCCATCCCATACTTCCCCCCTCTGCACCAGAACATCAAGAAACGTTATTTCCTCTGCATGGAAAGTATGTGTAAATTGTATACATGATTCCAGACCATTCAACCAACTCGAAAACTCCATAAGAGATCCTTGGGGTCCTTGCCAAATGACAAACACATCATCAATATATCTACATCAAAGTTTCACATACTGTTTAAAAGGTGAACAAGACAACCACTTCTCCTCATAGAAACCCATAAAGAGATTAGCTATGGATGGGGCAAATGTAGCCCCCATAGCCACCCCAGAAATTTGATGATACAAAGTTCCCTCAAAACAAAAATAATTTTGAAACAAAGCTAATTTAGCAAGACCCATCACAAAAGCAATCATCTGAACAGATAGATCGCCCCGACGACAAGACCGCTTCATAGGCTACCTGCTGTGGAATACTAGTATATAATGCCACGACATCAAACGCAGCCAATAAAACATTTGGTTCATTAGCCCACCTTGTGGCCCCCTCCAGAATCTGTAGAAAATGTGTTGTATCTCTTACATAGGAGGGAATATCCACCAACAAAAGTCGCAAAAAGGAATCAACAAACATTGACAATGGCTCAAGAATCGTCCCCTTAGTAGAGACTATAGGTCTTCCAGGAGGATTTATCATATTCTTATGTATCTTAGGCAATAAATAAAACTTAGCAATAGGAGGAGAAGAAACATTTAAAAAAGACCATTCTTTTTAGAAATTAATTTATCCTGTAATGCAGAAGAAGTAGAATCTTTAATACATTTTTGCGAACGCCCCGTAGGGTCAGTTGTTAAAAGTGCATACACAGCAGCATCCGATAACATCCGATAACACAGCAACCAGAGACTCCTTTCGCTCCCCCACGTGTTCTCCCAGGAGGGATTGAGCTCGGATGAAACCAGGACGCCTCCAGCTCTTCAGCTGCCCAATCGGGGCAGCTCGCCATACTTAAAAGGAGCCCGCAAGCAGGCGTGCCCGCGCCTGAGGGCCCTTTGGCGTGGCCCTTAGGCAGGGACCTCAGTACAGCCCTGGTATGCTGCCAATGAACCTCCTACTCCTGGTCTACACCCCAACCAACGTGGACTAAGATACTTGTTGCAGCTTGCAAAATCTCTAACCTCTCTCGCAATTCGGCTGCCTGTCAAGCTCCATCAACCAAAGCCACACAAGCCTACAGAAGCAACATAACCTAATTCCTTGCTATGATCCCCATCCAACTCTAAACGTAAGCAACCTTGCTACATTGCATCTGTCTAATACATTGTTGCCTAACATACATTGTTGCCTAATTACATTGTTACTTGTTTCAAAACAAGCTGTAGATCTCTGCATGTTAGATTTTCATAACTCAAGCTATAAGGCTATTAGGTTATATCTAGTGTTACAAACATATCTAATTCCTTGTTACTTGCACTGCTATTATTTACAAATGTACCCAAATATTTAATTCCTGTGTCTACGCTGCTTTTAATTCACAAGAGTACCCAAATTCGCTGTAATATTTACTTTTGCCTATCAATCCTTTCTCAACAGACGCTATTCCAGCTATAACACTACTCCTGTACTCTATACCCACTTACACTCTATCAAATCCTATAGTACTACTTACTCCCAACATCTCCCAGAATGGCCCTACCTAGCTCCTACCCATTCACTTTATGGGTTATCCTCTCCTTATTATGCACATCCTTACTCACCTTCCCATACGCACTAACTCTGACTCATAACACCCCCATTCCAATAATCTACTCTCCCAAACACATACACATCCCACCACATTTTTCTTATACCCACCATAACCCCCACCACCGTACCTGTAAACTCAGGCCTATCACAATAAATCCCAACCTTACGCCTAACTCTCCTTCTGACTTAGCCCATCCCCCTCTCAAATGCGCCCTACTTAATGTTCGCTCAGCTAGGAATAAAATTCCTCTACTTGCTGGCCTCATCTCTGATTATGACCTAGATATACTCTGCCTTACAGAAACCTGGTTCCAAGACACCGACCTAGTCCTTATAAACCAATTATGCCCCAAAGCATACTCAATCACTATATGCAATAGAACACATGGCAGAGGAGGTGGTGTAGCCATTATATCTAAATCTATTCTACAACTCTCTACTATTGAATCTACCTCTACCACAGGCATGGACTCTATTACAGTCTCCAACTCTACGCTATCCCTGCATCTCTTGTATCGAGCACCACAGTCCGACTCATCTAATCTCTCCACGATCCTAGACACAGCCTGCTCCCCCCAACCTGCCTCACGCCCTCTCATAATTCTAGGTGATTTTAACTTATACTCCACATCTCCAATACAATCCTCTACCTTCCTCCAAGCAATGCATGCCCTCCACTTCTCCCAAATCCTGGAACTCCCTACGCACTCCAAAGGAAAGCACAGTTACTTACCTGTAACAGGTGATCTCTGGGAAAAGCAGGAATTAGTCTTCACAAATGGGTACGTCGGTACCGACGGAGCCTGCACAGGAATGCTCCCCAGCATCCAATCAGAAAGCTTTTGGGAGCATCCCTCGCGCCTGCGCGCTGACTTCCCGCCTTTCCCACTGCCTCTCCTCAGTTGAGTTTCATAGCTGAGACAGAAGGAGAGAAAGAGGAAAGGAGATAGATAGATACAACTCCTAGGGGAGGTGGGTGGGTTGTGAAGACTAATTCCTGCTGTTCCCAGAGATCACCTGTTACAGGTAAGTAACTGTGCTATCTCCAGGAACAAGCAGGAATGAGTCTTCACATATGGGGACTCCCTAGCTGTGGGTGTCAGGGGAGATCCCATAAAATGCGTATCCCTGGAACAGGACGGCATTTCCCAAACCTGGATCCCCGGCATCCCCTGAGGGATGGGGGGTAGGAGTTGAATAGAAAAGAGCTGTAGAGGAACAGTGAATCTAAAGACTACAGAAAAAATGAGTCTTTAGAATGTATGTCAAGTATCATTAAAATATTTAATGAACTAGTACAATATAGAGCTTACCTACTGGATTGTAGGAAGTAGAACTGTGATGGAGTGTAATGTAGATGCAGTAGCGGAATCCTCAAGGCAACTTCACAGCAGTGAGGATGAAGTTCCAAACCTGGAATGGGCAGGTAACCCAGGTGTCAACTGGAGCAGGAGAAGAACGGCAGGTCTTCAATGGAAAGCTTTATGGGAAAAAGCTGAAAACTCTTTTAGGTACAGAGTTATTAACATTGAGGACTAAAAGAAGAAGACTGACCGATCTGGAGAATTAGCCCAGTCCTGAAGGGAAGAGGGGGTATGGAAAAAAGCCCCTATTCCCAAGGAGAACAGAAGTGTACTCAGAAATACTGAAGATGTACACAGTCGTTCCTAGCTGGTAAGAGATAGGAAGACATTGAAGTTTGATACTTCATAGACAGGGAGATCTATAACAAAAATAGAAGCTGTTGACATCACAGCAGTAATTGTGTGTATAACCGCTCCCAGTTACTGAGCCGTATGAGAATAGGCAAGTTGACTGTCTGGACCCCTTAAGAAGGTAAAAGCTTTATAGCACAGACAGTTAGGGAGATAGTAGGTAATACATAGCGTCCTATGGACATCTTCCAATGGGTATATATATATATGGAGAGACATACATATCTATAGATATGTGCATATATGTCTAGATATGTGTGATATATATAGTTATATATATATATATATAGATGGGCATGACTTATGCCCACACAGATTACAGAAATATGTATGTATAGGACATATACATACATGAATATAAGTCTGAGGATACATGCCTGCAACTGAGCCCCACAAAAACAGTCACATGGGGAATGTGATGGGAAAAGATTCATCTAATAAAAGGGGGTGAAAACCACCTGAAGATATATAGAGAATCTATTTCTGTGGTGCAGGAATGTAGTTCAGTGGAATAACCAGTATGGTTGCGTGAAAAAACAGAGGATAATAGCAGTCTGGCAAGAGCACGTCAGGAGTACTTTAGGACTCTGACATGTCCAAAGGACAAAAAAACGCATAGAATAAGACACCAGGATGACCCAGCCAAGGGACAAAGGGGTATCATGTACACTAAGGTAGATTCCTGCAAGATTGGGAACTCCTTGGACATTCACGCAGAAAAAGCTTGTCTTCTGTATCACAACAGGAGACAAGAGGATATAAAGAACCCATATAGTCATGGAATGATTATATAAGTTTTTTCTACTATATGGAAAAACCCTCAGAGATAAAGTTCAATGCTCTGTAGCAAGGGCCCATAGTAGTAAGCTTCTCTGAAGATTGCAGAGAGCATTGTGCAGGAGAATTATGAGATAAAACTGACTGAAGTCAGGTGTGTTGCCACATCCTAGGAAAGGATATGGCTAGAAGAAGATAACCTGCAGTGAGTAGTATTATGCAAGATAGTTGATAGTAGCTTGCAATGAGCACTACAGTAATCACTGGAACTCCTGCATGCACAGCAACTGAACAAAACAGCAGAGGGGATTCTCCTGTATAAAAACAGAGAGAAAACAGACAAAGGGAGCGGAGATATTCCCATCCCTGTCTGATGAGTTGTTCAGAGCATGCATTGAAGGATAACAAAAAGTCTACACTGGAAAGAAAGAGAAGTATTTCAGTATGGTACCAACTCAAGCAGGGGAAAAACCCTGGAAGAGAGGGGGTTGGAAGGTGACTTACCATATGGTAAGTCAGCTGAAGGAAAAGATGTCCATGTGGGGACAGAAACTATCATGGGATAGTTGTAACCTCCCTTCGTAGTGGTAAGAAGGGGAGAATTCTGTAACCCATGGACAAAGTATCCTAACAGCTTAGCATACTGAAAAAGAAAAAACCAGTGTAGAGTTTGAAGAATAAACTTCTGTTAAGAAGAAGTTAACTGTAGATTGCAACATGCAGGAACCTATGGTTGCTGGTTATGATTAGACTGGTTAGAGTCTGGAGACTTCAGACTAGGATGAGATGTCCCTTGTTTGGGTACATCTGGAGGATGGGCAGGAGAAGGGTGAAACCTTCTTTTCTTAGGGAAAGAAGGTTTGGTAGGACATTTCCTATGTCCTGGGGAAAAAGAAGGCTTAGGATGGTTTCCAGAACCAGGGAAGTCAGTGGAGCAATGAGCAACCTGACGTAAAGCCTCTCTATTGAAGAGATTTTCTCCAGTACAAGGAGAATTACCCAGTGTATGTTGTGCCCATCTGCTCAAGTCTGAAGCTTGCAGCCAGGCTTTACGACGTGCTCCAATGGCAATAGCAGAGGATCTGCTAACAGACTCAAAAGAGTCTAGAGAAGCACGAGAAAGAAACCAAGAGATATTCCTGCTATGATTAAGAAGCAAGGAATAGTCAGTGGTCTTAGGCTCTGACAAAAAAGGGGACAAAAGAGATAATTTCTCTGTGACCTCCTGAAGTGTCAGACTCATATAAAAAATATATGAAATAATTCTTGAAGCCAGCATAGAAGTTTGGAAGGTTTGACGTCCAAAGGCATCAAGTGCTTTAGATGCACGACCTGGCGGATAAGAAGAATGTTTCTTCTTGCTTCTTACCTTCCTCATTGCTGATTCCACTACAATGGAATGATGTGGAAGTTGGTTTTTTTGAAACCCAGGAGAGGGAGGCACCTGATACAGAACATTAGTGGCTGTAGAAGGCGAAGGAACCTTTAAAGGTGATTCTCACATCCTCAGAAGATCCTGCAAAGAATGATGTAGGAAGCATTATATTTTCCTTTTCTGCAGGATCTTGGTTAAGAGTAGAGCCAGGAATAGGAATGGCAAGAAAGGTTGCCATGTCAAGGAGAAATTTCTGAAAAGAAGGATCTCCAATGGGAACTATTCCTGGGTAAGCTGAGGTTGAAGGAGCAGCTTGAGCACCAGAAGACATACTGGACTGGTGCAGAAAAAGAATCCTGCTAGATGGACAGTGATACTGACAGTTCTGATTCGAGGCAGTTAGTACTGCATCATCAGTGCCCGGTATCGATTCCAAGCTAGGCATAGAAAGGATCGATGGCACCAATGGAACTGCAGGAATCGACATCGACACCGATACCGGTATCGGAGACGGTAATGTCATCGAAGCAGTAATCGGGGGCTGCTGAAGCGGTACCGAGGTAGCCAGAGAGCCTTGGTGAATATCCTCGGTACTGCGTAGACGGAAACGATATGGATCGGTTCCGAAACGCGTCGGTACCAAGTCATCTAGACTGGATATCGATTCTAGACTCGGCATCGAAGGGAGCGAGTCTATCGATGCATGTCTAGAAGGTACCGACGGTGGTGGTGGTATCGGCGATGCCGATACAGGAAAGTCAATCGGAGTCGTATCGATCGGTTCCGAAGGTACCGAGGACGTCCGAAGACGATGCCTGGTGAAGAGTGGAACACTCGACACCGGCGCCGATGTCGGGGTATCGGTACCGCTCGAAGCCGATACCAACCCCGAGCATGGCGAAGATACAGGAAAGTCAATCTGGTTCGTATCGATCGGCCCCGAAGGTACCGAGGATACCAGATGACGATCCCAGGTGAAGAGTGGAACACTCGACACCGATGCCGATGTCGGGGTATCGGTACCGCTCGAAGCCGATACCAACCTCGAGCATGGCGGAGATACAGGAAAGTCAATCTGGGTCGTATCGATTGGCCCCGAAGGTACCGAGGACACCAGATGACGATCCCTGGTGAAGAGTGGAACACTCAACACCGGTGCCGATGCCGGGTTATCGGTACCGCTCGAAGCGGATACCACCCCCAAGCATGGCTCAGGTATGTTCTGTGAGGGGTGAGTCCCAGGAACAACCTGAAACCCCGTAAATGCTTTGGAGCCCGAAGACTCCCGCCGGGGTTTTATTGCCAATGAGGTCTTGAGGGCAAGGCCGGAGTCGTCATCATGCTGGGCATGAGACTTACCCTTCAAGAATTGGCTAGTCTTAACAGACTGTTTGTGGGTTACCTGATCCTGGAGAGAAGAATAAACCGGTGTCCTCACCTCAGGAGGAAAAACGGCATCGAGGGAAACTCGAAAAAGGGAAGGTCTTCTCCCAATAATACAGCCTGATGGATCAGGGAAAAAAGGGTCAGGACCCAAACAGGTTAGACACCAGGCATTGGAGTCTAAAAAGAAAACCATGTTTCCACAGTGAAGGCCACTTCTTAGGGGAAGAAGGCTCCATGTTGGAGAGGCCTGGTAGGCCCAAAAGTTAAAACAAAAACTGAGGAGAAAAAATTTCTCTGTTTAGAAAAGAAAAGAATAAAGCACCGGCGGTACCGGTATCGGCGGGAAAGACAGCCGCAACCACAAGAAAACAAGGAAATTAGAATTTTAAAGAAAAAAGGTTTCTGCGGTGACAGGAGGACGTCCTGTCGGCTCCGCGGAAAAATGAAAACTGAGGAGAGGCAGTGGGAAAGGCGGGAAGTCAGCGCGCAGGCGCAAGGGATGCTCCCAAAAGCTTTCTGATTGGATGCTGGGGAGCATTCCCGTGCAGGCTCCATCGATACCGATGTACCCATATGTGAAGACTCATTCCTGCTTGTTCCTGGAGATACACCCTTGACCTGATATTTATCCCACAACAGCTTCTAAACACTGATCAGGTTACACATACTATTCAACCTGTACCCTGGTCTGATCACGCTCTAATCCTCTTCTCCTACCCATACTCCACCCACAGAAACCAGCTTCCCCTCCAGGCTCAACATTCCCGTAGATTTAAGCAATTCAATGCAGCCACCTTTCTAGAACAAACAATACCGCCTCTTGACCTACTATATGATAAGACCTTGAACCAAGAGTCCCATATCTCTAAATGGAATGAGATTCTATCTGCAGCTTCACTACTCCCACCGAACCAACATCTTCAAAAACACCATAGAAGAGCCCCCTGGTTCTCTACAAATCTGAGAAGCCTCAAGAGAGAGCTCAGACGTCTTGAACGTAGATGGAGACGCTCGCAGGACCCTAATGTACTCATTGCATATACAGCTAAACTCCTGACTTACTGCTCTGAAACCCTCAAACATATAAAAGAATACAATGAAAATATTATTCAACGTTCACTTAAACCTAGAGAGCTGTTCTCTATCACCAAGTCCTTAATTAACGAGCCCTTACATCACGACCAGCCTCCAAAAATAACTGCACAAGCCTTAGCCAACCACCTGATTTCCAAATTCCTCCCTACCCTATCTACAAATAACACCCAATC
Source organism: Ichthyophis bannanicus (assembly GCA_033557465.1). Classification (NCBI taxonomy): domain Eukaryota; kingdom Metazoa; phylum Chordata; class Amphibia; order Gymnophiona; family Ichthyophiidae; genus Ichthyophis; species Ichthyophis bannanicus. The sequence continues at coordinate 170,824,229 of CM066040.1, read as the reverse complement.
TTCTGCTGATCATAATTCCTATTCTTTTGCTGACTACTGCACCCAACCACAAGAGTCTACCCCCCCCCCCCCAAACTCTTGGAGTGATTTTGACCCCCTTTCACTAGAAAATGTGTCTAATGCCATAAAAAATTTAAATGCCTCAACCTCTGCTCTTGACCCTTGCCCTGTCCCCTGGATCAAATCCACTAGAAGTTCTCTCAGCCCATACATTCTGTATATTGTTCAAACATCCCTCCAGTCTGGCTTTGTACCACCTCTTCTTAAGTGTGCCTCTATTCGCCCTATCTTAAAAGGTACAAAACTCGACCCAACATCTCCTACTTCTTACAGACCTATCTCCAGCATCCCATTCCTAGCTAAAATAACTGAAAAGCTGGTCCAAACTCAACTTCAGAATTATATTGATGATCACTCCCCCCTTGACTTATTCCAACATGGTTTCAAAAAGAACCATGGGGTTGAAACCCTTCTTACCTCCCTCCTCGATTCCTTATACCTCCACACCCAGAATCCTTCTCAAGGATGTCTCCTCATATTCCTCGACTTATCAGCGGCCTTCGACTCCCTCCCTCACCATCAACTCCTAAATAGACTCCATGAAATAGGTCTCAGAGGCACAACCCTGAACTGGTTCCGTTCCTACCTAGATAATAGAACCCAACAGGTTTGTATTGGAAATGATACCTCCCACCCATTTATCCTAAAACAAGGTGTCCCCCAAGGATCCAGTCTTTCTGCTCTTCTATTTAATATCTTCCTCCAATCTGTCTGTAAGATCTTCCAAAACTATGGCATTCAGTATCAGCTAAATGCAGATGACATGATGTGCTTCACTCCTTTTAACCTTTCTAACCCTAACTTTTCTAAACTAAGTAAATGCCTAACTAGCCTAAAAACCTGGCTCTCCCAGCATAACCTCTTAATCAATCAATCCAAAACCGAGGTCCTCCAGGTATTTTCCAACCCTGCATACACCCCACCTCCCACTCTTACTTTCGGTGATCTCACACTTACTATAAAAAAACAAGTGAAATATCTTGGTATTATCCTGGATCAGAACCTTTCCTTCACTGACCAAATAAAGAGAACCACTAATATAATATACGCAAAGATCCGTACCCTCAGGAACCTCAAACCCCTTTTAAGCCCAAATTCCTTCCATACTGTCTGCCAGGCCCTCACAATCCCTTCCCTTGATTACTGCAATCATATCTATCATGACCTTCCCAAGAACACTATTCAACCGCTTCAAATAGCCCAGAACACAATAGCGCGGCTCATAACTAACAACCCTAGGTGTTCCCACATCACTCCTGTCCTCTATGATCTCCACTGGCTCCCCATCCAATATAGAGTTAAATTCAAGGTCCTCACTCTTACACATAAAATCATGTCCAATGAGTCTGCTCCATGCCTCTCCCCCCTCCTTCTCTCCTCCAATAACACAAGAACATGCCGCTCTATAACCAAAAACGTACTGACCATCCCTATAAATAAGAGACACTGCAAACAAATCACAAGTAACAGGGCTTTCTCCCTCTATGCTCCATCCTTATGGAATGCCCTTCCTCATGAACTTCGGAACTGTTCGAGCCACTCTGAGTTCCGAAAGAAGTTAAAAACTCATCTTTTTCTTGAACATTTCTCCCTTCCACCTTAGCTCATAAACCTTCCACCTTCCTCCCTTCTCCTTCTGCATCACTCAAATCCTTCTATACAACCAAATGACTCATTGTAAACTCATATGTAAATAGTTGATCCTTGATCTCCGTAATTAGTTCTTCTCGTTAACATATGTATCCATTGTTATCTTGTTACCTTATATATCCATTGTTATCTTGTTCCATGTAAACAGTTGAAATATACTGCCAAAATTGTTCTATGTAAACCGTCTTGACTTGTAGAAAGACGGTATATAAAAATTGTTAAATAAATAAATAACTGTCGGGTGGCTTCACCCATATACGCATCACGATCAAGCACCACAATAGCCCATCCATTGTCTGCTCGGCAAATTACCAACTCTGGCCTTGAGGAAAGATCTTTCAGAAGTCAGCACACATTGTGTCCGCCGAGCAGTATTCTCTAAATGCTCAACATTCTGTAAAATCAATTGTTTACAAACCAATAAGGCTGGGTGAAGTGGGCCAGGGGGGTTCCACATAGATTTTAAAGGTAAAACCACTCTTCCTGGATGCTGGATCCACTGCCGTGACAACAGCTTCCGCTGCAGAATTATCAGGACGACTAGATTTTAAAGCAAAAAATATCTTCAAATTCAGCTTTCTAATGAAACTTTCCAAATCGATACGGAATTGAAAAGAATAAAAAGTTATCTGTGGGACAAAGGACAGCCCCTTGTTCAGTAAACTCAAATGACTTTCAGAGAGTGAAACACTTGAAAGATTAACAATCAGTGAGGGCATCTCCGTAGTTGACCTTGAAAAAGCATTTAATTCTTGGACCGCGCTGCCCCCCCATCTCTATAGCGTCCTCTGGGGGGATTCTTCTTCCTTCCCCCTCCTTCTAAAAAATATCTTCTTTTAAAGTTTTACCTATATCAGCACTAGAAGAGTCGTCAGAAGACAGTTCAAACTCCACATACTTCCGTGCTTTCTTATTCTCTTTACGGTTCACATTCATCCAAGGGTATACATAACCGACAGTGCAGTCATCATAATCCGTTTTTAATTTCTTGACTTTAATTTTCTTAACTTCTTCCCGTAGATGTTCCATTTGCTTCACTAGCCCATCATGTTACTGCTTATAACTGTCCTCCGATTCTGAGGATTTTAGGGCTGCCAGCATTGATTCAACCTCTTTATTTAGATTATCCACCACAAGTACCATCAGATCTAGGGAACATTTATTCAAAACGCAATTCCATTTATCCAAAAAAACTGGATCAGATGCATACAGCCACGGTTCTTTATAAATCCTCAGGTGCCTAGGAATATGTTGGCGGCAAATGTACTCAAAGAAAGCCTATGTAATTCGGAATGGACTGTCCGTTTTTGCACAATTTTTCCCAACTGGTAGTCTCACAATGTGAGGTAGAATCATGTAATTCAAAAGGAGTTCGTTCCACTAATAATTCAAAAATATGTTCTCTAGGAAAACTGAAAATGTCTTTCCAAACAACTGGACCATCCATTATTGAGATTCAATCATCAAACAAAGGTCACTTTTCAGAGTGAAAATATCAAAATCAGAAAAAACACTATACAAAACAAAACACTGGGATAAGTGCTTAAAAGACACAAAAAACATGCATGGAGAAAGGAAGGTCTCAGAACCAACGGGCTTCTTTCAGAAAACCGGCCTTCAGAAAAACCTCTGTATGCCATTGCCCTTGTACATCAATGACCATTCTACTTTGATTTCATACTTTTCAAGTGACAAACAAATAAGTCAAGAATGTCTTAAACTTAACTTGAGAAGCCAGGGAAACAGCCTCCTACTGATCTGCTATGCCCCAACGCCAATTTCAAGGTGCATAAAGCGTTTCGCTAAACATGGGGATTCAAACTCTGCCACAAGAAAAACAAACTCCAGAGGCTTGGCTTGAGAGAGACGTAAAAGCAGTGGATACCACGTTTGTCGTGGCCAGCGTGGGGATCATCTGGCCTCTGTCTCTCTGAAGCTTGAATAGAGTTTTGGGAATGAGGGGAATGGGTGGATAGGCATATAGGAAGTCCTGGCCCCAATGGAGATGGAAGGCATCCCTTGCCTGACAGTTCTGAGACGGAATTCTGAAACATAACCAGGAAAGCTTGGCATTCTGAAGACTTGCAAAGAGGTCTATATCTGGAGTTCCCCAGATCCGAAAGATTCGAGCAATTTGCTCAGGATGAAGAGACCACTCGTGTGGCAGCAGTACTCGACTGAGTTTGTCTGCCAAGAGATTTTGTGTGCCTGGAAAGAGTAGTTACTCACCTGTAACAGGTTTTCTCCAGGAGCAGCAGGAATCAGTCCTCACATATGGGTGACGTCGGTGCCGACGGAGCCCCCATGCGGAGCATTTCCCCAGCTTTCACAGAAAGCCTTTGGGACTGCTAGCACGTATGCGCAGTCCCCTTCCCGCCCAATGGTGCCATCTCGCTCAGTCTGAAGACATAACTAAAAGACAGCAAAAAACAAAATAAATCATATGACTGCAACTCCAAGGGGAGGAGGGAGGGTTGTGAGGACTGATTCCTGTTGCTCCTGGAGAACACCTGTTACAGGTGAGTAACTGCTTTTTCTCCAGGACCAAGCAGGAAGTCAGTCCTCACATATGGGACTCTCCAGCTTAAGGCTACCGGGGACCCAAAGCTGAAAAAAATATGCTCCCTCTAGACTCAGAGCCTCAGCATGTACGAAAAGAATCTTCTCTGAGAACGCCCCAAACGATAGCCCAACACCAGGGCCGGAGGGTAGGAGTTGCCTATACCTCAAAGAGATTACGGAGTACCGCCTGTCTGAAAGCACTGTCCCTGCGGGAATCTCTCTCGAGGCAGTAGTGGGCCGCAAAAGTATGGCTTGAAGACCAAGTAGCGGCCCTGCAGATGTCGACCAATGGAACAGAGCGGAGATGAGCCACTGACACAGCCTTCGCCCTGACACGGTGAGCCGTGATTCGACCCTGCAACGAGAGGCCGGCTGCCCTGTACGCCCAGACGATACAGTCTGCTACCCAAATGGACAGGATACGCTTGGAGACAGGTAACCCCAACTTATTAGGGTCAAAAGAGACGAAGAGCTGAATCACCCTTCGGTGTCCCTGCGTACGGTCAAGGTAGAAGGACAACGCCCTCCTACAGTCCAGGGTATGCAAGACGATCTCAGCCCGGCTGGCATGTGGCCTGGGAAAGAAAGTTGGAAGAACCACCTCCTGGTTGAGGTGGAAGGAGGAGACAACCTTAGGAAGGAACGAAGGGTGAGTCTGTAAGACTACTCTGTTCCTATAGAACCTAGTGTATGGTGCTTCTGACACAAAGGCTTGAAGCTCGCTCACCCGCCTTGATGAGGTAAGAGCTACCAAAAATAGTAGTTACTCACCTGTAAAAGGTGTTCTCCAGGAGCAGCAGGAATCAGTCTTCACATAAGGGTGTCATCGGCGCCGATGAAGCCCCAGCGGAGCATTTCCCCAGCTTTCTATGAAAGCCTTTGGGAATGCAGGCACGCATGCGCGGTTCCCTTCCCGCCTAAAGGTGCCATCTTACCTCAGTCAAATGACATAGCTAAGAACAGCACACAAAAATGAAAAATAAACTATGTACAACTGCAACTCCCAGGGGAGGAGGGAGGGTTGTGAGGACTGATTCCTGCTGCTCCTGGAGAACACCCGTTACAGGTGAGTAACTACTCTTTCTCCAGGACCAAGTAGGAAGTCAGTCCTCACATATGGGTGACTCCCCAGCTCTGGGCTACCGAGGAACCCAGGCTGAACAAGAGAACTCCCTCTTGTCTCAGCAGCAAAGAAAGGCTTTTCAAGGACACAACCTCCACCGGTAGCCCAACAGAGGGCAGGAGTTGCCTATACCTCAAAGAGATTCCAGAGTACTGCCTGGCCAAAAGCACTGTCCCTACGGGACTCCCTCTCCAGGCAGTAATGGGCTGCAAAGTCTGGCTTGAAGACCAAGTTGCAGCCTTGCAGATGTCTACCAAGGGCACAGAGCGGAGATGAGCCACTGAGGCAGCCATTGCCCTGACACGATGGGCGGTGACCCTATCCTACAAAGGAAGGTCAGCCGCCTTATAAGCCCAGGTGATACAGTCAGCCACCCAGATGGACAAGGTACGCTTGGACACAGCCAACACCAACTTATTGGGGTCAAAAGATACAAAGAGCTGAGTAGCCCTTCTATGCCCCTGCGTACGGTCAAGGTAGAAGGATAAGGCCATCCTACAGTCCAAGGTATGCAGGACTGCTTCAGCCTGGCTAGCATGAGGCCTAGGGAAGAATGTTGGAAGAACCACCTCCTGATTGAGGTGGAAAGAGGAGACAACCTTAGGGAGGAACTTTGGATGAGTCCTGAGGACTACCCGGTTCCTGTAAATCCTGGTGTAAGGCCTGTCACAGACTAGGACCTGAAGCTCACTTACTCGCCTAGCCGAGGTAAGGGCTATCAGGAAGAGCGTCTTCCAGGAGAGGAAGCGTAGTGGACAAGTAGCCATCGGCTCAAAAGGTGGGCGTGTCAGTTGCTGCAAGACCACATTCAGCTCCCACTCAGGGGCAGGAGGACGGATGGGAGGCTTGAGCAAAAGCAAGCCCCTGAGAAAGCAGGACACCAAGGGGTGACCAGACAGATTGTCCCTCTACCAATGAGTGGTGAGCTGCTAGAGCTGAGAGGTGGACCCGAACAGAATTGGACTTAAGTCCCTGATTTGATAAGTGCAGTAGGTACTGAAGCACTACTGGCACAGTACAAGAGAAAGGGTCCTCTGTACGTAGCTGACACCACACAGAAAACCTTTTCCATTTAAGAGCATAGGTTTTCCTAGTGGACTGTTTTCTAGAGGCTAGGACAACCTCAACTTCCTAAGGTAGGCCCCAGGGAGCCAAAACTACCCTTGCAGCCTCTAGGCCATCAAATTGAGGGATTTGAGATTGGGGTGCAGAAGGGAACCCTGGTCCTGTGTGAGGTCGGGTTGCAACCCCAGAGGCAATAAAGGATCCACCGCCAGTTGAAGCAGAAGAGGAAACCAAGGCTGTCTCGGCCACCTGGGAGCTACCAGCAGGACCGAGGCCTTGTCCTGGAGAATCTTGAATAGGGTTCGGGTCACCAAGGGCGTGGGAGGAAACGCATAGAGGAGGCCCTGAGACCAAGATATCAGAAAAACATCCGCTGCTGTCCGCAGAGGATGTGGTTGCCTGGAGCAGAACTGTGGCAGTTGCTTGTTGATGGGACTGGCAAAAAGATCCATCAAAGGGAGACCCCATCTCAGGAAGATCTTCTGAACTACTGAAGGATGTAGCTTCCACTCGTGGGGCTGCAGTATCCTGCTCAATCTGTCTGCCAGGTAGTTGTCCTGGCCAGGAAGGTACACAGCCCTGAGGAGCATGTTGTGCTTGAGGGCAAAAGAACAAAGGTCCTGAGCTTCCCGACAAAGGATCCTGGACCCAGTTCCGCCCTGTTTGTTCACATAAAACATGGCAACTTGATTGTCTGTCTGAATCAGGACAGACTGTTGAGTCAGGGTAGGAGTGAAAGCTTTGAGTGCTAATCGAATAGCTCTGAGTTCGAGAAGATTGATCTGCTGTGCAGCTTCCCAGGGAGACCAGAGGCCCTGGGTGCACTTGCCCAGACAATGCGCTCCCCAGCCTTGCAGGGAGGCATCTGTTAGCATCACTGTGTAATCTGGAATCTGAAAGGGCACCCCTTTCAGCAGATTGGGTGGGTGTAGCCACCAGTTGAGGGAGTGCAGAAATGGTCTGGACACCCTTATCCTGTCTCTGAGGCTGCCTGTGGCCTGTGACCACTGAGACCGAAGGCACCACTGTACAGGCCTCATATGGAGCCTGGCATTGGGGGTCACATGTACTGTCGAAGCCATGTGGCCTAGAAGCTGCAGGCAGAGTCTGGCGGAGACCAGTGACCTGTTGAGAAACTGGTTTGCCAAGGCCATTAACCTTCGGGCTCTGTTTTCTGGCAAGAATGCCTTTGCCAGGAGAGAGTCCAACCTTGCCCCTATGAACTCCAAGTTCTGGGAAGGGAGCAAAGTGGACTTTGCGAAGTTTATGACAAACCCCAGGTGTTGTAGAAGAGCAATGGTCCTGAGGGTGGCTTGATTGGCCTCCTGACCTGTCTGACCCCTGATAAGCCAGTTGTCCAGATAGGGGAAGACAAATATGCCCTGATTTCTCAGGTAGGCCGCCACCACCGCTAAGCACTTTGTAAAGACTCTGGGGGCGGAGGTGAGGCCGAAAGGCAGCACTATGTACTGATAATGGTTTCCTCCCACGATGAACCTTAGGTACTTTCTGTGGTCTGGATGAATGAGGATGTGAGTGTACGCATCCTTTAGATCTAAGGAGCATAGCCAATCTCCCTGCTGGAGGTAGGGCAGAAGGGTTCCAAGAGTAAGCATCTTGAACTTTTCTTTCACTAGGAACTTGTTGAGGTTCCTGAGGTCCAGAATGGGACGAAGGCCACCGGTCCTTTTGGGCACTAGGAAATACCTGGAGTAGAATCCGTGACCTTCCAAGTGGGGAGGCAGAGGCTCCACCGCCCTGTCCACCAACAGACCCTGAAGCTCCTGACAGAGAAGGTCTGTGTGCAGAGGAGGCCTTGGAGGCACCCCTGGAAAATATGGGGGTGGCAGTTGGTGGAAATGGAGGGCATATCCCTTGTGGATTATCTCCAGCACCCAACTGTCCCCAGTGATAAGGGGCCACTGGTGGGCAAAGAGGGCGAGACGACCTCCTGTGCAGGGTTGGGAGAGCAGTGGAGGAGAGGTTATGCTCAAGGAGTCAAAAACCCCCACCCTGCTGAGTGGTAGCAGGGGCCTGAGGCTTGGGGGTCCTCTGCCTACAGGGCCCATTACCCTGGCCCTTGGCTTGCTGACCCTGGGGGGCAGCTTGGGCAGCCTGACAATGTGGGTACTGTTTGTAGGCAGTGCCCTTCCTCGGGTAAAGCACAGTTACTTACCTGTAACAGGTGATCTCTGGGAACAGCAGGAATTAGTCCTCACATATGGGTACGTCGGTACCGACGGAGCCTGCGCGGGAAAGCTCCCCAGCCTTTCAGATGAAAGGCTTTTGGGGCCTCCCACTGCACATGCGCGCTGCCTTCCCGCCTTCCTGACCAGCTCTCCTCAGTTCGAGTTTATAGCTGAGACAATAGAGAGAGGAAAAGAAGATAGATAGAAGATACAACTCCTAGGGGAGGAGGGTGGGTTGTGAGGACTAATTCCTGCTGTTCCCAGAGATCACCTGTTACAGGTAAGTAACTGTGCTATCTCCAGGAACAAGCAGGAATAAGTCCTCACATATGGGGACTCCCTAGCTAAGATGCCTGGGAGATCCCCCTCCAAGGGTAAACCATCTTCGTATGGATCTCAGGCATCCATCCAGGGAAGGTGGGCAGGAGTTGTTCAAGTATGGAACAGGTGTTTGAGGACAGCCTGACCAAACAAGGCATCCCGGCGGGAGTCCTTGTCCAAGCAGTAATGGGCTGTGAAGGTATGAACCGAGGCCCAAGTGGCTGCTCGACAGATCTGATCTATGGACACAGAGTGAAGATGAGCCATAGAAGTAGCCATGGCTCTCACATTGTGAGCTGTGACATGGCCTTCCAGAGAAATGTTCTTACTCTGGTAAGCAAAAGAAATACACTGAGCAATCCAATTGGAAAGTGTACGTTTGGTGACTGGAAGTCCCAAATGAGAAGGATCAAAAGCCACGAAAAGTTGGGAAGACTTTCGATGTGGCTGAGTCCTGTTGAGGTAAAAGGCAAGAGCTCTTTTACAGTCAAGAGTATGAAGGTTCCTCTCTGCACTGGATGCATGAGGAGCCGGGAAAAAAACAGGTAGATAAACCTCCTGATTAAGATGAAAAGGCGAGACCACTTTAGGCATAAAGTGGGGATTCGTCCTAAGGACCACCTTATCATGATGAAATCTGGTATAAGGTGGATTAGCCACCAAAGCCTGCAGTTCACTGATGCGGCGAGCCGAAGTGACTGCAATAAGGAAAAGAACCTTCCAGGAAAGAAATTTCAGGGAGGTAGATACCAACGGTTCAAAAGGTGGCTTCATAAGTTGACCCAGAACTAGATTCAAGTCCCATGCTACCGGAGGAGGTCGTATGGGAGGCTTAGTGAGGGTCAGGCCTCTCATGAACCTTGCAATAAGAGGATGAGAGGAGACAGGTTGTCCATTTATAGGTTTTAAGGATGCTGCAATAGCACTTAAATGGACTCGTACTGAATTCGTCTTGAGGCCTGCATTGGAAAGATGCAGGAGATAGTCCAGTAGAGAATTCAAAGGAAGTGCTAGAGGGTCAAGACCCTGTTGCGCACACCAAATGGAAAAACGTTTCCATTTGAAAGCATAGGAACGCCTAGTAGAGGGTTTCCTAGAGGCATGAAGGATATCTTTCACTGGTTGGGAAAGATTAAACTCATGAAGGCTTAAGCCTTCAGTAACCAAGCTCGGAGATGTAGGGACTTGGGGTTTGGATGCCACAAAGTCCCCTGCTCCTGAGACAGAAGGTCTGGTGCAGCTCCCAGGTCCAGGGAGGAGCCCTGGGAGAGCTGTAGAAGGAGAGGGAACCACACTTGGCGTGGCCAGCGTGGAGCAATGAGGATCATGGATCCGTGATCCCTCTGAAGTTTGAACAGAGTCTTGGGAATCAAAGGAATGGGTGGAAAAGCGTACAGGAATTCCTGACCCCAATGTAGGAGAAAGGCATCGTTGGCCTGAGCTCCCTGACACGGAGTTCTGGAACAGAACCGGGGAAGTTTGGCATTCCACGGACTTGCAAAGAGGTCTATGTCCGGGGTCCCCCATTCCTGAAAGATTCTGCGTATCTGGTCCATATGCAGGGACCATTCGTGTGGGAGCAGAACTCGGCTGAGTCTGTCTGCCCGAGAGTTTTGAACTCCTGGAAGATATACTGCCAGAAGATGAATTTGATGCTCTCTGGCGAAGGCCCATAATCTGAGAGCTTCGTTGCAAAGCGACAGAGAGCCCGTCCCTCCTTGTTTGTTGACATAGAACATGGCTACCTGATTGTCTGTTTGGACTAGGACAGTCAGGTTGACAAGGAGGGTGTGGAAGACTGTGAGGGCAAGGAAGATTGCTCGCAGTTCCAGAAGGTTGATGTGAAGGGTGGTCTCCTGAGGAGAACAGGTGCCCTGAGTGGAGAGGTGTTGGAGATGAGCTCCCCACCCTGTTTGGGAGGCATCTGTTGTGAGGGTTGCTTGGGGCAACGAAGGTTGGAAGGGGATCCCCAACAACAGATTTTTGGAGGACGTCCACCACTGGAGAGACCAAAACAGTCGTTTTGAGGTGAGTATTTGGTCTGAGAGCAGTCCTGATGCTTGAGACCACTGGGTGGCCAAGATCCATTGAGCTGCTCTCATATGAAGATGAGCGTAGGGCACCACGTGTACCGTGGAGGCCATGTGGCCCAGAAGTTGCAGCATTTCTCTGGCTGACAAGTGACTTCTGGACTGAGCCTGGGAGGCCAAGCTTATTAGTCTTTGGCCTCGGACCAGAGGGAGGTAGGCCCTTGCAGTGGTGGAGTCCAATTGGGCCCCTATGAATTCCAGAGACTGAGTAGGGATGAGTTGGGATTTGGGAATGTTTACCACAAGTCCCAGATATTGAAGAATACGCCTTGTGCGGTCCAGAGAAATCTGGGCTTCTGACTGAGATGGAGCTCGGATGAGCCAGTCGTCCAGATATGGGAAGACAAAGATTCCCATGCCTCTGAGAAATGCGGCTACGACTGCCATGCATTTTGTGAAGACTCTTGGTGCAGAGGCCAGACCGAAGGGTAGTACTTTGTACTGGAAATGTTTTCCCTGGAACAGAAATCTTAGATATTTTCTGTGGGATGGATGGATGGATGAGTATATGAGTGTACGCATCCTTGAGATCTAGAGAACAAAGCCAATCCTGACTCTGAAGGTATGGAAGGAGAAGGCCCAGAGAGAGCATTTTGAATTTCTCCTTGAATAGAAACCTGTTCAATTCTCTCAGATCTAGGATAGGTCTGAAGCCCCCTGTCTTCTTTGTTATGAGAAAGTAAGGGGAGTAGAAACCTAACCCCTGTTGAGGAGGAGGAACCTCCTCTATTGCCCCTTGGGCAAGGAGAGAAGAGACTTCCTGACCCAACAGGGTCAGAAGAGATGGGGGAGAACTGAATTGCCTCACCATGGTATGGGGAGGAAGGCTGGAGAAATGAAGTTTGTAGCCCTCCCTGATGATAGAGAGGGTCCATTGCTCTGATGTGATTTGTTCCCATCTGGGAGCAAAATGAGCTAGCCTTCCAGGAATGGTGAGGGGCTCTGGTTGTTCTAGAGCCAGAAACGGCAAGTTCTCTAGGGGCAAGTCAAAACCCCTGAGGGGGTTGAGCCTGCTGGGGTGTAGCAGACACTGCAGGCTTTGACTTCACCTGCTTAGATTGTTGACGCTTAGCCGCAAAGCGAGGCTGAGCAGATTGCTGGCCAGTATTTGTGGAAAATCTGGCCTTCTTATAGTAAGGCCTTTTAAAAGACTTCTTTTTGGCAGGGGTAGAAGTAGACTTGGAAAGTCTATCTAGAGTGGCATTTTCTGCATCCATTTGAGCAGCTTTAATTTGCCAGTCTTCCCCAAATAAGTTCTCACCGGTACAGGGCAGATTCCTGAGGCCATCTACAACCCAGGGTTCTAGGTTAGAAGCCTGGAGCCAAGCGAGACGTCGGGCTGCAATAGCAATTCCCGAAGCTCTGCCTGCCACCTCAAAGGAATCAAAGGCTGCCCTGTTGGAGAACTTGGAGACCTCTGAAAGTTGTGTCACCATAGAAAAGAAGTCCGCCCTTTGATCATCAGGGATAAAGGGGGCAAAATTTTGTATCTTTAGGGCAAGTTGTCCAAGAAACATGCCCATATAAAGGCTATAAGAATTGATCCTGGCTATAAGCATACTAGCCTGGAACATCTTTCTTCCAAAAGAGTCCAGGGTCTTACATTCTCGCCCTGGAGGGGTAGAAGAATGCCTTTTAGGACTCTTTATTTTCTTCATGGCAGACTTCACCACAATAGAGTGGTGAGGCAGCTGAGTTTTCTGGAACCCAGGAGAAGGAGGGACCCGATACATGGTGTCCAACCTACGGGAATGGGGAGACAGTGTTAAAGGAGTCTCCCACAAATCCATCAAGTGTTCTTGAAGGATTTCATGGATAGGCAGAGTGACTGCCTCTTTAGGAGCTTTAGAGTATCCTAAAATATCCATTTCTTTTGATCTGGGTTCTTTCTCAGAAAATGTAGCAATAGATAGTGCTTTAGCTACATCAACAATGAAATCCTGAAAGGATAAATCCTCTGGAGGAGATATCCTCCTCTTTGGAGAAGAGGGTTCCTCAGGAAGAGTAAGCTCAGCAGAGTCATCAGAGGAATTGAATTCATCAGAAGAATCTGAGAATTCCCTCTGTGCTTCCAATGTACGATATGCATACCGATCGGTATCGACATCGGGCGTATCGGGCATGGGATCGGTACCGTGCGGAACCGATCGACGCTTGGAAGTCGATGGTCTCTGTTCCGGTGTGGATACCGGTACCGATGGAATCGGTACCGAGGGCGTCGCAGCCTTAATGAATGCCAGAACGGCCTGCTGCATGGTCTGGACAGTATTGCCCATAGACGCCACTACTGCCTGGATGTCGGTACCGGTATGGGCCAGTACCCCAGAGCAGTCCAACAGGTGATCGGTCGAGGCCGTGCCATCGATGTCAACCTGTGACCCCCTGATTGCTTTGGAGGCCGGAGCCTCCCGCCGGGGTTTTTTGGCCTGGGCAGAATCCTCGAACTCAAAATTGAGAGCCTCTCGATCTTTAGAAAGAGATTTGCTTTTAGAGGATTTGCCCACAGGAGTTTTGGTTACCTGAGATCCATCCGGAGAGGAAGACCTGGATGACTGTGATGCTTCTGAAGGAAACAGCACATGGAGCTTGTTGGCCCGGTTCTGCAAACCACGTTTAGACATCAGGGTGCAGGATGGGCAGTCCGGTATGGAGTGGTCAGGTCCCAAACATTTGAGACACCATTCATGGGTGTCTGTGACAGAAATGACAGCACTGCATTTGGTACATTTTTTAAAACCAGGGACTGGCTTCTCCATGAGGAGAATTTGTGTAGGCCTTAAGGCCTAACAACAGGTACCAAGCTGTGCTGAAGAAAATAAAAAGAGTCTTTTTTTTTTTTTAATATAGAAAGAAAGAGAGACCGGCGGTACCGGTTTCGGTATGGGGAAGGCAGGTACGCGGTCTAAAGAAAACAAACAAATTTCACAATTTATTCAGCGGTGACAGGAACACGACCTGCTGGCTCCGCGGAAAAAGAGAAACTGAGGAGAGCTGGTCAGGAAGGCGGGAAGGCAGCGTGCATGTGCAGTGGGAGGCCCCAAAAGCCTTTCATCTGAAAGGCTGGGGAGCTTTCCCGCGCAGGCTCCGTCGGTACCGACGTACCCATATGTGAGGACTTATTCCTGCTTGTTCCTGGAGATAAGGGCTTTTTACCCAAGCCCTTCTTTTTATGAGAAGGGGCAGAGGTCTTCCTCGACAGCCTTGTCCGGGTGAGGTGCTCGGTCTCGAGCTGTGCGGCCTTCTCGGTCATGGGCTTGCCAAAAAGGTTTTCACCTCGGCAAGGGACATCGACCAACTTGTCCTGAACCCATGGCTCGAGGTCCAATGACTGCAGCCATGCCTGGCATCGAGCCGCGATGCCGGCTGCTGCAACTCGGGCCTAAGCCTCGAAGCCATTGTAGGCGGCGTGGGACATGAACTTCGAGCAGTCCCGAATCCCCGAGGACAAGGACTTAAATCTGTGCAAGGGTTCCCCGGAGAGACCAGCAGAGAATCCGGCCAACTCCTTGGCCAGATCCCGCAAGTACATGCCCATGTACAGCTGGTAAGACTGGACACGGCAAGCAAGCATCGAGCCCTGAAAACACTTTCTACCGACGCCATCTAGGTTTCGGGCCTCCCTGCCAGGAGGCACCGCGGAGTGCATCTTCTGACTCTTCAGACGATGCATGGCCTATTCCACAACCATGGAATGGTGTGGTAGCTGTGCCTTTTGAAACCCAGGGCTCTTCCGGAGTCGATAGATGGAATCGACCCGCTTGCTAAGAACCGGCACCGAGGCCGGTGCCTCCCACATACGGAAGAGGAGCCGTTCCAGCATCGGAGGAACCGGGACAGTAAAGGCCTCCTTCGGAGGAGAGTCATACTGTAGGGCCTCGAGCTCTTCAGCTCGAGGCTCTTCCTCGGGATCCGCCGGAATAGCCAAGGCAGTGGCCATATACCGGACGAACTCCGAGAACCGGGTGTCCTCCAGAGGGGACCTACTCCGGGGTTCAGACTGCGGTGAGTCTGAAGGGACACACCGAGTCTTAAAGGTATCGGGAGACTCCTCGTCCTCCGTCTCCCAAGCTGACTCGTCCGAGGAAGAGTCGGGGTCCAACCCCGCGGGGCCCTGGAGCACCCGCCCCGACGCCGGAAGCACCGGCGTCGACGCCCTCGGTCCCAAATGGGAGGTCGAGGGAGACCGCGACCGAGGTCAACTCCGAGCCACGATGAACTCGAGTATCGGCTCAGCCTCCGGGGTCAACTTTGACGTCGATGTCCGGTGGTCGGGGCAGATGCACCAGACAGGCTGGCCATCAGTGCCCACTGCTGCTCCATGAAGGCAGACATTCTGCTCTCCAAGACTGTCATCCTGAGACTCAGCTCGGGAGACGCAGCAGCCACCGACTCGGGCCACGGAGGCGCCGGGCCCGACGTCGGCTCCCTGGGAGGAGAGTCCACGAGGACTACGGGGGCTTACGTGTCCAGCAGATTCTGGCTCCACACGAGGAACTTTGGCAGGCTTCTCCGGCTCCACAGGGCCGGGGCGACAGTCAGGGGTCTTAGACCTGGCCCTCGAAGAGCCAGGGACCTCTTCCGACGACGCCCTCGCGAGCCGCTTCTTCCTCTTGCGTTCCCGGTCGGGGGACCCCCTGTCCGAGGAGTTTTGACGGCGCTCGGGATCGGAATCCCGAGATGTCGAGGCCTCAGACGAGGTCCGGGCCCGGCCGGAGGCTGAGTCCGAGAAAAGCCTTTCCTTTTGCTGCTGTCGACTTTGTAGTGCCTTGGAAGACATTTTTCCACAGCCCCGCTCGACTTAGGATCGTGGTCGGGGCCGAGGTACCGAAGGCAGCAGTCATGTGTGTCGGTGAGAGACATTAGTTTCTTACACCGATCACACTTCTTAAAGCCATTGGAAGCCATCGGGGAAAAAAAAAGAGTCCCCACGAGGTCAAAGCACCGGCCTTCCAGGGAAAAAGAGAAAAAAGGGCACGAACGCCAGCCACGAAGGGCAAAAACCAAAAAAGAAGAATCGGGCTCGATACCGGTGTACCGAACCCGGCGGGAGAGGAACCGGCATCGAACCGGTAGAAAAAAAGAGCAAAAAATTGCTAAAAATCTGATTTTAACTGGGAAAAACGGGACATACGTCCGACGGGCTTCACGGAAAAAAAGAGAGACTGAGGTAAGATGGCACCTTTAGGCGGGAAGGGAACCGCGCATGCGTGCCTGCATTCCCAAAGGCTTTCATAGAAAGCTGGGGAAATGCTCCGCTGGGGCTTCATCGGCGCCAATGACACCATATGTGAGGACTGACTTCCTGCTTGGTCCTGGAGAAAACGCTTTCCAGGAGAGAAAACGCAAAGGACAAGTAGCCATAGGCTCAAACGGTGGGCAAGTAAGCTGTTGCAAGACCACATTCAAATCCCACTCAGGGGCAGGTGGACGAACTGGAGGCTTAAGCAAAAGTAGGCCTCTGAGGAAGCGAACCACCAAAGGGTGGCTTGAGAGAGACTGACCCTCCACCGGTGAATGGTGCGCTGAAAGAGCACTGAGATGGACCCTAACAGAGTTGGATTTGAGGCCTAGGTTGGACAGGTGAAGCAAATATTGCAGCACCACTGGTACCAGGCAGGAGAAAGGATCCTCCTTGTGTTGAGCACACCAGGTAGAGAACCTACGCCACTTAAGGGCATAAGACTTCCGAGTGGATTGCCTCCTAGAAGCCAAGACTACGTCCTCCACTTCCCTAGGCAGGAGTAAAGGTGCTAGAACTACCCTTTCAGCAGGCAGGCCATCAGATTGAGGGACTGGAGGTTGGGGTGTAAGATCCCTGCTCTTGAGACAGGAGATCTGGTTGCGCATGGACTCGAGGACCGGCTCGGCCTCCGGGGTCGACTTGGACGTCGATGTCCCGGTGGTCGGGGCAGGTGCACCGGTGAGACCGGCGATCAGTGCCCACTGCTGTTCCATGAAGGCAGCCAAGCTGCTCTCCAAGGCCGTCAACCTGAGTCCGAGCTCAGGAGACTCAGCAGCCCCTGACACAGGCCCCAACGGCGTCGGGTTCAACGTCGGCTCCCCCGGAGGAGAGTCCACGAGGACTACAGCACTCACGTGACTCGGGGACTCCGGCTCCACACGAGGTTGCTTTGCAGGCCTCTCGGACTCCGAAGACCCGGGACGGTGATCGGGGTTATGCGACCTGGCCCTCGAGGAGCCAAGTGCGTCCACCGACGCCGCCCTCACAGATTTCTTCTTCCTATGATGCTCCTGCGATGGAGACCTCCGGCGATGCTCGGGATCGGAATCCCGAGACGTCGAGGCCTCTGACGAAGTCCGGGCCCAGCCGGATGCGGAGTCAGAGAAGATTCTTTCCTTCTGGTGCTGCCGACTCAACGCCTTCGAGGACATTTTCCCACACGGACCACAGATCATTGGGTCTTGATCGGGTCCGAGGCAGCGGAGGCAGCAGTCATGTGTGTCGGTGAGAGACATAAGTTTCTTACACCGATCACACTTTTTAAACCCGCTGGCAGCCATCGGGGGTAAAAGGGCCCCTGCGAGGTCAAAAGACAGGGCTGCCAGTGAAAAATAGAAAAATGGCGTGAACGCTAGTCACGAAGGACAAAAACCGAAAAAGGAAGTCCGGGCTCGATACCGGTGTACCAGCCCGAGGCGGGAAGGGGAAACCGGTGTCGAACCAAGAAAAACACAAAAAATCAAATTTTTTCACGGGTGAACATGAACCACGTCCGTCGGGCTCTGTGGAAAAAGAAGACTGGGCAGGAAGGGGACCGCGCATGCGTGCTAGCAGTCCCAAAGGCTTTCTGTGAAAGCTGGGGAAATGCTCCGCATGGGGGCTCCGTCGGCGCCGACGTCACCCATATGTGAGGACTGACTTCCTGCTTGGTCCTGGAGAAGCTACACCGTTAGTAGGTGGATTTGAAGATCTTTGGCGAAGGCCCAGAGGCATAGAGCTTTGTTGCACAGCACCTGAGAACCCATCCCACCCTGCTTGTTCACAGAGAAATGGCTACTTGATTGTCGATCTGGACAAGAACCGTCTTTTGGCTCATGCTGTCCTGAAATACTTGAACACAGAAGATGGCTCTGAGTTCCAGGTGGTTTATGTGAAGACAAGCCTCTTGCTCGGTCCAGAGACCCTGAGTGGAGAGATTGTTCAAGTGAGCCCCCCAACCTAACTTGGACGCATCTGTCGTCAAGGTAGCATGGTGTATTGGCTGCTGAAAAGCAGACCCTATGAAGTGGTTTTTCAGCAATTACCACCACTGTAGGGACAAAATGAGGCGTGTAGAGTTTCTGATTTTGTTCCCCAGGTGACCCGATGCCTGTGTCCACTGAGAGGCTAGGGTCCACTGGGCTGCTCGCATGTGTAGGCGAGCATAGGGAACCACATGGACAGTGGATGCCATATGCCCTAGCAGCTGAAGCATTTCTTGAGCAGTTAGAAAAGTTTTCATAGCTGCTTGACAGGCCAGCTGGAGTATTCGAGCACAACGTGGTTGTGGCAGGAAAGCCCTTGACTGCCTTGTGTGAGCTCTAGGGACTGAGGAGGGGCGAGATGAGATTTTGGGAGGTTTATGACCAGTCCCAGGTACTGCAGGATTTGCATTGTACAGGAGAGAGCGGAGCTGGCTTCTGGAGCTGTTGATGCTCGGATGAGCCAGTCATCTAAAGTAGGGGAAGACAAATATCCCCAGAGTTCTCAAGAATGCTGCTACTACTGCCATGCATTTTGTGAAGACTCTTGGGGCAGAAGCCAGTCCAAAGGGTAGAATCCTGTACTGGTAATATCTTCCTTGAAAGAGGAATCAAAGAAACCTCCTGTGATCTATATGAATAAGGACATGTATATGCATCCTTTAGATCTAGAGAACATAGCCAATCCTGACTCTGAATGTAAGGAAGAAGTGCTCAGAGAGAGATCATCTTGAATTTTTCTCGGAACAGATACTTGTTCAACTCCCTGAAGTCCAGTATGGGCCTGTATCCCCCTGTCTTCTTTGGAATGAGGAAGTAGGGGGAATAGAAACCCATGCCCTGTTGGGACACAGATACCTCTTCTATTGCTCCTTGAGCAAGCAGTGAGGTGACCTCTTGACACAAGAGAGTGGTGAAGGGGCCCCGAGAAGTGAACTGTCTTGTGATGGTGGGAGGGGGCATACTGTGGAAATGGAATTTGCACCCCTCTGATACAATGGAGAGAGTCCACAGCTCTGATGTTATGTTGCCATCTTTCGGCAAAATGACAGTCTGCCTGGAATGGTGAGAGGCTCTGGACCCTTTAGAGGTAGGATGACTAGGTTCTCTAAGAAGCAGTCAAAAGCCCTGAGGAGGCTGTGTCTGCTGAGCTGGTTGAGCTCCTTGGACTTGGGTCTTCCTCTGTTTGGGGTGCTGCTGCCCCTTTTGGGGAGCATGGACTGGGCAGTGGACAGCCTGAGTGTAAGATGGATAGAATTTCTTTTTCTTGTTGAAAGAGTTTCTTAGCTGTCTTTCTTAGCTTGGTTGACTGTGGTCCTTCATAGTCTGTTCAATGTGGTGTTTTCGGACTCAAGCTGAGCAGCTTTGTCCTGCCAATCCTTGCCAAATTTCTCTTGTGCAAGGAATATTCCCCAGCTTGTCTTTCACCCATTGTTCTAAATCAGATGCTTGTAACCAGGCAATGCGACGTGCACCAATGGAAATAGCAGAGGTTCTGCTAATGCACTCAAAGCAATCATAGAAACATGACAGAAAAAGACCACATGGCCTATCTAGTCTGTCCTTCCATATCAATAACTACAACAGTCCCCTTTTTACCTTTAGAGAGCCTCTGTGTTTGTCCCATGCTTTTTTGAATTCAGTTACTGTCCTCATCTCTACCACCTCCACTGGGAGACTATTCCATGGATCCACTACTCTTTCCATAAAGAAATATTTCCGCATAACACTCCTGAATCTAGCTCCTTTCACCCTCATCCCATGTTCCCTCGTAGCAGAACTTGTTTCAATTGAAAGAGGCTCTCTCACTTATGCCACGGAGGTATTTAAACATCTCAATCATATCACCTCTATCCCGCCTTTCCTCTAAGGTGTACATATTAAGATCTTTAAGTCTATCCTCATATACTTTGTAATGAAGACCACTAATCATTTTAGTAGCTACCCTATGCACCGACTCCATCCTGTTCACATCCTTTTGAAGGTGCGGTCTCCAGAATTGCACACTATACTCCAAATGAGGTCGCACCAAAGACTTATACAGAGGCATTATCACCTCCTTTTTTCTGCTAGCCATTCCTCTCCGTATGCACCCAAGCATCCTTCTAGCTTTTGCCGTCGCCTTTTCAACCTGTTTAGCTACTTTAAGATCATCAGACACAACCACGCCTAGGTCCCGTTCTTCTTTAGTGGACAAAAGTACTTCACCCCCTATACTATATTGCTCCCTTGGATTGCTGCAGCCCAAATGCATGACCTTACATTTTTTAACATTAAAGCCCAGCTGCCAAATTCTAGACCATTCTTCAAGCTTAGCTAGATCCCCCCTCATGTTATCTATACCTTCCTGGATGTCTACTCTATTGCAGATTTTGGTATCATGCGCAAAGAGGCAAACCTTACCCGACAGCCCTTCTGCTATATCACTAACAAAGATGTTAAAAAGAATCGGACCAAGGACAGATCCCTGGGGCACACCACTGATAACATCCTTTTCCTCAGAGGAGCTCCATTTACCTGTACTCTTTGTCACCTCCCACCCAACCAATTTCTAACCTAAGCAGTAACTTTAGGGCCCATCCCTAGGGTGCTCAGTTTGTTTATAAAAGTCGCCTGTGAGGAACAGTATCAAAGGCTTTACTGAAATCTAAATACACCACATCTAGGGCTCTCCCTCGGTCCAACTCCCTGGTCACCCAGTCAAAGAAATCAATCAGATTTGTCTGACAAGACCTGCCTCTGGTGAATCCATGCTGCCTCAGATCCTGTAATCCGCTGGACTCCAGAAAAATCACTATATTCTCTTTCAGCAGTGTTTCCAATAATTTACTCATCACCGAAGTTAAATTAACTGGCCTGTAGTTTTCAACCACATCCTTACTTCCGCTTTTGTGTAAAGGCACCACATGAGCCTCTCTCCAGTCCTTTGGCACCACTCCCGACTCCAATGAGGCAATCAAAGGTTGGACGGTTCATGAACTTAGAACTTAGAAACATTCTGGGCATGTTTGACCAGAGTGAGGAAGTCGGCCCTCTTGTCATCGGGAAGAAGTGAAGCGATGAGTTCCAAATCTTTTGCAACCTCTCTTAGAAACATACCAATATAAAGTATGTAAATGCTTATTCTAGCCGATAGCATCGAGGACTGAAAGCATCAACGCCCAAAGGCATTGAGCGTACTCGACTCACGACCTGAAGGGGTGGAGAAATGCGTCTTATCACTCTTGATTCTATGCACTGCTGATTCCACCACCATAGAATGGTGTCGTAATTGTGTTTTTTGGAAACTGGGACACTGCTGTACCCGGCACATTGTATCGAGTCTCCTAGAATGTGGAGACACCGTCAGGGGTGTTTCCCACATCCTAAGCATGAGATCATGCAAAATTTGGTGAATGGGAAGGGTAGCAGCTTCCTTAGGAGCTGCCGGATACTGAAGAATTTCTAATGCTTCAGCTCTCAGTTCTCTCTCATGGATCACGGTGATCAAGAGTCCCCGTGCTATATCACGTATGAAGTCCTGAAAGGACATGTCCTCCGGAGGAGACATCTGACGCTGTGGTGAAGGAGAGGGATCCTCCGGAAGAACCACCCCGGTACCGACAGAGTCTTCGGAATCGGAGGATTCAAAGTATTGTCGGGCCGGATGCTCTCATATTGCTTGTCGGCGGTATCGATCGAAGTCGGCATCGGAATGCCTAGATGCCGGAGATCAATTCCAGGGCTGGCATGGGAGGAAGCATGGAGAGAGGCGCGTCGGTCGATGCAGGTACATTTGGTACCAGTACGGATAACTATGGCGATTGTAGCGGTTTTAGTGGTACAGAGGCTGCTAATAAAGTTGCAAGACTGCACTCAATGGCCAGGATACGTTGATCCATGGAGCCTGCCGATGTCTGGGTGTCGGTACCGGCGGAGCAGGCCATGACACCAGAACATGGCACCAAGAGTTCTCCGGAGGTGGAAGCTTCGGGAACATCCTGGAACCCCGTTAATGCTTTGGAGGCAAGGGCCTCCCACCGGAGCTGTTTGGCCGGTGTGTTTTCCTCGAGGGCAACACTAGTAGCATCTCGATGCTTAGGAGGAGATCTACCCTTTGAGGACCAGCCAGTCTTGGAAGACCTGGGTTTGTTTACCTGAGATCCATGGGAGGAAGATGAAGCCCTGGATGACGTCGATGCAACAGACATTGCATCCAAGGCAAGGAGGGTGCCGAGTTTTGCAGCTCTGTTCTGCAGGCCTCTCTTGGTCATCTTTCTACAAAGGAGACACTCCAATGGCAAATGGTCAGGACCTAAACATTTAAGACACCAATCATGGGTGTCGGTAGCAGAAATGATACTGCTACATTTTGAACATTTTTTGAAACCACTAGATGGTTTTTCCATTTTGGAAGAAAAGAGGGCCTACTGCCCAAAATGGCGCCGGGCACGAAGAGGGACAGACTCTCAAAAAATAAGTTATTCTTTTTTTTTTTAAGAAGAAAAGAAATAAGAAAATAAAGAAGGCACCGGTGGTACCGGTATAGGCGCTGACGGAAAGGCAGACGCGACCACAAAAAATAAAATTTTCTGCGGTGACAGGGTTTGCTGCCTGTTGGCTCTGCGGAAAATGAAAAACTGAAGAGGGAGAGTTGGAAAGGCGGGAAGGCAGTGGCGCAAGTGCAGTGGGATGCTCCCAAAAGCTTTCCTACTTGATGCTGGGGAGCGTTCCCGCTCGGGCTCCGTCGGTGCCGACGATACCATATGTGAAGACTACATTCCTGTTTGTTCCTGGAGATAGAGTAGTTACTCAACTGTAACAGGTGTTCTCCAGGAGCAGCAGGAATCAGTACTCAAAATATGGGTGACGTCGGCGCCGACGGAGCCCCCGTGCGGAGCATTTCCCCAGCTTTCAAAGAAAGTCTTTTGGAATTGCAGCGCGTATGCGCGGTCCCCTTCCCGCCCAAGGGTGCCATCTTGCCCAGTCTGATGACATAGCTAAAAGACAGCAAAATAGCAAAAATAAATCATATGACTGCAACTCCAAGGGGAGGAGGGAGGGTTGTGAGGACTGATTCCTGCTGCTCCTAGGGAAAACCTGTTACAGGTGAGTAACTACTCTTTATCCAGGACCAAGCAGGAAGTCAGCCCTCACATATGGGACTCCCCAGCTTAAGGCTACCGAGACCTCAAGCGGAAAAAATGAGCTCCCTCTAGCTCGTCAGTACGTAAGGAAGGAATCTTCTCTGAGAACGCCCCCGACCGGTAGCCCAACACCAGGGCCGGAGGGTAGGAGTTGCCTAAACCCCAAAGAGATTATGGAGTACCGCCTGTCCAAAAGCACTGTCCCTGCGGGACTCCCTCTCAAGGCAGTAATGGGCCGCAAAAGTCTGGCTTGAAGACCAAGTAGCGGCCCGGCAAATGTCTGCCAACGGAACAGAGCGGAGATGAGCCACTGACGCAGCCTTCGCCCTGACACGATGAGCCGTGACTCGACCCTCCAACGAGAGGCCGGCTGCCCCATAAGCCCAGGCGATACAGTCAGCGACCCATATGGACAAAGTACGCTTGGAAACAGGTAACCCCAATTTATTGGGGTCAAAAGAAACGAAGAGCTGAACAGCCCTTCGATGCTCCCACGTACGGTCAAGGTAGAAGGACAACGCCCTCCTACAGTCCAGGGTATGCAGGACCATCTCAGCCCGGTTGGTATGCGGCCTGGGAAAGAAGGTCGGAAGAACCACCTCCTGATTGAGGTGAAAAGGGGAGACAACCTTAGGGAGAAACTTCGGGTGAGTCCGTAAGACTACCCTATTCCTGTAGAACCTAGTGTAAGGGGGATCAGACACTAGTGCCTGAAGTTCACTTACTCGCCTAGCAGAGGTAAGAGCTACCAGAAACAAGGTTTTCCAGGAGAGAAAACGGAGAGGGCAGGTAGCCATAGGTTCAAATGGCGGACAAGTAATCCGCTGTAAGATCACATTCAGATCCCACTAAGGGGCGGGTGGACGCAAAGGAGGCTTAAGCAGGAGGCGGCCTCTGAGAAAACGAGTCACTAAAGGGTGGTTGGAAAGAGGCCTCCCGTCCACCAGCGAGTGGTGCGCTGAGAGAGCACTGAGGTGAACCCTGACAGAGTTGGACTTAAGGTCTAGATTGGAGAGGTAAAGCAAATACTGCAATACTACCGCTACCAAGCACGAAAAGGGATTCTCACTGTGCTGAGCACACCATGCGGAGAATCTACGCCACTTAAGAGCGTAGGATTTCCTGGTGGATTGCCGCCTAGAGGCTAAGACTACGTCTTCCACCTCTCTAGGCAGTAGTAGGGGAGCCAGGACTACCCTTTCAGCAGCAGGCCATCAGGTGAAGGGACTGGAGGTTGGGGTGCAAGAGAGACCCCTGGTCCTGAGACAGGAGATCGTGTTGAATCCCCAGAGGAAGAGGAGTGTCTACTGCCAGTTGCAGCAGGAGTGGGAACCACGGCTGCCTCGGCCACCTGGGGGCTATCAGAATCATGGAGGCCCCGTCCTTGAGGACCTTGAACAGCGTTCGGGACACTAGTGGCGTGGAAGGAAACGCATACAGTAGGCCTTGGGACCACGGAATCAGAAAGGCATCCGCTGCTACTCAGAGGATGCGGTTGTCTGGAACAGAATTCTCGGGAGTTGCCGGTTCAGAGGACTGGCGAAAAGATCCATGGTGGGGAGGCCCCCCACCTGAGAAAGATCTGCTGAACCACCAACGGATTCAATCTCCATTCGTGTGGTTGCAGGATCCTGCTCAGTCTGTCCGCCAGGTAATTTTCTTGACCTGGGAGGTAGACACAGCCTTGAGGAGGATTCCGTGATTGACTGCCCAAGAGCACAGTCGTTGTGCCTCCTGATAGAGAAGGAAGGAGCCCGTGCTTCCTTGTTTGTTCACGTAGAACATGGCAACTTGATTGTCCGTCTGGACCAGTACAGACTGGTGAGAGGTGAGGTGGGAGAAGGCTCTCAGAGCTAGGCGTATTGCCCGTAGCTCCAGGAAGTTTATCTGCTGAGCAGCCTCCCAAGGGGTCCAGAGACCCCTGAGTACATGCCCCTTGGCAATGTGCTCCCCAACCTAGAAGAGAAGCATCTGTCGTCAGCACTTGAGAATGCGGAGGGGATTGAAAACCGAGTACCAGATTCGGAAGATGAAGCCACCATTGTAGAGAGGAGACGAGCAAGGTGGATATTCTCACTGAGTCTGCAAGGCTCCCTGTGGCTTGATGCCACTGAGTTCGAAGGCTCCACTGAGCAGGCCACATGTGCAGGCGGGCATTGGGGGTTACATGAACCGTGGAAGCCATATGGCCGAGAAGTCTCAGGAATTGCCTGGAGGAGACCAGGGACTTGCTGTGAAACTGCCTGGCTACATCCATCAACCTGTGGGCCCTGTCCACTGGCAGAAAAGCCTTCGCCTGAAGAGTGTCTAGCCTTGCTCCTATGAATTCTAAAGTTCTGGGACGGGAGCAAAGTGGACTTTGAAAGCTGGGGAAATGCTCCGCACGGGGGCTCCGTCGGCATCGACGTCACCCATATGTGAGGACTGACTTCCTGCTTGGTCCTGGAGAACTTTTGTTAGCTTCCCTAATTTCTTTTAGCATTTCATCATCCTTCTCGTTATCCTGATGCATGGCCAGTGCAAGAGCATTGTGTGCCCTAGGCAAAACCTTAGCCTTATATCCCCCTTTACAGTTCACTTTTAGACCCAGCCTTCCCCCCCTCCCCCAAATCTTGATTATAATAATCAACTGTAATCATCTCAACACCATCCCTCCCAGAACAATTCTACAGAAATGTTTTGTAAATATGCATGAGGGAGATTTCAAAAAGCCACCGTTCGCATACTGCCTATTCTTCCTGTAAGTTAAGTATATACTGATGACTGAGTTTCTGTAGCTAACAAGACCCATTGCTTTGCTTTGACTGTAGCTGCTCTTTTCAGCACCCCCCCCCCCCTCCCCAAAGAAGGTGTTGCTCTAGGGAACTGCCTAGTCTGGCTAACATCTTAGCAGGCCCAGCCTGCAAGATGCTGTGAATGGACACTCATACCTTACTTTGTATGGCCACCATTTCCACCCTGGGCTCAACCCTGTGAAGAAGTGCTCTGGCACTCTACTCTCCTGTGAAGAAGAGTCCAGAGGGAGACCAGTAGATGACTCCTGAACAGAATATTATTCCTATCTGAAAGACTACCTCCATGACTGTACAGACTATCAGAAAAACACTCTGAAGAAGATGGTGCATATACATATGACTAGAAGACAAGGTCTGTGTGGGTTTCTTCTGCCTGTTGATACATGAAGTCTGATGCAGGCCAGTGCATCTTTCTATGCTTCCTTTTTTGATGCAATGGATGTGGATAATGGGCCAGCTGATATGGATGATTATGCCCTTTGAGATCTTGGCAGCGATATCCATGCCTCCAAGTACTGCTATGAACAATCACTCCGAGGTCCCTCTCCTGGTCCATGCACACCAACCTCTCGCCCCCTATCACATACAATTCTTTTGGATTTCTGCATTCCAAGTGCCTGACACTGTACTTCTTCGCATTAAATCTTAACTGCCAAGCATTAGACCGTTCTTGCAGTGTTTGTAGATCTTTCCTCATGTTGTCCAGTCCCTCAGAAGTGTTCACACTGTTGCAAATTTTCATCTCATCTGCAAATAGGCAGACTTTTCCATTCAGTCCTTCTGCATGATCACTCACAAATACATTGAACAATATCGGTCCCAGGATTGATCCCTGAGGAATGCCACTACACACCTTCCTTTCTTCTGAGAGTTCCATTTACCACCGCCTTCTGTCAGTCAACCAATTTCTGATCCAGTTCACCACCTTGGGACTTATCCCCAGGCTGCCCAGTTTATTGATAAGCCTCCTATGAGGAACAGTATCAAAGGCTTTAGGAACAGAATCATGGCAGATTCAAAAGTACTACAGCAGATGAACAGAACAAATACAGTTTCAGTGGCAGCCTTGGATTGGTTTAGCAGGACTCAAGGAAAGGACATTATCTGGTAACTAAATTGTCACCTTCCATATCGTCCTAGCTAGACCAGTCCAGACAAGTGGGATGTACCAAAGCTATACCACCAATGGGTGGGAAAAAGACACGGCAGCTGCAGGCCATGTCCACCCACACATGGACATCCAAGAGGTAATGTTTGACAAAAGTGTTAAGGATGCCCAAGTTGCTGCCCGACAAATGTCTGCGGAGGCTACTGAGCTCTGCTCTGCCCATGAGGATGCTTGTGCTTGGGTAGAATGGGTGAGCAGACCCTCCAGAACTAGCCGGTGCCATAACAGATACGCTGAGGTAACAGCCTCCCTAATCCAGCACCCCAAAGTCGACTTGGCCGCCACTTCACCCTTGCATGGGTCAGCAAAGAGCACAAAAAGATGGTCAGACTTACAAAGAATTCGTAACCTCCAAGTTCCAGAGAAGCACCATCCAGACATCCACAAGGCGAAGATCCTTATTCTTCTCCAATACTGCACCTTAGAGGAGGGAGGCAGGCAAACCATCTGGTTCACTTGAAAGAGTGAGCACTTTGGGCAACAAGGAAGGTACAGGCCGAATGTAAACAGCCTCACTTGAAAAGGACAGATAAGGATCTCGACAAGACAGAGCTGCAGCTTGGATATCCGCCATGGAGAACAAATTACAACCAAGACGACAGTCTTGAGCATTAAATCCTTCAAGGTAGCGAGCTTCAAAGGCTAAAAGGGGGACACCATTAGGGCCCTGAGCACCAGAGACAGATTCCAGGAAGGGATCACAGACCGAAGGGGAGGATGCAGACGTCAAACCCCTTGGAGAAAATGTAAGACATTTGGGTGCAAGGCCAAGGACTTGCCCACCATCAGACCACAGAAACATGCCAAAGCTGCCACCTGAACCTTCAGGGAGCTAAATGAGAGGCCCTTCCTTTTGCTGCAGAAAGGCCAATAGGAAGGACACCTTGTCCACCTCAGGATCCAAGTGCCATGCGCCGCATCAGCCCTAAAGAGACACCATACCTGTATGTATGCTAGCTTAGTAGACTTCCTCTGGGCACAAAGTATGGTAGAAATTACTTCTTGAAAGTAGCCTTTACGCGCTAGTAGTTTCCTTTGAAGGGCCATGCCATTGAAGGGCCATTGAAGGTGCCATTGAAGGGCCATTGAAGGGCCAGGGCCAAGCATTTCAACTCCCCCTGCATCGGGGTAGAGCATCACCACAGCTGACCTGCCTAATTGCTCCAGCTCAATCGGAGCTGTGGGAGGAGGAGCAGCAGCTCACAAAGAGCAGCCCGCGATCGGCGGGAAAATCGCCATTTCAACTCCCCCTGCATCGGGGTAGAGCATCACCACAGCTGACCTGCCTAATTGCTCCAGCTCAATCGGAGCTGTGGGAGGAGGAGCAGCAGCTCACAAAGAGCAGCCCGCGATCGGCGGGAAAATCGCCATTTCAACTCCCCCTGCATCGGGGTAGAGCATCACCACAGCTGACCTGCCTAATTGCTCCAGCTCAATCGGAGCTGTGGGAGGAGGAGCAGCAGCTCACAAAGAGCAGCCCGCGATCGGCGGGAAAATCGCCATTTCAACTCCCCCTGCATCGGGGTAGAGCATCACCACAGCTGACCTGCCTAATTGCTCCAGCTCAATCGGAGCTGTGGGAAGAGCAGCAGCAGCTCACAAAGAGCAACCCGCTCTCAGGCAGGCCCGCGCCTGTCGGGCCCGCGCCGGAGGGCCTCGCCAGAGGGCCCTTTGGCGTGGCCCTTAGGTAGTGGCCATCCACATAGGCATCATTCTATCTTAAACAACCTTGGAAAGAGTAATCACCCTGCACGCACCAGTTTGAAAAAGCTACAAAACGCTTCTAGATCATCGATTCTGCCAAAAATCGCAAAAGAATTACCACAAATAGAAAAAGAGACTTCACAAGGTATTGCTGAGCTCCTTTAGAGTTGAGCTTGCAGGGAACCACCGTTGAGACACCCCAGCAACTTACCATAAGTATTTTCAGCCAATATTGTTGCTTATAAACGAATTAACTTGAATAACCAAATCTTGCCGGACTATCCTAAACATTATATATTATTGTGCCACCTTACTAATTTTGGTAACAGCTCAAATCCTTTATACATAGATGCACTAATATTATACTGCTTAAATCGATCACAGTACTCAGCATTACTTATAGAAGAATACCTCACTATTAGCAATACCAACACAATTTAAGCTTTAACATTATCCTGTACGAACTTAGCCTTGTGTTTTAGCTACTGTTGCCAGTAGCTCTATTTAGATATACTCCTGAGTTTGTGTTTTAATTACTGTATTCTAATTACTGTTGTCAGTAGCTCTCTTTAGATATACTGTTTAGATATACTTTTAGATATACTGTTGTCTGTAGCTCTCTTTAGATATACTCCTGCCACCTGTGATTCATCGCAGATATATTACTGTTGTCAGTATCAGGTCTCAGATATATTACAGCTATCTATAACTCACTTTAGATATATTCCTGCCACTTTTGACTCACTCTAGATTTATTACTGTTGTCAGTAACTTAATTTGAAATATCACTGCTATCTGTGTATCATACCAGATTTATTACTGTTGTCAGTAACTCACATCTACTTCTGACGTGGCCTCTATATCAACCTACCACTACCTTCTAATATGTAACAACTGATTGTTCTACTGAGCAAGCCAATTTACATCTCTACACTAGTCATTAACTGTCCTTCCTACTGTTGTCAGTAATTATTTATATTATCCCATCAGAGAATACCACACCTCCTCTACACAACTCAACACCCCACCGAATCAGACACATTGGCTAACATACCTCTGATCCAGATTCAGAAAATGGCACACTCCAACATCATGTTTCCAAGAATATTATACACATTTATACTATTGACAATAATAACTAACCTATCACTAAGTCTAAACAGCAAAAATTACAGGACCATCCCTATAATACACAATCATACTCAATATGACAACCATATTGGACACACTCACCCAAACTACCCAAAGATAAACTACCATAGACTAATACACATAAAACAAACAAGTTCACCTCAAATTTGCAAGGAAACGTCCTCAAACTTATCCTCCCTATCATGCATTCTTATTAATGCACGATCAATGAAAAATAAACTCCCCATATTTAATGATCTAATAACAGATTCCAAACCAGACATTTTATGTGTCACAGAGACTTGGCTTTCTGAAACGGACACAGTCTACCTAAATCAACTTGATAATGAAAACTATGACCTTTTTTACAAACATAGGTCTAACAAAAAAGGCGGAGGAGTCCTAATGATGACGAAAAAGATATTAAATGCTAAATCAATTCAAACAAACATATCTAATAACATAGACACATTATTAATAAAAATCGGCCTCATGAAAATCTGCTTAATTTATAGGCCTCCAGACCAAAGTGCAGATTGCCTAGACTCCTTTATTGATCTCCTTAGCTCATCCACTGCACAAAACCCTGTAATCATGCTAGGTGATTTCAATCTCCCATCACTATCAACACATAACTCCAAATTATTTCTGGATGCTATATCAGATATAGATTACCATCAAATAATAAATACCGCAACACATATAAAAGGAGGAACACTAGACATGATTTTTCTTCCCGATGTACTCTTCAAACTAATCAACCCAAATTCCATAGCACTCACAGAGACACCCTGGTCTGATCATTATACTATCAAAATAGACCTCAAATATACTACTAATGTCAAAAACTATACATTAAGTGGCCCCACGTCAAAATTTAAAAAGTTTAATGAAACGGAATTCCTTGACTCTACAATCCCCCACCTCTTGCCATCCACATCAGATCTAGATGACGCTGTCAACAACTGGTACGAAACCATCAATAATGCAGCCAAAAGCAACCATACAAATAAACAAAGAAAACACCTCAAAACAAACAGTACACCATGGTTCAATAATACACTAAAACAAATGAAAAAAGAACTAAGAAAACACGAAACTAAATGGCGAAAATCTAAGTTGACTATACATAAGGAAATATATAATAACCATCTCATAAAATATAAAGAAGCACTAGATAGTACAAAGAAAAACTACTACGCAGCAACATTATCAAAATCATTTAACAGACCTCGAGAGCTATTTTCTATTGTCAGAAATCTTACCAATAACGCTCAAACTTCTAGCAATGAAATCACTGACATCTCAGTACAAACACTAGCCAATCACTACCAAAACAAATCAAAAAAACCTCAAATGTCACTAGATACAATTAACACCTTTCAGCAGCCTATTGACGAATGGTCAGACTTTTACCCCATTTCAAGAACGTCATTAAAAACTATCATATCTGGTCTCAATACCACAACTTCATACTTAGACCCATGCCCAGTATCATGGATAAAAAACACACTACCAACTCTTCTATCATTCATTCTTCCAATAGTCATTAACCCAAGGTTACCTTCCACAATCACTCAAGCACGCACAAATACGCCCAATTCTAAAGAATAGCAAATTAGATAAAACATCCCCAATATCATACAGACCCATCTCTAGCATACCATTTTTGGCCAAAATAATAGAAAAAGTTGTGCAATTACAGACACAGGAATACATAGACACATCTTATCCACTTGATGAGCAACAATATGGATTTCGACCCCGCCACGGAGTTGAAACACTACTTACTGTATTAATTGATACTCTCCTAAGAGGAATCGACAACCATAAACAAGCATTCATCCTCCTCTTCATTGACATATCAGCGGCCTTTGATAGTGTACATCACTCAATAATGCTCAGAAACTTAAAACAGATAGGCATAAACTCTACAGTATATAAATGGTTCACTTCCTATTTAAACAACAGAACTCAAAATGTACGAATAGGCAATCAAACATCAACTACATATAACCAAGAAATAGGTTTACCACAAGGATCTGCTCTATCAGCCCTACTTTTTAACATTTACATAAAACCGGTCTGCAATATCTTTAAAAAATTTGGAGTACAATATCACCTCTATGCAGACGATATTATGATGTACATTCCATTTACTATCCCTAACCTACCATTACAACTCCTCTCAGACTGTTATAACGAAATCACAATTTGGCTAAAAACTCAAAACCTCCATATAAACCATGCTAAAACCGAAGTCCTAATTGTAACAAAAAATCAATCATTTATTCCCCCAACCCATATAACTCTACAAGATCAAGAAATTAAAATAAAAAATGAAATAAGATATCTAGGTGTTATAATAGATACACACCTTACAATGGAAACACACATTAGAAACACCACAAAGAAAATCTATTTCAAACTTAAAATTCTCAAACAACTACGCCCGCTAGTATTTGTACAAGATTTCATTAATATAACACAAGCTATTATAACCCCTCACTTTGATTTTGCCAACCTAATACTTATGGGCATTTCAAAACAGAACATTAAAAGAATTCAACTAGCCCAAAATGCAACGGCAAGGATTTTATTAAAAATAAACTCACTCCAACACATAACACCAATACTAGCATCCCTTCATTGGTTACCAATACAGAGTAGGATAACATACAAAACAATAATTACCTCATTCAAAGCATTAAATGATATGGCTCCAACTACACTATGTAATTTAATATGCAAAGAAACACCTAAGACTACCCACAGAAAAGAACAATTAAATAAACTAAAGATTCCGAAGGACTTCATAAAAGCACATAAATTAACCAACAATAGAGCCTTCTCTCATATAGCTCCTACTATCTGGAACTCCCTACCAGAGGATCTACGATCTCTAACAGAGATCATGGAATTCCGCAAAAAATTAAAAACTTATCTATTCACCAAACACTATAACACCATGGAAAACCTTACACTCAACTTAGATAAAGGCTAAACAAGTAACCGACAACATAAAGCACAACCCTTCCACATAAATAGACCTCACACATAGCGCAAATGAAAAGATCTTCCAATCTCTTATGCCCTAATACCTTCATCTTGTATATAGTTGTATCTGTTATGTACTATATTATGTACGTTAACACCATTTTCTGTTAGTTAATTGTTTTAACTCAGTTCCAGTTAAATTTGTTTAATTTATGATACTTTAAGATGTTCTATGTATATCTAAGATGTTCTATGTAAAACAAATTTCGATTTGTTAATAGTTGTTATTTGTACACCGCAACTGATCTCTGGAAGATGCGGTATAAAAATGAATGTTAAATAAAAATAAATAAATAAAAATAAGCGAGAAGGAAGCTGAGTCCTCCAGGACAAATGGTCCCTGCCACAATAGCCCCCGAGACAGAGGCAGCCAAAGAGGCGCTTGAAGAAGCTGCATCAGTCTCCAAACCATGCTCTCCGCGGCCAATCCAGCACTATCAGAACAATCATGTCTGGGTGGTGCTCTATATGCTGAATCACATGCCACATCAGGGGCCTTGGAGGAAACAGCAGCCACTGACTGGGTCAAAGCTGGTTCAGGGCATCAACACCATCGGACCCCATCTCTGTGAGGAGACTGAAACGTGTCACACTTTGGCATTGGAGTGGGTTGCCAACAGATTAATTTTGGGGTGACTCCAGCAGCACAGAATCAACTGAAATGACTCTTGACTCAACTCCAACTCACCAGGATTCAGAGAGTGCCAGCTGAGAAAGTCCATTTCCACATTGTCCACTCCGGCAATGTGTTAAGCTGACAAGGCTAGGAGGTTTTTCTCTGTCTAAGCAAACAAGGGATCCATCTCCAGGCCCACTCTGGTGCCTCTTGTGCCATCCTGCCAATTGACATAAGCTACCACCATGGCACTGTATGAAAACACTTGGACTGCCCAGCCCTCAACTAGGGGCCAGAAATGCAGAAGAGCCAACCTGATGGCCCTCGTCTCGAGGCAGCTGATGGACCACATTGCTTCCCTGCAGTTCCAACGACCCTGAGCTGTACAATCTCGGCAATGGGCCCCCCCCAGCCTGAGAGCCTGGCATCCGTTGTCAGCAGGATCCAGGAGAAATCTTCCAGCGGTATGCCCTTCCTCAGATGACAGGTTTGCCATCACCACCGTAGGCTGGACCTCAACCTCAACGTGAGCGGAGGTCTGTGCTCGAACTCCTGGGAACTCGGGGACCACAGAGTCAACAAGGACTGCTGGAGTGGCCCCATTTCAGCACGCACCCACAGGACTATCTCTATGGTCGCTGCCATCAAGCCAAGCAGCTGAAGATAATCCCAGACTCCAGAGATCTGCTGCACACACACAACACCAGGCAATTCAACAGTCTTCTGACTTTCTCCTCTGACAGGAAAACTCTGCCCACTCGAGTGTCGAAACGAGCTCCCAGAAACTCCAAGGACTGGGAAGGTAAAAGCTGGCTCTTTTCCTGATTGATCACCCAGCTGAGGCTTTCCAAAAATGATACCATGTGACACTTCTGATAGGGAATGGGCTTGGATGAGCCAGCTGTCTACATAGGGTTTGACACAAATCCCTTGGCACTGCAACTGCCACCACTATGACATTTAAGAACATCCTTGGTGTGGTGGAGAGCCCGAAAGGAAGGATGGTGAACTGATAGCGAGAGCCAAGTACAGCAAAACGCAGATACTTCTGCTGATCCGCCAAGATTGGGATATGAAAATATGCCTCGGCCAGATCCAGAGAAGCCAAGAATTTCCCTCGGCTCACTGCTTGAATCATAGAGCGTAAGGTTTCCACCTGAAAGCACAGGACACACAAGTGCTCGTTGACCCCTTTGAGGTTCAGAATGGGCTGGAAGGAACAGTCTTTCTTTGGCACCATGAAACAGATGGAGTATCTGCCCTTGCCCTGCTCATTGGAGGGGATGTGCACCATGGCCTTTGGGCGAAGCAACTTGTCCAAAGTGGACCACACCGTGGCACCTTTGATCACAGACCCACAAGGGAACATAACAAAGGCATCGGGAATTGGCTCCTTTTATTCCAGAACATAGCCGAATTGCATGGTGTCTAGCACCCAGCAATCCTTGGTAACACAGCCCATTCCTGAAAGAAGAGGCGATCTGCTGCCCATTGGAGGCACCAGGGAATGGTCCCCCAAACCTTTGTTGTGTGGCCTGGGAGGGTGCTCCTTTGGATGGGGCAGAGTCCCTGGGTCCATGTGCTCTATGAAAGGATTGAGAATGAGCCCAAGGCCCCGAAGTAGAGGGAAAGTCTAGTTACTCACCTGTAGCAGATGATCTTCGTAAACAGCAGGATCAGTCTTCACAAATGGGTGACATCCTCCGATGGAGTCCACGTGAAAACACTTCCCAGCTTCCAACAGGAAGCCTTTGGGAGCATCACTCTGCACATGCATGCATGCCTTCCCAGAGGATTCTCTTCAGTAAGGTTCATAGCAGAGGGAAAAACTACAACTCACAGGGGAGGAGGGCACGCTGTGAAGACTGATTCCCGCTGTTCCCAATCAGCTGCTACATGTGAGTAACTATGCTATCTCCAGGAACAAGCAGGAATACAGTCTTCACATATGGGACTCCCCAGGTCCAGGGTACTGGAAAAATGGCAAGGAGTAGGACCCGTTGCAAACAGGGGGGAAAAAAAGCACTGAAGAACCTGATGGGGAGTCCAGGGGATCTAAAACTCAGCTTCCCCAATACACCCTAATCGAGATGACAGTGGCAGTAGCCTGGATGGACAGAGAGCCAAAGGAGGTATAGCTAAGTCCCAAAGAGGTGCTGGAGTACGGCTTGGCCAAAGTCACTGTCCTTATGAGAGTCCTTGTCCAGGTGGTAATGGGCTGCAAAGGTGTGAACTGAGAACCATGTGGCAGCCCAGCAGATCTCCGCTATGGAGACAGAGTATAAGTGGGTTATGGATGCGGCCATAGCCCGGACATGGTGAGCAGTAACATGACCCTCCAATATTCGACCCGCCTGAGTATATGCAAAGGATATGCAGTCTGCCACACAAAAATAAAGAGTATGTTTGGTCACAGGAAGACCAAGTCATCTAGGATCAAAAGAAATTAATAATTGTGAGAATTTCCTGTGTACCTTGGTTTTGTAAAGCTCATTTGCAATCTAGAGTATAAGCGCAGCCTCAGCCCGAGATGCATGTGGCCTGGGAAAAAAGGTTGGAAGAATGACGGAGTGGTTAAGGTGGAAAGGAGAGACAACTTTTGGGAGTAAACACAGATGCGTTCTCTGGACCATCCTGTTGTGGTGAAAATGTGTATAAGGAGCATGTGACACTAGGACCTGTAGTTCGCTGACCTGGCGAGCTGAGGTGAGCTCAACTAGGAAGGTAACCTTCCAAGTAAGAAGCTTGAAGGAGATGACAGCGAGAGACTCAAAAGGAGGCTTGAGAAGCTGAGCAACAGGGCCGTATCAGCAGCTCAGTCAAAAGGAAACCCTGCATGAAGAGGGCTATCAATGGATGTATGGAAACTGGTTTTCCATCAATCCCCTGATGAGAAGCCGAAATGGCACCAAGGTGGACACGAATGGAATTGGTTTTGAGACCCGTAGAGGAGAGATGGAGAAGGTACAGCAGGAGAGACTCCTCCAGACAACTGTAGGGGTTGAGTGTGTGCTGAGCGCACCAAACTGCAAACCGGCACCACTTAAAGGCATAGGCGTGGCACGTGGAGTCTTTCCGGAAAGCCAAGAGGATATCCTTAACAGTGTCTGGCAAAATGAGTTTGGTAAGGACTACCCTCTCAGCATCCAAGTTGTCAAGCGCAGCATGTGGACACTGGGATGAAGCAGCGCCCCCTGATTCTGCAAAATCAGGTCTGGGGCAATCCCAGACAAAGAGGCTGATGCTGAACTAGACAAAGAAGTAGGGGAAACCATGGCTGTTGGGACTAGAAAAGGGTTACCAGGATCATGGTGCCCGTCGGCCTGCAGTTTGAAAAGTGATTTGGCTATTAGCGAAATGGGCGGGAATATGTATGGCAGACCCGTTCCCCAGTGAAGGAGGAAAGCATCTGGGGACTTGACAGTATGGAGATGGCATCCTGGAGCAAAAGTGAGGGACTTAAACGTTGAGCGGGTTGGCAAAAAGGTTGATCTCCGGGATTCCCTATAGCCGGAAGTCGTGATAGGCTATTCTCCGATGAAGAGTCCATTTGTGAGGTCAAAGGACCCAATTGAGACTATCCGCGAGAACATTCTTATCGCCTGGCAGGTAAACGGTTCAGAGAACCATTCCATGAGCCAGGGCAAAGGACCACAAGTGGACCGCTTCCCGGCAGTTGAGGCGAGAGCCCATGCCTCCCTATTTGTTGACATAAAACTTAGCAACCTGGTTGTCTGTCTGAACCAGGATAGATTGAGACTGAAGAATGTGACTTTGGGCTCTTTTACTTCTGTATCGCCGATTCCACTACCATGAAGGTGTGCGGGAGCTGGGTCTTTTGGAACCCCAGGCCGCACTGGACCCTATACATGGCATTGATGCGTTTGCTCATGATGGGAACTGAGGCTGGCGTCTCCTACATGCGGAGGAGCAGCCGGGATAGAATGGGAGGTACTGGGATCGTAAGACTCCTGGTGTGGGGACTCATACTGTAAGATATCAAGTTCCTCAGCCTGCGTGGCCAGCTTGAGGGCCTGTGCCATGTCCCGCACGAACACCAGAAAAGACGTGTCCTCGGAAGGTGAACGCATCTGGGAGGTGGGTGGGGACGGGTCCGAGGGAAGGTCCCTGTGAGCACGGGTCTCTGGGGAGGTATCTCCGTCTGACTCCCAGCCCGAGAGGTCCGAAAGGGAGTCCGAGTCAGGCTGGTTGCCCTATCCAGAAGCAGAGGCCCACTTGGAGCCAGAGGCCTTGGAAGACCTCGCCCCCGAGAAGCGGGATGGCGAAGACAACCAGTGCTGGGGACCCTCACAAGGCCCATGGCTCTCGGGGGTTTCCAGGGTGGGTTTAGGTGTCCTTCTCAGGGGAACCATGGTCTCAAGGCATGAGCTAGTCATGCTGGGCAGCTAAGGCGACAGAAACGCTGCGCTCTAGTGCCAGCATTCGGGATCCCACATGGACGTGGGTGCCTGCAACGCCGACACCGGGGTCACCGGGTCTGGCGTGGAAGAGGAGAGGGGGTCCTCACTGGGATGACCCTCAGGAGACTGGGTGCCATCATCGAAGGCCTCCGTGTCTGTACAAGGTACCTTTTGAAGCTGCTCTCTGTCCAACTCTCGGGAACGCTGTGCGACCGAGCACGGGAACGTTCGCACTTGTCCGGAGACCCCGACAACGACTTTGAGGTCGTCTTCTTGCGCCTCTCCACCTCAGGGGACTCCAGATGGGAGTGCTGCCTGGAAAGCGGAGCCGCGGCAAAGGATCCCACAAGCAGAGGGACAGCCGAGGATGCCTCCGTGGATTCCAGGGCTGCCTTACGGAAAATGTTGTCGGACTTCTGCTTATGACTTAGCAGGACCTTGGTGGACATTTTCTTACATAGAAAGCAGAGCTCCAGATTATGGTTGGCCCCCAGACACCGGAGACAGCAGTCATGGGTGTCTGTGAGCGACATGTTCTTGGCGCATCTGTCACATTTTTTAAAACCAGTGGCCTTTGGGGCAAAAAGGGCCCCTGCTAGGTCGAAGACCCTCGAGACCTGCGGTTGAAAAGGGCACGAAAAGGCCTGTAAGAAAAAAAATGTCCAACCCCCCCAAAAAAAACTGGAATAAGGACGTCCCTTCGTCTGTGGAAAAGGGAGTGAAGGGAAGGATGGAAGAGGACCGGTGCTACTGGAAAAAGAGAGGACCAGAGGCCAAAAAAGAAAACAGTTTTTCCGAGGGACGAGGACGTGCGTCCGAAGGGCTCCACGGAAAAGAGAGACTGAGCAAGATGGCACCTTTGGGTGGAAGAGGACCACGCATGCGTGGCAGCAATCCCAAAGGCTTTCTTGAAAGCTGGGGAATTGCTCCGCGTGGGCTCTGTCGGTGCAGACGTCACCCATAAGTGAGGACTGAATTCCTGCTTATTCCTGGAGAAAGACGAAGACATCCAGGGTGCGAAGATAGGCCATGACTATCACCAGACATTTTGTGAAGACTCTTGGGCTGGACGCCAGGCCGAAGGGCAGGACCCGATACTGGTAGTGCCTGCCGTCGAACATGAAGTAGAGGTATTCCCTGTGAGATGGGTGAATGAGGATGTGCATCCTTTAGATCCAGAGAACAGAGCCAATCGTTCCTCTGAAGGTAGGGCAGTAGGGGTTCCTAGAGAAACCATCTTGAACTTCTCTCGTACTAGGAGCTTGTTGAGGTTCTAGAGGTCTAGAATAGGAAGAAACACCTCTGATTTTTTGGGGATAAGGAAATATTGGGAGTAAAACCCCAACCTTTCCTATCACAGGGAACAAGTTCTATCGCACCATCCCTCAGTAGGGTGATGACTTCCTGCAGTAAAGGACACCGATGGAAAGGTTTGAGAGGACACTTCCCTGGAAAGAAGGGAGGAAGTAACTGGGCAAAATGTAACTGATAACCCCTGAGGACAAATTGTAGAGTCCAGGGCTCTGACATTATGAGGGGCCACCTATAAGCAAAATGGACAAGTCTGCCCGCTATGTGAGTAGGCTGTGGCCCCTTCAGGTGACGAATGGTAATGCTCTCCAGAAGGTAGTCAAAAGCTAGCCCTAGATTGGGGTTGGCTGAGGCTTACTAGGCTTGGGCCTGTTGGGTTGACGAGGAGCCTGAGCCTTCTGCTAACTCTGGTGAGCGTGATAGTGTAAGCAGGATAAGAGGTATAATACTTTTTCTTAGGGTAAAAGGCTTTTTTAACAGAGGCCTTCTTCCTAGAAGGATCAGCTGTCTTAAAAGAGAGATGATTCATGTTAAGGTCATCAGTCTCTATTTCACCAGCCTTCTCCCTCCAGCTTTTACCAAAGAGGTTCTCACTTCAACAGGGAATGTCTGCTAGCTTGTCTTGGACTCACTGTTCGAGGTCCGAAGACTGCAACCAAGCCATCCTTCTGGCCCCAATGCCCACCACTGCAGCTTTGCTGGTAGACTTAAGAGTCAAAAGCTGCTCTGGTCATAAACTTGAAACAGTCTTGACCATGCTGGACTAGGGAATGATAGCCGTACAGCTTCTCTGAAGGAATTATGGCAGAGAACTCAAGATCCTTCACAATGTCTCTAAGGAACATATTCATATAAAGCATGTAAGAATTAATGCGGCAAGCCAACATTGATGCCTGGAGTTGAAGCTTTTAGAATCCCGGGAAATTGGGAACCCTGTACATGGTGTCTGGCCTTTTACTGACCAATGGAACCGAGAGGGGTCTCTCACATCCTAAACATGAGGTCCTGCAGAATATGATGAACTGGAAGAGTGGCAGCCTCTTTTGGAAACGAGTGATACTGCGATATTTTCAGTTCCTCGGCTCTTGTTCCATCTCGGTGCCTATAGAGACAAGAGCACCTTGGCCATGTCTCAAAATCATGGAAGGACATGCTGGGTTTTGGCAACACTCGTGAGACAATGAAGGGTCCCAATGGCACATCACAGTGCCTCAGTGAAACAGGAGACTCGGCCTCCGATTCCCAGGCATCAGAATCGGAGAGGAAGTCAAAATAGCAACAGTCATCATATCTCGATTGCCAATCCAATGCCGATGCCTCAAGGCATCAGAACCATAGAAGTTTGAGGGCTGTTCCTCCTGTGGCCAATGGGACTCAGCTTGTTCCAGGTTTGGCACTGACCCCAAAGGTCCAATGGCAGCGGTTCAAGACTCTGCATCGAGATCTAGGCTGCCGAGGGTCTGGAAGTCAATGATTCTAGGCTCTGTATCGAGACCTGGGCTCCCAAGGGCCTTGAGGCCACCAGCACGGATGACGCCAGGAGCATAGCCAAATTCCACTCAATGGATAGCATGCGCTGCTCAAGCAATATGGAGGATGTCTGGGTGGACTCTAATCCAGGACTCTGGACCACTGTTCCAGACAATGGAACCGGAGACTCTCCAGAGGCCGAAGCCTCGGTAGCAGTCCAGTGCCCCTCAAACTTTGGAGGTGCATTCCTCAAGCAGGGGCTGCTTAGCTGGCCATTCACGGTTCTCAACTTCATAGTCCTACTGAGGCAGGCTCCGGTATCGATGTCCAAGGGATTGATCCCGATCCTCGACGTTGAAGAGTGAGTTGCTGATGCGGCGTCAGTGGTCAATTGCATGTCTCCCATACAGCAGCCTCTGGGTTCCGAAGGAGCACGGGAACCATGCAAAGAACAGAAGCACCGGGCGTTGACACCGATGAGGCGTGTGCTGAGGGCACCGAGTCAGATCCAGAAAGACACACGTTGCTTTTCCTGTTTTTTTAAAGCCTTTTTTGTCATTTGCTGACACAGGTTACAAGAGGCAGAGTTGTGGTCAAGCCCGAAACACTGCAGGCACCAATTGTGCTTGTCGGTAACTGAAATGGTGCGGTTGCAGTAAGTACATTTTTTAAAACTTCTGGCTGGCTTCTCCATGTTAGGAAAAACAGCCGTTGCCAGGTCAAAAGACTCAATGGCGGCCAGAACAGACAAAAAAAAACCTGTGGAAACCGCGAGGTAAAAAAGAAATAAAATAAAATAAAATTTTTTAAAAAAAAGAGTGCCAAAAAGGGCACCAACATTATCGAGTGACAGTCTCATAGGTAGACAAGAAGGCAAAAAGAAGAAAAAGGATCCGGAAGAGCACAAAAGAAAAAGTTTTATCTGCAGCGTCAGGACGAGCGTCCATTAGGCTCCATGGAAAAACGAAGACTGAAGAGAATCTTGTGGGAAGGCATGCACCGCATCCATGGAGCGATGCACCCAAAGGCTTCCTATTGGAAGCTGGGGAGTGTTACCACGCAGGCTCTGTCAGAGGACGTCACCCATATGTGAAGACTGCATTTCTGCTTTTTCTAGATATACTAAGGTCTTCCAGGTCGGTAGTGACGATAGGCCTGAGATTTCCAGGAATCCGGTCAGCGTGCCCATTGTGGTAGGGTGGAGGCTGACAAAAAAAGGGACACTAGCTCACTTCACAGGCCCCCTCCAGGACCTGTCTTCCAAGAGGTGGTAAGATTTTGTCTCGCCTAGGTCCTTCACCAGTTTCTCCAAATCAATTCCAAACAGGAGCTTCCCCTTAAAGGCCAGTTGAGACAAACATATTTTGGAGGATGCGTCCCCTGCCCAGTGACGGATCCAAATCCAAAGCCATTACACAGTCATCAGGACACCATCCCTGGCCGCCAAGTGCACCAGGTCATACATGGGCATTAGGAAAGGAAGGCCATAGCTGATTTCAAGAGAGTAGTAGTATTATCAGGCTTAAGAGACTGAATCCACAGGAGCAGGGCTCGAGATGTCAAGCTGGTACATACCCCCAAAGTTGTAGAATAGCCACTGTCATGGCAAAATGGTTATTCAGTAAGGAATCAATCTTGCGGTCCAGAACATCCTTTAAGGCCGATCCGCCTTCCATGGGAATAGCGGTCCATCTGATAACCGCTGTGACCTGTGCATCCATCTTGCGAATGTTAAACCACTCGTCACGCTCTTCCTCTGGGAGAGAATAGATTTTCTTATAGACCCTTAACCTTTTAGGCAGGCAGTCGGGCGAGTCCCACTCAGACCAGATCTTATCTTTGATCACCTTCAGGAACAGGAAGACAGGTATACTTTCAACTCCTGCTCCATGCCGGAAGCATCTGTCAGGTTCAAGGCAGATGAGACCCTGGAAATCAAAGCTGTCAGCTCCTCCTTCCAGAACAGGCAGCTTTCTGAAGGTGAGAGGAGGTCCTCATCCATATCAGGGCTCAATACCAATTCACCTGGTTCTGAAGCATAGTCATCTTCAGGGAGTGTCCTGCGCTGGGGACACTTAGCCAAAGGTAATTGAACAGAAGACTGCATTCAGGGGCACCTAAAGACCACAGGGTCTGAATTTCCATGTCAGAAGGACCAGGCCTGTTGTAAAATGGAAAAGAATTCCAGGGAGGATAATCTGGACTCCAGAAGTTCTCCTTTGGAAAAGGCACCCCGACATCAAGGGGCATAACTACCACAGACACTCTAGAGGATAAAGAGCAGCTCACGGCATGGTCACCGGATTCTCTGACTGGCTGAGCATCCTTACCCTTAGTGCCATCTTGAACCTCCTGCCCGGAGGCCGGAAAGGGCAGACTAACTGTATCCCCCGGCTGAGAGGGGGGACAGCAAGCCCTCCGGGGGCAACTCAGAAGCTGCCATACAGTAAAGGCAGAGTCTAGAAGCCAAGGATGAAGCTCCTTGCCTGCCACAGGTCAAACACTTCCTGGAAGAAGACAGAGTTAGAGTAAGTATCACAACAGTGTGTTCTAAGGCTGCAATGGCCTGCAAGCATACACTAACTGTGCTTTTATGTAATGCATGTTAAGGTGCTAGGGAAGAAATGCATGTTAGGACAGTGCGACTCCCAGGCACACAATAGGCAAAAACGTTACTAACGCGTGCAGAAAACAGCAGGAAACCCACACACAGCGCCAACGGTCATTAGCAGTCTACCCCAAATTGCGTCCTTCAAAGACAAAACCGGGAGCCTCAAACAAGGATGACGACACAGTTAAAGTCTTAGTAGTTACCCCATGAGCCCCAGGCATAGGATCTGTGCCGGGTTCAGTTCAACTCCCCTGAAACTACTTCACTAGCTGGGTTTATTTTAACAGCACTTTGTGAAAGGTGGCTAGCAGGCAGATCCCTCCGAAAGCCTTCTCTAAACTTTGGGAGAGAGCAGGGGGAGAAAGGAGGAGGAGGAGGGAGGGGCGTTGAGGTTGTGTGAGGCTGCTGTATTCTTCCAGATCCTTCCAATTTATGGCTACTCAACAGGTTCTTATCATGATACAGAAGTGAAGCTGAACCAATTTTCCCTCCTCCTGTGGCTACTGAAAAGACTACAGTGTAGTGGAGCCTCCCACATCACACTGAAGTGAGTCTCACCTTTATAGGGCTTAAAGTGGTCATTCGCGAGTGTTTAATCAATCTCTTCTCCTCTCAGTCTTCAGATTTTCTATGGAGGAGAAAGCACAGTTACTTACCTGTAACAGGTGATCTCTGGGAACAGCAGGAATTAGTCCTCACATATGGGTACGTCGGTACCGACGGAGCCTGCGCGGGAAAGCTCCCCAGCTTCCCAGAAGGAAGCTTTTGGGGCCTCCCACTGCACATGCGCGCTGCCTTCCCGCCTTCCTGACCAGCTCTCCTCAGTTCGAGTTTATAGCTGAGACAATAGAGAGAGGAAAGGAAGATAGATAGAAGATACAACTCCTAGGGGAGGTGGGTGGGTTGTGAGGACTAATTCCTGCTGTTCCCAGAGATCACCTGTTACAGGTAAGTAACTGTGCTATCTCCAGGAACAAGCAGGAATAAGTCCTCACATATGGGGACTCCCTAGCTAAGATGCCTGGGAGATCCCGTTCCAAGGGTTCGCCATCTTCGTATGGATCTCAGGCATCCATCCTGGGAAGGTGGGCAGGAGTTGTTCAAGTATGGAACAGGTGTTTGAGGACAGCCTGACCAAACAAGGCATCCCGGCGGGAGTCCTTGTCCAAGCAGTAA
The DNA here is from genome assembly GCA_033557465.1 of Ichthyophis bannanicus. Lineage (NCBI taxonomy): Eukaryota > Metazoa > Chordata > Amphibia > Gymnophiona > Ichthyophiidae > Ichthyophis > Ichthyophis bannanicus. The sequence continues at coordinate 170,779,380 of CM066040.1, read as the reverse complement.
TGGGCTGTGAAGGTATGATCCGAGGCCCATGTGGCGGCTCGACAGATCTGATCTATGGAGACAGAGTGAAGATGAGCCATAGAAGTGGCCATGGCTCTCACATTGTGAGCTGTGACATGGCCTTCCAGAGAAATATTCTTATTCTGGTAAGCAAAGGAAATACACTGAGCAATCCAATTGGAAAGTGTACGTTTGGAGACTGGAAGTCCCAAATGAGAAGGATCAAAAGCCACGAAAAGTTGGGAAGACTTTCGATGTGGCTGAGTCCTGTTGAGGTAAAAGGCAAGAGCTCTTTTACAATCTAAAGTATGAAGGTTCCTCTCTGCACTGGATGCATGAGGAGCTGGAAAAAAGACAGGTAGATATACCTCCTGATTAAGATGAAAAGGCGAGACCACTTTGGGCATAAAGTGGGGATTCGTCCTTAGGACCACCTTATCATGATGAAACCTGGTATAAGGTGGATGAGCCACTAAGGCCTGTAGTTCACTGATGCGGCGAGCCGAAGTGACTGCAATAAGGAAAAGGACCTTCCAGGAAAGAAATTTCAAGGAGGTAGAAACCAACGGTTCAAAAGGTGGCTTCATAAGCTGACCTAGAACTAGGTTCAAGTCCCATGCTACCGGAGGAGGTCGGATGGGAGGCTTAGTTAGAGTCAGGCCTCTCATGAATCTTGCAACAAGCGGATGAGAGGAGACAGGTTGTCCATTTATAGGTTTTAAGGATGCTGCAATAGCACTCAAATGGACTCTTACTGAATTCGTCTTAAGGCCTGCATTAGAAAGATGCAGGAGATAGTCTAGTAGAGAATTCAAAGGAAGTGCTAGAGGGTCAAGACCCTGTTGAGCACACCAAATGGAAAAGCGTTTCCATTTGAAAGCATAGGAACGCCTCATGGAGGGTTTCCTAGAGGCATGAAGGATATCTTTCACTGGTTGAGAAAGATTGAAGTCATGAAGGCTTAGGCCTTCAGTAACCAAGCTCTGAGGTGTAAGGACTTGGGGTTTGGGTGCCACAAAGTCCCTTTCTCCTGAGAGAGGTGGTCTGGCGCAGCTCCCAGGTCCAGGGAGGGTCCCTGGGAGAGATGCAGAAGTAGAGGGAACCACACTTGGCGTGGCCAGCGTGGAGCTATGAGGATCATCGATCCGTGATCCCTCTGGAGTTTGAACAGAGTCTTGGGAATCAAAGGAATGGGTGGAAAGGCATATAGGAATTCCTGACCCCCAATGCAGGAGAAAGGCGTCGTTGGCCTGAGCTCCCTGACACGGAGTCCTGGAACAGAACCGGGGAAGTTTGGCATTCCACGGACTTGCAAAGAGGTCTATGTCCGGGGTTCCCCATTCCTGAAAGATTCTGCCTATCTGGTCCATATGTAGGGACCATTCGTGTGGAAGCAGAACTCGACTGAGTCTGTCTGCCCGAGAGTTTTGAACCCCTGGAAGATATACTGCCAGAAGATGAATTTGATGCTCTCTGGCGAAGGCCCATAATCTGAGAGCTTCGTTGCAAAGCGACAGAGAGCCTGTCCCTCCTTGTTTGTTTACGTAGAACATGGCCACCTGATTGTCTGTCTGAACTAGGACGGTCAGGTTGACAAGGAGGGTATGGAAGACTTTGAGGGCAAAGAAGATTGCTCGCAGTTCCAGGAGGTTGATGTGAAGGGTGGTCTCCTGCGGAGACCAAATACCCTGAGTGGAGAGGGATTGTAGATGGGCTCCCCACCCTGTTTGGGAGGCATCTGTTGTGAGGGTTGCTTGGGGCAACAAAAGTTGGAAGGGGGCCCCCCAACAACAGATTCTTGGTGGACATCCACCATTGGAGGGACCAAAACAGACGCTTTGAGGTGAGTATTTGGTCGGAGAGCGCTCCTGATGCTTGGGTCCACTGGGTGGCCAAGGTCCATTGAGCTGCTCTCATATGAAGACGAGCGTAGGGCACCACGTGTACCATGGAGGCCATGTGGCCCAGAAGTCGCAGCATTTCTCTGGCTGTCAAGTGACTGCTGGACTGAGCTTGGGAGGCCAAGCACAGCAGGTAGGCCCTTGCAGTGGTGGTGTCCAACTGGGCCCCTATGAATTCTAGAGACTGAGTAGGGGTAAGTTGAGACTTGGGAAGGTTTACCACCAGTCCCAGATACTGCAGAAGGTGCCTTGTGCGGTCCAGGGAAATCTGGGCCTCTGACTGAGATGGAGCTCGGATGAGCCAGTCGTCCAGATATGGGAATACAAAAATTCCCAGACCTCTTAGAAATGCGGCAACAACTGCCATGCATTTGGTGAACACTCTTGGAGCAGAGGCTAGACCGAAGGGAAGTACTCTGTACTGGAAATGTTTTCCCTGAAACAGAAATCTTAGATATTTTCTGTGGGATGGGTGGATGAGTATATGTGTGTACGCATCCTTGAGATCTAGAGAACAAAGCCAATCCTGACTCTGAAGGTATGGAAGGAGAATGCCTAGAGAAAGCATTTTGAATTTCTCCTTGTACAGAAATTTGTTCAATTCTCTCAGATCTAGGATAGGTCTGAAACCCCCTGTCTTCTTTGTTATGAGAAAATAAGGGGAGTAGAATCCTGTCCCTTGTTGAAGAAGAGGAACCTCTTCTATTGCCCCTTGGGCAAGGAGAGAAGAGACTTCCTGATCCAAACAGGTCCAGGAAAAATGGGGGAGAATTGAAGTGCCTCACCATGGTATATGGAGGAAGGTCGGAAAAATGAAGTTTGTAGCCCTCTCTGATGATAGAGAGGGTCCATTGCTCTGATGTGATTTGCTCCCATCTGGGAGCAAAGTGAGCTAACCTTCCGGGAATGGTGAGGGGCTCTGGTTGTTCTAGAGCCAGAAATGTTAAGTTCTCTAGGGGCAAGTCAAAACCCCTGAGGGGGTTGAGCCTGCTGAGAAGTGGTAGACGCTGCAGGCTTTGACTTTGCCTGTTTAGGTTGCTGACGTTTAGCAGCAAAACGAGGCTGAGAAGATTGCTGGCCAGTATTTGTGGAAAATCTGGCCTTCTTGTAGTAAGGCCTCTTGAAAGACTTTTTCTTGGCAGGAGTAGAGGTAGACTTAGAAAGTCTATCTAAGGTAGCATTTTCTGCGTCCATTTGAGTGGCTTTAATTTGCCAGTCCTTACCAAATAAGTTCTCACCCGTACAGGGCAGATTCCGTAAGCCATCCAGGACCCAGGGTTCTAGGTCAGAGGCCTGGAGCCAAGCAAGTCGTCGGGCTGCAATAGCAATGCCCGAAGCTCTACCGGCACCCTCAAAGGAATCAAAAGCTGCTCTGTTGGAGAACTTAGAAACATCTAGAAGCTGCTTCACCAGAGAAATGAACTCCTCTTTTCTATCCTCAGGGATAAAGGAGGCAAAATGTCGTATCTTTAGGGCAAGTTCCCTGAGAAACATGCCCATATACAGACTGTAAGAATTAATCCTGGCTATAAGCATAGTAGCCTGGAAAATTTTCTTGCCAAAAGAGTCTAGGGTCTTACATTCCCGTCCTGGAGGGGTAGAAGAGTGCCTTTTGGTACTCTTAATCTTTTTCAGTGCAGACTTCACCACAATGGAATGGTGAGGCAACTGAGTCTTTTGAAAACCAGGAGAAGGAGGGACCCGGTACATGGTGTCCAACCTACGAGAATAAGGAGACAACGTTAGAGGAGCCTCCCATAAGTCCATCAAGTGTTCTTGAAGGATTTCATGGATAGGCAGGGTGACTGCCTCTTTAGGAACCTTAGGGTATCCTAAAATATCCAATTTCTTTGACCTAGGTTCTTTTTCAGAGGATGTGGTAATAGAAAGTCCTTTAGCTAGTTCAATAATGAAGTCTTGAAAGGACAAATCCTCTGGTGGAGACATTCTCCTCTTTGGGGAAGAGGGGTCTTCATGAAGAACTAGAGACAGCTCATCAGAGTCCTCAGAGGAGTCAAAATCCTCACAAGAAGCAGAGTATTCTCTATTTGCTTCCAACGCACGATACGCATACCGATCGGTATCGACATCGGGTGTACCGGGTATGGGATCGGGATCGGTATCGGGTGAAAACCCGGATCCGGCATGCGGAACCGATGTGCGTTTGGAAGTCGATGGTCTCGGTTCCGGTATGGGAGACGATACCGGAACCGGACCCGGTACCGAGGGCGTCACAGCATTAATAAAAGCCAGCATGGCCTGCTGCATGGTCTGAACAGTATTGCTCATAGACGCCACTGCTGTCTGGATGTCGGTACCGGTATGGGCTGGTACCCCAGAGCAGTCCAACAGGTGATCAGTCGAGGCCGTGCCATCGATGTCAACCTGTAACCCCATAGATGGTGCTTTGGAAGCCAGAGCTTCCCGCCGGGGTTGTTTGGCTGGGGCAGGATCCTCAGACTCAAAAGTGAGAGCCTCTCGATGCTTTGAAGGAGATTTGCTCTTTGAGGACCTGCCCGCAGAGGGTTTGGTTACCTGAGATCCATCCGGAGAGGAAGACCTGGATGACTGTGATGCTGGATTATCTGAAGCAAACAGCACATGGAATTTGTTGGCCCGGTTCTGCAACCCACGTTTAGACATCTGGGAGCAGGATGGGCAGTCCGGAATGGAGTGGTCAGGTCCCAAACACTTAAGACACCATTCATGGGTGTCTGTGACAGAAATAACAGCACTACACTTGGTACACTTCTTAAAACCAGGGGCTGGTTTCTCCATGAGGAGAATTTGTGTAGGCCTGAGGCCTAACCGAAGTCACCAAGTTGTGCAGAATAAAGATTTTTTTTTTTTAAAAGAAAGAAAAGAGAGACCGGCGGTACCGGTTTCGGTATGGGGAAGGCAGGTACGCGGTCTAAAGAAACAAACTAAAACAATAATTTCTTCAGCAGTGACAGGAACACGACCTGCTGGCTCCGCGGAAAAAGAGAAAACTGAGGAGAGCTGGTCAGGAAGGCGGGAAGGCAGCGCGCATGTGCAGTGGGAGGCCCCAAAAGCTTCCTTCTGGGAAGCTGGGGAGCTTTCCCGCGCAGGCTCCGTCGGTACCGACGTACCCATATGTGAGGACTTATTCCTGCTTGTTCCTGGAGATAATCCATCCACCATCTGCTAGAGACAAAGAAATACTGTAAGGACCTCTAGTGGCTGAGGCGGATAGAGGCACAGGAGTGATGTCATTGAAACTTGGGCTTTTCATTGGTTCTTTGTCCCCACCAATCTGCTGGTAGAGGAACACAACCCCCAAGGACTTTATTATAGATCCAGCAAATTCTGCTTATTGCAGCAAGTGGACCTAAAAATATTATAGATTTAAAGTAGTATTTCAGTATTACTGATAGTAATAATGTTCATGTTAAAATGTGCCCAATATTTTATTTCTATGATATCCTTAAAAATAACTTTAAAAAATAAATTGTTATTCACAGTTTAGAGGTACTATTTACACAGAAACAGTAGTGTGCTGATCAAATCCTCCACAGTGAGCCTTGCATTCAGAGCAGTACAATAGAGAGAGAAGGAGGCATGGTACCTAATAGCTTTAAAAAAAAAATTCCCACACTGGGCTTATACTAGTTGGATACAGAATATCCCCATCACCTGAGCTACCAGACCCTGTGAATGAGGATTCTCTCTCTCCCCCTCCCCTGCTGCTGTTAGTTACTCTTCTCCCCCCATTTCCCCTTTGTTTCTCTTGGTATGACTGTGACCCTCTCCCGTTTTGACTCTGGAGTTCCTTTCACATGTTCTTTTACTTTTACTTTGTTTTTCTTGTGAACGGCTCTGCTAGGTTGTTTAAAGGGCGGTATATCAAATTTTAACAAATATCGAAAACAGCAGTTAAACTTCTGTATGGTACCTAGAAAACTGATCATGTCACCTAACTAATAAAGGAGCAGCGCTGGCTGTCCTTAACTGCAAGGATCCAATTTTAAGATCTTGATGCTTACACACCATGCTCTATTTATTGCTCTCCTGATATATTTGAGATCACTGCTTCTTCCCCAATGTCACTCCTACTCTGTATGAGCTCCACCAGGGAATTTTCCAGTTATACCTTCTCCATCAAAGATTAGATTGGCATGCACACATTGCTCTACTTCGTTATTTGGCTACTTAATTTTGGAACTTTCCTCCCCGATATTTGCAAAATGAGAACCTCCAGGGCCGGTCCAACCACTGGGCAAACTAGGAGATCACCTAGGGTGGCAGCGAGAAGAGCACTCAAAGCTAAACAATAGATTATGACAGTCAGGGGGGCGGTAAGGCTTAAGGTTTGCCTAGGGCACCAACACCCTGAACCAGCTCTGGGGCCAGCCCTGAGAACATCTACCCTGTTCAAAGGAGGGGTTAAGATCTAGCTGTTGCCCCTATTGTACACAGGTCAATGAGATTGGCTGGCAGATGCTACAGATTTGATTGCTGGTCCTTTTACTTGTATTGTGTTCTGCTCCCTCTTATATTGGTCCTAGTTTTATAATTGTCTGTCCCTGTCTATTCCACACTATATAACCATTTTTTGCTGTGATATGTGTAATGTTGGTATATCAAATATATGCAACAAAAATGCAAAAAAGAGCATGTGTCAACCCTGCAGTAAGATGAGCATTCAAAAAGCTCATGGGCAAACGGTAGTAGCAGTAATCATATGACAGAAAACTAAAGTATATAAATCAATTTAAATTCCCTGGGATTTTGAAGAAATAAGTTGACTTTACTAGTTCATTAGCTCCGTTGTAGACTACCAATATATCCAAGTTTCCTAGATTTTTTCTAATATCAGTCTAGAAGTAATGAATCATAGAATTCACCAAAAAATAAAATCATTTGAAAATACAGTAATTTTGGCAACTTTAATTTAAGGCTCGACAATAATTTAAGAACTACTTTGCTTTCTAGTCACTTGTTTTTGACTTTCTTAGTTGAGTGATCACAACGTGACACCTCTACAGACATTCCATGGGAAAGTATGGGAGCCAGATCCACAATGAGCTAGCTCACTATGTGCCTCTAAAATGGGCAACTCATGAAGAGAAAATCAAAACTACTACAGTTGTTCCAAGTCTTTTAAGAAAGCACAGTTACTTACCTGTAACAGGTGATCTCTGGGAACAGCAGGAATTAGTCTTCACATATGGGTACGTCGGTACCGACGGAGCCTGCACGGGAACGCTGCCCAGCTTCCAATCAGAAAGCTTTTGGCAGCATCCCTCGCGCCTGCGCGCTGACTTCCCGCCTTCTCCAGAGCCTCTCTTCAGTTGAGTTTCAAAGCTGAGACAAAGGCGAGAGAGAAAAGGAAGAAGAAGATAAAGAGATGCAACTCCTAGGGGAGGTGGGAGGGTTGTGAAGACTAATTCCTGCTGTTCCCAGAGATCACCTGTTACAGGTAAGTAACTGTGCTATCTCCAGGAACAAACAGGAATGAGTCTTCACATATGGGGACTCCCTAGCTGGAGATGCCAGGGGGAGATCCCATAAAAATGCAGGAGCCTGGACCAGGGGTGCATTTTGTTTCCAGGAATCCCCGGCATCCAATGTGGGATGGAGGGTAGGAGTTGACAATAAAGGAGCTGTGAGGAAAGAAACAGCATAGCCAAGGACTAGAGGGTCCTACAGACTACAGGAGTCCTCGGTATATATGATGAGTAGCATTAAAACACATTTAATGTACACTCAAAATATGCAGCTTACCTACTGTATTGTAGGAAGTAGAAAGCATGATGGAGTCTACTGGATAAGCAGTGGCGGAATCTTCAAGGTGACCTCCCAGCAGTGAGGATGAAGGTCCAGACCTGGAGGTAGTAGACGATCCAGGTGTCAACTGGGTAGGATTAGACGTCAGGTCTTCAATGGAAAGCTTTATGGGAAAAAGCTGAAAACTCCTTTAGGCATAAGGTCATTAACATTGAGGACTAAAGGAAGAAGACTGACGGAGTTGGAGAACTAGCCCAGTCCTGGCGGGAAGCGGGGGACTGGAAAAACCCCTATTCCCAAGGAGAACAGCTGTGTACTCAGAGATAAAGATGTACACTGTTTTTCCTAGCTGGCGAGAGATAGGAAAAATATTGAAGCTTGATGCTTCAAGGACTTAAAGAAAAAATGGAAGATGTTAGCACCACAGTGGTTATTGGTGCCTAACAGTTTCTGCATCGTAACATGGTATGCGAAGTAGGGCGATAGACTGTCTAAAACCTCTAGGAGGTAAAACATTTAGTATAGACAGTAAGGGTGATAGTGTGTAAGACATATCAACCCTTAAGAAGTCCCCCAACAGACACATATATATACAGATATATATATGTGGATGGAATATATATATGGTTATAATAATAAAGGCATAAACCTTTCCCACACATTCACATTTCTCACCTAGATTAAGCTTACCCTTAGAAAGCAATTGCCTGTCGCTAATGTGAATAACTGTAATTTAATGTAAATATTTGACTTTATTGTTGATATACTGTTGGAAGTATGTTTTGAAACATTATCTAATACATACCCAGTTCAAATGTTCCTACCCCTCCTGTTATCTCATTGTATTTTTAAGTTACACTTAATAGTTGAATGTTCTTTGTTCTAAATCTGTTCTATGTAAAATAATAGTGCTCTATTATTAATGTTTGTTACCTGTAAACCGCCACTGATCTCTGGAAGTGGCGGTATAGAAAAGATGTATAAATAAAAAATAAAATAAATAAATAAATAATGTGAGAAAGCCTAAACGAGTAGGAGGATCCAAGATAGATGACGAATAGCTTGGAATCACTACTGAGGCTAGACAAAATTTTGAACAAGGGACTGGAACTTGGAAAAAGTACCAGTAATACAATTACTGTAACTCCTGCAGGCACAGCTGCTGACGGAAACAGCAGAGAGATTGTCCTGTGCCCAATAAAGAAAAACAGACAAGAAAAGAGAGGAGATATCCCCTCTCCCTGTCTGAGGAACGAGCTTGCTAGAGAAGCTTTTCAGTATGGTACCCCTCAGTCAGGGAAAAAACCCGGTTGAGAGGGTAGAGTAAGTAATTGGAGGGTGATGTACCGATGGGGTAAGTCAACTGAAGGAAAAAATGTTCAGTTGGGACAGAAACTATCAGGGATAGTTGGAACTGCTCTTCTAGAGAGTAAGAAGAGGAGAAGTCTGTAGTCCCCGAACAAAAATTTTCCGACAGGTTAGTACACTGAAAAAGAAGAGCACAGTGAATAAACTTCTATGGGTAGAAGTGAACTGTAGATTACAATTCCCGGCCCCTATGGTTGCTGGGAATGCTGAGACTGGCCAGAGCTGGAGGACTTCAGGCTAGGCTTAGGCGTCCCTTGTTTAGGTACAGCCGAATGATGGGCAGGAGATGAATGAAACTTTCTTTTCTTAGGGAAAGAAGGTTTGGTAGGACATTTCCTACCCCTTGAAGGAGGAGGTGGCTTAGAATGGTCTTTAGTGGAAGGAGAGTCAGTGGAGCATTGAACAACCTGACGTAAAGCCTCCTTATTGAAGAGACCTTCTCCTGTACAAGGAGAATGAGCCAGTATAGTTTGTGCCCATCTGCTCAAGTCTGAAGCTTCAAGCCAGGCTCTGCGACGTGCTGCAATCGCAATAGCAGAGGATCTGCTAACGGACTCAAAAGAGTCTATAGAAGCACGAGACAGAAACCAGGATATATTCCGGCTGTGATTGACGAGCAAGGAATAATCAGTAGTCTTGGGCTCTGGTAAAAAAGGGGTCAAAAGAGACAGTTTCTCCGTGACTTCCTGGAGTGTTAGACTCATGTGAAAAATATATGAAAGAATTCTGGAGGCCAGCATAGAGGTTTGGAAGGCCTGACGACCAAAAGCATCGAGTGTTCTTGAAGAACGACCTGGTGGATAAGAAGAATGCTTCTTCTTGCTCTTAACTTTCCTTAGTGCTGATTCCACTACAAGGGAACAATGAGAAAGTTGAGGCTTTTGAAACCCTGGAGAGGGTGGCACCCGGTACCGAACCTCAGTGGCTGTAGAAACTAGAGGAAGTCGTAAGGGCGATTTCCAGACCCTCAGAAGGAGATCCTGCAGAGCAGGATGTAAAGGAAGCATCATATTTTCCATTTGTGCCGGTGAGCCATGAGTAGCATCACAACCAGGGATAGAGATATTAAGAAAGGTTGCCATATCCAGGAGAAAAGCCTGAAAAGACTGATCTCCTATGGGAACCATCCCTGGTAAGGCTAAAGAAAGAGGCTGAGCACCAGAGGACGTACAGTGGTGTGAAGAGAGAAACCTAGTAGATGGACAGGGATACTGGCATGTTAACTTAGAGGCAGTGGGTACTGCATCAATGCCAGGTATCGGTTCCAAACTAGGCATCGGTGGAATCGGTGCAAGAACAGGCATCGACATCGATACTGATACAGGACCAGCAGTTGAAGTTGCTATCGGGGACTGCTGCAGTGGTACCGAGAGCATGAGAGAGTTATGGCTAGGATCTTCGGAACTGCCTATCTGGAAACGACAGGAGTCGGTTCCGGGACGTGTCGGTACCCAGTCCTCGAGACTAGATATCGGTTCAAGACTCGGCATCGAAGAAAGCGAGGCTATCGATGCATGTCGCGAGGGTTCCGACGCCGGTGGCAGTATCGGCGATACCGATACCACTAAGGCAGCCTGGGTTACATCGATCGGTACCGACAGTACCGAGGATACCCGATGACCAACCCTTGCAAAGGGTAAGGCGGTCCACCTCGATGCCGATGCCAGGGTATCGGAACCGATCGACGCCGGTACCGTCCCGGAGCATGGCTGAGATATGGAAATGTCCATCGGTATCGTATCGACCGGCCCCAAAGGCGCCGAGGATGGTAGAGGACGATTCCTGGTGAAGAGTGGAACACTCGACACCGAAGCCGATGCCGGGGTATCGGTACCGCTCGAAGCGGATACCCGCACCGTACACGGCTGGGATCGAGGGAAGTCAATCCGAAGCATATCGATCGGTCCCAAAGGTACCGAGGATGCCCGATGACGATCCCTGGTGAAGAGTGGAACACTCGACACCGGTGCCGGAGGCTCGGTACCGCTCGAAGCGGATACCACCCCCGAGCATGGCTCAGGCATGTTCTGTGAGGGGTGAGCCCCAGGAACAACCTGAAACCCCTTTAACGCTTTGGAGCCCGAAGACTCCCGCAGGGGTAATGCCAATGGATTCTTGAGGGTAAGGCCGGAGCCGTCACCATGCTGGGCATGGGACATACCACTCAAGCATTGACTAGTCTTAACAGACTGTTTGTGGGTTACCTGATCCTGTGAAGTGGAGAAACCGGGTACCCTCACTGCCGAGGAAAAAACGGTATCGAGGGAAACTCTAAAAACTGAAGGTTTCCTCACAAAATTATCCCCTGACAAGTCAGGGGAAAAAGGGTCAGGACCCACACAGTTGAGACACCAACTATTGGTGTCTAAAAAGAAACAGGTGTTTCCACATCGAATGCACTTCTTAGGAAAAGAAGGCTCCATAATGAAGAGGCCTGGTAGGCCCAACAAGTTAAGGCAAAAAAACTGAAGAAAGTTTCTCAGAATTTAGTCAAAAATCCACCGGCGATACCGGTGGCAGCGGGGAATACAGCCTCGACCATAAGAAAACACAAACTAAAGTAATTAAAGTAAGTAAAAAGAAAAGTTTCTGCGGTGACAGAAGGACGTCCTGCCGGCTCCGCGGAAAAACGAAAACTGAAGAGAGGCTCTGGAGAAGGCGGGAAGTCAGCGCGCAGGCGCGAGGGATGCTGCCAAAAGCTTTCTGATTGGAAGATGGGCAGCGTTCCCGTGCAGGCTCCGTCGGTACCGACGTACCCATATGTGAAGACTCATTCCTGCTTGTTCCTGGAGATCCTGAATAACCTAATTTGGCACATGCCTTAAGATCAAAAACATGTTTGTAAAGGTATGTGTACCTGATAAGATGGCCGTCAGCTAATTAACACCATATCATCTCCTCTATTTAGCATAGTCATACTTTAGTAAGAGAGAACATTTGTTCCCTTGAACTGAAACGTATTAGTATGCACCTTGATCATGACTCTATAAATGAATACATTTTTGCAGTTGAAAATAACCAGCAGTTTCCTCTAGCTGTGATTCAACACTCATTAAAGCTGATAACAAGTTTTTGCTTATTACATGCTCAATTTTAGTTTCATTTACTGGTGCAGAGACATCCATTTAGTATACAGTACATTTCAACAATTATAAAATCACACATTAATAGATTATGAAATCGCAGCAACATGCAATGCATCCATCAGGTAAATGGTAATATCAACAGGAAAGAATTTCTCATAGACTATCTCCTTCACATGTCTGTGGCTTCCTATTATTCTAAAAAGTTCCAGACTCAATGAACATGAATTTTAAATTAGACATGTCCACTGAAGTACAAAAATTTGCAGAGACAGTTTAAAAGAGCCTGTGCTATTTCTTTTTCTGCACGTGAGGCCAAGTTCGAACTAGCACTTAAGTATTTGCCATGTTATTTAACAGCTATTAAGGATCTGCCTTTGTTAGACTGCACTCTGTTTATTATCATGCCTTAAAAAATGTAGTGCATGTTATATCAATTTAATGTGTTAGCCTCCAAATTAAAGCATAAAGGTGATTAATGCACTTAAGGGGTTTTTATCATCATAAATGTGTGAAGAAAACTAGGGAAGTATCCAAAAATTGGGAAAACGCCCCAAAAATGATCCCAAAACATTTTCTTCCATATATATTAACAGATATACTATGTTCGAGTTTGAAAATGTTCTGTTTCAACTTACCTACAAACTTAAAGATGTAGTGTGTTTCATGATTTAGTCCAGGATTGCCTTGGCCTAATGCTGGCCCAAATTTGAGTTCAGATGCAATGATGACCTAATAAAACGTTAAAACATGCACCATTAAGAGAGTCAATTATTCATATTCTGAACTATGTAAGTTCACATTAGCTATTTCTTCCATTTACAATCTATCCACACACCAAATCTAGAAGTGTCAATTTTTCCTTTTTTTTTTTTTACCATCACATGAAAAGGGCAATTTTCTATTTTGTTTTATTTATAGAGATTATATGTTTATAGTCAAGCATATCCTTCACCAAGAAAACTAGAAAAAAACGTTACTACTAGTCACTTGGGGTGGAGGAGTGGAGGAGCAGTCTAGTCATTAGAGCACTGGCTTGGCAACCAAGAGACCAGGGTTCAATTCCCACTAGCACTCCTTGTGGCCTTGGGCAAGTCACTTAACCTTCCATTGTTTTGGAAGAAAGGCCTGGCAATCTACTTCTGGTTACACGGCTAAGAAAACCCAGGAACTACTGGGTCACCAGGAGTCAGCGTTGACTCAGTCACACATTACATTTGTATTAATCACGTCCAACAATATTCTAAAACACAGCAAAAGCAAAGAAACAATATTATAGTCTCTAATACAGGTAAATAATCCTAAAAAATAAGCCTAAGCAGCAGGTGGGTAGGCATAAAGGAAAATTCTAGAAAGCAAACTTTCACTAAAGAAAAGTACCCTAATTAGATCAAGACACCAAACAAAAATCTTAGACCGCAGGTTTATGAGCATCCAGAAAAGCATGATACTGCAATGGCTCAAAAATCACTTAACATTAACCAACTTAATAATTCATTTGCAAAGGAAATTTTAACATACTTGATAATCTCCTTTTCTCGAATCCTGCTAGACCAATCCAGATGAGTGAATTAAGTCCCTCTGCCAGCAGGTAGAGGTAGACTTCAGCAACTTTTAGTGATGTCATCACCTGGTATATCCTCTGGTACAGCACTGAGAGAAGCTAGAATGACACTTCCTAAGTACTTGGCTTTCTTACTATGAAAAAGTGGAGCCGGCCCACAAGGTTCACTAGACTTTCCACAGCAACTGGAACCCACCCCCCACCAACCTGCAGTAAGAATCTTCTTGACAGTAACATCGCTAACGTGACCAAAAGAGGTGGGTCCTGGACTGGTCTATCAGGATTCAACAAAAGGAGATCATCAGATACATTAAACTCCTTCCTTCCTTATGACCAGACAAGTGGGATGTACCCAAGCTGTCAGGACTAAGGATGACAGGAAGACATCAATCGGGACAGACCACCCTGCCCTGGGAGCCACAAAAATATGAAAAACTAAAGCCAGGAGACTTATAACTGACCTCTGGGAACACCCACACGGACTCCATTCAAGAGAGTTGTATGAGTTCTAAGTCACTCCCGAGCGTGCTTACCAGGCAGGATGCACACTACACCAAAATGTCTCCAGGGGTGAATAGGCAATAGAGGACTTGACATCTACCAGCATATCTCTCAAACTGCCAAGGATGGAGAAGATCCGACTGACAGAAGACATGAAAATTGTGGAACTCGAGCAACACTCTCCGCCCACCCACCAGATGTAGTGAGGAATCTATTTGAAGACCCTTCTCTACGAAGAAAGGCAGGCCCACAATCCAGTCATAATAAAAGGGAAGCCTCCTTGAAGAAAGGGATGCCAAAGGCTTCACTGCAAAAAGGAGCCATCTAAAGAACCAGCACAGACACCCTTCAACGGACACTAAGATGCCGGGAATGAGCTGCTTACCCTCTATTTGGAAATTCCTGCTTGGGAGAAGACCCTCATTGAAAGCCTCTGTTAACTTTGTTCAGGAATTTTCCTGTGCCATTTAGAATGTAGTTTGTTATTTACTGATCTGTCTGTACTTCTGTTTTGTCAGTGTGTGTCCTATCTTCTGTTTGTCCTTTTCCCAGATCCTGCTCTCTGCAGTGCTTGTCTCCCTTTTTCAACACTTTATGGCCTTTGTTCTCTGACTAGTACTATCCGACTGCACATATAGGAGTACTTTTTCTTTCTTTTATCTCCTTCTCCCTATTTCTCTACAAGGCCTGTCTTGTAGGTATTTAGAGTCTTAATTTTTTTTCACCTGAGTTTTAATAGGGCACTTCCTGTGGAATCTGCCTGCTTCCACTTACTTGCCTTCAGCACTTGCATGGCCCCTCCCCCTGCTGGGGCTTTGTTCAGAAACTTTCCTCTCCGAGCACATGAGCTGCTGATCCTCCATTTGGAGGTTCCTGCTTGAGAGAGCAGCCTCATTGCAAGCCTCTGCTAACTTTGTATGCTTTGTTCAGGCATTTTCCTGTGCCTGTTTAGAATCTAGCTTATTTATTAATCTGTTTGTATTTCTGTTTTGTCAGTGTGTGTCCTATCTTCTGTCTGTCCTTTACCCAGTTCCTGCTCTCTGAAGTGGTGTATCTCCATTCTCAACACTTTACTACCCACTCCTCAGCCCGCCCACCCCTGGCTGAACATTCTTGCGTAGCCTTCCTCTGCTAATTGATGCAATTATTCTGGTGCACCTGAAGCCACCAGGATTTTCTCCTCCCTCTCCACCTGAATCTCCTTTGATTTGCATTTTCTCCTCTTCTCTCCCCCCTATGGCTCCACATCACTTGATTCTTGATGTTAACTCTCCCTAATCTTTTCCTCTCATTCCCACAATTCCATGGCCCTACTTTTCATTACCCACTCCTTACTGTCCCCCCACCTCCCCTACCATTTTGTCTTCTACCTTATCTGCCCTTGAGATTCATCAACCGGAGGAAGCCCGCCGTTACAGCCTAGACCTGCCTCAGAACCCCCAGGTACACCTGCAACCATGCCACCCTTCCTGGCTCCAGTATACCTACTAACACCGCCCCTGATCAACATGGCTTACTATCTTATTACTACTAACACCCCCCCAAATCACCCCACTCCAAACACCACACCTATCCAACCTACAAACATCACCAAACCCCACCCCCACATGGGGCAGCACACACACACCTCCCACACCAACCCCCATCCCTAACCCCACAAACAACAACGCTCTATCACCTTAATCAATGCTCGCTCGGTCAGAAACAAATTCCACATGATCCAAGACCTGATCATATCCCAAAAGATTGACATCCTCTGCATAACCGAAACATGGCTGACAGACTCCGACACAGTACTCATGAACCAACACCTAATGGATACAAGTCTACACAACTGCATCCAAGCTCACGCCAGAGGAGGAGGAGCAGCAGCCATCATTGCAAAATCGAACCTCCACCTCAGAAACCATGCATCAGAAACAACCAATGAAGCGGACATACTCACGCTCACTAAAAAACACCTCTCCATATGCCTAATCTACGGAGCACCCACTGCATGTACCGACCTATCAGACATACTAAAACATGTATCAGAGAGCACCATCATCACCAAAGAACAAATAATCTTCGGAGACTTCAACCTCCCCTCACTATAAGATAAACATGCTGAAGCCTTCATCAATGCCATGGAAGCAATGGACCTGACTCAGATCATACACGAACCAAAACACGAAAAAGGGAATACTCTTGACCTGATATTCCTGAACGCCCAAAGCACCATCTCATGCAAGAACCCAAAGATCACATGCGTGCATAGTCTGACCACCACCTCATCAACATCACCTACATCTACCAACACACCAACGTCAAAGAGAACAACCAATTCGCAAGGAGATTTAATCATTCAACAAAGAGGACTTTCTAGCACAAATATTACCTAAACTCCACACAAACTCCTCCAAAATTGAAGACCTGATCAACAACTGGAATACTACAATATCTTCCGCATCATGCAGAACGACAAACAGCACCACAACCAAAGCTACCACAGCAAGAGCCCAATGGTACAGCCCAGACCTACGGTCGCCATATCTTAAAAAGGATATAGCGTTATTAGAAAAGGTTCAGAGAAGAGCCACCAAAATGGTAAAGGGGATGGAAGGATACCCCTATGAAGAAAGGCTAAAAAGGTTAGGGCGCTTTGACCTGGAAAAGAGACGGCTGAGCGGAGATATGATAGAAGTCTATAAATTAATGAACGGAGTGGAACGGGTAAACGTAGATCGATTGTTCACGTTATCAGAATATAGAAATACTAGGGGACATGCAATGAAGCTACAGGGTAAACTATTTAAGACTAATAAAAGAAAATATTTTTTCACTCAACGTGTAATCAAACTCTGGAATTTGTTACCGGAGGATGCAGTAAAGGCTGTTAGTATAGTGGGTTTAAAAAAGGTTTGGACAAGTTCTTGGAGGAAAGGTCCATAAACCATTATTAAGAAGGGACCCGGGATATCAGTGCTTGACCCAATACAGGTAATGTGGAACCTGTGTCTTTTGGGGAAACTGCTAGGTACGTATGACCTAGATTGGCCGCTGTTGGAAACAGAATACTGTGCTTGATGGACCTTGGTCCGACCCAGTATGGCATATCTTATGTTCTTATGTAAGGGTCCTTTTTGCTCCAATGGCCAGTGGGTTCAAAAAGTGTGATCGGTGCGCAAAGAAAATGTCCCTCACTCATACACGCGACTGCTGCTTCATCTTGTGGTCCTGGGGCCTTCTGTATGCCTTCCCTGCCATGCCACTAATCGTCCCATCCCACTTCAAGGTCCTGCGGGACAAGGCCTCCATGATCTTGGTGGCCCTGCGGTGACCCAAGCAGCCTTGGTTTCCCTTGCTGCTTCGCCTCGCAACAGAGCTCCCGGTCCCTCTGGGGAACGCCCTGGGGCTACACAGAGCGGTGGGTACACCCCTAAACAAAGGCATAGGGAGGGGTGACCTGCACGGAACGGCAAGTGCTCCTACTCTTGCCATCTTGCTGGGCTGACTAGATGGACCATGCTGGTCTTTATCTGCCATCATATACTATGTTACTATGATCATGCTGCTGTCACAATATCATTGGAGACTAGTCTTCCCTGTCAATCTCACGGAGCATGGAAATTTGATAGAGCCTTATTATCAGATAATTTTATTGCCATGATGTGGGCAGCCATCCAGAGATATTTCGCAGCTAACTTACCGACTGATACAGCTCTCTGGGCCTGGTGGGAAGCTTCCAAGGCAACAATGCGTGCTCACATCACCTCTTACTTTATACAGGTAAATCGACAGCATAGAGCGGAATTATCGGAGCTTGACGCCCAAATTCAAGCAGGGAAGCGCCTTCTGGTCAAAGGAAGGGATCCCAAGGTACTGATGCTGCTGCAGAAGCTATGATACAAGTACAACACTATCCTTAGTGATGCTGCTCGACAGCGAATACGAATGCAGCAAAGCTGCTACTATCATGAAAACAACCAGGCGGGCAGGCTATTGGCAAGATCATTAAAAGCAAAGGCGGCCGTGACTAGAATGCAGCACTTCAGTCTGAAGCAGGGGAAATACTTACTAAAGATGAAGCAATATCAGATCGATGAAGGGAATTCTATACCACTCTTTATCGGGTCAGAGATAACCTGGGACCCTAGTGCCTACAGCGAGTTTACTTCTGGGTTGGACAAACCTATGCTATCGGAAGCACAGGCGCTGACATTAGAGGAGGACCTTGGCATAGATGAAATACAATCAGCAACAACCCAGCTCTCTAGGGGTAGGGCCTCAGGTCCCAATAGACTTCCTCTAGAGTTTTACCACGTATTTCAAAAGGAACTGCTTTGTCTTCTCCAGGTATATTATAACGGTCTGATAGCGGAAGCGCCCTTAGTAGGTACACTAGCGGAAGCAACCATTGTGATTCTTCCCAAGCCTGGACATGATCACCAGAAGGGCGAAAACTATAGACCTATTTCCCTTTTAAATTCAGACTACAATATCTATGGCAAGGTCCTCGCCTCAAGGTTAGGGAGAATCCTTACCACCTTAATCTACCCAGACCAATGCAGCTTTATGCCTGTGAGATCTACAGTCGACAATGGACGGTTGTTAGCAAATGTTCTGGCAACGGACCAAGGCTCCAAGGACCCCCTAGATGGCCTGGCTCAAGACACAGAAAAGGCCTTTGATAGGCTGGAATGACCCTTTCTATTCCAAGTGTTACAATGGTTTGGCCTTGGGGAGAATTCATTAATAAAATCAGTCTCTTATACACTCATCCCACTGCACAAATACTTGCCAATTCCGCTCTGTCTTCTCTTTTTAAGTTGCATCAGGGTACCAGGCAAGGTGTCCCCTATCGCGACTTCTTTTTAATCATAGCCAATACTTAGTCAGCACTTGTGATATCCCAGGCTAGGGGTATTGCTGGAATAGAAATAGTAGGCCAACACTATAAAATCTCAGCTTATGCAGATCTGCTTTTTCTGCATCCACAACCCAACCCAACGCAGACGATATCCTGCTATACATCCCTTTCAGGACCGACCAACCAGACTTTTCACCTCTAACAAGATGTTTTGAGGCAGTAGCAGACTGGCTCAACACACAAAACTTGTGAATCAACTACAGCAAAACAGATGTTCTTTTCATCTCAAGGAACCAGGACTTCACCCCTCCACCCTCTTTAAAAATCGGCAACACAGAACTGAAAACTAAGCCTACAATCCGCTACCTTGGCGTTACACTTGACCAGCAGCTGGACTTGAAAACCCACATAAAAAACACCGTAAAAACAGTATATCTGAAAATAAGGACCTTAAAACACCTACGACCACTACTCGACTTCAGCGACTATCGATCAATCTATCAAGCATTAATATTACCACATTTCGACTATGCCAACGTAATTCTACACGGTCTCCCTCAAGCAACTCTAGCACCGCTCCAGCTTGCAATGAACACTGCAGCGAGAGTACTAACAGGAGCCTCACGGAGAGAGCATATAACGCCAGTCTTGATGAACCTCCACTGGTTGCCTGTTCAAGCACGAACCCTCTACAAAGTACTAACCCTGACCTTCAAAGCCTTAAACACCTCGACCCCCACAGCCATCAGCAAGATGATACACAACGTACCACATAACAGAAACAGAAGACCCATGATGCAAAACACCCTAGAGGTCCCAAAAGCAATGACAAAATGCACAAAAGCGACAACGAATAGGGCCTTTACGATTTATGCACCTAGAGCATGGAATGCCCTCCCCACTTATATGCGAAACATCACCAACCTAACACACTTCAGGAAGGCATTAAAGCATCATCTGTTCACTATATACTACCCTGATTCCAGCCTTAGTAAACATGCATGGTGCTCCTCAGACAATCACCCGCTACACCCAACTAATCAGACCCAGCACGAAAAAGGATAACCAGCTCGGTCTCCCAACAGTACTCCTGGAAATAGAATTTAGACACTTAGCGTAAATAAGATGTTGATAGACCCTGCCTAAAGTAGGTACCAGTGTAAATAAGATGTAGATAGTTTCCCCAGTTACTTCCAAGTTCATCTCCCCGTTCATTGTAAATACAACTCAGAGTGCCTGCGTTGTATAGTTGATGTTGAATGTAAACCGCGCTGATCTAAAATAGCGCGGTATAGAAGAAATGTAAAATAAATAAAATAAAATAAATACCCAAACTGCTAACCATACTGAAACATTACTCTGCTATATCAGGATATAAAGTCAACTTAACCAAAACGACAGTGATACCTATCAACTCATGTCCCATCTGCACTTCTTCAGATGCTTCCCTTCCAATATGCTAATTCATCCTTCAAATAAACTTGGAGTTACTTACTGGTCCACAATACAGGAAACTATGAAACAAAATATGGCCATATGCAAACATATTCATACACATACAAATAAGCGGTCTCCCTTACACCTCTCCTGGTGGGGATGCTTGGAGACCATCAAGATGGTTCTGGTCCTCAAACTAAATCATATATTATATATGATCTCTCTCATATTTCCAAGTTCCTTTTATAAGACAATGGGGAAACTCCTAATGATTTTTCTCTGGCAAGGGAAACCCCCACAAATAAAAGCTTAAGCTCCCCAAAACCAGAAGGAGGGGTACACTTTCCCGACTTCTATTGGACCCATCTGGCCTCTGTTAAAACAGGGCACCATGTGGGTCAAAGAAGATTTAGCAGACTTTGCCCCAACTTGGGTCCGACTTAAACAGTCTTTGGTTGTTCCCACTCCCATGCCCCTGCTCATATGAATGATGGATGAACGACAGCAGGCCTCCACTCTGATTATATACTCTACATAGCAGGCATTTCAGGTATTATCAGGGTATCTAAAGAATGCCGTGAGGTACTCCGCGGGCATGCCCACTTAGCAAAAAGCGTAGTACGTTGGCACAGACAGAGCCTCCGTGGAAGCATCTCCCCAGCTTTCAAAGAAAGCCTTTGGGAGATGCCACCATGCATGTGTGGTCCTCTTCCTGCCCAAGGGTGCCATCTTACTCAGTCAGATGACATAGCTAGAGCTCACAAAAGAAGATGTCAAAAATTGTACAGCAACTCCAAGGGGAGGAGGGGGGGTTGTGAGAACCGATTCCTGCTGTCCTTGGAGAACATCTGCTACAGGTAAGTAACTACACTTTCTCCAGGAACAAACAGGAAGTTAGTTCTCACATATGGGACTCCCTAGTTACAGGCTACCAAGAACCTGTAGAAAAACCTGGCCCACCAGTGAGCACTCACAAGTGAGTCTGAGGAAAGACTCTAAGGACCCCAGTGTCCAGGGAGAACCATCACTCTGGTAGCCTGAACAAGAAGAGTTGCCTAAACCCCAAACAGATTATGGAGTACGGCCTGGCTGAAGTTGCTATCCCGTCGGGACTCCCTCTCCAGGCAATAGTGGGCTGCAAAGGTGTGAAATGAGGACCAGATGGCAGCCCAGCATATGTTTGCCATAGGGACAAAGCATAGGCTTGTAACAGAGGTTGCCATAGCCCTGATGTTGTGCGCCGTAACCTGGCATGGGTGCAGAGCGCAGGCTCAGGTGCACTCTGAAAGAGTTGGACTTGAGTACGGTTTGCGAAATGTGAAGCAAGTACTATAGCGCCATGTGCACCTGGCAAGAGAACGGGTCAACCTGTTGCTGTACACATCATACTAAGAATCTGCACTACTTGAATATGTAGGCCTGTCTCATGGAATTCTTACCAGAGGCTAGGAGGACTTCCCTCCACCTCCATTGGGAGGTTGAAAGGTGCTAAAGGCTATCCGTTCAGCAGCCATGCTGCTAATGACAGGGACCCCAGGTTGAGGTGAAGGGGGGAACCCTCCTCCTTGGTAAGTAGCCCCAGGGCATTACCAAAAGGGACAGGGAGCTCCATCGAGAGGCGGAGCAGCAGGGAAAACCAAGGCTGCCTGGGCTACCTCAGGGCCACCAGGATCATAGCGGCCTTGTCCCGCAGGACCTTGAAGTGGGTTGGGATGATTAGTGGTGTGGGAAAGAAGGCATACAAAAGGCCCCAGGACCACAAGATGAAGCAGCAGTCGTGTGTATTGGTGAGGGACATTTTCTTTGCGCACCAATCACACTTTTTGAACCCACTGGCTATTGGGGCAAAAAGGACTCCTGAGAGGTCTAAGACTCTCGACAAGGTGAGCGGTTAGAAAAGGGTGCAAAACCACGATGGAAGAAAAAGTAAAACTGTTTCTGAGACTCGATGTCGGGGCAACGGGGCTCAGAGATGGGAAAGCAACAAGAGGTAACCGGAGAAAGGAGGACAGTTTTATGCACAAAAATAATCAATTTTTTTCTGGGGAAATAAGACAGATGTCTGTTGGGCTCCAAAGAAAAAGGGAGACTGAGTAAGATGGCACCCTTGAGCAGGAAGGGGACCATGCATGAATGGTGGCATCTCCTAAAGCAGTGGTTCTCAACCTTTTTTGTACCGTGACCCCTTTTACCATTGGTCAATTTGTGGCGACTCCCAATGATAAAATCAAATGCGTCTCTCTTCCTTTACCATTAATGCATTGTCGCTATAATCATTTGTTGAATTAATATATTATAGGCCTTTGCAATATATTTTTATTTATAAAATGTACTTATTTAAACCACAATAATTAATCACAACAAGTAACAATATTTGATTTCAAAATTATTATGATTTTGTAATCAAATCACTAATATGAAATAAAATTATTTTTTCTACCTTTGTCTGACCAATTTATTCTCTGATCATGCTGGTCCCGATCTGAGGCTTCTGCTTTCCTGTCTTCTCTTAGCTCTCTTTCTGTGGTCTATGGTCCATCTGCCATTTCTTATCTCTTCTTTTGTTTTCTTCACTTCTTTCCATCAGCCTATTTCCAGTCCCAGTAACCCCTCCCCAGTATCAGCCCCTTTCCAGTACTCACTCCCAGTACCTTCCAATGTCAACTTGCATTCCCATGACTGCCACTGGTGTCCATTTCCTTCCACTCCCCCTCCTTTCTCACTGACCAGTCCCTTCTAGTACAAATACCATGGCAGCCCCACTCAGATCCACTCCCTTCCAGTTCCATTCTCTCATCCCCTCGTATCAGCCCATTTGTAGCCTTAGCCCCCAGTTTTCGTCCAGGGCCAGCAGCTTTATCCTCCCCTCCACACAATCAGCCCATTCCCAGTCAAAGCCCCCCAAATCAGCTCACTTCTAGTGCTAATCACCCCTCAACCCCATTACCAGTGCTAGCCTCCCCTAATCAGCCCAATACCAGTCCTACTCCCCATCAGCTCATTACCAGTCCTAGCCTCCACTAATCAGCTCATTTCCAGTCATAGCCCCACCCCCAGATCAGCTCATTTCCAATGCATCCCCACCCCATCAGCCCATTACCAGTCCTAGCCTCCCCTAATCAGCTCATTTCCAGTGCTAGTCCCCCCCCCAACCCAATTACCAGTGCTAGTCTCCCCTAAAAACCCCATTACCAGTCCTACCCCCCCTATCATCCCATTACCAGTCCCAACCCCCCCTTGATCAGTCCATTCCCAGTCCTAGCCTTCCCTAATCAACCCATTACCAGTCCTAGCCCCCCCATCTGCCCATTACCAGTGCTAGCTCCCCCATCAGCCCATTATAATCCTAACCCGCACTGTCTCTCGCCTCTGTCCAGCATTTATCCCATCTGTCCAGTATGTCCCCTTGTCTCTCCCCTTTGTCCATGCCAGCCCCCCCCCCCCCCCCATCTATCCATATATGAACATAAGAACATAAGATGTGCCATACTGGGTCAGACCAAGGCCCATCAAGCCCAGTATTCTGTTTCCAACAGTGGCCAATCTAGGTCATATGTACCTAGCAGTTTCCCCATGGGACACAGGTTCCACAATGCTTGTATTGGTTCAAGCATTGATATCCTGGGTCCCTTATTAATAATGGTTTATGGACCTTTCCTCCAGGAACTTGTCCAAACCTTTTTTTTAAACCCAGCTACACTAACAGCCTTTACTACATCCTCCGGTAACAAATTCCAGAGATTGATTACACGTTGAGTGAAAAAATATTTTCTTTTATTAGTCTTAAATAGTTTACCCTGTAGCTTCATTGCATGTCCCCTAATCTTTCTATATTCTGATAAGGTAAACAATCGATCTACGTTTACCCGTTCCACTCCGTTCATTAATTTATAGACTTCTATCATATCTCCCTTCAGCCATCTCTTTTCCAGGTTAAAGAGCCCTAACCTTTTTAGCCTTTCTTCATAGGAGTATCCTTCCATCCCCTTAACCATTTTGGTGGCTCTTCTCTGAACCTTTTCTAAAATCGCTATATCCTTTTTAAGATACGGCGACCAGAATTGCACACAATATTCAAGGTGCGGTCTCACCATGGAATGATATAGAGGCATTATAATATCTTGTTTTATTTTCCATTCATTTCCTTATCATACCTAGCATTCTATTTGCTCTCTTGGCCGCCGCTGCACACTGGGCCGAGGGTTTTAACATGGTATCCACAATGACGCCTAAATCTTTTTCCTGGGTTGTGGGGTTCCTAATGTGGAATCTTGCATCGTGTAACCATAGTTTGGGTTGTTCTTCCCTAGGTGCATAACCTTGCACTTGTCCACATTAAATTTCATCTGCCATTTTGATGCCCAGTCTTCCAATTTATCAAGATCCTCTTGCAATTTTCCACAATCCTCTTGGGTTTTAACAACTTTAAATAGTTTTTTGTCATCTGCAAATTTGATAACCTCACTCGTTATTCCACTTTCCAGGTCATTTATGAATATGTCAAAAAGCAGCGGACCCAGCACAGATCCCTGGGGTACACCACTATTCACCTTTCTCCATTGGGAAAATTGGCCATTTAGCCCTACCCTCTGCTTTCTATCTTTTAACCAGTGCTTGATCCACAATAGTACACTGCCTCCTATCCCATGACTCTTTAGTTTTGCCAAAGGTCTCTCATGAGGGACCTTATCAAAGACTTTCAGAAAGTCCAGATACACAATATCAACCGACTCACCTTTGTCCACCTGATTATTCACTCCTTCAAAAAAACATAACAGATTAGTAAGACAAGATCTTCTTTGTCTAAAGCCATATTGGCTGTCTCCCATTAGATCATGACTATCTACATGCTGAGTAATTTTATTCTTTATGATGGTTTCTACCATTTTTCCCGGTACTGATGTCAGGCTCACCGGTCTGTAGTTTCCCAGATCACCCCTGGAACCCTTTTTAAAAATTGGTGTTACATTGGCGATCCTCCAATCTTCAGGTATTAGAGATGATTTTAATGATAGTTCACAGATTACTAATAGCAGGTCTGCAATCTCGTATTTCAGTTCTTTCAACACCCTTGGATGTATACCATCCGGCCCAGGTGATTTGCTACTCTTCAGCTTATCTAATAGTTGTAATACATCTTCCCGATGTATCGATGTTTCCTTCAATTCTTCCGCACCTTTAAATACCACTTCAGTCATGGGTAACATCCCTACATCTTCCCCAGTAAAGACTGAAGCAAAGAATTCATTCAGTCTCTCTGCTATCGCCTTGTCGCCTCTTAGTGCTCCTTTAACCCCTTTATCATCTAATGGACCAACTGATTCTCTCACAGGTTTTTTGCTACGAATGTACATGAAATGGTCTTTACTTTGCGTTTTTGCTTCTGCAGCAAGCTTCTTCTCAAATTCTCCCTTTGCCTGCATTATCAATGCCTTGCATTTGACTTGCCAGTGCTTGTGCTGTTTCCAGGTTTCGTCGTTTGGCTCTTTTTTCCATTTCCTGAAAGATGCTTTTTTGGCAACAGCCGCCTCTCTGACCTCATCTTTAAACCATGCTGGCAGTTTTTTGGACTTCCTTCCACTTTTCTTAAAGCGTGGAATACAGCTGGTCTGGGCTTCCAAGATAGTATTTTTCAACAACAGCCAAGCCTGATGTACGTCTTTAACCTTTGCACCTGCTCCTTTTAGTTTTTTCTTAACTGTTTTCCTCATTTTATCATAGTCTCCCTTTCGAAAGTTAAAAGGTAGTACTGTGGATTTCCTTACTATCCCTCTTCCACTAATTAAATCAAAGGCGATCATGCTATGATCACTATTGCCAAGTGGCCCCAACAACCTTATCTCTTGCACTAGATCTGGTGTTCCACTAAGGATTAGGTCTAATATGGCTTCCCTCTCGTTGGTTCATGAACCAGCTGCTCCAAGAAGCAGTCATTTATTTCATCTAGGAACTTTATCTCCCTAGCCATGTCCTGACGTGACACTGACCCAGTCAATACCGGGATAGTTGAAATCACCCATTATTATTACTGTGCTGTAACTTTTGTTAGCTTCCTTGATTTGTTTGAGCATTTCATCATCCATTTGTTCATTCTGGCCAGGCGGTCGATAGGAAACACAAACAGGAGCACTGCTCGCAAACAAACTGAGAAACCACAAAGGCGAGCAGTATTGGAAGTCACAGGCACTTTATTAATTAAACGAACCCCAACGCGTTTCGGCTGTTGCCTTCATCAGGGGGTAAAATGAAGTGCACAAAAGCAATAAAGATATGGCACAAACCAATCAATGGTGGATAATGCTGAACACCACAATAGCTGGCCGGTGGTGTTCAGCATTATCCACCATTGATTGGTTTGTGCCACATCTTTATTGCTTTTGTGCACTTCATTTTACCCCCTGATGAAGGCAACAGCCGAAACGCGTTGGGGTTCGTTTAATTAATAAAGTGCCTGTGACTTCCAATACTGCTCGCCTTTGTGGTTTCTCAGACGGTCGATAGTACATCCCCACTGCCATTGCCTTCCCCTTTTTACATGGAATTTCAATCCATGTAGATTCTACAGCAGATTTTGTTTCCTGCAAAACTTTAATCCTTTCTGACTCAATGCCCTCTCTAACAGAGAGCAACCCCTCCACCAATATGATCAGCTCTATCATTATGATATAGTTTGTACCCAGGTATCAGTGTCCCACTGGTTGTCCTCCTTCCACCATGTCTCTGATATTCCAATCATATCTAACCTTTCATTTAATGCTATATATTCTAACTCTCCCATCTTATTTTTTAGACTTCTAGCATTTGCATACAAGCATTTTAGAGAATGTATTTTATTCATATTAATTTGGCTGTTGTTAGACATGGGTAATTTGGGATCTTTAAGCTCTGTCTGCTCCATACTTGAGGGCATTTGGGCTACTTTACTCTTTTGTGGAACCTCTCTGCTTTTGGTAGTATCCTTCAAAGATACATTCTTCTGATCCATCCGCTCTTGGGCGACTGTCGGCTTTCCCCTAATATCTAGTTTAAAAGCTGCTCTATCTCCTTTTTAAAGGTTAATACCAGCAGCCTGGTTCCATCCCGGTTAAGGTGAAGCCCATCCCTTCGGAAGAGCCCCTCCTTTCCCCAGAATGTTCCCCAGTTCCTAACAAATCCAAAACCCTCATCTCTGCACCATTGTCTCATCCACACATTGAGACTCCGGAGCTCTGCCTGCCTTTTGGGTGCGTCACGCTGCTTGAAATTGAACATGGCCAAAACCAAGCTTCTTATTTTTTCCCCTAAAACCTTCTCTCCTCTTCCTCTTTTCTCAGTCTCTGTGGATAACTCTCTATTCCTCCCTATTTCCTCGGCTCGCAACCTTGGAGTCTTCTTTGACTCCTCTTTTTCCTTCTCCACACACATCCATCTGATAGCTAAGACCTGCAGTTTCTTTCTCTGTATCATCAACAAAATCTGCCATTCCTTTCTGAACATTCTACTAAGACACTTATCTATTCTTTAATCACCTCCCGTCTCAACTATTGCAATCTACTCCTTGCTGGTCTTCCGTTGAATCATCTCTCTCCCCTTCAATCTGTTCAGCACTCTGCTGCACAGCTAATCTTCCGCCAGCCTCGTCATGCTCATATTAACCCTCTTCTCAAGTCACTTCATTGGCTCCCTTTCCATTTTCTCATCCAGTTCAAACTTCTCCTGCTGACTTATAAGTGCATTCACTCTGCAGCTCCTCACTACCTTTCCTCTCTGATCTCTCCCTATACCGCTCCTCTGGAACTCTGTTCTTCTGCTAAAGTAGCCCAAATGCCCTTCGAGTATGGATCAGACAGAGCTTAAAGATCCCAAATAACCCATGTCTAGTAATAGATTAATATGAATAAAATACAGTCTCTAAAATGCTTGTATGCCAATGCTAGAAGTCTAAAAAAATAAGATGGGAGAGTTAGAATATATAACACTAAATGAGAGGTTAGATATGATTGGAATATCAGAGACATGGTGGAAGGAGGACAACCAGTGGGACACTGATACCTGGGTACAAACTTTATCGTAATGACAGAGCTGATCAAATTGGTGGAGGGGCTGCACTCTATGTTAGAGAGGGCATTGAGTCAGAAAGGATTAAAGTTTTGCAGGAAACAAAATTTGCTGTAGAATCTCTATGGATTGAAATTCCATGTAAAAAGGGGAAGGCAATGGCAGTGGGGATGTACTATCGACCGCCTGGCCAGAATGAACAAATGGATGATGAAATGCTCAAAGAAATCAGGGAAGCTAACAAAAGTTACAGCGCAGTAATATTAATGGGTGATTTCAATTACCCCGGTATCGACTGGGTCAGTGTCACCGCAGGACATGCTAGGGAGATAAAGTTCCTAGATGAAATAAATGACTGCTTCTTGGAGCAGCTGGTTCATGAACCGACCAGAGGGGAAGCCATATTAGACCTAGTCCTTAGTGGAACACCAGATCTAGTGCAAGAGATAAGGGTGTTGGGGCCACTTGGCAATAGTGATCACAGCATGATCGCGTTTGATTTAATTAGTGGAGGAGGGATAGTAAGGAAATCCACAGTACTACCTTTTAACTTTCGAAAAGGAGACTATGATAAAATGAGGAAAATAAACAACTAAAAGGAGCAGTTGCAAAGGTTAAAGACTTACATCAAGCTTGGGTGTTGCTGAAAAATACTATCTTGGAAGCCCAGAACAGCTGAATTCCACACTTTAAGAAAAGTGGAAGGAAGTCCAAAAAATGGAAAAAAAAGCCAAACGACGAAACCTGGAAACAGCACAAGCACTGGCAAGTCAAATGCAAGGCACTGATAAGGCAGGCAAAGGGAGAATTTGAGAAGAAGCTTGCTGCGGAAGCAAAAAGGCGAAATAAAGACTTTTTCAAGTACATTCGTAGCAAAAAACCAGTTGGTCCATTAGATGACACATACAAGGACATCTTATTGCAAAAGTAAGACCAAGGATAAAGCCCTCAGTCTCAGCGACAGAAAATCCTGTCGCTGCTTCTGCGTTGACCTAGACAAGTTAGGAAAAATACATACATTTGAACCAAAGAACAACTTATTAATGTTGCAGAAATACAAATGCATAACAGAGTTGCGGTCAACCTCTAGTGCAAACGTGGCAATAAGCGTAGTTCTTTGAGTGACATCCTCAAGGAATGACTCAAGAAAAGCTGTGAGATTTAGCCCCTCAGAACTCTCTACACCATGAGGCAAAGGACCCCCTCCAACAGGAAGCATCTCATTCGCCATCCCCAATACTTCAGTCAGATATTTCTTGACCATGTCTACTGGAGTCACTAAGGGAGATCTAGGGAAGTTCAAAAACCGAAGGTTCTTTCTTCGTACTTGATTGTCCAGATATTCCAGTCTCCGAGGTATTATATTCCTATCCTTCACCAATGATTGTCCCAAAACTTGAATCTCCTTAACTTTCGGCTCCAGCGCATCACACCTATCGGCCAGATTTCCCAGTGCTTGCGACTATTCTACCACACTCAGACACAATAGTCAAATCACCCACAAAACAAAGAAAATACTTGCAAAGAGGAACTAAGACGCTGCATGGCTTCCCAGAGAAACTCCATAGTCACTGCACCCGCCTGGCTCTGAAGCTGAAAAAGACCAGAAGTAACTTCTCTCCCACCTCGTACGATTTCACTCACAGACCACTGCACAATTTCCTCAGCAGGAATTGTTCTCACTTCCAGGGGGGAGGAAACTGCCACAGGAGAGCCTCCAGATGAGATGGCATCACTATCCACTTCAGCATGAGAGCCCTCCTGTTCTCCCTACGGCCAACTACTTCTAGGTTTAGGTGGCATCGTACGGGCAATCGGGCTCAGAGAGACTCCGTCACTGCTGCTCACCAGCTGAACCATGGGTTGACACGAAGAGGTAAGCCCCGAAGGACCGGTAAGGACGCAGAATCCCTCCAATGTCATTTGTCGCAGCAGCTGGGCCTGGGAGCCGTCCTGAAGACCGGCCTTCCCCTTCATCTTGCGTCTGCCCATGTCCCAAGCACGTAAAACCACCAACAGTGAGAGAAAGGAAAAAGGCGTCCAGTCGTGCTGCTAGCCCAGCACCATCTTGGTTGCCCCTGATGGCTGATATATGCGACAGTGGTCGCATTGTCGGAAAACACTCTGACCACTCTCCACTCCAACAAGGGACGGAACGCCTGTAGTGCTAGAAATACTGTTCGCATTTCCAACCAATTGATGGACCAAGTGCTCTCTCTGGCAACCACAGTCCGAGTGACCTAAGCCTGACAATGGGCTCTCCAGCCAAGGAGGCTGGCATCCGTGGTTAGGAGTATCCACTCTGGCGTTTCCAAAGGCATGCTGGCCTCCAGGTGTCTCTTCTGCAGCCACCAGCCCAAGCTCTCCTTCACGTCCTCTGGACAAGACAATCATCGGGAGAGAGGATGCTCCTGCAGCGAACAGCGAGACAGGAGCAATTGCTGTAAGGGCCACATGTGCGCCCGTGCCCAAAGAACCAGATCCAGTGCTGCTGCCATGGAACCCAGAAGCTGTAGGTAATTCCATGCAGACAGGGCTCTCATCGTGATGAACCGACAATTGCGTTATGGAGCTTCTGAATCCTGCCCAGTGGCAGAAACACGCGCTCCACGAATGTGTTGATCACCACTCCCAAGTACACCAGACTCTGGACAGGCTGCAACTGGCTCTTGGCCAAGTTGACCACACAACCCAAACTCCGAAGGAATCGTACCACTGTCTGCATCAACACCAGAGAAGACTCCGTCGACTTTGCTCAGATGAGCCAATCGTCCAGATAGGGTTGTACAAGCACCCTCTGTGTTCACAGAGCCACCGCCACTACTACCATGACCTTTGTAAAGGTGCGTGGAGCCATGGAGAGGCCAAAAGGCAGAGCTCGAAACTGGAAATGCCCCATAGGCAGAGCAAAATGCAAGAACTTTTGATGTTCTGGGTGAATGGCAAAATGCAGGTATGCCTCCGTGAGATCCAACGCAGTCACAGGAACTCCCCTTAACACAGAGATAAAATGATGGAATGCAGCATCTCTATATGAAAATGGGGCACCTGCAAAGCCCGATTGACTGCCTTGTGGTCCAGAATCGGCTGGAAGGACCAGTCTTTCTTGGTAACCACAAAGTAAATGGAGTAGCGACCCAGACCGAGCTGCCCCAGCAGAACCGGCTTGATGGCTTCCAGTCTCAGCAGCCAATCCAGGGTGTCCCGTACTGCATTTGCCTTTGTCCTTGGGCAAGGAGACTGTACAAAGGTGTCAGAAAGAGGCAGAGCAAATTCCAATGCGTAGCCATCTCGAATGAGTTCCAGCACCCACTGGTCGGATGTTATCTTGGCCCAGGCAGACTAAAAATGCTGCAAACGACCTCCAATTGGCACTACCTCCGCCCAGACTTTGCTGGCTTCATTGTGGCTTTATGTTGGAGATCTGAGGGGCTGAGTAGAAACCCCTACTAGACCCCCGAAATGACTGGCCCCCTTAGGCTGTAGCGCCCTCACTGAAAAGGCGAGAAATGGCTAGACCGAAATATGTGGAAGTCTCGTGGCTGACCGTGTTGCGAAGCCCCTTGCTTAAGTCCCGTGGGCCGATTCTCAGGCAAGCGGCTGCCCTTGGACTCCAAGTCCTTCACCAGCTTTCCAGAGCTTCGCCAAATAGCAGCTTCCCTTTAAAAGGTAGCTTGCTGAGCCTCATCTTAGAGGACACATCCGCCAACCAATTCCGTAACCAAAAAAAACAATGTGCCACCACAACAGAGGACGAGCGCACCAAGTCGTAAAAGGCGTCCTCTAGGTATGCAGCTGCCGACTCCAACTTGGCGCCCCCCTGAGCCACTGGCTGAGCTGCCAACTCAGAAGAAGCCATCAGATGAAGCCAGTGAATGGAAGCCCTGTCCACATAGGCTCCACAAATAGAAGCCTGTAATGTCAAAACGCTGGCATCAAATGCCTGCTTAAGCAACGACTCCAGCTTATGGTCTTGAACATCCTTCAAAGCCCCCACTCCTTCCACCCGGATTGTGGTCTTCTTTGTGTCTGCCGAGACCACCGCATCCACCTTAGGCATCCTAAGGAGTTCCTTCTCTTCCTGGGGAATGGAGTATAGTCGATCCATCACCCTTCCCCCTCTGAGACCCCACTCCAGGACCTCCCATCTGGCTTCCATCATCTTCTTGATCACCCTATGCACTAGGAAACATGCCTGGAAACCCTTGAACCCTTGCAAAAGAGGAACCTCCAGGGGCTCCTCCGCAACCAGTGGAGGCGAGACAATATTAAGAGTCGGCAAAGAATGTTTAATCAGAGCCGCCGGCTCCTCAAGAAAAACTCTGAAAACATTCGAGTCATCACTAAGCAGGATTTCTCCTTCCTCCAAGCCTGGCTGCTCTGACTCCCCCTAGACGTCCGAGGAACCTTCCCCTGGATCCTCTGAGACCTGGGAGGGAGGGGAAACCAGACCTCCCCAGAGATCCCCTCCCCCCCCCCCATTAACGCAGGCTGTGGTACCTCAGGGCTACTGCTCTCCTGCACCCCTTGCTCAGACCCACTGGCTGACCATCCCGGCTGAACTGAAGGCCCCGACTCAACCTGCTTCATCAAATAGGCCTTATGCAAGAGAGGAAGAAATCAGCAGAAAAAATAGAGCCCCGTTGCTCCTCCATGGAAGCGAGAGGTGTCAGAGGCACTGAAGCAACAGCCATGTGGGTTTTCGCCTTTTTTTGGCGGGTTGTCGGCTCCCGAGGAAATGGCGGTTTTATCGGCTGTACCTGAAATGGCCACGCAGGAACCGCCGGCCCTACAGTGCTGGAATCTAACACTTCCACCGAGCCCTCCCTGCTCCCGCCAGCCCCAAAGACAGATGAACTACTCAAAACAACAACTCTTCCACGCGGGCAACCCATTGAAAATCTGCCCAGCGGCACCTCAACTCCGATTGCCCAAAGGAAGAGCCTAACACAGATAGTTAATCGCCCGGCGTGCACTGATGAGCGGGAACAAGACTGCAAGCAAAACTAAGCCCTTGCACTGCCTTACCGTGCTCTGTGGAGTCCACCCGGGTCTATCAGTACTGCTCCCACAGCTCCCCGGACCCCTCTGGTCCTCTGTACCGCTGCTTCCTTTGCTTCTTTTCTGTTAAAGATTTTTTTTTAAACTTTATCTAACTGTGCTAAACCATTGCATTACTGCCAGATTGCTGGTACAAAGGAACAGCCACAGAGGTCCCTGGTCAGAGACATGGGATGTCCAGCTGGGAGAGAAGGGACCTGGATCACCAGGTGATTTTATCCCTTAGGCTCACCAGACCCACTCAAGGATCCTGATGAAGAAATGCAGCCCTGATTACTGCCAACCCAAACCAGTCCAAAGGGGCAAAAAAGGCTACTCAGCTTTAGTATAATCCACTTCTGTGACCTACCTGCCTCTAACTATGCCTTCCAATTTCTTCTTAGCCGAGTCCCTTACGAAGAGAAGCTCCCTCAGCTGCTGAGGACTGAGGATATTGGAGTCTGAGACAGAGGGGGAGTCTTTAAGTGGTGACATCAAGATTCTGGCATGCTCAAGTCTCAGTTGCTGAACGAGGGGGCAAACAGACTGTATCCTGGACTGGACTGGAGGGACAATATGGAAAGAAATACTGAAGGGACCTCTGGTGGCTGAGGCGTATAGAGGCATGGGAGTAATGTCATTGAAACCTGGGCTTTTCATTGGTTCTTTGTCTCCACCAATCTGCTGGTAGGGGGACACAACCCACTTGTCTGGACTGGACTAGCAGGATGATATGAGCACACAGATGACATGCAAGTGATCATCCAAATGGGGAAGGAGTTTGAATTTTTGTTGCTTGTGAGTACTTGCTGGAATTTGGATGGTGAAGAATATTGCCAAGATTAATAGCTTGTAGATGAGATTGGAGTCTTTACCGGAGGAGTTGGGTTGGAAATACCACTGGTGATATTCAGATTCTTGTGTCATCTATGGTGAGAAATTTGTGGGTTAAGTTGGCCTCCCCAATTTCTGGTAAGGAGCAAATGAATGCCTTACTGGATGTAGTTTTGTTTTTTAAACAAAGATGGTTGTGAAGGTTGAAAGATTACCATCCCTAGCTGATTTTAGAGCAGTGCTGCAAGCTTTGCCATTAGAAGGAATGGATTACTGCAATGCAAATACCCAAATCTTCCTAGGGATGATTTGATCTCTTCTAATGATCCAAAATGCCATTGTACATTTGTTAACAAGGGCCAGCAGGTGAACACTGACTTTCAGTATCACAGAGAAGATGAAATTAGACTTACCTGCTAATTGTAGTTCCTGGAGTGCAGCCAGTCTAGTCCCGGACCTCTGGGTTCCCTATCTTATCCAGCAGCTTTGGAGACTGAGAAACTCCTTCTCTTTTTTCATGAGGTCACCGGTATATCCATTCGGGATCTGCCTCCTGCCATCAGTAACCTATTGACAAAGCAGACTCACCGGAGACACAAGTAAGCGTTTAACAAATTAACCTGAATTAATCCAGAACCTTGAAACCAAATTTGAAACTATTGACATACAGAACCTAAAGCTCTGTAAACTACTGTGACTTTAACTGACGCAGGCTTCTCCCTCACGGAAGGAAAGAAAACCCCTGTATGACAGATTTAGCTTCGTACCCTGAATCCGGACTGCGATCATCCCGGAACTGCCCCAACTACTCATAGAGAAATGCAATATCCAAGAGAATCTTACCTGTAAATGAGGCTAATACTTCAGGCTACTGTAACACT
Organism: Ichthyophis bannanicus; assembly: GCA_033557465.1. NCBI lineage: Eukaryota > Metazoa > Chordata > Amphibia > Gymnophiona > Ichthyophiidae > Ichthyophis > Ichthyophis bannanicus. Next base: position 170,744,137 of record CM066040.1, on the reverse strand, counting down.
ACAGATACCGGGCAGGGATATGGGACTAGACTGGCTACACTCCAGGAACTACAATTAGCAGGTAAGTCTAATTTCATCTTCCTGTTCGTGTATCCAGTCTAGTCCCGGACCTCTGGGTAAGTACCAGAGCAGTAACCAATTCAAGCCTGGGAGGGTCCTGGAAGACCAGCCTGAAGTACAGCCGCACCAAACGTAGTGTCAACTGTCCTTTGAACATCCAGGCGATAATGTCTCACAAATGAGTTTAAGGATGACCAAGTTGCTGCTTTGCAAATCTCCAGCGGCGGGACCCAACGGAGCTCCGCCCATGAAGAAGTTTGAGCTCTAGTGGAATGAGCCCTTAGCCCCTCCGGCACTGACTTACCTTTCAGGATGTAAGCCGACGCAATGGCCTCTTTAATCCACCTTGCAATGGATGCTTTTGAGGCCGCTTCGCTCTTCCTAGGGCCCGCGAAGAGAACGAAAAGCCTATCCGACCTACGAAAGCCGGCCGTCCGAGATAGGTACTTCTTTAACGACCGCCGAACATCCAAACTGTGTAAGTTGCCTGTTCCGGATTCCCTCGCGGACTGTGAAAACACCAGTAATGAAATTTCTTGATTCATATGAAATGGCGAAACCACCTTAGGGAGAAAGGTAGGAACAGTTCTTAGAACCACCTTCGAAGAGAAAAACAACAGATAGGGCTCTTTGCAGGAGAGAGCCTGTAATTCCGAGATTCTCCGCGCTGAATAGCCACGAGAAACACGACTTTCAAAATGAGATCTTTGAGGGACGCTCGAGACAGTGGTTTGAACGGCTCGCCCTGCAAAGCATCTAAGACGGAGGGCAAATGCCACTGAGGAACAACCGGTCTCGACGGGGGCCGCAAGAGCAATCCCGCCTGCAGAAACCGCTTAACATCCCCATGACAAGCAATCGTTTGCCCTCCGATCTTTCCCCTGTAGCAGGACAGAGCCACACCTGCACCCGTAACGACGAAGGGGCCAAACCTTTTTCGAAGCCATCCTGCAGAAAATCCAAGATCTGAGAAATGGATGATTTTAACGCCACATACTGCCTGTCTGCACACCAAGACTCAAAGACTCTCCAGACCCGAACATATGCCAGCGACGTAGACCTCTTCCTGGCTTTCAACAGAGTAGCTATAACAGACGCCGAGTAGCCTCTCGTTTTTAACCGTGCCCTTTCAAGAGCCAGGCCGTAAGCGAGAATCGATCCACGTGGGGCATGAGAAGGGGCCCCTGCGACAGAAGATCCGGCCGGTTTGGGAGCCTCCATGGCTTTGCCACTAGCAGCCGTACTAGATCCCCGTACCAGGGTCTGCGAGGCCAGTCTGGAGCTATTAGAATTACATGACCTCTGAACAACTGGATCCGTTGTAGCACTCTGCCTATGAGGACCCACGGAGGGAACACATACAGGAGCTGTTCCCGCGGCCAGTCCTGACTGAGGGCATCCAGACCTTCCGACATCCTTTCCCTTCTTCTGCTGAAGAACCGGTCTACTTTTGCAGACGCAAACGTTGCCATGAGATCCAGAACCGGCGTGCCCCATCTGCGGACGAGCATCTGGAAGACGTCGGGATGGAGGACCCATTCCCCCGGGTCCACATGGACGCGACTGAGAAAATCCGCTTGCACATTGTCTATTCCTGCGACATGCGCCGCTGACAGGTCTAGAAGATTCGCCTCTGCCCACTCGCACAGGGCTGCAGCCTCAATTTCCAGCACGGCGCTACTGGTCCACCCCTGCTTGTTGACATACGATACCGCTGTGGCATTGGCGGAAAACACCCGAACTGCCGCACTCTTGACGAGCGACTGAAACGCCAGTAGCGCTAAAAATACCGCTCGCAGTTTCAGCCTGTTGATCGACCAGGCCCTTTCCTGGGGGGACCAGTGAACCTGCCTCGACAATGAGCGCCCCATCTGGACACACTGGCATCGGTCATCACTGAGATCCAGGACGGCACTTCCAAGTTCTTCCCCGTCGCTAAGGATGCGGGACACAACCACCACTGGAGCGACTGGCGCGCCTCCTCCGGACAGGGCAATCTCCGGGATAACGGATCCTGTTGATGCGACCACCGGCGAAGCAAAACCCGTTGCAACGGTCTCATGTGTGCTCTTGCCCAAGGAACAGTTTCTATGGACACGGCCATCGTACCCAGTAACTGGAGAGAACGCCAGGCCGAAGGCGCCCGGTAGCGAAGGAAACGGGTCACCAGACGACAGAGACCCTGTGCTCTTTCGTTCATTATAAACACCTTCCCTACCTGTGTGTCGAAGCGGGCTCCGAGATATTCGAGATTCTGAGAGGGAGTCAAATGACTCTGGTCAAATTGACAATCCAACCGAGCTCCTCCAAAAAAGCTACTACGCGAGACGTGGCTGCAACCAACGGAGACAGGCCCTAGCCACCCACGCTCCGCACATGGCCGCCTGAAGCGATAAGGTATTTACATCAAAGACCTGACGCAAGAGCACATCCAACTTCCTATCTTGCGGGTCCTTGAGAGCTGCACTACCCTCCACCGGGATGGTAGTTTTCTTGGTTACCGCCGAAACGGCTGCATCCACCTTAGGAGACTTAAAAACCTCCTTATCCTGATCCAACAAAGGATAAAGGTGACCCATGACTCTGGACCCTTTCAGAGGAGCTTCTGGCACGTTCCACTCCTCCTGAATCATCTCCCGGAACACCCTGTGCACCGGGAACGCCCGCTGAGTCTTTCTGAACACCTGCAGCAAAGGATCTTCCAGGGTGTCATCTTCGGCTGCTCCTGGAACCGGCATATCCAAAACTTTCAGGGATTCCACTATCAAGGCTGGAAGCTCTTCCCGTCTGAAAACGCGCACCACCCTGGCTTGGTCCTCCCTTTCAGACAGCTCGCCTTCCTCCAGCTCTTCCTCACCGTCTAAGTCGCGGGTGTCATCATCTGACAACTGACCCTCGGAGGCTAGAGAACAATCCGCCGGTAAACCTTCAGTACGCGGTCTCTTGGCTCCGACGGAGGGATCCTCGGCCTGGGAAACCAGCGCGGGTCTCTTCAGCCCAGCTGACGCCCCCGGCCGCTGCACCTGCTGCGAACCAGAAAATAAAGCGTTTTGCAATAGCGTGACAAAATCGCTTGAAAAAATGGTTGTCCAGTCTTTGGGCAAAGGAGCCGGAGGCTGAAGAACATCTGGGGCAGAAGAGGGTCCCGCCACCGGCTCCTCCTGGGCTGCCTCAACTAAGGGAGTGGAAGAACCGCCGGACTCAGCCAGCTGGACCTCCTCTATATCAGACTTGGAGAGGTCCATGCTAGAATCTCTCACGCAGGCTTTGCAAACTCCTAAGGAACTTTTCCGCAAGCCACAAACCAAACAAAGTGGCTTGGAGGACATTGCAGCCCTGAGCACAAGTGAAAAAACGTTTTGCCCTTTGAAACCGTTTCACCCTCCCCAGGGCAGACACAAGTGCTTTAAGCACCGCGGGCTGAGCTGAAACCCCCAAAGTAGTCTCGGCCGTCCCCCATCCCCCACAGCACATGGCAGCTTGGGAGGCACCAAGTGTGGATGACTCATCCTGCTTGTCCTAAAAGAAAACGGAGTTACTTACCTGTAACTGGAGTTCTCCGTGGACAGCAGGATAAGTCAGCCACACATACCTGCCCACCTCCCCTGGGATGGGGTCGGCCTCCGTCCGGTGCCCGCCTCCTAGCTGCAAAAGGCTCAGCTAGTGAAGTACTGGCTAGCTAGGGGCGGGCAGGGGGTGGGGCCAGTTGGCTCATGCTCAGAAGGGCGAAAAGCCCTTCTGAGCTATGGAGAGTACTTCCGTCTCGGCGCCGTCGGATGACGTCACCAAGTGTGGCTGACTTATCCTGCTGTCCACGGAGAACTCCAGTTATAGGTAAGTAACTCCCTTAATCAGCATAACTCAATTACACTTAATTGTTTCTCCAGTGTGCCCGGGACTCCGGGCTCCTATCTCACAAGCTGCTTGGAGACTGAGGTAACTGATGGCAGGAGGCAGATCCCGAATGGATATACCGGTGACATCATGAAAAAAAAGGAGGGGTTTCTCAGTCTCCAAAGCTGCTGGATAAGATAGGGAACCCAGAGGTCCGGGAATAGACTGGATACACGACAGGAACCAAAGTTTAATATTTGCTGTTATATTCAAGATCTTACATTACACCTTCCTACAGCCAAAATGCTCCCGAAATAAATTCAGCCACACTTTACTAAGTCTGAGTTGCTGAGAACAAAAATGATGCTTAAAATTGTTTATTCGCTCTAGCTTTCAATTTACACTACCGGAAGTGCTAAGGATATGCGCGTTATAATGGGAAGAGATCTCAATTTAAACCATAAATTACTAAAATACATATACATCTTCGACTAGATTTGCGATAAATTTGTGTTTTTGTTTGGACAGTACTTGCTTTTCAGGCAAAACAATTAATGAATGATGCAATTTGGAGGTGCAATTGTGTCATACATGATATGAATTGCGTCATGTTATTCCTAGAAGTCATAGATGATGCAATCCTCTCAGCTTAAATAACATCACTCTGCAGAACAAACTATGCAACATTTTTTTAATGAACATGTGTGTCAGCAGTATTTTGACTGTAGACCAATCTTCTCAGTGTTTGATTTTTTTTCAGTTTAGTCAAAGTGAAAGATGCCTCATAATTGTTTGAACAAGGCAGATCACTTCTGCTACGTTTGCGGTAAAGTGACTTTTGCATCACAAAAATACAGTAACTGCTTTTATTAAGAAAGCCTACCACCTTTACTTTGGCTGCAAAATTGGAGATCAGGTCAACAGCTAGGCCCCACCCCACATATGCTGCAACACTCGTGCAACAAATCTTCGCCAGTGGTTGAACAGAAAAAGGAAATGCCCTTTGAAGTGCCAATGATTTGGAGAGAGAGCGTAGTTACTCAACTGCAGCAGGTGTTCTCCGTGAATAGCAGGAATAAGTCTTCACATATTGGTGAACTCACTGATGAAGCCCCGAATGGAACGCTCCCCAGCCTCCAAAAGAAGCTTTTGGGAGGTATGCCGCACATGCTTTCCACATCTGCCGCGGCACCATATTCTCCACTATGATCACACAACAGGAGCCAAAAAAGCAATTCCCCGGGTAGGTGGGAGGGTTGTGAGGACTTATTCCTGCTATTCACAGAGAACACCTACTATATGTGAGTAACTACGTGAACAAGCAGGAAATGTCCTCACATATGGGACTCCCAAGCTCCAGGCTACTGGAACCAGAGGAAAAAGAATAGCCCAACTGGGCATCGAGAACTGGAGACGTCAGGAAGACCACAGGAACTAATCTGATGCAGTATCTACAGTCAACATCAACCAAGGGAATTTTGAGCAGGTAGTCTGGACGGACAGAAGGACTGGTGGGCAGGAGGTGACCCTCAAGACCCAAAGAGATGCCGGAGCACAGCCTGGCCAAAATTGCTGTCCAGTCGGGAATTACCATCCAGACAGTAATAGGCTGCAAAGGTATGGACCGAAGACCATGTCGCAGCCCTGCATTTCTTCTCTGTGGAGACAGAATGGAGGTTTGCTACAGATGTAGCTCTCGCATGGACATTGTGAGCCATGACATGACCCTAAAAAGCTCAGACCAGCCAAGGAATACAGATGGGTGATGCAATCCGTGAACCAGCGGGATCGCGTATGCTTCAAAACAGTGGCTCCCAGCTGACTGGGGTCGAAGGAGACAACTGAGAGGATGGATTGTGCGCTCCAAGTAGAAGGCCAACGCATGCTTGCAATTCAGAGTGTTCAACACTGCCTCACCGCAATTGGCGTGAGGCCAGGGAGAGAACACTGGAAGGACAATGGACTGGTTCAGATGGAAAGTTGAGATTACCTTTGGAAGAAAATGCAGGTGCATGCAGAGCATCATCCGGTTCTGGTGGAAGCTGGTGTATGGAGGGTGTATGACCAGAGCCTGGAGCTCATTCACTCACTGAGCCAAAGTGACAACCACCAGGAAGAGGACTCTCTAGGTTAAGAACTTCAGCGGACACTTGCCCAGTAGCTCAAAGGGAGCCAAGGACCACATTCAAATCCCAAGCAATTGTAGGCGGCTTGACAGGAGGCCTCGAAAGAGGCAAGACCCGCATGAATCAGCGCATCAGAGGTTGAGCCGACCCAGGCTTCCCCTCGCAGCCAAGATGGAACGTTCCTATCATACTGAGGTGAACCCAAACAGAGTTGAACTTGCACCCAGAATTAGAGAGGTGCAAGAGGTACTCCAAAAGCTGGTCCACCGGACAAAGGAGTCCAGCATCCAACCAGAACACCAGACGGCAAAACGCTGCCACTAAAAGGCATAGGCCTTACGTGCTAACTCCTTGCGGAATGCTAGCAGGATCTCGGTAATGCCCTCGGGGAGGGCAAGCCCCTAGAGAGCTACCCACTCAGCATCCACACCATGAGCACCAGAGTGTGGATGTTGGGGTACAACAAGAAGCCGCTCTCCTGTGAGATGAGGTCTGGATCAGAGCCCAGGAGAAGAGGTTACCTCTACGAGAGCTGCAGCAGTAGCAGGAACCACGGTTGTAGAGGCCAGTAGAGAACGATGAGAATCATGGACCACCTCTCGGTCTGGAGCTTCAGGAGCATCTTCGTGATGAGCGGAATCGGGGGGGTTGGCATAGAACAGGTCTTTCCCCCGTGGAAAAGTAAAGCATCCAGAGCCAAGCGATCGCTGGCTGATCTCCAGGAGCAGATCCAAGCTATAAGAGCATTCTATGCCATAATGAAGAGGTCCACAATGGGGGAGCCCACTCCAGGAAGAGCTAGTCTGTCACCTCCCTCTTGAGGGACCACTCGTGTGGTTGAAGAACCTGGCTGAGGCGATCTGCTAGGCCAGTGATGGCTAACCTTTTTGAGCCCGAGTGCCCAAACTGCCGCACAAAACCAAAGAATTTCCTCAAAGTGCCAGCACGTCAATTAAAGCCTCATTTGCATAAGGTGCCTCATTTGCATAAATATTTGCATAATGTTACCATACACTAACTTTTAGTAAACATGCCTCTTAATGAGTATATGGATAAAGAAAGACTAAAAGGTTTCTACATTACTATAATCCAGTACCAACCGCCAGGCACATTAGGAACTACTACAAACGCTGCCCATTTAGAACCCATAGCAAACCCGCCGTATCCTAACAGCACTACCAGGACTCACAAAGCACCATACCCTAACTATCAAAAGGCAACACTGCAAATATTAAACCAATACATTTCAGAGAACAACAATACATGACCTACTGGGGAAAGAACAAGTGGCCATGTCAAATAGGAATTATATAAACAGAATACCTCAGCTCAGTTACACATGCAGAACAGACCATCACCAAACAAGGAATCACAATTTAGAAACAGGAAGACAATAATTAAACTGGGAACCCCAAAAGCCAAACTTGGAATATACAACAACACTGTAGAAATAAAACTATAAATTAATTTCCTCTTGTACTAAACAAAGCGCAAAAAATAATGATGCACATTTCCCAGAGCTGACATATTCCAGTTAATAAATTCAAAATAAAGAGATATTTTTCTACCTTTTGTGCATTTTTTTTCAGTTGCAATTGTTCCAGCCACTTTCTTCTGGTTTCTTCGTGTCTTCTGCTAACTCTCCATCTGCTGTCCATTTGTCCTTTCTTCTGTCTTGTTTTTTTTTTTCCATTCTCTCTCTACATCTGCTTTAACATACTAATCTTTCTCCTTTTGCTCTTTCCTCATTCCTATTTCATCTACTCAAAATTTACCCCTCCATCCTCAATCCCCACTTATTCTCCCAATACCCGGCCAATTGTAGATTTTTTATCCCTCCCACACAAAATATTTTTCCCCTCTCCATTTTACTCTCCCAGCCCCATCCCATTCTAATCCTCCCCCAACACCAGCTCCCTTCTAGTTCCAGCCTCACCCAGCATCCATTCCCTTCTAGTCCCTGCATCAGCCCATTTCCAGTCCTAGCAGCCCCCCAACCCATTTCCAGTCCTAGCAAACCCCCCAACCCAATACCAGTACTAGCCCCCCCTCATCAACCCTCTTCCAGTCCTAACCCCCCATCACACCATTTTCAGTTTAAGCACCCCCATAACCCATTACCAGTCCTAAACCCCAACAGCCCACTTCCAGTCCTAACCCCCATCAACCCATTTCCAGTCAGCCCCCCATAGCCCATTGCCAGTCCTAACCCCCCCCCATCAGCCCACAGTCCATTACCAGTCCTAACCCCCTCAGCCCACCTCAAGTCCTAACCCCTCCCCATCAGCCCATTTCCTGTCCCAGCCCCCCCATAGTCCATTATCAGTCCTAACCCCCCATAGCCCATTACCAGACAGCCCCCATCAGCCAACAGCCCATTACCAGTCTTAACCCCCCCATAGCCCATTGCCAGTCCTAACCCCCCCCCCATCAGCCCACAGCCCATTACCAGTCCTAACCCCATCAGCCCACCTCAAGTCCTAACCCCTCCCCATCAGCCCATTTCTTGTCCCAGCCCCCCCATAGCCCATTACCAGTCCTAACCCCATCAGACCACCTCCAGTGTTAACCCCCCATCAGCCCATTTCCAGTCCTAACCCCACCCAACAGCCCACCTCAAGTCCTAACCCCTCCCCATCAGCCCATTTCCTGTCCTAGCCCCCCAAAGCCCATTACCAGTCCTAACCCCACCCAACAGCCCACCTCAAGTCCTAACCCCTCCCCATCAGCCCATTTCCTGTCCTAGCCCCCCATAGCCCATTACCAGTCCTAAGCACCCATCAACCCACTTCCAGTCCTAATCCCATCAGCCCATATATTCTTATCTCCCCGATAGCCACCCCATAGCCCATCACCACTCCTAACCTCCCCCAGCCCATCACCACTCCTAACCCCCCCATCAGCCCATTTCCTGTCCTAGCCCCCCATAGCCAAGTACCAGTCCTAGCCCCAACAGCCCAAATCCATTAACACTCCTAACCCCCACATCCCATAACCAGTCCTTACCCCCCAACAGCCCACAGCCATTACCACTCCTAACCCCCCCAGCCCATCACCACTCCTAACCCCCCCATCAGCCCATGTCCTGTCCTTGCCCCCCAGCCCATCACCAGTCCTAACCCCCCAACAGCCCACAGCCATTACCACTCCTAACCCCCCCAGCCCAACAGCAGTCGTAACCCCCACACAGCCCACATCCATTTCCACTCCTAACCCCCCCAGCCCATCACCACTCCTAACCCCCCCAACACCCCATTTCCTGTCCTATCCCCCCCCAGCCCATCACCAGTCCTAACCCCCCAACAGCCCACAGCCATTACCACTCCTAACCCCCCCAGCCCATCACCACTCCTAACCCCCACCCCAGCCATTACCACTCCTAACCCCCCCCCCCCCAGCAAAATTTTTTTTACAAAGAAAGCTGTCGCTGCCGGGGCCGGTTGCTATTTTGTCTGACAGGCAACCTGATGCCTGGGTCCATTGGATGGACAGAGTCCATTGAGCTGCCCTCATGTGAAGGCGAGCGTAAGGAACCACATGCACAGTGGATGCCATGTGGCCTAACAGTTGTAACATCTCTCGAGCAGTTAAATGGGATTTTAACTGAATTTGTGAGGCTAACTGCACCAAGCGTAGGCACCGGGCCTGGGGAAGATAGGCCCTTGCAGTTGTGGTATCCAGCAAGGCCCCTATGAACTCTAGAGACTGAGTAGGGGTGAGATGGGATTTTGGAATGTTTATTACAAGTCCCAGATACTGAAGGATACACCTTGTGCAGGTTAGAGACGTCTGGGCCTCTGACTGGGATGGAGCTCGGATGAGTAAGTCGTCCAGATATGGGAATACGAATATCCCTAGAGTGCGTAGAAATGCAGCTACTACTGCCATGCATTTTGTGAACACCCTTGGTGCAGAGGCCAGACCGAAAGGAAGCACTCCGTATTGGTAGTGCTTCCCTTGATAAAGGAACCGAAGGAACCTTCTGTGTGTTGGATGGATGAGGACATGGGTGTATGCATCCTTGAGGTCTAGAGAGCAAAGCCAATCCTGACTCTGAAGGTATGGAAGTAGAGTACCGAGAGAAATCATCTTGAATTTCTCCTTGCATAGAAACTTGTTCAATTCTCTGAGATCTAATATGGGTCTGTAGCCCCCTGTTTTCTTTGGTATAAGAAAGTAGGGGGAGTAGAACCCTGAGCCCTGTTGAAGAAGGGGTACTTCTTCTTTTGCCCCTTGGGCAAGAAGGGTAGCAATCTCCTGACCCAGAAGGTCGAGGAGAGATGTCTGAGAATTGAACTGTCTCACCATGGTGTGAGGAGGAAGGTTTAAGAAATTAAGCTTGTACCCCTCCCTTATGATGGAGAGGATCCATTGCTCTGCTGTGATTTATTCCCACCTGGGAGCAAAGTAAGCCAACCTTCCTGGAATGGTGAGAGGATCTGGATGTTCTAGAGCCAGAAAGGCTAAGCTCTCTAGTTGTAAGTCAAAGGCCCTGAGGAGGCTGAGGCTGTTGGGCCGTAGCAGTCCTAGCAGCCTTAGGCTTGGCCTGTTTCGGTTGTTGCTGTCTCTTTGTAGCAAAACGACCTGCAGAAGATGACCGCTGACCATAAGCAGAATAATATTTCCCTTTTTTGGGAAAAAATCCCTTTTTGAACAACCTTTTCTTAAAAGGAGCAGAAGTAGACTTTGAAAGTCTATCTAAAGCAGAATTTTCAGCATCCATCTGGGTGGCCTTTGCTTGCCAATCTTTGCCAAAAAGGTTTTCACCTGTACAAGGAAGGTTTCCTAGTCCATCCTGAACCCAGAGTTCCAAATCAGAAGCTTGTAACCAAGCAACTCTGCGTGCACCTATGGCAATAGCCTAGGCTCTGCTGGCACCTTTAAAAGAGTCAAAGGCTGCACGGTTGGAAAACTTGGAAACATCCTGGGCATGTTTGAGCCAGGTGAGGAACCCTTCCCTTTTATCTTCTGAAATAAAAGGAGATAAAGTTTGCAGGTGATCTGTAACTTCTTTTAGAAACATCCCCATATAGAGACTATAGGAGTTGATTCTGGCAACAAGCATACTGGCCTGGAAAGTTCTCCTGCCAAAGGCATCTAAGGTTCTGCATTCTCTTCCTGGAGGAGCAGAAGAGTGCCTTTTTGTACTCTTTATCTTCTTCATAGCAGACTCCACCACAATGGAGTGGTGAGGAAGCTGAGTCTTATGGAAGCCAGGACAAGGAGGAACACGATACATGGTGTCCAACCTGCGAGAATGAGGGGAAGTGGTGAGAGGAGTCTCCCATATGCTGTGATACAGCGGACCCTCTGGCAGAAAGAAAAAAATTTTTAAATTTTGAAAAAAACAAGCTTCACATGCAATTTCCTGAAGGTCCACATAGAGGGAGCAGGAGAGCCAGCCTGGAAGCAGAGGAACCACGCCTCTATGGGCAGGACCTAGAATCAGTTAGTCCCGATTTAAGCAGGGACAGTGCTGAGTCAAATGGAGTCGTCGGAGTCAGAGACAGAGTCGGAGTCAGAGACAGAGTTGGAGTCGGTGTCAGACCCAGAGCAGCTCGAGGAGTTGAAGCAACTTGGAGAGCAGGCCAGAGAGTAGGCCGAGAAGCAGGCCAAGGAGTAACTCAGAGAGCAGGCCGAGGTGAAGGCCAAAGAGCAGGCCTAGAGGAAGGCCAGAGACAACTGGAAGGAGCAGCACTGCAGAGGGCAGCCAAGGAAGGAGGTGCTCTCCCTTCCAGCCTGAGAGGAAGCCCTATCCAGGGAGAAGGGCTGGGATACAATCTGAGAAAGAGATATCCAGCTGAAAAGAATACCCAAGGAGAGAAGGTACTTTTAAAGATTTTTATAGAAGTAACCTGAAGGAGGAATGGAAAACTCAGAGGCCTGGGGAACAGGGAAGAGCTAAGAGGGCGCGGCCATTAGCCAACTGCCACAGGGGTGGAAGTGAAGGACAAGCGCATCAGCTGCAGCCATGCCTCAGAGAAGTTTCTCCCCATTCTAAAGAAAGAAAGACACACAGGGAATACTTGAGCCTGCAAGAATTGGAGGACAATCAGGCTAGGCCTCAAGCCTTTCCTGTAAGGGACTGCAGGAAGTTTAAAGATAAAACAGTTGTTACCTGCAATTGCTTGCCTAAACCTAGCACCAGAGAGAAATAAAAGAATGAGTTTTATCTGTATAAGGACACTTTTATGCAAAAAGTAACAGATAATCTCTCCAAGAAGAAAGCTAGTAACGCTAAAGGCTGGGACAAGCGAACTTTTAAACCTGTAGCAGATGAACAGCCAGGGTTCTATACCATAGCCAAAAACCGACACCCCAAGCTGACAAGCCAGCATTGGAACACAGTGTGGCATGCTTTCAGAAAGCCCGAATTCAACCCTCCTGAGGTTTCAGACTCAGACCCCTCAGAGATGGAATGGATGCCAGGGGAATCTGAGGTTGATGAGGCAGTTGAACCCATGGATTGTATTTATTGTACAGTAGGAAAGCTTTAAGCTGTTTGGAGCAATAAAATGTATGAAGAGAATACAGGATGCCTTATGTTTTACGTTTCTGTGAAGATTAACAGTGTTATTTTGAACGTTTTGTGTGAGTTGAACCTGATACAAGGAATGATACAGCCCTGTTATTGTCTTAACCGCATATTTTGAACCATTCCGCGTAAAGGTGAAATAAATGCCTTTTTCCTTTTTCCCTACACTTGGCTGAAAGTCGCTTTATTGGGAAGTTGGCAACGAGGTTGGCACAGAGGGCCGCTACCTCATGACCCTCGCAACAGGCCAACCCTAATACCCCTAATCTTATGCGCTCCCCAGCCCCGGTGGAACCACTACGCCGCCACCAGAGGGGGCTGCGGGGGACAATGCCCAACATGTGATCATAAAGAATCTCATGTATTGGTAAAGTGGCTGCCTCTTTAGGAGCCTTAGGATATTGTAAAATATCTAATTTTTTGGCTCTAGGCTCTGTCTCAGGGGGCCACTGAGATGGAAAGGCCCCTGGCCACTTCCCTAATGAAGTCTTGAAAAGACAAGTCTTCTGGAGGAGACATTCTCCTTTTTGGAGAAGAGGGCTCCTGAGGATGGATCACCGATGCTTCGACAGAGACCTCTGATTCATCAGAGTCTTCAGAGGAATCGAAGTATCGCCTGTCTGGATGCTCCTGCAGAGCCAGATACGCGTACCGGGTGGTATCGACATCGGGAGTGATTGGTACCGATTCGGTACCGATGGGCATCACAGAACAGTGTACCGCTGCAGTCGACACTGAAGTGGATGTCGATGAAATCAGAACCTGCACCGGAACCGATGTCAGTACCGATGCCGGAGTCGGTACCGGCAACGGAGTTTGTTGCGGTACCGAAGGCATCGCAGCTTGTATGAATGCCGTGATGGCACGCTGCATGGTCAGGATATTCTAATCCATCGATGCAACCAATGTCTGGATGTCGGTACTAGTGGGAACCACCGGTACCCCAGAACTTGGCAACAGGTGATCGGTCGAGGCCGAACCATCGATGTCAACCTGTGACCCCATAGATAAAGCTTTGGAAGCCGGAGCCTCCCGCTGGGGTAATTTTGCCGGTGCGGATTCCTCGAGGGCAAGCCCGGAGGCATCTCGATACTTAGAGGGAGATTTACCCTTCGAGGACCGGCTGGATTTAAGTTTGGTTACCTGAGATCCATGTGAGGAAGAAGCCCTGGAAGACGTCGATGCAACCGAAGCTGCATCCGAGGGAAACAGGGTACTGAGCTTAGCTGCTCGATTCTGTAGACCTCTTTTAGACATCATGGAGCAGGACTCACAATCCGCAATGGAGTGGTCAGGACCTAAACATTTTAGACACCATTCATGGGTGTCGGTGACAGAAATAGTGCCGCTGCACTTCGTGCATTTTTTAAACCCAGAGGCGGGCTTTTCCATGAGGAAAAATTTCCTAGGCCTAAGGCCAAAGAAGAAAATGCACTGAAGTGAGAAAAACAGTAGTTTTGTTTTTTGGTTTTTTTAGAATAAAGAAAGAAAAGACCAGCGGTACCGGTCCAGCGTCGAGAAGGCAGACGCGCGACCAAAGAAATAAAATAAAATAAAGAAATTCTTCAGCGGTGACAGGAACACGACCTGCTGGCTCCGCGGAAAAGAACTGGAGAGAGGCGGTTGGGAAAGGCGGGAAGGCAGCACGCAGGCGCTGTGAGATGCTCCCAAAAGCTTTCCTTTTGGACGCTGGGGAGCGTTCCCGCGCAGGCTCCGTCGGTACCGACGATACCCATATGTGAAGACTCATTCCTGCTTGTTCCTGGAGATCCTGTAGAAAAGCTACCACACTGGCCATAGCCGCCACACTTTCTGCTCTGGACTTTGCCCAGATTAGCCAGTCGTCTAGATAAGGATTTACGAGCACCCCTTCCTTTCGCAACGCCGCTGCCACCATCATCACCTTGGTGAAAGTGCGTGGTGCTGTTGTTAGACCGAAGGGCAAGGCCCTGAACTGAAAATGCCCCTGGGGAACCGCAAACCTGAGAAATTTCTGATGTTCCTCTAGTATAGGGATGTGAAAGTATGCCTCCGTCAAGTCGAGGGAGGTCAGAAACTCCCCTTTTCTGACAGCCACGATCACTGATCTCAGGGTTTCCATGTAAAAATGCGACACCCGAAGACACCGATTCACTCTTTTGAGGTCCAAGATGGGCTGAAAAGAACCTTCCTTCTTTGGAAACACAAAGTATATGGAGTACCGACCGCAGCCACACTGGTCTGGAGGCACCGGTACCACCGCCTTGAGATCGAGCAGTCGTGCCACTGTCTCCTTTACTGTGGGGTGCTCTTGGCTGGCACCTTGCACGGTGACTGAACGAAAGACTCTTTCACCGGCTGCTGAAGCTCCAACGCATAGCCCTCTCGAATGACCTCCAGCACCCACCGGTCGGACGTAATCTGGGCCCAGGAAGGGTAAAAATCCCGTAGTCAACCCCCTACAGGTACCAGATCCCTCTGGGCCCCCCTGACTTCATTGTGACTTCCGCTGGTTAGATGAGGAGGAAGAGGCTCCGAACCCTCTGCCTGCTCCCCAAAAACCACGAAACCCCTGATTTCTAGTGGGAAAACGTCCTCTCTGCGCCCAATTGAATCTCAGGAAACAGGAACGACGAAACTCCCTGTTCGGCCCTCTGGATGCGGGAGTCGAACGCCCCTGCTTCTGTTTATCTTCAGGGAGCCTACCCCCCTTGGACTCCCCCAGATCCTTAACTAACTTGTCCAAATCATCTCCACACAAGAGCTTTCCTCTGAATGGAAGCTTACTGAGCCTGGACTTAGACGACCCATCCGCTGCCCAATTGCGCAGCCATAGGTACCGTCGAGCCGCTACCGCCGATGCCATACTCTTCGACAACCCCCAAATGAGGTCATAATGTATATCTGCCAGGTAAGCGCCCACTGACTCCAGTCTGGCCGGCGCCCCCGTAATGTCCTCTCCTTGCTCGTCCTTGTGCCCAGCAGAGGCATGCTCTCGCCACCCATGCTCCGCAAATCGCCGCATGAATTGACAGAGCATTAACGTCAAAAACCTGTTTTAACAAGGTGTCCAACCTTCTGTCCTGTGTGTCCTTAAGCACCGCACTTCCTTCCACCGGAATCGCAATCTTCTTAGTAACTGCCGATACGGCCGCATCCACCTCCGGAAGCTTAAACAATTCGCTATCTTGTTCCACCAGCGGATAAAAGCGGCCCATAACTCTGGCCCCCTTTAACGTTGCTTCGGGCATGTCCCATTCCTCCTGGATCATTTCCCTCAGCACTCGATGCACTGGGAACGCTCTCTGATTCTTCCTAAACACCTGCAGCAACGGATCTTCCAAGGTAGGATCCTCCACGGGGCCCAGCACTGGCATATTTAGCGCCTTCAATGTCTCTGTAATGGGCGCCAGAAACTCTTCTCTCTGGAACAGTCGGACCACCCTCGCCTGGTCTTCCCTGTCCGTGATCTCACCTTCTTCCAAATCCTCCTCTAACTCCCCGTCGGGATCCCCCTTGTCGGAAGGAGGTCCCTCCAAGGCTATCGACGGATGCTTCTGTGCCCTTTCCACCCTGGCCATTTCCACCCTGGCCCTTTTCGCCAGGTCCCCGGCAGCCCCCACACTTAGAGGGGTTCCAGGTCTCTTCTCTCCCTGCACTCTATCTCCAGACCGTGCCGACTGACTTTTCTGCCCTCCACCAAAAGCTTGCTGAATAAGGTTAACAAACTCTGGGGAAAAGATCGCTGCCAGACTCCCCGGCACTGTCTGTGCAGCCGGAGGATCTGGAGCAGAAGACAGCCCCGCTACCGGCTCTCTTAGCGGCAATTCAAGGGGAAAGGGGCCCTGATCAGCCCCTAGGGCTTCCTGTGCGTCCACATCCACCTCCAAAGTGTGCTCCAGAGCCTCAGCCTCCTGAACGCACCCCCTACAGACACCCATCTCTGATACCGCCCCCCCGTCTGGTCCTGCAGACCACGCACTGCGGTCTTGCAGGCATAGTGCCCGGTTAACCTGAGTCTCCCTCTCTCCACCAACAAACATGGCAGCTTTTTTTTTTTTTTTCTAAACGTAATGAGAATGTAAGCAAAGTCCCCTTAGCTAAATATACCTCTCAGATTTCAAAACGAGGTTTCCCGCTGAAAATACACGCCTCGGAAAATTGAGTGAGGCCCGACACGCTGCCGCCACGTGGTAGGCACACTTCCTGACACCCGGCCTACTCCTGCACCCCGCCGCCGCTCGTTTCCACACGATCAGACTCCCCTGACCATCTCGTACTCACTGCGGCGGTGATCGTCTCCCGCTCCACCAACCTTGCTATTACGGTGCCGGGAGCAAACGCCGAGCCGGATATGAATACTAAAACAAGATCCGCTCTACCGATCTGCGTTCAGCGGGTCGGGAGCCGAGCCGAGCCCAGCACAGGGAGAGAAAGAGCAGGAGGGAGAGAGATCTGCTCCACCGACTTGCTTTTACAGCGTTAGGAGCTGATCTGGGCACATAGAGAGAAGCGATTCAGGGAGAGAGAGTGAGGGAGAGATCCTTGAAGACTGAAACTTCTCTTGTACACTTCAGAGCGCTGCCAGGCAGAACCTCTGAATGCGCTGACTAACACCGTGCCGATCGGGACTGGGAACCTAGGACAGAACCTGTCAGTTCCTTTTCCCGCTGCCCCCACACGATCACTGTCGGTCTGAGGGAGAACGGGGGGAAAAGGAGGGGAGGGCCCCAATCAGCCTTAAAGGCAGACAATCCCCTTTAAAACTAATTTACTTGAATCTTTGCTCTCTACCCTAGTTCCTACACTTGATCTCTAACAATTCTACTTTGCTCCTTATTTGTTTCTCCAATGTGAGCCCGGACCTCCAGGCTCACCAGTTCTCCAGCTGCTTGGAGACTGAGACAACTGGTGAGAGGAGGCAGATCCAGAGTGGATAGCGTAGTTACTCACCTGTAACAGGTGTTCTCCAGGAGCAGCAGGAATCAGTCCTCACATATGGGTGACGTCGGCGCCGACGGAGCCCTCGCGGAGCAATTTTCCCCAGCTTTCACAGAAAGCCTTTGGGAATTGCAGCGCGCATGCGCGGTCGCCTTCCCGCCCAAGGGTGCCATCTTAGCCAGTCTGATGACATAGCTAAAAGACAGCATAAAAATTTGCAAAAAAACGTAAGCAGATGATTGCAACTCCACGGGGAGGAGGGAGGGTTGTGAGGACTGATTCCTGCTGCTCCTGGAGAAAACCTGTTACAGGTGAGTAACTACGCTTTCTCCAGGACCAAGCAGGAAGTCAGTCCTCACATATGGGACTCCCAAGCTTAAGGCTACCGGAGACCCTAAGCACAAAAATGAGCTCCCTCTAGCACAGCAGTACAGAAGGAAGGAATCTTCGCTGAATTATTACCCACCGGTAGCCCCCATCCGGGATGGAGGGTAGGAGTTGCTCAAACCTCGAAGAGATTTCGGAGGACTGCCTGTCCGAAAGCACTGTCCCTGCGGGACTCCCTCTCGAGACAGTAATGGACCGCAAAAGTCTGGCTCGAAGACCAAGTAGCGGCCCGGCAGATGTCTGCCAGCGGAACAGAGCGGAGGTAAGCCACTGACATAGCCTTCGCCCGAACACAATGAGCCGTGACTCGACTTTCTAAGGAGAGTCCGGCTGCCCCATAAGCCCAAGCGATACAGTCAGCAACCCAGATGGACAGAGTCCGCTTGGAGACCGGGAGCCCCAATTTATTGGGGTCAAAAGACACAAAAAGCTGAGCAGCTTTACGGTGCTCCCGCGTACGGTCAAGGTAGAAGTTCAATGCTCTTCTACAGTCCAGGGTATGCAGGACTCGTTCAGCTCGGCTGGAGTGAGGCCTGGGAAAGAAGGTTGGAAGTACCACCTCCTGATTGATGTGAAAAGGGGAGACAACTTTTGGAAGAAATTTTGGGTGAGTCCGTAGGACTACCCTATTTTTGTAGAACCGAGTGAAGGGAGGATCAGACACGAGGGCCTGCAATTCACTTACGCGTCTAGCGGAAGTGAGGGCTATCAGGAATAAGGTTTTCCACGAAAGAAAACGCAGAGAACAGGTAGCCATCGGTTCAAAAGGCGGACAGGTGATCCGCTGTAAAACCACATTCAGATCCCAGTCAGGTGCTGGCGGGCGCAGAGGTGGTTTAAGTAGAAGGAGACCTCGGAGAAACCGTGCTACGAGAGGGTCGCTGGAAAGAGGTCTGCCGTCCACCGGCACATGGTGTGCTGAAAGAGCACTGAGGTGGACTTTGACGGAGTTGGACTTAAGTCCCAGATTAGAGAGGTAGAGCAGGTACTGCAAGATCACCGACACCGAGCAGGAGAAGGGATCCTGAGACTGCTGTACACACCAAACGGAAAAGCGACGCCATTTAAGGGCGTAGCATTTGCGGGTAGAAGGTCACCGAGAAGCTAGGACGACCTCTTCCACCTCTGCCGGCAGGAGAAGGGGAGCAAGGACTACCCTTTCAGCCGCCAGGCCATTAGGTTGAGAGATCTGAGGTTGGGGTGTAGCAGAGACCCCTGATCCTGTGTTAGGAGATCCGGTTGAAACCCCAGAGGGAACGGATCCTCCGCCGCTAATTGTAACAGGAGTGGGAACCACGGCTGTCTGGGCCAGCGAGGAGCCACCAGGATCATGGACGCTTTGTCCCGGAGAACCTTGAACAGAGTTCGGGAGACTAGCGGGATGGGAGGAAAAGCATAGAGAAGGCTTTCCGACCATGAGAGCAGAAAAGCATCTGCCGCTACCCGAAGGGGATGTGGCTGACGAGAGCAGAAGCGAGGAAGTTGCCGGTTGAGAGGACTGGCAAAGAGATCCATCGTGGGGAGGCCCCACTTCAGAAAGAGTTTCTGAACTACCAAGGGATCCAGACGCCACTCGTGTGGCTGGAGTATCCTGCTGAGTTTGTCCGCCAGGCAATTTTCTTGGCCTGGGAGATAAACTGCCTTGAGAAGAATGCCGTGACTGACGGCCCAAGAGCAGAGCTTCTGAGCTTCTCGGCAGAGAAGGAAGGAGCCCGTGCCCCCCTGCTTGTTCACGTAGAACATGGCAACTTGATTGTCCGTCTGGACAAGGACTGACTGGTGAGAAGTCAGGTGGGAGAAAGCCTTGAGCGCCAGACGAATAGCTCAGAGCTCCAGGAAGTTGATCTGTTGAGCAGACTCCCACGCGGTCCAGAGACCTTGAGTACATGCCCCCTGGCAATGAGCTCCCCAACCTAGGAGGGAAGCATCGGTCGTCAGCACTTGAGCCGGCTGAGGCGACTGAAACGGCATTCCGAGCACCAGGTTCGGCCGATGAAGCCACCACTGTAGGGAAGAGGCCAGCGGTCTGGAGAGGCGCACTAAGTCGGCTAGTCCGCCGCTGGCTTGTTGCCACTGCTTGCGAAGGCACCATTGAGCCGGCAGCATATTCAGGCGAGCATTGGGGGTCACGTGGACGGTGGAAGCCATATGGCCGAGTAGTCTCAGGAAGCGCCTGGCGGAGACCAGGGACTGGCTGCGAAAACGGCCGGCTAGGTCCATGAGCCGTTGAGCCCTGTCGAGAGGCAGGAAAGCTCGAGCCTCAGGAGTGTGCAGTCTTGTGCCGATGAACTCGAGATCCTGTGAGGGGAGCAAAGTGGACTTTGCGAAGTTTATGACAAAGCCCAAGTACTGCAGAAGAGTCACCGTGCGGTGTGTGGCATTGGCGACTGCCGGAGAGGACGACGCTCTGATGAGCCAGTCGTCGAGGTACGGAAAGACAGAGGCCGTGAAGCCTGAGATAGGCCGCCACCACCGCGAGACATTTTGTGAAGACTCGCGGTGCGGAGGATAGGCCAAAGGGCAGTACTCTGTACTGGTAGTGATTTCCTGCCACCACAAACCTTAGGTATTGGCGGTGGCTTGGGTGGATGAGGATGTGCGTGTAGGCATCCTTTAGATCCAAGGAGCATAGCCAATCTCCCTGCTGGAGGTAGGGCAGAAGGATTCCAAGGGTAAGCATCTTGAACTTTTCCCGCACAAGGAACTTGTTGAGGTTGCGCAAGTCCAGGATGGGTCTGAGGCCTCCTGTCCTTTTTGGTATTAGGAAATACCTGGAATAAAAGCCTTGACCTCTCAGGTGGTGGGGCACCGGTTCCACCGCCTGGTCCTGAAGAAGACTTGCTAACTCCTGAAGGAGTAAGTCCCTGTGCAGAGGGAGTCGAGGAGGTTCTCCCGGAAAGTAAGAGGGAGGGACCTGATGGAAGTGGAGAAGATATCCTTCTCGCACGACTTGAAGCACCCAGGCATCTGAAGTGATGTTGGACCACCTGTGGGCGAAGTGAACCAGCCTGCCTCCGGTGCTGGGAGGAACCAGCTGAGGGGGAGAGGCTATGCTGAGGAAGTCAAAAACCCCCACCCTGCTGAGCAGGGGCTGGTGGTGCAGGCTTGGGGGCTTGCTGCCTACGGGACCCGTTACCCCGTCCCTTGGCCTGCTGACCCTGTTGGGGAGCTGGAGGGGCCTGATATTGGGGGTAGTGTTTATAGGCAGCCACCTTTCTCGGGTAAAAGGACTTCTTTCCCGAGCCCTTCTTTTTCTGGGAAGGGGCGGAGGTCTTCCTAGAAAGCCTGGTCCTGGTGAGAGTCTCCGTCTCGATTTGTGCAGCCTTTTCAGTCATGGGCTTGCCAAAGAGGTTCTCACCTCTGCAGGGGACATCGACCAACTTGTCCTGCACCCAAGGTTCAAGGTCAGACGACTGAAGCCAAGCCTGTCGGCGGGCACCGATGCCAGCTGCGGCCACACGAGCCGATGCTTCAAAGCCATCATAGGCTGCTCGGGACATGAATTTGGAGCATTCCCGAATACCAGTTGTTAAGGCTAGGAACCTCCGCAAAGGTTCCTCGGACAGTCCAGCGGAGAATCCGGCTAGCTCTTTAGCCAGGTCTCGGAGATACATGCCCATGTATAGCTGGTAGGTCTGGACACGACAAGCCAGCATAGAGCCCTGGAAACACTTCTTACCAAGGCCATCCAGGTTACGGGCCTCCCTGCCATGAGGCACCGAGGAGTGCATTTTCTGGCTCTTAAGCCTATGCATGGCCGATTCCACTACCATGGAATGGTGTGGCAGCTGTGCTTTTTGGAAGCCAGGACTCTTGCGGACTCGATAGATGGAATCGACCCGCTTGCTCAATACCGGCGACGAGGCCGGACTCTCCCACATGCGGAAGAGTAGTCGTTCCAGCATGGGAGGCACCGGTACAGTCAAGTGCTCCCGGGCGGGAGAGTCGTACTGAAGGGCGTCGAGCTCTTCGGCTCGAGGCTCCTCCTCGGGATCCGCAGGGAAGGCCAAAGCCTTGGCCATATCCCTGACGAAGTCCGAGAACCGGGCATCCTCCGGAGGGGACTGTTTCCGAGGTTCGGACTCAGGTGAGTCCGAGGGGACACACCGAGTCCGAAAGGAATCAGGTGACTCCTCCTCTTCAGACTCCCAGACCGACTCCGAGGAGGAATCAGTGGGGTCGGCTCGGGCAGGCGGAGGCGTCGGCCGCCCCGACGCCGAGGGAGTCGGCGGCGACGACCTCGGTCCCAAACGGGAGGCCGAGGGTGACCTCGACCGAGGATCGACTCGAGTTCGCATGGACTCGAGGATCGGCTCGGTCTCCGGGGTCGACTTAGACGTCGACGTCGGGGCAGCGGCGCCAGCGAGGCTAGCGATCAGTGCCCGCTGCTGGTCCATGAAGGCAGATAGTCTGCTCTCCAAGGCCGTCAACCTGAGTCCGACCTCAGGTGACCCAGCAGCCCCCGACTCGGGCCCCGACGTCGGACCTCTCGGAGGCGAGTCCAGAAGGACCACAGGACTTACCCGAGCAGGCAACTCCGACTCCAGGCGAGGCCGCTTCGGGAGGTGCTCCTTCTCCAAAGACCCGGGACGGCTGTCGGGGCTATGCGACCTGGCCCTCGCGGAGCCAGGAGCGTCCACCGACGCCGCCCTCGCGGGTTTTGTCTTCCGTCGATGGTCTCCGGAGGGAGAACCCCTGTCGGAGGAGCTTCGGCGATGGTCAGAGCTGGAGCCTCTGGATGCCGAGGCCTCCGACGAGGTCCGGGTACGGCTGGGGTCAGCGAAAATTCTATCCCGCTGATGCCGCCGACTCCTCAACGCTTTGGAGGACATTTTGCCACAGGCTCCACAGATCATTTCTTCATGATCCGGGCCCAGGCAGTGGAGGCAATTATCGTGTGTGTCAGTGAGTGACATATTTCTGTCACACTGACCACACCGCTTAAAACCACTGGCAGCCATCGGGGAAAAAGGGCCCCTGCAAGGTCAAAGGACCGGGCTGCCAGCGAAAAAACCGAAAACGAAACTGACTAAAAATCAGAAAAACCGAAAAATAAGAGAAGGACTCGCAACGGCGTCGCGAGTCCGGGCAGGAAAACGACCGGCGTCGAACCGAATTGAAAAACGAGAAAACTCACGAAAATCAACTTTTTTTTTAGCGGGGACACGACGGGTACGTCTGTAGGGCTCCGCGGAAAAAAGAAGACTGGCTAAGATGGCACCCTTGGGCGGGAAGGCGACCGCGCATGCGCGCTGCAATTCCCAAAGGCTTTCTGTGAAAGCTGGGGAAAATTGCTCCGCGAGGGCTCCGTCGGCGCCGACGTCACCCATATGTGAGGACTGACTTCCTGCTTGGTCCTGGAGAAACACAGGTGATATCACAAGAGTGTGGCGTTTTCTCAGTCTCCAAAGCTGCTGGAGGAGGAGCATAAACCCAGAGGTTCGGGACTAGACTAGAGAGACGATAAGGAATATCTCCTTTCAGTTTTGACCACTGTTTTTCTAGAGTTGGGCCTGGGAGTGACATGCATCATGGCAGTCATACGTCAGACTGCTGTATGCAGTCCACCGGCAGAAAAGCCCTCACCTGAGTGATGTCGAGGAGAGCCCCAATGAATTCCAGTTACTGTATTAGCTGGAGGTGAGACTTTGGATAGCTGATCACGAAGCAGAGTCCTTCGAGCACCTGAATGGTGAGCTTGGTGGACTGTCATACGCTGATAAGAGTGGGGCCTTTTACGAGCCACTACTCTAGGTATGGAAGACAAAGAACCCCAGGGTCCGAAGGAAGGGGACTGTGATTGGCAGGCACTTCGTGAAGACCCTGGGGCTGCGGCCAGACCAAAGGATAGCACCTGGTACTGATAGTACCTTTAGTTCGTGCTGGGAGGCCAGCTCTATCTGTGATGCAGGTGGATCAGAATATGCATGAATGCATCCTTCATATTCAAAGAGTATCTTGTAAGAGGAATGGGAGCAGTGTCCCCAACGAGATCATTTTGAACTTTTTGCGCATCAAGAACTGGTTGAGGTTGCACAGATACAGAATGAGGCGAAACCTGCTGATCTTTTTGGGGACCAGAAAGTATCTGGAGTAAAATCCCTGCCCGATCTGGGGTGGGGGAAGCAGCTCAATGGCGAGCAGGGCCATGACCTCACTCAGCAGGAGGTTCTAGTCCATAGGGTACTCCCTGGGGTTCTAAGGGGGCAGCAGCAGTTGGATGAAGTGCAACAGATACTCGCTTTGGAGGATCTGTAGTACCCAGGTGTCCGAGGTGATAAGAGACCACCAGTAAGCAAAGAGGACAAGCCACCCTCTACCTGCGGGGGGCCTTGCCAGATGACGATCGGCTGGCTATGCGCTCCTGAAGACACCATCAAAAGCCCACTCCCTCCGCTGAGAGCGAGAAGCTTGGGCCTTAGGCTGCACCCGCAACTGGGATGGAAAGTACCGCCATGGACGTGGAAGGAAAACCTTCTTGGTTTGTTGTTTTTCGCGTGGGGTTTGCAGTCTCTCTGGAGAGCCTGGTAAGAGTCCCCTGCTCTTTCTTCAGCTCTTTGGGCTTTTCCTCTATGGGCTTGCCGAAGAGGTTCTCACCCCAACAGGGGACGTTAGCAATCTTGTCCTGGACCCACTGTTCTAGGTCAGAGGACTGCAACTAGGCCATCCACCGTGCAGCGATCCCCACGGCCACCACCTTGCCAGCAGATTCAAAGATATCATAGGTGCCTTAGACCCTAAACTGGAACTACAAGGCCTCTAAAAGACTTACAATTTAATTTAATTAGCAGGTTTTTATATACCGCAACTTCCATAGATCAGTTGCGGTTTACAATGAACAACAATGAACAAGCAAGGCTGTTTTACAAGGAACGGCAGTAAACATCATGCTGTTTTTACATATAACAGTGTTAACAATAACAATAATTTCGGTAATAACAATAATGGGCTCAATCTATCAGAACAGATTGATAGTTGAGAACTATATACATTGAACATGTTTAGAACTAAAATACAGTTTTAAATAGAATCTCTGGATATCTTACAAGGTATTAGTACTCATTCCAGGTCGAAGGTCAATTATCATTGCTGGTCCAGGAACAAGGGAAGAGAAATCCTCGATGTCCAGCATGAAATCCTTGAGGAACATGGCCATGTAAGTCTGGTAGGACACAAACAGGAAAACACCCCGCCTGCAGTCCGAGGAACATGCAAACAAACTGGCCTTCTTCAGGGGACTATGACCACTAGGGACATAAAAATACATAAATAAGTAATTTGTTTCTGTTTTAGTCTGGATGGTCTTTACGATATTTATAACTGTCACATAATGTATTATCTCTCTTTTCTGTTTTTAGTTCTCTGCATTCTGTTTTCTTACCCATGTTGGTACATGATATTTAATTTCCAGCTTTTGGTATTTATCTTTTTGCTATTGTATGTATGTTTTATAATTTATGTGTATGTTACCTCATTTACTTATTTGAGCTTCTGACAGTATTTGTTTTTTAACGTATGTATTTATTTTTATTTTTAATGCCCTTTTAGGTTTAATGTTTTTATGAATTACATTTGATTTTAATCATTTTTAATGTTATTACCATCATCATTTTTATGTAATATTTTTTCATATTTTAATGAGCATCAGCTCATCTTTGTCCTTAGAATTATTGTGGTGATCATGATTACTTATGTATTTTTATGTCCCTAGTGGCCATAGTCCCCTAAGACCAGTTTGGCGAAAAGACGTGTTGGGCGAACCCTAAATAAAGCCGTTTTCCTTCCAAGGGACCTTGTTTGCCTGCTTTTGTTTGTATGTAAGTCTGGAAGGCCAGGATCTGGGCTATCAGCATGGAACCCTGGAAACAGCTCCTCCCAAAGAAGTCCAAGGTACTCGCCTCCCGCATGGGTGGCACCAAGGAGTGCATTACGGAACTCTTTGAACGCTTCAGGGCACACTCAACCACAATGGAATTGTGGAATAGTGAAGGTGTCTCAAACCCCAGGGCCTTTTGGACCCCGTACAGGGAGTCAATCTGGCGGCTGACTGCCGGGAGTGTAAGCGACACTTCCCATAGCTGCAGGAACATGGTGGACTGGGACCGTCACTGCTTGATGAGATGCCAAGTGGTATTGGAGAAATTCTAATTCCTCTGCCCTTGGTTCCTCTTCCAATTCCAGAATAAAGGAGATGGTCTTGGCCAGGTCCCGAACAAAATCCTGGAAGAACATGTCTTTCAGGGGCAACTTCTGCCAATCCAGAGGGGGCAATGTGTTGGATGGGAGATCTTGCGCATGAACATCCGCCAATCAATTCTGCCTTGGTTTCCCATTCCAATTCGGACTCCAAGAGGAAGTCAAAATAATGCATAGTCTCCTCTGAGCACTGACTGCACGGCTCAGGAGAGAGTGGCTGTCGATGGTCCCCCTTGCGCTCAGCATGCTGATGGCAATGCCTCGGGGATTAGGACTTCGACATACAGGAAAGAGAGATGGATCCGGCTATCGGCGTCGATACTGATCTCCCACCTGATGTCCCAACCACAATAGCCAGGGCATAGGTCTTCAGGATAGGCTGGAAGGAGTGCAATGACAACGCGCTGTGTGCCACAAAGCCTGCGTGCCACAGGGCTTCCACGGCCACCAAGTGAGCTTCTAAGGCTCGTAGGTGTTCCTCCAGAACCATCACCAATGAGGACGTCGATGCTGCAGCTGCAGACATCGCTGATGACCCCTCAGGTGGGGGACTCCACGATGACTGAGGCATTGAGGGACATCCAGCTGCCCTCCTGGACATTGGAAATGGACTCCGCCATTCGGGTTGGATCCTCCCACTAGGGATGCATGGTTGGCCGTTCCCGGCCCTCGCTGTCTGTCTCATGCCGATGGCACTGCACACGGATCTTCTCCTTGTGCTCCCTCTTCGATGAAAATGGGGTCTATACAGAGGGATGCCCCTCTCCGCTCGAACCCTTCTGCTCTAATTGAACCCTCTACTCTTTTCCCTTGGCTTCTCTCAGGCGTGGATGAGGGGGCCAGAGTTGAGGATGCTGAATGAGATGTGCCAAAGGAGGATTACTTCTGCTTTCCC
Source organism: Ichthyophis bannanicus (assembly GCA_033557465.1). Taxonomy (NCBI): domain Eukaryota; kingdom Metazoa; phylum Chordata; class Amphibia; order Gymnophiona; family Ichthyophiidae; genus Ichthyophis; species Ichthyophis bannanicus. The sequence goes on along the minus strand of CM066040.1, from coordinate 170,717,184 downwards.
TGAACCTTCAGCCCTCGACGTGTTATCTGCAAACAGAGCTCGCAGGATGCTGGCTGGTGGTTGGGTCCAAGGCATTGCAAGAACAAATTATGGTGGTTGGTGGCAGAAATGGTCTTACCACATTTGGTGCATTTTTTAAAGCCGCTCATTGGCTCAGAATGCTGAAAAAATACCACCTTGGCAAAATTAAACTGAAAAACAGTCGTGGCCAGGAAAAAGTCACCAAAGGTGGAAAAAAACGCCAAAAAAATGCAAAAACAGAAAAAATACCTGAAGGGTAAGAAAAAGGCTAACTGACAGGCAGGTAAAAAAATGAGTGAAAGCTCCACCACAAGGTCAAGAAATTCAAACTTTTTCCAAACTGCAGAATGTGTCCTAGGGACTTTGCAGATAAAAGACTGGAATTATGGCGCCGCAGCGGGTGGGGAAGGCAGGCACGCATGCGCGGCAGACCTCCCAAAAACTTCGTTTGGAAGCTGGGGAACCTAACGTGCGGAGCTCTGTCAGTGATGTCACCCACACACGAGGACTTATTTCCTGCTTGTTCATGGAGAACAAACAGATCATATCAGCAATTCTATGTGCCTCTTGTTGGGAAAGGTTTGGCGAAAAATAAAAAGCGGACTGTGCAGTACCCAAACATTCCATCAGCTATAAACCCGTTACCCCATGGAGAAAGGCTGCCAGTTCCAGATGCTCCAGAATCATTCTCACTTGAGTCAGAAGATGACGACAAAGGGGATGAAACGTCTGGCCATGAACCATCAATGTCACATGATCCAGATTTTCTCCCATCCTCCTCTGAGCCACACCTCATAACACAAGGTGAAATGAATGACCTTGTCAGGGATTTGGAACTACCTAAGAGTAAGGCAGAGCTGTTGGGCTGCAGAAGTAGAATCTCCTGTCAGGTGATATTAGGGTTTCCATGTTCCGTGAACGTCAAAAGAATCTTGTTACATTCTTCTTCATGGAAGGTGATCTTGTAACCTGCAACAAAATCGATGGTTTGATGGCAGCCCTCAACATCATTCATCATCCAGATGAGTGTAGACTGTTCTTCATTTCATCAAAGAGTCTTAAAGCTGTTTTGCTGCATAATGGCAATGTTTTGCTATCAATTCCAGTTGGTCATGCAGTCCATATGAAGGAAACCTACGATAATATAAAACAGCTGTTGAGATGCATAAACTATGACCAACATCAATGGCAGCTTTGTGGTGACTTCAAAGTTGTTGCTCTGTTGCTTGGTCTGCAGAATGGATACACAAAGTACTGCTGTTTTTCTCTGTGAATGGGATAGTCGTGCAAAAGATTCCCACTACATCAAGAGAGTTTGGCAACTTTGACAGTCATTGCAGCCTGGAAAGAAAAGTGTGCAGCATCCACCACTTGTTGAATCAAGGAATATTTTGTTACTACCCTTACACATTAAGCTGGGTCTAATGAAAAATTGTTACTACCCTTACACATTAAGCTGGGTCTAATGAAAAATGTTGTCAAGGCCATGGACAAAACAAAACTAGCTTTCAAGTAACTCAGTGGGAAATTTCCAAGACTAAGTGAAGCTAAGATAAAGGAAGGTGTCTTTGTTGGTCCTCAGATTCGGGCACTTCGAGATGATGCATTTAACCATGGACCATGCAAAGAAAGGATGGCATGGAAAGCCTTCCAGTTAGTGGCAACAGGTTTTCTAAGAAACAAGGCAGACAACTACAGGGAATTGGTGAAACTCGTCAATGCATACAAAAGTCTTGGCTGCAACATGTCACAGAAGATACATTTTTGCATTCTCATCTTGATTTTTTTCCATTGAACTGAGAAGCAATGAGCATGGTGAATGATTTAATCAGAACATTACAGGGATGGAGAAAAGATATAAAGGCAAATGGAGTCTGCCAATGCTCGTAGACTTGCAGGACAGTGACAAGAAATATTCCATTTACAGAATACAAGAGACAAGCCAAGAAAAGCCAAGTAAACACTTAATAAAGTCTGAAAAGAATACTAATGCATAGTCTTTTCTTGCTTTCTGTTTCATACTAACTTTTTAAAAAAGTGTACTCACCTGTAACAGGTGTTCTCCAGGAGCAGCAGGAATCAGTCCTCACATATGGGTGACATCGGCGCCGACGGAGCCCTTGTGCGGAGCATTTTCCCAACTTTCAAAGAAAGCCTTTGGGAATGCAGCACGCATGCGCGGTACCCTTCCCGCCCAAGGGTGCCATCTTGCTCAGTCTGACGACATAGCTAAAAGACAGAAAAAAACAAAATGAAATATATGACTGCAACTCCAAGGGGAGGAGGGAGGGTCGTGAGGACTGATTACTGCTGCTCCTGGAGAACACCTGTTACAGGTGAGTAACTACGCTTTCTCCAGGACCAAGCAGGAAGTCAGTCCTCACATATGGGACTCCCCAGCTCTAGGCTACCGGGAACCCAAAGCTGAAAACTAAGCTCCCCCTAGAGCCTCAGCATGTGTGATAAGAATCTTCTCTGAGAATGCCCCTGAACGGTAGCCCAACACAAGGGCCAGAGGGTAGGAGCTGCCTAAACCTCAAAGAGATTACCGAGTACCGCCTGTCTGAAAGTACTGTCCCTGCGGGACTCCCTCTCGAGGCAGTAATGGGCCGTAAAAGTCTGGCTTGAAGACCAAGTCGTGGCCTGGCAGATGTCTGCCAATGGAACAGAGCGGAGATGAGCTACTGACGCAGCCTTCGCCCTGACACGGTGGGCCGTGACTCGACCCTGCAAGGAGAGGTCGGCTGTCCTGTACGCCCAGGCGATATAGTCTGCTACCCAAATGGACAGGGTACGCTTGGAGAAAGGTAACCCCAGCCTATTAGGATCAAAAGATACGAAGAGCTGAACAGCCCTTCGATGCCCCTGCGTACAGTCAATGTAGAAAGACAACACCCTCCTACAGTCCAGGGTATGCAAGACCATTTCAGCCCGGTTGGCATGCGGCCTGGGAAAGAAGGTCGGAAGAACCACCTCCTGATTGAGGTGGAAGGAGGAGACAACCTTTGGAAGGAACTTAGGAACAGTCCGTAAGACCACCCTGTTCCTATAGAACCGTGTGTATGGTTTATCAGAAACCAGAGCTTGTAGTTCACTCACACGCCCGGCCGAGGTAAGAGCCACCAAGAACGCCGCCTTCCAGGAAAGGAAGCATAAATGACAGGTAGCCATCGGCTCAAACGGTGGGCGAGTAAGTTGTTGCAAGACCACATTCGAATCCCACTCAGGGGCTGGTGGACGAATCGGAGGCTTGAGCAAAAGCAGGCCTCTGAGGAAGCGGGCCATTAAGGGGTGGACTGACAGAGACTGGCCCTCCACCGGCGAGTGGTGCGCTGAAAGAGCACTGAGGTAGACCCGAACAGAGTTGGATTTAAGGCCTAGGTCCGACAGGTGAAGCAGATACTGCAGCACCACTGGTACCAGGCATGAAAACGGATCCTCTTGGCGCTGAGCACACCAGGTGGAGAACCTACACTGCTTGAGGACATAAGATTTCCAGGTGGATTGTCTCCTAGAGGCCAAAACCACCTCCTCCACTTCCCTAGGTAGAAGTAAGGAGGCTAGAACTACCCTTTCAGCAGCCAGGCCATCAAATGGAGGGACTGGAGGTTGGGGTGCAGGAGAGATCCCTGATCCTGAGACAGGAGATCAGGTTGCACCCCCAGAGGGAGTGGAGTGTCCACTGCCAATTGCAGAAGGAGTGGAAACCACGGTTGCCTCGGCCATCTGGGGGCTACCAGGATCAGTGAGGCCCTGTCCCGAAGAACCTTGAATAGGTTTCGGGCCACTAGAGGCGTTGGAGGAAACACATACAGCAGGCCTGTAGACCAAGAGATTAGGAAGGCATCTGCTGCTATTCGCAGAGGATGCGGTTGTCTGGAACAGAACCTGGGCAGCTGACGGTTCAGTGGACTGGCAAAGAGATCGATGGTTGGAAGACCCCATTTTAGGAAGATCTGCTGGACCACTAGGGGATTCAAATGCCATTCGTAAGGCTGTAGAATCCTGCTCAACCTGTCTGCCAGGGTAATTTTTTTGGCGAGGTAGATAAACTGCCTTGAGAAACATGCCGGTCTTGACTACAAAGGCGCACAGGGCCTGTGCTTCCTGACCAGAAGCCTGGATCCTGTGCCTCCTTTGTTTGTTCACATAGAACATTGCTACTTGGTTGTCCGTCTGAATCAAGACAGACTGGTATGAGAGGACATGAGAAAAGGTTTGAAGAGCTAGTCGAATAGCTCGCAACTCCAACAGATTGATCTGCTGTGTGGCCTCCCAAGGGGACCCAGAGGCCCTGAGTGCATGCCCCCTGGCAATGTGCACACCAACCTTGAAGAGAAGCATCGGTGGTCAGCACCTGTGTGTGTGGTGGTGCCTGGAAAGGCACCCCTTTGGTCAGGTTCGGGAGATGCAGCCACCACTGCAGGGAGGCCGCTAATAGTTTGGACACTCTTACTCTGTCTCTTAAGTCTCCTGTGGCCTGTATCCACTGAGTTCTGAGGCACCATTGAGCAGGCCGCATATGCAGACGAGCATTTGGAGTTACATGGACCATGGATGCCATGTGGCCCAAAAGCCTCAGGAAATGTCTGGCAGAGACCAGAGATCCACTGCGAAACTGCTGGGCCAGAGCCATCAGTCTGTGAGCCCTGTTACCTGGCAAATAAGCCATTGCTTGTAAGGTATCCAACCTTGCCCCTATGAACCCCACATCCTGTGAGGGGAGCAAAGTGGACTTTGCGAAGTTTATGATGAAGCCCAAGTGCTGGAGAAGAGAGACAGTGCGAAGAGTGGCTTGTCTGACCTCCTGTGGAGACTGACCCCTGATGAGCCAGTCGTCCAGGTATGGAAAGACAAAGATGCCCTGGTTTCTGAGATAGGCCTCCACTACCGCCAGGCATTTGGTGAAAACCTGGGCGCGGAGGTTAGGCCAAATGGAAGTACTCTGTACTGGAAATGATTTCCTCCCACTACAAATCTGAGATATTGTCTGTGGTCTGGATGAATGAGGATGTGAGTGTAAGCATCCTTTAGATCTAAGGAGCATAGCCAATCTCCCTGCTGGAGGTAGGGCAGCAGTATTCCAAAGGTAAGCATCTTGAACTTTTCCCTCTCCAGGAACATGTTGAGATTTCGCAAGTCTAGGATGGGCCTGAGGCCTCTTGTCCTTTTTGGTACCAGAAAGTACCTGGAATAGAAACCTCGTCCTATCAGGTGGTGAGGCACCAGTTCCACCACCTGCTCCTGTAGAAGACTTGCCAACTCCTGAAGGAGGAGGTTCCTGTGTAGAGGGAGTCTTGGAGGCTCCCCTGGAAAATAGGAGGGAGGTAACTGGTTGAAGTGGAGCAAGTAGCCCTTTTGGACTATGCTCAGTACCCAGGTATCACCTGTTATAGCTGATCATCTGTGGGCATACAGTGTCAGTCAGCCTCCTGTGCTGAGTGGAGCCAGCTGTGGGGGAGAGGCTATGCAGTGGGAGTCAAAACCCCGCTCCCTGTGGTGCAGGAGCCGGGAGCTGGCGGCTTGGGGGTTTTCTGCCTACGGGGCCCATGTCCCTGCCCCTTGGCCTGCTGACCCTGTTGGGGAGCTGTAGAGGCCTGGAATTGAGGGTAGGATTTGTAGGCAGAGGCCTTCCTCGGGTAAAAGGGCTTTTTCCCCGAGCCCTTCTTCTTCTGAGAAGGGGCAGAAGTCTTCCTGGACAGCCTTGTCCTGGTGAGAGTCTCAGTCTCGATTTCTGCAGCCTTTTCAGCCATGGGTTTGCCAAAGAGGTTCTCACCCCGGCAAGGGATATCGACCAACTTGTCCTGGACCCATGGCTCGAGGTCAGACTGTACCCAGGCCTGACGGCGTGCACCGATGCCGGCCGCTGCTACTCAGGCCGAAGCCTCGAAGCCATCATAGGCTGCTTGAGATATAAACTTCGAGCACTCTCGAATCCCCGATGACAAAGCCTTGAAATTCTGCAAAGGTTCCTCAGAAAGGCCAGCAGAGAACCCAGCAATCTCCTTTGCCAGGTCTCAGAGGTACATGCTCATGTACAGCTGGGTAAGTCTGGACACGGCAAGCCAGCATAGAGCCCTGGAAGCACTTTCTACCGAAGGCATCCAGGTTCCGGGCCTCCCTGCCGGAGGGCACCAAGGAATGCATCTTCTGACTCTTCAGACGATGCATGGCTGATTCCACAAGCATGGAATGGTGCGGTAACTGTGCCTTCTGGAACCCAGGGCTCTTACGGACTCGATAAATGGAATCGACCCATTTGCTGAGAACTGGCGCAGAGGCCAGTGCCTCCCACATGTGGAAGAGCAGCCGTTCCAGCATAGGAGGAACTGGTACAGTAAAGGCCTCCTTCGGTGGAGAGTCATACTGGAGGGCCTCGAGCTCCTCAGCTCGAGGCTCCTCCTCGGGATCTGGGGGAAGGCCAAGGCCTTGGCCATGTCCCTCACGAAGTCCGAGAACCGGGTATCCTCCGGGGGGGGAGGGGGTGGACCTTCTCCGAGGCTCGGACTCCAGTGAGTCCGATGGGATGCACCGGGTCCAGAAAGTGTCCGGGGACTCCTCGTCCTCCATTTCCCACCCCGACCCCTCCGAGGAGGAATCGAGCGGCTCCGGTCGGGCGGGCACCGATGCCATCCGCCCCGACGCCGAGGGTACCGGCGTCGACGACCTCGGCCCCATACGGGAGGCCGAGGGAGACCTTGGCTGAGGATTGACTCGAGACCGCATTGACTCGAGGATTGGCTCAGCCTCCGGGATAGACTTGGACGTTGAGATCCCGGTGGTCGAGGCAGATGCACCCATCAGACCGGCGATCAGCACCCGCTGCTGTTCCATGAAGGCAGACAAGCTGCTCTCCCCAAGGCTGTCAACCTGAGTCCGAGCTCAGGAGACTCAGCAGCCCCCGACTCAGGCCCCGCCGGTGTCGGGCCCGACGTCGGCTCTTCCGGAGGAGAGTCCACGAGGACAACAGCACTCACGTGACTCGGGGACTCCAGCTCCACACGAGGCAATATGGCAGGCCTCTCTGACTCCGAGGACCCGGGACAGCGGTCGGGGCTATGCGACCTGGCCCTCTAGGGACCAAGAGCGTCCACAGACGCCGCCCTCGTGGTTTTCTTCTTCCTTTTGTGTTCACGTGAGGGAGAACCCCGCTTAGAGGAGCCCTGACGATGCTTGGGGTCGAACTCCCGAGACGTCGAGGCCTCTGACGAAGTCCGGGCTTGGTCAGAGGCGGAGTCAGAGAAGATCCTTTCTCGTTGATGTTGACGGCTCCTCAGCATCTTAGAGGACATTTTGCCGCATGGGCCACAGATCATCAGGTCATGATCGGGCCCGAGGCAGTGGAAGCAGCAGTCGTGTGTGTCGGTGAGAGACATCAGTTTCTTACACCGATCACACTTTTTGAACCCGCTGGCAGCCATTGGGGGAAAAAGGGCCCCTGCAAGGTCAAAAGACCGGGCTGCCAGTGAAAAAGAAAAAAAAGTGCAAACGCTAGTCTCAAAGGACAAAAACCTAAAAAGTAGCTCCGGGCTCGATACCGGTGTATCGTGCCCAGGCAGGAAGGGGAACCGGCGTCGAACCGGCAAAAAAACACGAATCTTCGAAGGAAAAAAAAATCAACTTTTAACCTGGTGACTAAGACACGTCCGTTGGGCTCCGCGGAAAAAGACTGAGCAAGATGGCACCCTTGGGCGGGAAGGGGACCGTGCATGCGCGCTACATTCCCAAAGACTTTCTTTGAAAGCTGGGGAAATGCTCCGCACCAGGGCTCCGTTGGCACCGACGTCACCTATATGTGAGGACTGACTTCCTGTTTGGTCCTGGAGAATAAATCGTATTTAAATAACCCTTTGACTGATTTTTAAACAGACAGGTGAAATATCAAGGTCATATATATGGCAACTATAAACACATGGAAAGTCCTAGGTTTATAATAATTTATGATTAAAACTATTACACCAAGTTCAAATCCGCTCTGAAAATACATCTCTTCAGACCTACCTCATTAACTGTTCATGAATTCTGCTCCCCTAAATTGCCCTTCCTCACCTTTTCTTGCCTTCTGTCACTTTCTATTACATTTTAATTGGAGTTCCTTTCCTTTTCATTTTGAATTGTAACCAGTGTAAACTGCTCTGTTGTCATGAAGGGTGGTATATCAAGTTTTTTAATAAACCATACCAACACGTTATACACACATGTAAAATGGAAAAACTTAGATATCTTGGAAACAGTAGTCAATTAGCAGTTTTAATTGTCATTTTTTAATTCAACGTATCAAAATCCATAAGAATTGGCAGATTTGGTCTCTGAAGCAGACAACTTTTAAAAAACTGTAGACCACTGTTATCAGAGTCAGCATATATGAAGGCAGTGCAGGATGGTACAGCCCTCACATGCTTTATGCTTTAATGGAAATAAATTGTTTTGCCAGGTTTAAAAAGTAGCAAGTTCAGCAACCGTGAGTGACTTTTCTCATTCATTGGCACCAGGGGCAGTGAAACATCTTTTTGATTGGAGGGGCCAAAAATACCAATCTTCAGCCTCACCCCCAAACTCTCTAATTCCTGATACTGTGTTGGGCAAAATACTGGTGGGTCATGGCCCCTGTGGACCACCCTGATCTACTGCCTATGAATGGCTCTGTTATTTGGAATATGCTCCCTTAATTTTTGTAATAGGAAGGGAATTGTGCATCTTTCACTCTAGATTTTAAGAGATGATATTTTATAGCTGCAGATTACATCATGGAAATCTCAAGTTACTCACCTATAACAAATGTTCTCCGGGGACAGCAGGAATCAGTCCTCATATATGGGTGACATCGGCGCAGACGGAGCCCATGCAGATCCATTCCCCAGCTTTCAAAGAAAGCCTTTGGGAGTTACACCACGCATGCACGGTCACCTTCCCGCCCAGAGGTGCCATCTTACCTCAGTATGATGACATGGAGTTAGTTTAATCAAGCAGAAAAAGAAAAAAAACATGTCATCTTTGGGTGGGAAGGTGACCATGCATACATGGTGTAACTCCCAAAGGCTTTCTTTGAAAGCTGGGGAGTGGATCCGCACGGGCTCCATCCGCGCCATCACCCATATGTGAGGACTGATTCCTGCTGTCCCCAGAGAACACCTATTACAGGAGAGTAACTACACTTTCTCCAGGAACATACAGGAAGTCAGTCCTCACATATGGGACTCCCAAGCTACAGGCTAATGGAAAAAAACTGTAAAAGCCATGGGCAACCCAAAAAGCACACTGTAAAAGGCAGCAAGGTCACTGGCTGGCTGGAGGTCTAACACTGCAGCAGCAGCATTGAAGATGGAATCCCCTCTCTAGTGGCCTGGACACCATGGGCTGGAGGACAGGAGTTGCGCTATTTCCCGAATACGTGACCGAGTACTGCCTTGCCAAAGGCGCTATCCCTCCAGGAGATCTCTTCCAAGCAGTAGTGTGCTGCGAAAGTGTGCACAGAGGACCAGGTGGTGGTCCGGCAGATGTCCAGCAAGGGCACAGAGTGCAGGCTGGCCACTGAGGCCACCATAGCACGCACATTGTGTACAGTCACATTATGCTCCAGAGAGAATCCCGCCTGTTGCTAGGTGAAGAAAATGGAGTCGGACACCCACCAAGAGAGGGTATACTTAGAGACTGTGACCCCAAGTCGACTGGGGTTAAAAGAGACAAAAGAGCTGCACTGAGCAGCGGTCGAGCTGTACCCTCTGGATGTAAAATGACAAGGCATGCTTGCGTGTGTAGGAAGGCCTCCACTCTGGAGGAATGAGGCTTGGGAAAGAAGGTGGGTAACACCACCTCTTGATTCAAGTAGAAGGCAGAAACAACCTTTGCCAAGAATTTGGGGTGAGTCCAAAGGACAACCCTGTTGCTGTGGAACCTGGTATAAAGCGTATGGGCCACCAGTGCGTGCAGTTCGCTCGCATGCCTGGCCAAGGTGAATGCCACCAGGAACGATGGCAGGTAGCCAGGGGTTCAAAGGGTTGAGCCACGAGCTTCCCCAACACCAGATTGGTAGTGGAAGGACTGAGGGCCGGGAGATGAGGAGGGCTTGCATGAACTGGCCCACCAAGGCGTGCACTGACCCGGCTTGGCCATCCACTGCATGGTGCCGAGCAGAGATGGCACAGAGGTGCACTCTGACTGTGTTGGATTTGAGGCCAGCCCCCGACAGATGCAGGAGGTATCACAAGATGTCAGGCATTGCGCAGAAGAAGGGGTTAAGACCTTCATCCGCACACCAGAGCGAAAACCTGTGCCATTTAAAGGCATATGCCTGTCGAGCAGAGTCCTTATGCGAGGCAAGCAGATCGTCGTCTACTGCCCTGGAAAGGTGGTGATGTGCTATAGCTAGCCTCAGCATCCAGGATGTCAGAGCAAGGGATTGAAGGCTGGGGTGTAGAAGAGTCATGCCCTCCTGTGACAGCAGGTCTGGGGCACTACCCAGCATCAGTGGGTCCCTCTGGGACAGCTGCAGAAATAGGGGGAACCAGGGTTGCATGGACCATCTGGGCATAACAAATATGAATGAGGCCGCTTCCACTTGGATCTTGAGGAGGGTTTGGGGAACAAGCAGTGTAGGCAGGAACGCATAAAGGAAGCCCCTGGACCAGGGGAGGAGGAAGGTGTCTGCCGCCTCCCGTCCCTGGGCTGGCCTCTGTGAGCAGAAGTGTGGCAGCTGCGTGTTCTCCAGACTGGCAAATAGGTCTATCTCCGGGGTCCCCCAGTGTCGGAAAGCCTCCCCCAGCACCAGTGAGTTCAGCCGCAACTCGTGGGGCTGGAGGACCCGGCACAGGCGATCAGCCACTACATTATCCTGGCCTGGCAAGTACACAACTTTGAGAGAGATGTTCTTTTCCACTGCAAAGTTCCAGAGGCGCACTGGCTCCCGGCAGAGGTGGTACGAGCCCGTGCCTCCCTGCTTGTTGATGTAGTACACTGCCACCTGGTTGTCCATCTGGACCTGAACCACCTGCCCTGCTAGATGGTCCCGAAAGACCCGCAGGGCGTGACAGACTGCTCAGAGTTCCAGCAGGTTGATCTGTGAGGCACTCTCCTCTGGCAACCATGGTCCTTACAATGCCAGGTGACCGCAGTGGGCTTCCCCAGCCCAGCTTGGATGCGTCCGTTGTCAGGATGCATTAGATTGAGGGAGCCTGGAAAGGCAGGCTGGTTCCCAGGTTGAGGGGATCCTGCCACCAGGTGAAACATACCTCCAGGGCCGGCATGATCTGGATGCAGTCCTCCAGAAAGCCCGAAGCCTGTATCCATTGGGTGCTGAGCATCCACTGAGCCTGCTGCATGCGGAGGTGGGCAAAAAGGGTGACAGACGGTAGATACCATGTGCCCCAAGAGGCGGAGCATCTGTCAGCACTGAGCAGTCCTGCACTGCCTGCGCTAAGGTGGATAGGCATTGCGCACTGTCCATTGGCAGGAAAGACCTCGCCGGAGTGGAACCCAATAGGGTGTCTATGAATACCAATCGCTGGGTGGGCAGGGGGTAAGACTTTGGGAAGTTGACCAAACCTCAGGTGCTGGAGGAGCCCTAAGGTGCAATGCACCATGTTGCACATCTCCTCCAGGGAGCTGATTTGTATGAGCCAGTCGTCCATGAAAGGGAAGATGAAAACCCCAGGAGCCTGAGGTGTGCAGCCATGACTGCCAGACATAGTAACACAGTAACATAGTATATGATGGCAGGTAAAGACCAGTAAGGGTGTCCAGGGTAGGTGCACCTGCCACTCCGTGGTCACCCTTCCCCATGCCTTTGTTTAGGGGTGTACCCACCACTCCATGCAGGTCAGCTCTACTTGTTGAGATATCAGAAACAGTTACGTTTATTTTGATTTTATCCTGTTTCTATAAAGAGATCTATTGTGTCTGTCCCATGCCATTTTGAATTCTGTCACTATATTTGCCCCCACCACTTCCATCGAATCGTTCTTGCTGTAGAGAAAGCGTAGTTACTCACCTGTAACAGGTGTTCTCCAGGAGCAGCAGGAATCAGTCCTCACTTATGGGTGACGTCGGCGCCGACGGAGCCCTCGCGGAGCAATTTTCCCCAGCTTTCAAAGAAAGCCTTTGGGAATTGCAGCGCGCATGCGCGGGTCGTCTTCCCGCCCGAGGGTGCCATCTTAGCCAGTCAGATGACATAGCTAAAAAAGACAGCATAAAAATTTGCAAAAAAGAACATAAGCAGACGATTGCAACTCCAAGGGGAGGAGGGAGGGTAGTGAGGACTGATTCCTGCTGCTCCTGGAGAACACCTGTTACAGGTGAGTAACTACGCTTTCTCCAGGACCAAGCAGGAAGTCAGTCCTCACTTATGGGACTCCCAAGCTCAAGGCTACCGGAGACCCTAAGCACAAAAATTAGCTCCCTCTAGCTCAGCAGCACAGAAGGATAGAATCTTCGCTGAATTATCACCCACCGGTAGCCCACATCCGGGATGGAGGGTAGGAGTTGCTCAGACCTCAAAGAGATTACGGAGGACTGCCTGTCCGAAAGCACTGTCCCTACGGGACTCCCTCTCGAGACAGTAATGGACCGCAAAAGTCTGGCTCGAAGACCAAGTAGCGGCCCGGCAGATGTCTGCCAGCGGAACAGAGCGGAGGTAAGCCACTGACGTGGCCTTTGCCCGAACGCAATGAGCCGTGACTCGACTTTCTAAGGAGAGTCCGGCTGCCCCATAAGCCCAAGAGATACAGTCCGCAACCCAGATGGACAGAGTACGCTTGGAGACCGGGAGCCCCAATTTATTGGGGTCAAAAGACACAAAAAGCTGAGCAGCTTTACGGTGCTCCCGCGTACGGTCAAGGTAGAAGTTCAATGCCCTTCTACAGTCCAGGGTATGGAGGACCGTTTCAGCTCGGCTGGAGTGTGGTCTGGGAAAGAAGGTTGGAAGTACCACCTCCTGATTGATGTGAAAAGGGGAGACCACTTTAGGCAGAAATTTTGGGTGAGTCCGTAGGACTACCCTATTCTTGTAGAACCTAGTGTAAGGGGGATCAGACACGAGGGCCTGCAATTCACTTACGCGTCTAGCGGAAGTGAGGGCTATCAAGAACAGTGTTTTCCAAGACAGAAAACGGAGAGAGAGAACAGGTAGCCATAGGTTCAAAAGGCGGACAGGTGATCCGCTGCAAAACCACATTCAGGTCCCAGTCAGGCGCTGGCGGGCGCAGAGGTGGTTTAAGTAGAAGGAGACCTCGGAGAAACCTCGCTACGAGAGGGTCATTGGAGAGAGGTCTGCCGTCCACTGGCACATGATGTGCTGAAAGAGCACTGAGGTGAACTTTGACGGAGTTGGACTTAAGTCCCAGATTAGAGAGGTGCAGCAAGTACTGCAAGATCACCGACACCGGGCAGGAGAAGGGATCCTGAGACTGTTGGGTACACCAGACTGCAAAGCGACGCCATTTAAGGGCGTAGCATTTGCGGGTAGAAGGCCGACGCGAAGCTAAGACGACCTCCTCCACCTCCGCCGGCAGGAGAAGGGGAGCAAGGACTACCCTCTCAGCAGCCAGGCCATGAGGTTGAGAGACCTGAGGTTGGGGTGCAGAAGGGACCCCTGATCCTGAGTGAGGAGATCCGGTTGTACCCCCAGAGGGATTGGATCCTCCACCGCCAGTTGCAGCAGGAGCGGAAACCACGGCTGCCTGGGCCAGCGAGGGGCCACCAGGATCATGAAGGCTTTGTCTCGGAGAACCTTGAAAAGAGTCCGAGAGACCAGCGGGATGGGAGGGAAAGCGTACAGAAGGCTCCCCGACCACGAGATCAGAAAGGCGTCCGCCGCAACCCGAAGGGGGTGTGGCTGACGAGAGCAGAAGCGAGGAAGCTGCCGGTTGTGAGGACTGGCAAAGAGATCCACCGTGGGGAGACCCCACTTGAGGAAGAGCTTCTGAACTACCAAGGGATCCAGACGCCACTCGTGCGGCTGGAGGACCCTGCTGAGTTTGTCTGCAAGGCAATTTTCTTGGCCCGGGAGATAAACTGCCTTGAGGAGAATGCCGTGACTGACGGCCCAAGAGCAGAGCTTCTGTGCCTCCCGGCAGAGGAGGAAGGAGCCCGTGCCCCCCTGCTTGTTCACGTAGAACATGGCAACTTGATTGTCCGTCTGGACAAGGACGGACTGTTGGGAAGTCAGGTGGGAGAAGGCCTTGAGAGCTAGGCGGATCGCCCTGAGCTCCAGGAAGTTGATCTGCTGAGCAGACTCCCACGTGGTCCAGAGGCCCTGAGTACGTGCCTCTTGGCAATGTGCTCCCCAGCCCAGGAGGGATGCATCGGTGGTCAGCACCCGGGTCGGCTGAGGTGACTGGAAAGGCATTCCGAATATCAGGTTCGGCTGCCGGAGCCACCACCGGAGAGACGAGAGCAGCGGCTCGGAGACGCGCACTAGGTCTGCCAGGCCGCCTGTGGCTTGTCGCCACTGCTGGCGGAGACACCATTGAGCAGACCGCATATTCAGGCGGGCATTGGGGGTCACATGGACGGTGGAAGCCATATGGCCGAGCAGTCTCAGGAAGCGCCTGGCGGAGACCAGGGGCTGGCTGCGAAAGCGGTCGGCTAGGTCCATGAGCCGTTGAGCCCTGTCGAGCGGTAGGTACGCTCGTGCCCGAGGAGTGTGCAGCCTTGCGCCGATGAACTCGAGATCCTGTGAGGGGAGCAAAGTGGACTTTGCGAAGTTTATGACAAAGCCCAAGTGCTGCAGCAGAGTCACCGTGCGGCACGTGGCGTTGGTGACCTCCTGAGGGGACGCTGCTCTGATGAGCCAGTCGTCGAGGTACGGAAAGACATAGAGGCCGTGAAGCCAGAGATGGGCCGCCACGACCGCGAGACATTTTGTGAAGACTCGCGGTGCGGAGGATAGGCCAAAGGGCAGTACTCTGTACTGGTAATGATTTCCTGCCACCACAAACCTTAGGTATTGGCGGTGGCTTGGGTGGATGAGGATGTGCGTGTAGGCATCCTTTAGATCCAAGGAGCATAGCCAATCTCCCTGCTGGAGGTAGGGCAGAAGGATTCCAAGGGTAAGCATTTTGAACTTCTCCCGCACAAGGAACTTGTTGAGGTTGCGCAAGTCCAGGATGGGTCTGAGGCCCCCTGTTCTCTTTGGTATCAGAAAGTACCTTGAATAAAAGCCTTGACCTCTCAGGTGGTGGGGCACCGGTTCCACCGCCTGTTCCTGCAGAAGACCTGCTAACTCCTGAAGGAGCAACTCCCTGTGCAGAGGGGGGCGCGAAGATTCTCCCGGAAAATAGGAGGGAGGGACCTGATGGAAGTGGAGAAGGTAGCCTTCTCGCACGACCTGAAGTACCCAGGCATCTGCGGTGACGCTGGACCACCTGTGGGCGAAGTGAACCAGCCGGCCTCCGGTGCTGGGAGGAACCAGCGGGGGGGGAGAGGCTATGCTGAGCGAGTCAAAAACCCCCACCCTGCTGAGCAGGGGCTGGTGGTGCAGGCTTGGGGGCTTGCTGCCTACGGGACCCGTTACCCCGTCCCTTGGCCTGCTGGCCCTGTTGGGGAGCTGCAGGGGCCTGATAATGGGGGTACTGTTTGTAGGCAGCCGCCTTCCTCGGGTAAAAGGACTTTTTTCCCGAGCCCTTCTTTTTCTGGGAAGGGGCGGAGGTCTTCCTAGAAAGCCTGGTCCTGGTGAGAGTCTCAGTCTCAATTTGTGCAGCCTTTTCCGCCATGGGCTTGCCAAAGAGGTTTTCGCCTCGGCAGGGGACATCGACCAACTTGTCCTGTACCCAGGGCTCAAGGTCCGACGACTGAAGCCAAGCCTGTCGGCGGGCACCGATGCCGGCTGCGGCCACTCTAGCCGAGGCCTCAAAGCCATCATAGGCTGCTCGGGACATGAACTTTGAGCATTCCCGAATGCCCGTGGACAAGGCTAGGAACCTCCGCAAGGGCTCCTCGGAGAGACCAGCGGAGAATCCGGCTAGCTCTTTAGCCAGATCCCGGAGATACATGCCCATGTAGAGCTGGTAAGTCTGGACACGACATGCGAGCATAGAGCCCTGGAAGCACTTCTTGCCAAGGCCATCCAGGTTACGGGCCTCCCTTCCAGGAGGCACCGAGGAGTGCATCTTCTGGCTCTTAAGACGATGCATGGCCGATTCCACTACCATGGAATGGTGTGGCAGCTGTGCCTTCTGAAAGCCAGGGCTCTTGCGGACCCGATAGATAGAATCGACCCGCTTGCTCAGGACCGGCGAGGAGGCCGGACTCTCCCACATGCGGAAGAGTAGTCGTTCCAGCATAGGAGGAACCGGCACAGTAAAGTGCTCCCTCGCGGGAGAGTCATACTGGAGGGCGTCGAGCTCTTCGGCTCGAGGCTCCTCCTCGGGATCCGCAGGAAGGCCAAAGCCTTGGCCATATCCCTAACGAAGTCCGAGAACCGGGCATCCTCCGGGGGGGACTGCTTCCGAGGCTCGGACCCCGGTGAGTCCGATGGGACACACCGAGTCCGGAAAGAATCAGGTGACTCTTCCTCCTCAGACTCCCAGACCGACTCCGACGAGGACTCGGTGGGGTCGGCCCGGGCAGGGTGCGGCGCCAGCCGTCCCGACGTCGAGGGAGTCGGCGTCGGCGACCTCGGTCCCGAACGGGAGGCCGAGGGTGACCTCGACCGAGGATCGACTCGAGTTCTCATTGACTCGAGGATCGGCTCGGTCTCCGGGGTCGACTTGGACGTCGACGTCCCGGCGGTCGGGGCAGCGGCGCCAGCGAGGCCAGCGAGCAGTGCCCGCTGCTGGTCCATGAAGGCAGACAGTCTGCTCTCCAAGGCCGTCAACCTGAGTCCGAGCTCAGGTGACCCAGCAGCCCCCGACTCGGGCCCCGACGGCGTCGGGCCCGACGTCGGCTGTCGCGGAGGCGAGTCCAGAAGGACCACAGGACTTACCCGGGCAGGCATCTCCGACTCCAGGCGAGGTCGCTTCGGGATGTGTTCCTTCTCCAAGGACCCGGGGCGGCTGTCGGGGCTATGCGACCTGGCCCTCGCGGAACCAGGAGCGTCCACCGACGCCGCCCTCGCGCGGGTTTTTTCCTTCCGACGATGGTCCCCGGAGGGAGAACCCCGGTCGGAGGAGCTCCGGCGACGGTCCGAGCTGGAGCCTTTCGACGCGGAGGCCTCCGACGAGGTCCGGGTACGGCTGGGGTCAGCGAAGATTCTCTCACGCTGATGCCGCCGACTCCTCAACGCCTTTGAGGACAGTTTGCTGCAGGGCCCACAGATCAGTTCCTCATGATCCGGGCCCAGGCAGCGGAGGCAAAAGTCGTGTGTGTCGGTTAGTGACATATTTCGGTCACACCGACCACACCGCTTAAACCCACTGGCAGCCATCGGGGGAAAAAGGGCCCCTGCGAGGTCAAAGGACCGGGCTGCCAGGGAAACCGAAAACGAAAGCTGACTAAGTCAGAAAAACCGAAAAAAGTAAGCGGACTCGAGACCGGCGTCGCGAGTCCGGGCGGGAAAGCGATCGGCGTCGAACCGAAAGGAAAAAGAATAAAATAATGAAGAAAATCGACTTTTTCGCGGGGACAAGACGGGGACGTCTGTAGGGCTCCGCGGAAAAAAAAGAAGACTGGCTAAGATGGCACCCTCGGGCGGGAAGACGACCGCGCATGCGCGCTGCAATTCCCAAAGGCTTTCTTTGAAAGCTGGGGAAAATTGCTCCGCGAGGGCTCCGTCGGCGCCGACGTCACCCATAAGTGAGGACTGACTTCCTGCTTGGTCCTGGAGAAACTAGAGAAACTAGCTCAACTTAAAGTAGACAAAGCGATGGGACCGGATGGGATACACCCTAGAATATTGAGGGAAATTGGGGACGTTCTAGCAACTCCACTGACTGACCTTTTCAATGCCTCGGAGTCGGGAGTGGTGCCAAAGGACTCGAGAGAGGCTCATGTGGTGCCTTTACACAAAAGCGGAAGTAAGGATGTGGTTGAAAACTACAGGCCGGTTAGTTTAACTTCGGTGGTGAGTAAATTATTGGAAATGCTGCTGAAAAAGAAAATAGTGAGGTTTCTGGAGTCCAGCGGATTACAGGATCCGAGGCAGCATGGATTCACCAGAGGCAGGTCTTGTCAGACAAATCTGATTGATTTCTTTGACTGGGTGACCAGGGAGTTGGACCGAGGGAAAGCTCTAGATGTGGTGTATTTAGATTTCAGTAAAGCCTTTGACACTGTTCCTCACAGGCAACTTATAAACAAACTGAGCACCCTAGGGATGGACCCTAAAGTTACTGCTTGGGTTAGAAATTGGGTGGGAGGCGACAGAGTACAAGTAAATGGAGCTCACTCTGAGGAGAAGGATGTTACCAGTGGTGTGCCCAGGGATCTGTCCTTGGTCCGATTCTTTTTGACATCTTTGTTAGTGATATAGCGGAAGGGCTGTCGGGTAAGGTTTGCCTCTTTGCGGATGATACCAAAATCTGCAATAGAGTAGACACCCAGGAAGGTGTAGATAACATGAGGAGGAATCTAGCTAAGCTTGAAGAATGGTCTAGAATTTGGCAGCTGGGATTTAATGTTAAAAAATGTAAGGTCAGGCATTTGGGCTGCAGCAATCCAAGGGAGCAATATAGTATAGGGGGTGAAGTACTTTTGTCCACTAAAGAAGAGCGGGACCTAGGCGTGGTTGTGTCTGATGATCTTAAAGTAGCTAAACAGGTAGAAAAGGCGACGGCAAAAGCTAGAAGGATGCTTGGGTGCATACGGAGAGGAATGGCTAGCAGAAAAAAAGGAGGTGATAATGCCTCTCTATAAGTCTTTGGTGCGACCTCATTTGGAGTATAGTGTGCAATTCTGGAGACCGCACCTTCAAAAGAATGTGAACAGGATGGAGTCGGTGCAGAGGGTGGCTACTAAAATGATTAGTGGTCTTCATTATAAAGCATATGAGGACAGACTTAAGGATCTTAATATGTACACCTTAGAGGAAAGGCGGGATAGAGGTAATATGATTGAGATGTTTAAATACCTCCGTGGCATAAATGCACAGAAAGAGAGCCTCGTTCAATTGAAAGCAAGCTTTGCTATGAGGGGACATAGGATGAGGGTGAAAGGGGATAGGAGTAATATGCAGAAATATTTCTTTACAGAAAGAGTGGTAGATGCCTGGAATAGTCTCCCAGTGGAGGTGGTAGAGATGAGGACAGTAACTGAATTCAAAAAAGCATGGGACAAACACAGAGGATCTCTAAAGGTAAAAAGGGGACTGTTGTAGTTGTTGATATGGAAGAACAGACTAGATAGGCCATGTGGTCTTTGTCATCATATTTCTATGTTTCTAGATAAGCCTTACGAATGTGCAAAACATTTTGTGAATACCTGAGGAGCCAAGGCTAGGCCAAAAGGGAGCACCCTGTATTGATAGTGTCATCCACCATCGACAAATCGGAGGTACTAACAGTGCCTTGGATGGATAAGGATGTGGGTATAGGCATCTTTGAGATCCAATGAGCATATACAATCTCCCTACAGGAGGAGAAGCAGCAAGATTCCAAGGGATACCATTTTGAATTTTTCCTTGACCAGGAAGCAGTTGAGGTCCCACAAAATCAGGATGAGACGGAAGCTCCCTGTTTTCTTGGGGACAAGGAAGTAGTGGGAGTAGAACACCTGGCCCTATAGAGGCTGGGGGACAAGCTCCACCGCCCGATCCTCAAGCAAGACCTCGAGCTCCCTCTGCAGGAGTGTCCTGTGCAAGGGTAATTCCTCTGGGGAGAAGGGAGGAGGCAGCTGGGAGAAGTGGAGGAGATACCCCTCCCTGACCACTTATAGCACCCAGGCATCTGTAGTGATGGTCAGCCACAGGTGAGCAACGTGGACTAGCCTGCCTCCCATGAACCTTGGGCTTTTTACCTCCTGGGGGAGGGAGGCTATGCCCAAAGAGTCAAAAGCTCCCCCCTCCCCAGGTTGCTGGGACGCTGTTTGGGTTTTGGGGACCTTTTGCTTATGGGGGCCATACTCATGGCCCTTGGCCTGCTGTCCCTGGGGGAGAGTGTGATAGGCCTGAAACTTGGGGTAGTTTCCATAAGCCTTCTTGGCCTTCAGGTGGAAGGACTTCCCCCCCCACCCCCCCCCCCCCCGAAAAGTCTTCCTGCGGGAAGGTTCCGACACTTTCTTGGACAGCCTGGTTTTGGTCATGAATTCCTTCTCCAGCTTATCAGCCTTCTCCATCATGGGCTTGCCAAAGAGGTTCTCTCCCTGGCAAAGGATGTCTGCCAAATTGTCCTGAACACACTGCTCCAAGTCGGAGGACTGTAACCAGGCAAGGTGGTGGGCACTAATGCCCACCGCAGCTACCCGAGTCACCGACTCGAAGCAGTCAAAGGCTGCCCAAGTTTGAAACTTGGAGCACTCCTTGACCGAAGACACCAAGGTCCTGAAGCACTCAAGAGGTTCGCCTGATTACCCAGCCAAGAACCCGGCGAGCTCCTTTGCCAGGTCTCTCAGGTACATGCCCATGTACAGCTAGTATGCCTGGATCCGGGCTCTTGAGCATGGAGCCCTGGAAATACTTCCTGCCAAAAGCATCCATGGTGTGGGCCTCCCTGTCAGGGGGCACCAAGGACTATGTCTTTTGGCTTTTAATGCGACACATGACCGTCTCCACCACCATGGAGTTGTGTGATAGTTATGTCTTCTGGAAGTTGGGGCTCTGGCCGACTTGATACTGAGGGCTGACTTGCTGCTTGTTCCCGGAGAACATTGTAATCCATCTTTAACAGTTTCCTTGCTAAAACAGTATAAACTGAATAAAATAAATGCATGCGCATATGCATATATAAAAACAATCACTATATACAAGGAGGAAGAAATTAGAGGAACACTATCTATAAAGTACTAAAGATTTGTTTAAAGAACATGAAGTGATATTGCAAAACTTTCTTTCATAAGTCTAACAAATTAATATTTTAATTGGTCCAATAAAATTATTAAGGATTCACTTTTGAATTCATTTAATGATCACTGCCAATTATGAAAGATTTTTAAAACGTATCAAGACTAAAATTCTGCATCTGATGCCTTGCTAGACATTACAACCCACAAACATAGCACACTAACCTAATTCTTTGAACATTTGGACAGACTAGCCCAAAGTACTCCTTAATACTCCAAACAGCCTTCTGTACTGTGTTTACCTGAGAAGAAAGAAAATCAATTTTACATCTCACCATCAATATACATTATCACCTGCTGACAAACAGCCTTATTACAACAAATGTAAATCTATTCTATTCAGACTGAAACAAAAGTAATACAGTATATCTATACTATTAAAATGCCTTGACAGTACACTAAGTATCTTTACGTTTATGACTATTCCTTAACAAAACTTGGGTTTTCAGGGAGTTAATGATGTTATTGGAAATTAAGTAATGTAGTACTGCCACCATGTGGTAACTTGTTTAAACAGAAAATCCAAGTCTCAAAAATATATAAACACGGATGAAAATGTTCTGATTTTACAACTTTTCAAGCTCGTAGCCTTCATTTTCATCTACATAACCATCCTTGCGCTGGTTTTCACTCTACTCCTTCCATACATCTGCATAGATCTATCAGCAAGGGTTGTATGGCATGATGGATGCAGCAGTGATGGTAACTGGGGGCATGAGCAGGCCAGGAACCACATGCGAAAAGCGGCATAGGGCAAGAGGGAAGCATCTACCAAGATCTGCCTTACACTATATGCAAGTCAGAGAGAGCCAAGGAATATGGGGAGGAAAGAGGGAAGGAGAATATGCCTATATCATGCTAGGCATGGAAAATACATTTTCCCCAGTTTGTTTTAAAATGATAAAGGGGCATGTTTACTAAAATTCATTAAGTCAGCGCATGGTAAGCCCCAAAATTAGTACAGGAAGTAGCATAGACCCACATTAATTTTAAGGGGCATGCCCAACATGCAGTTACTGTAGTTACTGTACTAACTGGCCAGCACATCTAATATGGGTATACATTCTACTAGCCACTGAAGTGGTGGTAAGTGCACCTGCACTAAAGGCAGCAATTGCAATTAGTGTGCGCCAATGAGGGTTGCATAATGTGCCATCAACACCCACACTCCACTCCTAACATGCCCAGTCACTGCCCCTTCTTGTGCTAACATTTAGCGTGGGTCTACTACTGCATAGCCCAGCGCTGTCAGCATGGTGCACTTAGTCAGTGGCAACCCCCACGCTACTCCTGGCACACTTTAGTAAACATGCTCCTAAATCAAGGCTAAAGTTATTTATGAACACAACAAACTAGAAATATTTAAATGTACATTATGTGATGAGTTCCTGCTTAACCGATATGAATCTAATTTGTGCACTACAACTTTACAATTAGTGGGTGTAAATCAACAGGAAGAACCTTTGA
Source organism: Ichthyophis bannanicus (assembly GCA_033557465.1). Taxonomy (NCBI): domain Eukaryota; kingdom Metazoa; phylum Chordata; class Amphibia; order Gymnophiona; family Ichthyophiidae; genus Ichthyophis; species Ichthyophis bannanicus. The sequence continues at coordinate 170,694,771 of CM066040.1, read as the reverse complement.
TATCTTCTTCAAAACAGAAGAATCTGAGACAAAGATATCATCTTGCTTGCTGCCTTACCTCAGACACTCATCTATCACTCATAAACTGCTGCTAAAGTGCACAGAAAACCTCAGAGGTGCAGACAAGAAAAATTTCAATTCACATTAAGAGTGAGCGAATTAACTAGTATAGTGGTAGCAGTCCAGTAAAGCAAACAAGATTTGTTAAAATTTCATGATGCCTTGTTTCCCTGTTTAGTGAATCATTAGACAGTTCTCCCTATAAAAGCCAAGGTAACAAACAGAATTAACTTGTGACAACAGACACTAGCCAAAGGCAGGGGAACTTCAAAAATCCTCACTGACATAGCACAGTTACTTACCTGTAACAGGTGATCTCTGGGAACAGCAGGAATAAGTCTTCACATATGGGTATTGTCGGAACCGACGGAGCCTGCATGGGAACGCTCCCCAGCGTCCAATCAGAAAGCCTTTGGGAGCATCCCACAGCGCCTGTGTGCTGCCTTCCCGCCTTTCCCAACCGTCCCTCCTCAGTTGAGTTGTAAAGCTGAGACAAAGAGAGAGAGAGAGTGGGAAAGGAAAAATAGATAGAGAGATACAACTCCTAGGGGAGGTGGGTGGGTTGTGAAGACTTATTCCTGCTGTTCCCAGAGATCACCTGTTACAGGTAAGTAACTGTGCTATCTCCAGGAACAAGCAGGAATGAGTCTTCACATATGGGGACTCCCTAGCTTTAGATGCCAGGGAGAGACCCCAGAGGTTGTGTGTCCCTGGGACAGGGCTCCACTTCCCCCCATGGATCTCTGGCATCCCATCAGGGATGGTGGGTAGGAGTTGATTAAGTATGGAACAGGTGTCTGAGAACAGCCTGACCAAACAAGGCATCCCGGCGGGAGTCCTTGTCCAAGCAGTAATGGGCTGTGAAGGTATGAACCGAGGCCCAAGTGGCTGCTCGACAGATGTCGTCAATAGACACAGAGTTCAGATGAGCCATTGAGGCTGCCATGGCTCTCACATTGTGAGCTGTGACATGGCCCTCTAGAGAAAGGTTGTTACTCTGATAAGCGAAAGAAATATACTGGGCAATCCAGTTAGATAGTGTTCTCTTGGAGACTGGTTGTCCCAAATGAGAAGGACCAAAGGCAACAAAGAGCTGAGAGGACTTTCTATGTTGCTGTGTCCTCTGTAAGTAAAAAGCCAGAGCTCTTTTACAGTCCAGGGTATGAAGATTCCTCTCTGCACTTGATGCATGAGGTCCTGGAAAAAAGACAGGTAGGTAGACCTCCTGGTTGAGGTGAAAAGGCAAGACCACCTTAGGCATAAAGTGTGGATGAGTCCTAAGGACTACCTTGTCATGATGAAACCTTGTATAAGGTGGATTAGCTACGAGTGCTTGCAATTCACTAATACGACGTGCTGATGTGATTGCAATGAGAAAGATAACTTTCCAAGAAAGGTATTTCAAGGATGTGGTAGCCAAAGGTTCAAAAGGCGGCTTCATAAGCTGACCAAGAACCAGGTTCAAGTCCCATGCCATCGGAGGTGGTCTAATGGGAGGTTTTGTTAAAAGGAGGCCTCTCATGAACCTTGCTACAAGAGGATGAGAGGAAATAGGTTGTCCATTTAGAGGCTTAAGGGAAGCTGCAATAGCACTCAAATGGACCCTTACTGAATTTGTCTTAAGGCCTGCATTAGTCAGATGGAGGCGATACTCCAGCAAAGATTCCAGAGGTATGGCAAGGGGGTTAAGACCCTTCTCGGAGCACCATATGGTAAACCTCTTCCACTTGAAAGCATAAGAACGTCTAGTGGAAGGTTTTCTGGAAGCATACAGAACATCTTTCACCTGTTGAGAAAGATGAAGATCTTGGATTTCTAGGCCTTCAGCAACCAAGCCCTGAGATGCAGAGACTGAGGATTGGGATGCCATAACTTTCCGTCCTCTTGAGACAGGAGATCTGGAGCAGACCCTAACTCGAGGGAGGGAGCTTGAGAGAGATGTAGAAGCAGAGGGTACCACACTGGCCGTGGCCAATGTGGAGCTATGAGAATCATGTGGCCTCTGTCTCTCTGAAGCTTGAACAGGGTTTTGTGAATTAGGGGAATGGGTGGAAAGGCATACAGGAAGTCTTGACCCCAGTGAAGGAGGAAAGCATCCCTTGCCTGAGCTCCCTGAGCCGGAGTTCTGGAACAGAACCGGGGAAGTTTGGCATTCCACGGACTTGCAAAGAGGTCTATGTCCGGGGTTCCCCAAATCTGAAAATTCTTGGCCACCTGGTCCACATGTAGGGACCACTTGTGTGGAAGCAGAACTCGACTGAACCTGTCTGCCCAAGAGTTTTGAACACCTGGAAGATAAACTGCCAGAAGATGAATCTGATGCTCTCTGGCGAGGGCCCACAGTCGCAAAGCTTCGTTGCAAAGCGACAGAGACAGTTCCGCCCTGCTTGTTCACATAGAACATGGCTACCTGATTGTCCGTGTGGATAAAGACTGTCTTGTAGCTGAGCAGAGTGTGGAACACCCGCAGAGCAAGGAAGATTGCTCCAAGTTCCAAGAGATTGATATGTAGACAACTCTCCTGTGGGGACCAGATGCCCTGGGTGGAGAGGTCTTGCAGATAAGCTCCCCACCCCATTGGAGAAGCATCTGTTGTGAGAGTTGCTTGGGGTAGAGACTGCTGAAAGGGGGACCCCAGCAACAAGTTTTGAGGGGACTTCCACCACTGGAGGGACAAAATGAGGCGACTTGTGTTTGCTATTTTATCTGACAGGCAGTCTAATGCCTGGGTCCATTGGGTGGATAAAGTCCACCGAGCTGCCCTGATGTGAAGGCGAGCATATGGTACCACATGCACGGTGGATGCCATGAGGCCTAGTAACTGTAACATCTCTCGAGCAGTTAAGTGAGGCTTCAACTCTGCTTGAGAAGCTAACTGCACTAAGCGAAGGCAACGGGCCTGGGGGAGATAGGCCCTTGCCTTTGTGGTATTCAGCAACGCCCCTATAAACTCCAGGGACTGAGTAGGGGTTAAATTGGATTTTGGGATGTTTATTATCAGCCCTAAATACTGAAGGATACTCATTGTGCAGGCTAGAGAATTCTTGGCCTGTGACTGAGTGGGAGCTCAAATGAGCCAGTCGTCCAAATAAGGGAAGACGAATATTCCCAGAGTGCGCAGAAATGCAGCTACCACTGCCATGCATTTTGTGAACACTCTTGGAGCAAAGGCCAGACCAAAAGGGAGCACTCTGTATTGATAGTGCTTCTCTTGAAAAAGGAACCAAAGGAACCTTCTGTGAGTTGGATGGATGAGAACATGGGTGTACGCATCCTTGAGATCTAGAGAACAAAGCCAATCCTGACTCTGAAGATATGGCAGCAGAGTTCCCAGAGAGATCATTTTGAATTTTTCCTTGACTAGGAATTTGTTCAATTCTCTGAGATCTAAGATGGGTCTGTAGCCCCCTGTTTTCTTTGGAATAAGAAAATAGGGGGAGTAGAAACCTGTGCCCTGTTGTTGAAGAGGCACTTCCTCTATTGCCCCCTTGAGTGAGAAGGGTGGCAACCTCCTGCCCCAACAGGTTGAGGAGGGAGGTTGGAGAATTGAACTGGTGCACTCTTGTGTGAAGGGGCAAGCTTGAAAAATGAAGTTTGTACCCCTCTCTTATGATGGAGAGTGTCCAATGCTCTGCTGTAATTTGCCCCTACCTGGGAGCAAAATGACATAACCTTCCTGGAATGGTGGAGGGCTCTGGTCCTTCCAGAGCCAGGAAGGCTAAGTTCTCTAGCGGAAAGTCAAAGGCCCTGAGGGGGCTGAGGTTGCTGGGCCTGTGAAGGCCTAGCAGCCTTTGCTTTGCTCTGTTTGGATGATTGCTGACGTTTGGTAGGGAATTGAGCTGCAGAAGATGCCCACTGACCATAAGCAGGATAGAATCTTCCCTTTTTAGAGAAAGGTGCTTTCTTGAACAACCTTTTCTTAGCAGGAGCAGCTGTGGATTTGGATAGTCTATCCAAGGCAGAATTTTCAGCATCCATCTGATTGGCTTTTGCTTGCCAATCTTTACCAAACAGGTTTTCACCTGTACAAGGGATATTTCCCAATTCATCTTGAACCCAGATCTCCAAATCAGATGCTTGAAGCCAAGCAATTCTATGTGCACCTATGGCAATAGCTGAGGCTCTGCTTACACATTCAAAGGAGTCGAAAGCTGCACAGTTAGAGAATTTGGAGATATCTTGGGCATGTTTGAGCCAAGTGAGAAAGTCCTGTCTTTTATCTTCAGAAATGAAAGGACTTAAAGCCTGCAAATGATCAGTGACTTCTTTTAAGAACATTCCTATGTAAAGACTATAGGAATTAATTCTCGCAGCAAGCATGGAAGACTCTTCTTCCAAAAGCATCCAGGGTTCTACATTCACGTCCTGGAGGATTAGAGGCATGTCTTTTGGCACTTCTAATCTTTCTCATAGCAGACTCAACCACAATAGAGTGGTGAGGAAGTTTAGTTTTATGGAAACAGGACAAGGAGGGACACGATACATGATATCCAACCTGTGGGAATGAGGGGAGGTGGTCAGAGGTGCTTCCCACATCCTTAACATGAGATCATACAAAATCTCATGAACAGGCAAGGCAGCTGCCTCCTTAGGAGTTTTAGGATATTGTAAAATATCTAACTCCTTGGCTCTGGGTTCTGTCTCAGGGGCCACCGTGATGGAAAGGCCCCGAGCCACCTCCCTGATGAAGTCTTAAAAAGACAAGTCCTCTGGAAGAGACATCCTTCGTTTAGGAGAGGACTCCTCCTGTGGAAGAAGCATCACTGCATCGACCGACTCTTCAGAATCCTCAGAGTCTTCAGAGGAATCGAAGTATCGTCTGTCCAGATGCTCCTGCAAAGCCCGATACCCGTACCGACTGGGATCGGTATCGGGAATAACCGGTACCGGGGTATCGGTACCGGAGGGCTTCAGAGGACAGAGTACCGGCATAGCGGACACCGATGCCGATGCCACCGGTACAGGGATCGGTACCGATGGCGATGCTAGAGCCGGTACCAGTGGGGTAGTCTGTTGCAGTACCATGGGCATCGATGCCACAAGGAAAGCCGCCAGACTGTGTTCCATGGACAGAATCCTCTGATCCATCGACGCCGCCAATGCTTGGAAGTCGGTACCGGTAGAAGCCACCGGTACCCCAGAGCATGGCACCAGGAGATCTGTCGAGGCCACGCCATCGAGATCATCCTGGAACCCCGATGATGATGCTTTAGAGGCCAAAGCCTCCCGCCGGGGTAATTTTGCCGGTGCAGAATCCTCGAGGGCAACGCCAGAGGCATCTCGATGCTTAGAAGGAGATCTACCCTTCGAGGACCGGCTGGATTTATGTTTAGTTACCTGAGATCCATGTGAGGAAGAAGCAGCCCTGGAAGACGTTGATGCCACCGAAGCCGCATCAGAGGGAAACAGGGTACTGAGCTTGGCAGCTCTATTCTGCCAACCTCTTTTAGACATCATAGAACAGGACATACAATCTGTGATGGAATGGTCAGGACCTAAACATTTCAGACACCAGTCATGGGTGTCGGTGACTGAAATGGTACCGCCACATTTCGTGCACTTCTTAAATCCTGAGGCAGGCTTTTCCATGTTAAGGAAAAAAGGTTTTGGGCCTAAGGCCCAAAACGCAAGTGCACCTGAAGAAAAAAGAAACGGAAAAAAGGTTTTTTTTGGTTCTTTTTTTTTTTTTTTAACAGAAGAAAAGAAAAAGACCGGCGGTACCGGTGGAGCATCGAAGAAGGCAGACGCGACACAAAAGAAATAAAGAAAAATAAAGAAATTCTTCTGTGGTGACAGGAACACGACCTGCTGGCTCCGCAGAAAAAGAAGAACTGAGGAGAGACAGTTGGGAAAGGCGGGAAGGCAGCACGCAGGCGCTGTGGGATGCTCCCAAAGGCTTTCTGATTGGATGCTGGGGAGCGTTCCCGCGCAGGCTCAGTCAGTACCGACGATACCCATATGTGAAGACTCATTCCTGCTTGTTCCTGGAGATCACAAGGTGCTTTATTCTCACTAACATTTCTGCTGAGTTGGCCCAATTTCCTATAGGAAAAAATAAGAGTAAAACCATCACCAAAACAAACCAATAAATATACTGAAAAGATCACTAATTCCTATAAATATCAAGCAAATCAGGCACAACGCCAAAACGTGGCCATACTGGGTTTATCAAATTGTAACATGTTGTAAAAAATGTGTTATTTATAATTTATTTATTTTATTTATTTAACGCCTCTTCGATACCGCGCTATTCATTATCAGTGCGGTGTACACTTAACTGAACCTTATACAATGCAGGCGGGGCTGCATTGTATTTACAATAGACAGGAACTATAACTTGGACATAATGGGGGCAACTTTCTACAGATTATTTACACTAATAACTGTACTGTACACACTGAGATTTACACGGAGTTGCACCGATGGGGCTAGCTGCCCTCTAGTGTGCTGGGTGTGCTGTTGGGGGAGTCTTGGTGATTGGTGAGACTTTTTGCGAACTGACCTTTGGGGTTGACCTCTGAGTAGTGCTGTATGAATAGGTGGTGCTTCAGCGCCTTCCTGAATTGGGCCAGGTCGGTGATTGCTGGAATGGCTGTAGGGAGGGCATTCCAACATCTGGGCGCATAGAGCATGAATGCCCTATTAGATGTCACGTAGGTGCATTTAGTTGTTTCCTTTGGGATTATCAGTGTATTGACAGCTATGGATCTTCTGGATCTGTTCGGGGGTGTGGGGTGGATTAGCTCGGTGATGGAGGTGGAGTTTTAGTTGTTTATGGCCTTGAAGGTCATTACTAGGATCTTAAATCATAGTCTGGCGTGGATTGGTAACCAGTGGAGTTTCTTCAGGATAGGTGTGATGTGGTCCATTCTTGAGATTCCGTATAGAATTCTGGTGGCTGCATTCATTGCAAGCTGGAGTGGTTTCAGTGATGCTTGCGGGAGCCCATATAGGATTGCGTTGGCGTAATCGAAGTGTGGGATTACCAAGGCTTGATAGATCGTTCGGAAGTCGTCGGGGTCCAGTAGAGGTCGTAGATGTCGTAGTGTCCGTACTTTATGGTATATTGTCTTGACTGTTTCTTATGTGGGTTTTCATGTCCAGCCGTTGGTCCAAGGTGACACCTAGGTAACGGATTGTGGATTTGGCTATCAGCTCAGCGTTCACTTTTAAGGAGGCTGGCGGGGTGAAGCCTTGGTTCCTCGTGATGAAGAGGATGCCTGTCTTCTTGTGGTTTATCCGGAGATTTTGTGTATGGAGCCAGTCAGCAACTGCGTCGAAGCAGCTTGTCAGTGGGGAGAAATCTGGCTGGTCCGTTGCAAATGGCATGTAGAGTACAACATCATCTGTGTAAACCAGACAGGCGACGTTAAATGAGCAGATCAGGGCGCAGATGGGCTGCATGTATATGTTGAACATCAGTGCCGATAGCAAGGACCCCTGTGGTACACCCTGTTTTTGTAGGAACGGTTCCGAGGTTGTGGTGCCGGTTCTTACGTGTTGCCATCTGTTGGTCAGATAGGATTTGCACCAGTTTAGAGCTGTGTCTTGTATTCCCTTTTCCTCGAGATGTCCCAGGAGTATCTCATGGCTTACGGAGTCAAAGGCCACAGCGATATCCATGAAGATGAGGGCAAACCCTTGTTGAATGTTGTCAATTCCCAAGATTATGTAATTGAAGAGGGTGGTGAGGAGGGTTTCAATGCCTTGTGCCTCCCTGAATCCGTGCTGACAGGGGTCCAATGGGGCGTTGAATTTGGCGTTGGACTACCTTTTCAATTATCTTGGCGAGAAGTGGGATGCTTGAGATTGGTCTAAAGGATTCGACATTCAGGGGGTCCAGTTTGTTGTTTTTCAGCAGCGGCCTGATGGAGGTATGCTTCAGCATTTGTGGGAATGATCCAGTTGAGAATGACTGATCCATAAGTTTATTCAGGAACTGGCTGAGATCGCAACGTAGTTCTTTTACCCAGAACGCTGGACAGGGGTTGTTTGGTGCAGTGGTGGTGTTGATGGAGGCGATGGTGTCCTCTATGTCTCTCTTTGTCAAGGTGGTGAATTTGGTCAGTGGCGTTGGATGGGGTGGCTTGTGTGGAGGTGTGTGGCTTGTGGGGTTTGTAGTCTTGTCGGTCTGGTGCATTTTTGATTGGAGATATTCTGCAACTTCCTGCGGTTGCGGCATGTAAGGTTGGTCCGGGGCTGGTTCTCTAGTTAATGTCTTCACTATATTGAAGAGGTCGTGCGGTTTGCTCAGCGAGCATTTCAGGAGGTCCGTATGAAATTGCTTCCTTCTCTCTATTATTGCTTCTCTGTGCTTTTTTAGGTGTAAGCTACATGCACTCTTTGCTTCGGTGATGCGTGACTGGCGCCATTGTCTCTCAAGCTTACGCAGGTGGCGGAGTGATGATCGCAGTTTGGTGGAGTACCATGGTGCGGGCTCGCGTCTCCTTGGGGGTTTGTTCGTGGTTGGGAGCTGAGCGATGGCACTGAGGGTGTTGTCCCAGCTAGAGATCATTTCCTCCAAATTAGGGGCCGTTGTGTTGAGGAGTGGAATGGCTTTCTCCAGTATTTCTTCTTTGACAAAGGGTCGGAATCATCTTGCTGATGGTTTGGGGAAGCCAGTAGTTTTGCTGGTGTTGTTATGACTGTGACAGTGAATAGGTATTTGAAATCTAATCAGGCTGTGGTCGGACCAGGGTACTGGGGTTATAGACATTGCCAGGTCATGGGTCAATTCCACAGTTTTTGTGGGGCAAAGACCAGATCCAATTTGTTCCCTTCTCAAGTGGGTGGGTGCGTTGACTAGTTGCTTGTAACCTAGCTCAACAAGTGCTTCGAGGAAGGCTGTGGCATGAGTATCTTGCAGCATAGACAGGTTGAAATCGCCTAGTAGCCAGTTTGGGGAGCGTGGAATACTGGTGTTGCAGGCGAGGTCGATTATTGTCGAGAGGTCGTCTGGTGATGTAACCAGTGCTCTGTAGAGTAGGTCGATTGTGCAATGATTGTTAGCTATGATGATTGTGTTTAAGTGGGCTGTGCTGGCAGCGTTGATCAGTTGAAATTGTAGCTCTGTTTTGGAGAGGATGAGCACTCCTCCACCTCTCAGATTAGCTCTGTGGCAGGTGTGGAGTGAGAAGTTGGGGGGTAACATCTGGTTGAGAAGAGCATTGTCGCAGTCAGATAGCCATGTCTCTGTGATCATTAGGATGTCCAGGTCGTGGAGAGTTATCAAATCTGTGACAATTGGCCATTTTTTGCGAATTGAGCGGGCGTTCACGAGGGCACATTTCAGCATGTGTGGGTGTGGGTGTTTCTCAATGTGGGGCTTTTTGTTGTGTTGTAGTGAGATGTGCAGTATGTGAGGGTGAAGCCTGTGATTGGCTTCTGTTGAAGAGTGGTGAGGGTTACCTGCCCATCTCTTCCCATTGCTCCATGAGACTGGTATATGATTGCAGACTGGATTAAGGGCAAGTGATCTGAAGGGTAGCCCAGTGAGGAGGTAGAAGCAGGCTATTGCTATGATTGGGTGCATCATTTTGGCTGCTCCTCCCATAACTTGGTAGATCGGCACGCTATCTGTTCAAGTATGGCGGGTAATCAGACAGGCTATCTGATATGATACAGGTAGGTAAATCAGTTACGCTATCTGATATGATACAGGCCGGTAGATCAGGCATGCTGTCCACTGTTCGCTCTGGGGTCAGTATTTAGTTAGTGGTTTTGTGGTTTATACCCTTTGATCAGAATAGTGTGTGAAGCTTACTTGAGACTGATCTTGCTGGGTTGGTGGCTTCGATTCTGGTCACTTCGGTATCAGTGGCAGCGTGTGGCCTCAGGGTTTGGCCTCCGCCTAAGGGCCACACCAAAGAGCCCTCTGGCGAGGCCCTCAGGCACGGGTGCGCCCGATGGCGCTCCTTTTTAAACGTGCTGCGGGCTGCTTTGATTGGGCGGATGAAATGCTGGCTTGAGCCGGTTCCCTGCAGCTCGATCCTGCTCAGGAGAGCTGTAGCAGGGCCTGCGGAAGAACGAAGGAGCCCTCTTGTTCGACGCGCCTGATGGCGCTCCTTTTAAACGTGCTGCGGGCTGCCCCGATTGGGCGGATGAAATGCTGGCTTGAGCCGGTTCCCTGCAGCTCGATCCTGCTCAGGAGAGCTGTAGCAGGGCCGGCAGAAGAACGACGAAGGAGCCCTCTTATAAGAATTGGTGGTTGTTTCAATATTATTATTAGTAGTAGTTTGCAATTCCTTGCCGCTCCTAGATTTGACTCTGATTTCCTACAGGAAATTTAAAAAAAAAAAGGGATTCTAAATGATGGGGTTGTTGAAGGAAAATGTACATTTTGTACTGAGGGTCAATGAGGATTCTATTCTGTGGCAAGGATTTGAATGAAACTTTTGAGCCATTTCTACAGTTATTTGAATGGAAGGGGGTACACAAAAAAAACAGCATAAAAAAAGGTCAGGATTCTCTATAGGAAATTGGACTAAAACAAAGAAAGGAAAAATGGTTCATTTTAAGAGATCATACAGCGCTATCTACCTACAGAAAAGAAAGTAGTAATGCACTAAAAAGAGAATAAATGTCAAATATAGTCATTCTTCCAAGAAATGGTACATAAAGTAATAACAGACCAAAACAGAAATCTGTATAGTACATATAGTCAGAGCCAGAAAGTACAAAACATTCAAGACAGACAGAGCCAGAAACAAACATTCAAGACAGACAAATCCTGGAATGATTGACCAAAATGAACACATTCACAATACCAACAATAACCTGTAAAAAATACAATCAGTGGTCAACATATATAAAATGTATACAACCAACTATACCTGCATTAAGCAAAGTGCGAATTTATAAATTTCTTACTAAAAATCCCTGTTAAAAAAATTGTTAGCAGTTAATTTAAGAACAGAAACAACTAGAACATCTGTTAAAATGGTGCAGTGTATTTATATATTTATTATTTAAATTCAGTTCACACCATACAAAAGTAAAAACTATTTTTTGAGTATTAGTAGGAGTTCACCAATTTGAGATAGCCATAAAGAATAAGACTCCCTTTGTTGCTAAAATCGAAAAAAATCATCCAAATACAATTCCAGGACCATGTAGAGTAGATTTCAATGCCCCCCCTAGAAAACCATCAATTTGGTTTCGACCTTTTCATAGAGTCAAAATCCTATTAATATCCTTGTTTGACCACCTCTCATCCGTGGTCTAGATAACCCCAAAAGTACCTTTCTTTTAATTTTCTTAGACATTGCCTCTACATTCGATAACATCAATCACAACACCCTCATAGCCAGACTAACACAAATTGGAATAGGAAGAACAGTCCTACAATGGTTTATATCCTACATCTCGAACCGCAGATTTCGCATACAACTAGGTAATGAGCCCCCGGTTACCTTCCCACAAGACCAAGGTATTCCCCAAGGCTCTGCCCTATCAGCCTTACTATTTAACCTTTACCTACAACCTATCACCAATACATTCATAAAATTCAACATAAAGTACTATATCTATGTGGACGACATCATGTGGTCCATCCCCATAGATACGAATCAGATCTCCTTTAAATCCTATCCGGCTGCATTAATGAAACCAAACTATGGCTCAATGCAAACATCGATATTAATTTAAAAAAAAACAGAAGCCATGTACATCACAAAAAAACCAAACCACAACCTTCCACAAAACATCATCCTGAGTTCGGCTACCCTCCCAATCAAGAATGAGATCAAATACCTCGGTATAACCCTTGATCAAACACTCAGCATGCTCCCCAACCTGAAACAAACAGTGAAAACAGTGTTTTACAAGTTAAAAACAATTCAACGCATATGGCCATTCCTAGAAGAAAACGACTACCATTAGCCAGATTAAAATGAATAAAATACAGTCTCTAAAATGCCTGTATGCAAATGCTAGAAGTCTAAAAAATAAGATGGGAGCGTTTAGAATATATAGCACTAAATGAGAGGTTAGACATGATAGGCATATCAGAGACATGGTGGAAGGAGGACAACCAGTGGGACACTGATACCTTGGTACAAACTATATCATAATGATAGAGCTGATCAAATTGGTGGAGGGGTTGCGCTGTATGTTAGAGAGAGCATTGAGTCAAAAAGGATTAAAGTTTTAAAGAAAACAAAATTTGCTGTAGAATCTCTATGGATTGAAATTCCATGTAAAAAGGGGAAGGCGATGGCAGTGGAGGTGTACTATCAATCGCCTGGCCAGAATGAACAAATGGATGATGAAATGCTCAAAGAAATCAAGGAAGCTAACAGAAGTTACAGAGCAGTAATAATAATGGGTGATTTCAATTACCCCGGTATCGACTGGGTCAGTGTCACAGCAGGACATGCTAAGGAGATAAAGTTCCTAGATGAAATAAATTACTGCTTCTTGGAGCAGCTGGTTCATGAACTGACCAGAGGGGAAGCCATATTAGACCTAGTCCTTAGTGGAACACCAGATCTAGTGCAAGAGATCAGGGTGTTGTGGCCACTTGGCAATAGCGATCATAGCATGATCGCATTTGATTTAATTAGTGGAGGAGGGATAGTAAGGAAATCCACAGTACTACCTTTTAACTTTCAAAAGGGAGACTATGATAAAATGAGGAAAATAGTTAAGAAAAAACTAAAAGGAGCAGTTGCAAAGATTAAAGACTTACAACAAGCTTGGGTGTTGTTGAAAAATACTATCTTGGAAGCCCAGACCAGCTGTATTCCACGCTTTAAGAAAAGTGGAAGGAAGTCCAAAAAACTGCCAGCATGGTTATAAAAAGAAGAAGAAATATCCAGTGCAATAAAATCTTGAAAGACCAGACTAGCTGTATTCCACACTTTAAGAAAGATGGAAGGAAGTCCAAAAAACTGTCAGCATGGTTTAAAGTTCAGGTCAGAGAGGCTGTTGCCAAAAACGCATCTTTCAGGAAATGGAAAAAAGAGCCAAACGACGAAACCTGGAAACAGCACAAGCACTGGCAAGTCAAATGCAAGGCACTGATAAGGCAGGCAAAGGGAGAATTTGAGAAGAAGCTTGCTGCGGAAGCAAAAACACGAAAAAGACTTTTTCAAGTACATTCGTAGTAAAAAAAATCTGTGAGAGAGTCAGTTGGTCCATTAGATGATAGAGGGGTTAAAGGGGCACTAAGAAGCAACAAGGCGATAGCAGAGACACTGAATGAATTCTCTGCATCGGTCTTTACTGAGGAAGATGTAGGGATGTTACCCATGACTGAAGTGCGGAAGAATTGAAGGAAATATTGATACATCGGGAAGATGTATTACAACTATTAGATAAACTGAACAGTAGCAAATCACCTGGGCCGGATGGTATACATCCAAGGGTGTTGAAAGAAATGAAATATGAGATGGCAGACCTGCTATTAGTAATCTGTGAATTTTCATTAAAATCATCTGTAATACCTGAAGATTAAAGGATCACCAATGTAACGCCAATTTTTACAAAGGGTTCCAGGGGTGAGCCGGGAAACTACAGACCGGTGAGCCTAACGTCAGTACCAGGAAAAATGGTAGAAACCATCATAAAGAACATGGCCTAATGGGAGACAGCCAACATGGCTTTAGACAAGAAAGATCTTGTCTTACTAATCTGTTATGTTTTTTTTGAAGGTGTGAATAAACAGGTGAACAAAGGTGAGTCGGTTGATATAGTGTATCTGGATTTTCAGAAAGCCTTTGACAAGGTCCCTCATCAGAGACTTTTGGCAAAACTAAAGAGTCATGGGATAGGAGGCAGTGTACTATTGTGGATCAGGAACTGGTTAAAAGATAGAAAGCAGAGGGTAGGGCTAAATGGCCAATTTTACCAATGGAGAAAGGTGAATAGTGGTGTACCCCAGGGATCTGTGCTGGGTCCGCTGCTTTTTGACATATTCATAAATGACCTGAAAAAGGGAATAACGAGCGAGGTTATCTTGCCCCTCCCCCAACCCCATCCATGCCCTGGAGCTGAACAAAAGAAACATCCAGGGAAGTTATTTCACCGAGGGGGTGGAATAACTTCCCCAGACATTTCACCGGCCCTGGACGTACAGGGCTGACATTAGAATCGGCCCTGTACGTCCAGGGCCAGTGACCGCCCACTGCCCGCCCACTCTCCACCACGGTGCCGCCCCCTTCCCCGCCCCGTCTAACTTCCCCACAACCACACCCAGCGGGGACGTTAGACAGGAAGGGAAAGCCGGCACGAATAGTGTTCGATAATTTTATTCTTTATAATGGTTTCGAGCATTTTTCCCCAGTATTGACATCAGGCTCACCGGTCTGTAGTTTCCCGGATCACATCTGGAACCCTTTTTAAAAATTGCACTTACATAGGCCAATTTGATTATTATATTGCTTTTTCTTGGTCACTTGTGTATTTAACACTGGTGTGAATGATTTGGTTTTTCGTAGTATTTGTGCATTTTGCTTTTATAAATGAAGCACAACATATACATGTATGTGCTTTGATAGCCTAGGCACCTTGCTATATGGTTACCCTACTTAAGGATAAATAAAATGGGGTTTACATTCAGATACTAGCTCTTATATTGCTTGGGAATATGCACACAGAAAGCGTAATTCTATAATAAAATGCGCAGGCAACACGCATTGCCACACGTGTATTGGGGGCCTATAAAAGGAGGCTGTACTTTGAAGAGCATCTGCACATGACCATAGTTTGAACACTGCAATAACTGCACCGCACCATCTCCCACTGCCTCAGAGCTCACAGACATGAGCTTTGCACTCAAACCAAAATAATAATTTGGATCTACACAGTGTTTAAGGCTCACACTGATCTTCAACCTCTATTTCCTGACCACCGACAATAGTCTTTCACCATACTAACAAACTGTTACCGGAGGATGTAGTAAGGGCTGTTAGTATAGCTGGGTTTAAAAAAGGTTTGGACAAGTTCCTGGAGGAAAGGTCCATAAACCACTATTAAAAAGGGACCCAGGATATCAATGCTTGACCCAGTACAAGCATTGTGGAACCTGTCTTTTGGGGATATTGCTAGGTACGTATAACCTAGATTGGCCACTGTTGGAAACAGGATACTGGGCTTGATGGACCTCGGTCTGAACCAGTATGGCATGCCTTATGTTCTTATGTTATCAAATTTGCAGATGACACAAAATTATTTAAAGTTGTTAAAACCCAAGAGGATTATGGAAAATTGCAAGAGGATCTTGATAATTGGAAGACTGGGCATCAAAATGGCAGATGAAATTTAATGTGGAGAAGTGTAAAGTTATGCACCTAGGGAAGAACCCCCCAAACTATGGTTACACGATGCAAGATTCCACATTAGGAACCACCACCCAGGAAAAAGATTTAGGCGTCACTGTGGATAACATGTTAAAACCCTCGGCCCAGTGTGCAGTAGCGGCCAAGAGAGCAAATAGAATGCTAGGTATCATAGGGAAAGGAATGGAAAATTAAACAAAAGATATTATAATGCCTCTATATCGTTCCATGGCGAGACCGCACCTTGAATATTGCGTGCAATTCTGGTCACCGTATCTTAAAAAGGATATAGCGTTATTAGAAAAGGTTCAGAGAAGAGCCACCAAAATGGTAAAGGGGATGGAAGGATACTCCTATGAAGAAAGGCTAAAAAGGTTAGGGCTCTTTAACCTAGAAAAGAGACGGCTGAGAGGAGATATGATAGAAGTCTATAAATTAATGAACGGAGTGGAACAGGTAAATGTAGATCGATTGTTTACGTTATCAGAATATAGAAAGACTAGGGGACATGCAATGAAGCTACAGGGTAAACTATTTAAGACTAATAAAAGAAAATATTTTTTCACTCAACGTGTAATCAAACTCGAATTTGCTACCGGAGGATGTAGTAAAGGCTGTTAGTGTAGCTGGGTTTAAAAAAGATTTGGACAAGTTCCTGGAGGAAAGGTCCATAAACCATTATTAAGAAAGGACCCAGGATATCAATGCTTGACCCAGTACAAGCATTGTGGAACCTGTGTCTTTTGGGGAAACTGCTCGGTATGTATGACCTAGATTGGCCACTGTTGGAAACAGGATACTGGGCTTGATGGACCTTGGTCTGACCCAGTATGGCATAACTTATGTTCTGACTACAGATCAGTAATACAAGCGATTCTCACACCCCACTTCGACTACTGCAACAGCCTTTTGCAGGGTCTACCCGCCAAAAGCCTACACATCCTCCAAAGAGCACACTAACCACATACCCCAACCCAAAGTACAGGCCGGAGATGTGCTTTGGGGTGCGTGTGTGAGTGGAGCAAGTTTAAGCGGTTCCGTGTGTGTGTGTGTGTGAGGAAGCAGAAGCAGAGCTCTGTGTTTGGCAAGCTTTAAGCAGTGAAAGTCTCCGATTGATGAGGCTAGCAGGGGGAGGTGTTTACCTCCATGCTGCAGAGATCAGTCCAAGAAGTTCATGGCAGCAGAGTTGTGCATGGCGCTGGAAAGCTGGTGAGGCTGGAGATGTGCTTTGGGGGGGGGGGGGGGGAGCGAGTGCCGCAAGCTTAAGCGGTCCGTATGTGTATGTGAGGAAGCAGAGGCAGAGTTCTGTGTTCGGCTGGTTTTCAAGCAGTGAAGGATGAAAAGCTGAGCAGCTTTCTGGTAGCCCTGAGTGCGTTGAATATAGGAGGACAAGGCCCTCTTACAGTCCAGGGTGTGAAGGACCGTCTCTGCCCAACTGGAGTGAGGTCTTGGAAAGAAGGTAGGGAGCACCACTTCCTGGTTGAGATGGAAGTGCGACACTACCTTTGGCAGGAATTTGAAGCCGCTAACTTTGCAAGTGGAGGTGAGCGCAACCAGGAAAGTCAACTTCCATGAAAGATAGCGAAGGTGGCAGGTAGCCAGAGGCTCTAAGGGTGGGCAAGTGAGCTGCCCCAAAACTACACTGAGGTCCCATTCGGTTGATAAGAGCAGGCCCCACAGGAAACGGGTCACCAACAGTTGGACCGAAAGGGGCTTACCCATCCACCGGGCTCCGGTGGACTCAATATATCAAGTTGAACCGCTTGCTCACCACCAGCACCGACGCCACTGTCTCCCATATTCGGAGCATCAGCTGTTCCAGGATGGAAGGGATGGGCAGCATGAGCGATTCCCATGGAAGGGCCTTGTACTGGAGGATTTCCAACTCATTCTCCTGAGGATCTTCCTCCGACTCCGTGGGGAATGCCAGAGCCTTGGACATGTCCTTGAGAAAATCAAGGAAGCCCATATCCTCGGGCGGAGACCGCCGTCAAGGCTCCGAGATGGGAGAGTCAATGGGACATTGCGATGGCGACGGGTTTCAGGGGACTCCCCATCCTCCATCTCTCACTCGGAGTAGTCCATGGAGGACTCTTAGGAGGGCTGGTCCGCTGGCCTCCCAATGCCGTACAGCCAGCTCCTGACAGACTTGGATGACCGTAATCCCGTCAAGCGGGACTCGGATCACCACCTCAGCCGAGGATTGACTCGAGGCTGGAGGACCTCGAAGATAGGCTCAGCCTCCAGGGATGTCTTGGATGTCGAGGGCCCGGTGGTCGGGGCAGATGAATTGGTCATGCTGGACAACAGCACCTGCTGCTGATCTATGAAGGCAGAAACTGTGCTCCAGGGCCGCCATTCTGGACTCCAAACCAGAAGGCTCTGCAGCCTTTGGCGTGGGCACTGAAGGACTCGGGCCTGACGCCGGCTCCCCCAAAGGGGAATCCTCGACAAGGATGGTGTCTGGGGAACGAGGTCGGTCCATGGTCGGATCCTTCCGGGGTACATTGGCAGGCCACTCCTTCTCCGACGCCTCAGACGGGTGTCTCGGACTACGAGACCGGGCCCAGGGGCACCTGAGCGGTCGGAGCTGTCCATGGGCACCACCTTCGAAGGTGGCTTCTTCTTCTTCTTCATGGGTTCCCTCGAAGGGGACCCCCTTTCTGAGGACCCACAACAAGGCTCGGGTACCGAGGGTTCCGCCCGAGATGTCGGGGGCCTTAGATGAGACCTTGGCCTTCGGCGGCACTGGGGACTCGGGGAAAAACTTGTCGTGATGCTGCTGCTGGGGGGCCTTACTGAACATCTTCTTGCAGAGACCGCAGGCTGCCGGGTCGTGATCTGGCCCTAGGCAGCGGAGACAGCAGTCGTGTGTGTCTATCAAGGACATAATTTTGGAACACCAATCACATTTCTTAAAGCCACTGGTAGACACAGGGGAAAAAAGTACCCCTGCGAGGTCAAAGACACTGTGGGCTGCAAGTGGGAGAAAAAAGGCGCAAAGGCGCCAGAAAAAGAAAGAACAAAAGCTACAAAAATGAGCCGACTTGATGCCGAGGCAACAAGGTCGGCAGGCAGGAAGAGTACCGGTGCGATACCGGAGGCGAGTATGAAACTCAGAGAAGAAAAAAAAAAAATCAACTTTTTTCGTGGACAAGCCAGACGAATGTCTGAAAGGCTCTGCAGAAAAAAGAAGACTGAGCATGATGGCACACTTTGGCGGGAAGGGGACTACGCATGCGTGGTGGCATCTCCCAAAGGCTTTCTTTGAAAGCTGTGGGGATGCTTCCGCAAGGGCTCCGTCAGTGTAGACGTCACCCATATGTGAGGGCTGACTTCCTACTTGTTCCTGGAGAACTAAGTACATCACATCTAGGGTTCTCCCTCAGTCCAACTCCCTGGTCTCCCACCCAAAAAAATCACTCAGATTTATCTGACAAGACATGCCCCAGGTAAACCCATGCTGCCTCGGATCCTGCAATCCACTGGACTCCAGAAATCTTACTATCCTCCCTTTTACTCTCCACGGAGGTTAGACTAACCAGCCTGTAGTTTCCAACCTCATACATACTTCTGCTTTTATGTAAAGGGACCACATGTGCCTTTTTCTAGTCCTCTGGAACCACTCCTGACTCTAAAGAAGCACTGAAAAGGTCAGTCAGTGGAGACGCTAGAACGTCCCTAAGTTCCTTCAATATTCTCGGATGTATCCCATCTGGTCCCAACACTCTATCTACTTTTAGGGGTAGGTTTATCTTCACCACACCTCCCCACTCCATCCTGATCTTGCCCCCCTCAATTCCTGTCTTTCTGCTGTTGCTGATTGGCTCACCTTAAACTGTCTGCACTTGAAATTGGTTAAAACACTTGCAATCTGGTTCACCTATGGTAGTCTTCCCCCTCTGGTTGCCCCTTCCTTCTCTGACTCACATATTTCCCTTGTTTCCTGTTTCCGTTACCTAGGTGTTCTTTGTGACTCAGATCTTTCTTTCCGAGCTCACATCTCTCACGTTACTAAGACTTCCTTCTTCTTTCTAAGCCAGGTCCGCGCCATCCGCCCATTTCTTACCCCACAGGCTCTCACCACTCTTCTCCTTTCTCTGGTTATGTCAAACGTCGATTTCTGCAATTCTGTTCTGACTGGCCTCCCACACTCACAGCTACACCATCTTCAACACATCCAGAACACAGCTGCACGCTTTATCTTTCACGCTTCACATCAGGATCACGTCACTCCTCTTTTTCTCCACCTTCAATGGCTTCCCATTGAATTCCGTATTCGCTATAAGATCCTCACACTGGTTCACCATGTTCTGCACAACCGCACTCCTCAGTATCTGGCAGAACCTATTCAGTCCCATACTCCTTTTCTTCTTGGTCGCACGTGTTTAAATGTCTTGGGTGCTTTCCTGTCACTTACTGTAATTTCCTCTCTCTTTCTGCCTCATTAGCCTTTCCTGTATATTTTACTTTTGTAAACCGCTATGTTACTATTTGAAAGCATAGTCACTCACCTGTAACCGGTGATCTCTGGGAACAGCAGGAATTTAGTCCTCACATATGGGCATCGTCGGTACCAAAGGAGCCTGCGCGGGAACGCTCTCCAGCGTCCAATTAGAAAGCTTTTGGGAGCATCCCACAGCGCCTGTGTGCTGCCTTCCCGCCTTTCCCAACTGCCTCTCTCCAGTTGAATTTTAAAGCTGAGACAAAGAGAGAGAGAGGAAAAGGGAAAGAGATAGATAGAGAGATACAACTCCTAGGGGAGGTGGGTGAATTGTGAGGACTAAGTTCCTGCTGTTCCCGGAGATCACCCGTTACAGGTGAGTAACTATGCTATCTCCAGGAACAAGCAGGAATGTAGTCATCACATATGGGGACTCCCTAGATTTAGGTGCCAGGAAGAGACCCCAGAAGTTGTGTGCCCCTGAACAGGGCTCCATTTCCCCCCATGGATCTCTGGCATCCTACCAGGGATGGTGGGTAGGAGTTGATTAGGTATGGAACAGGTGCTGGAGAACAGCCTGACCAAACAAGGCATCCCGGCGGGAGTCCTTGTCCAAGCAGTAATGGGCTGTGAAGGTATGAACCGAGGCCCAGGTGGCTGCTCGACAGATGTCGTCGATAGACACAGACTGCAGATGAGCGATTGAGGCTGCCATGGCTCTCACATCGTGAGCTGTGACATGGCCCTCCAGAGAAAGGTTCTTACTCTGATAGGCGAAGGAAATAACACTGAGCAATCCAGTTAGACAGTGTTCTCTTGGAGACTGGAAGTCCCAGATGAGAAGGATCAAAAGCAACAAAGAGTTGAGAGGACTTTCTATGTTGCTCTTTTAAAGTCCAAGGTATGAAGATTCCTCTCTGCATTTGATGCATGAGGCCTTGGAAAAAACACAGGTAGGTAGACCGCTTGGTTCAGATGAAAAGTTGAGACCACCTTTGGCATAAAGTGTGTATGAGTCCTAAGGACTACCTTGTCATGATGGAACAGTTACTAGCGCTTGCAACTCACTAATGCGACGTGCTGATGTGATTGCAATGAGAAAGATAACCTTCCAAGAAAGGAATTTCAAGGAGGTAGTGGCTAAAAGTTCAAAAGATGGCTTCATGAGCTGCCCAAGAACCAGGTTTAAGTCCCATGCCACCGGTGGTGGCCTAATGGGAGGCTTAGTTAGAAGAAGGCCTCTCATAAATCTTGCTATAAGAGGATGAGAGGAAATAGACTGTCTATTTAGAGGCTTAAAGGAAGCTGCAATAGCACTCAAATGGACTCTTACTGAGTTAGTCTTAAGTCCTGCATTGGATAAATGAAAGAGATACTCCAACAATGATTCCAGAGGTACCGCAAGGGGGTTAAGACCCTTTTGCGAACACCATATGGTAAACCTTTTCCACTTGAAAGCATAAGAGTATCTTGTGGAAGGTTTCCTGGAAGCAAAAAGAATATATTTTACTTGCTGAGGGAGATTAAGATCATGGAGATCTAGGCCTTCAGCAACCAAGCTCTGAGATGCAGAGACTGGGGATTGGGATGCCATAACATTCCGTCCTCCTGGGATAGGAGATCTGGAGCAAACCCTAACTCCAGGGAGGGAGCTTGAGAGAGATGTAGAAGCAGAGGGTACCACACTTGCCGTGGCCAATGTGGAGCTATGAGAATCATATGGCCTCTGTCTCTCTGAAGCTTGAACAGGGTTTTGGGAATTAGGGGAATGGGTGGAAAGGCATACAGGAAGTCTTGACCCCAATAAAGGAGGAAAGCATCCCTGGCCTGAGCCGGAATTCTGGAACAGAACCGGGGAAGTTTGGCCTTCCACGGACTTGCAAAGAGGTCTATGTCCGGGGTTCCCCAAATTTGAAAAATCTTGGCCACCTGGTCTGCATGCAGAGACCACTCGTGTGGAAGCAGAACTCGACTGAGTCTGTCTGCCCAAGAGTTTTGTATGCCTGGAAGATACACTGCCAGGAGATGAATCTGATGCTCTCTGGCGAGGGTCCATGGTCGCAAAGCTTCATTGCAAAGCGACAGAGAGCCTGTTCCCCCCTGCTTGTTCACGTAGAACATGGCTACTTGATTTTCTGTATGGATGAGGACTGTCTTGTAGCTGAGCAGGGTGTGGAACACTCGAAGAGCAAGGAAGATTGCTCTGAGCTCCAAGAGATTGATATGTAGATGAGTCTTCTGCGGGGACCAGGTGCCTTGGGTGGAGAGGTCTTGCACAAAATTCACAAAACCTAGGGGACCTAATCACCACATGGAACAGCAAACTCAGCGCAATCGCAATCCGTCCCCCAACAACTAAAGCCCCAAACAAAAGATCATCTGCACCATGGTTCACAGCTGACTTAAGGGCATCACTAACCCTCCTACGGAGATTGGAAAAGCGCTGGAGGAAGTCACGTACCAGCAGTGACCAAGCAGCATACACCCAGCACTTACACACACATCGCAGGGCCGTCACAGACAGGATGAAACACCACACAGACACCCTGAAACGGTCATTAAACAAGTCGCACGACCTCTTCAACCTGGTCAAATCTCTTGCCAAAGAACCCACCCCGGAACCATACACCCGCAAGACTATGCCGTCTTTATGCAATCTAAACTGTGCAAGACCGACAAAGTGGTGATACCAGACCCCCCCAACGAACAAGAGTGCTCAGCATCTCTAACTACCTTTGTCACACCATCAAAGAGAACTATTGAAGACACCATCGCAACCCTAAATACCTCCACTTCATACTCGGACCCCTGTCCAGCATTCTGGATAAAAGATCTGTGATGTGACCTCGCCCCGATCTTAGCTAAAATGATAGGCCTATCTTTTAGCACTGGGTCTTTCCCCTCCACGCTCAAACAGACCTCCGTTAGACTGCTGCTGAAGGACGCCAAATTAGACCCTCAAAAGGTGGAGTCATACAGACCCATTTCCAGCATCCCGATGCTCGCTAAAATCATTGAAAAGATAGTCTACAAACAGTTACAAGATCATATTGATACCAACGCCCCTCTAGATTCATCTCAACATGGATTCAGAGAGTCACACGGAGTCGAAACACTACTCACAACTTTTTTCGACACCATAATTTCAGGCATTGACAACTTACGTCAAGGTTTTGCACTCGTCTTTTTAGATATAGCGGCAGCCTTCGACTCGGTCTGCCACGAAATTCTCCTAGGTCGGCTAAGAGAGAAAGGCATTAGTGGAATAGCTCTCGAGTGGTGCAGATCCTACCTGTCTGGCAGATGGCAATACGTCCGAGCAAACGGGTCCACATCCGAGCCATTCCTACAAAGCCAAGGAGTTCCTCAAGGATCTTCCCTATCATCACTTATGTTTAACATCTATATCCAACCTATCTGTAACATCATTAGATCGTTCAATGTGAGTTGCATGATATACGCAGATGATGTCTTACTGTACCTGCCAATATCCCTGGATTGCCCAGACCTTACCCCCTTGACTAAGTGTTTCAACGCAATATCCGAATGGCTCCTCTCTCAAAATCTGCGCATCCAACACAAGAAAACGGAGGTCCTGTTCATCTCCAGAAATCCCGAGTTTACACCACCCAGCTACTTGGAAGTGGACAACGCCGAATTGCAAGTAAAATCAGCTATACGTTATCTCGGAGTCACATTGGATCAGAACCTCAACATGAAGCAACACATAGCCAACACACTAAGAGCGATCTACTTCAAGATTAGATCCCTTAGACACCTACGCCCTTTACTCGAACCAGGTGACTTCCGCACCATTTATCAAGCCCTCATCATTCCTCATTTTGACTATTCAAACGCCATCCTACAAGGACTCCCTCAGGCCACCTTACATCCCCTGCAACTTGCCATGAACAGTGCCGCGCGGATTCTCCTCGGAACGCCAAGAAGAGAGCATATCACACCCCTCCTGAAACAGCTTCACTGGCTCCCCATTCAAGCCAGGATCAGTTTCAAAACCCTAGTGATGACATTCAAGGCCATCAAGGGGCTCTCCTCCTCTTCACTATGTGACCTCATCCAACCACCCACACCCAACAGGCTAAGAAGAACCGCAGTAGCCAACATGCTAGTGATACCGAAAGACACGACAAAATGCTCCAAAGCAACATCGAACAGAGCCTTTAGAATATGCGCCCCAAGTCTCTGGAACTCCCTACCACCACACATCAGAGCAATCCCCAACTTGAGCCAGTTCAGGAAGGCCTTGAAACACTTCCTCTTTATCAAATACCTCACTGACTGCCCCGAACCCCAGCCACCAAGTATGATCAATACCCAATAACTCCATCTGATATGTATATAGTTACCCTATTCAATGCTCCGCATATGTATATAGTTTACCCTGTTTTCCAAGTTACTTGTTCCTGTTCAATGTAATGACCTGACTTTTGTTTATTGTCGGATACCATTTGTTTTATGTAAACCGCGCTGATCGCAAATAGTGCGGTATATAAGAAATGCAAATAAATAAAATAAATAAATAAATGAGCTCCCCAACCCATTGGAGAAGCATCTGTTAGAGTTGCTTGGGGTAAGGGCTGTTGAAAAGGGGACCCCAGCAACAGATTTTGAGTGGGCTTCCACCACTGGAGGGACAAAATAAGGCGACTTGTATTTACTATTTTGTCTGACAGGCATCCTGATGCCTGGGACCATTGAGTGGATAAAGTCCACTGGGCTGCCCTCATATGGAGGTGAGCATAGGGAACCACATGCACAGTAGATGCCATGTGTCCTAGAAATTGTAGCATTTCTCGGGCAGTGAGATGAGACTTTAGCACTGCTTGAGAAGCTAACTGCACCATGCGAAGGCAGCGGACCTGGGGGAGATAGGCCCTTGCCTTTCTGGTATCCAGCAAAGCCCCTATGAACTCTAAAGACTGAGTGGGAGTTAGACTGGATTTTGGGATGTTTATTACCAGCCCCACATACTGAAGGATATGCATTGTGCAGGATAGAGAAGTCCTGGCCTCTGACTCGGTTGGGGCTCAAATGAGCCAGTCGTCTAAGTAGGGGAAGACGAATATCCCTAGAAGGCGGAGAAATGCTACTACTACAGCCATGCATTTCGTGAACACCCTTGGTGCTGAGGCCAGGCCAAAAGGAAGCACCCTGTATTGGTAGTGCTTTCCTTGAAAAAGGAACCGACGGAACCTCCTGTGAGTTGGATGGATGAGAACATGTATGGCATGTAATCATGTATAAATTGTATATATTGGACCCCTCCCACACTCTTGCAATCAAATGCATACCCAGAACTGTGTGCCCCAACCAAATGTATATTGTATCCCATTGATTCTCCTGTTTTTATGTAAATCATTGCCCAATCAAAATGTAAATCTAAAAATCACTGTATTGTACGATACACTATGATTCTGTAAAGTAAACCGCTGTTGATCGTAGGAAGCAGCGGTATACAAATGTTTACTAAATAAATAAATAAAATAAAAATAAACAAACATGGGTGTACGCATCCTTGAGATCTAGAGAACAAAGCCAATCCTGACTCTGAAGGTATGGCAGCAGAGTTCCGAGACAAATCATCTTGAATTTCTCTTTGACAAGGAATTTGTTCAATTCTCTGAGGTCCAAGATAGGCCTGTATTCCCCTGTTTTCTTTGGGATAAGGAAATAGGGGGAGTAAAAACCTGTACCCTGCTGATGGATGGGTACTTCTTCTATTGCCCCTTGGGCAAGAAGCATAGCGACCTCCTGACCTAACAGGTTGATGAGAGAGGTCGGAGAATTGAACTGCCTTATTATTGTGGGAGGGGGCATTCTTGAAAAATGAAGCTTGTATCCCTCCTTTATGATGGAGAGTGTCCAATGCTCTGCCGTTATCTGCCCCCATCTGGGGGCAAAGTGACATAACCTTCCTGGAATGGTGGAAGGCTCTGGTCCCACGAGAGCCAGGAAGGCTAAGTTCTCTAGCTGAAAGTCAAAGGCCTTGTGGAGGCTGAGACTGCTGGGACGGCTGAGGCTTAGCAGTCTTTGCTTTCTTCTGTTTGGGTGGTTGCTGATCTTTTCTGACAAGCTGACCTGCAGAACGTCCCTGCTGAGCATAAGCAGGATAATATCTTTTCTTTTTAGAAAAGAATGGTTTCTTGAAAGATTTCTTTCTAGCAGGATCAGCTGTGGACTTGGATAATCTATCCAAGGTGGAGTTGTCAGCATCCAAACTCAATGGCCTTTTCCTGCCAGTCTCTATCAAACAGGTTCTCACCAGTACAAGGGATATTTCCCAATTTGTCTTGTACCCAGAGCTCCAGATCAGATGCCTGGAGCCAAGCAATTCTACGTGCACCTATGGCAATGGCAGAGGTTCTGCTTATGCACTCAAAGCAGTCAAAAGCTGCACGGTTGACAAATTTAGAAACATCTTGGGCATGTTTGACCAATGTAAGAAAATCCTGTCTTCTATCCTCAGGAAGAATAGGACTCAAAGCCTCTAAATCACATGTGACCTCCTTCAGGAACATTCCCATGTATAGACTATAGGAACTGATCCTGGCAGAAAGCATGGAAGCTTGGAAGACAACGTCCAAAAGCATCCAGGGTTCTGCACTCACGTCCTAGAGGATTAGAGGCATGCCTCTTT